>CM054379.1:28920354-29535354 GCA_028858755.1 Ara ararauna
TACAGTAATTATGGCCAGTGGCATAGGCATACAGAGAGCTCAAGGCTGGTGGTACCAAAAGGGAGAAAATTAATTCTGAGCATGATAGTGGGGTCACTTTTCCTGCCTCATTTCCAGTCCCATGTAGGATGTGCTTTGGTTCTATTATATAGTGCATTTAAACTGGGAGCATGAGGACTTAAGCTGTAAGGGAGCATGCCTTGTCAGGGTGGGCATACCCAAGGCTTTGCCTTAAATATGCATTTCTCACTGCTCTGTTATTTCACAAGCAAGCCAGCTTTGCTTTCTGCTCCCATAGTAATTTCCATGTCCATCTCTAGCCCTTGACATACTCAGCTGTTTGCAATTTCTTAATTATTTCTAGGTCTGTAAAAGCAATGATATCCACAAGACCATTTGCTCTTATTTCCTAAACACTCTTCCCTATGTATATAATTTTGAGCAAAGCAGAAGACAGCATTTCCTGAACTGTTTTGCCATGAATGCTCTTCTCCAATGATTAGCGCAGCTTGTGCTCATTGTGCCATTGGATGCATATTCTGGGATGCTAACACAATGGTCTCTTTTTGTGCACACCACATTATGGCACCCAGAGCCTGTGTGATGGCAGTGGGAAATGCTTAGCTGATGACAGCCTAGCCCACATCTGCTTGTTGATTTGGAGTAGAAGCTCCTGGTGTAAATGCCAGACTTCTGCTACTTTTCTGGAAGCTTTTTGTATCTCCCAGACAGGGAACTTTAAGTGGGAAAAAGGTTTTATCTTTTCCCATCACTGGTAACAGCTTGATAAATTTTTTAATGCAGATGTCTGAAAGTGGGTATCAGAAAACAAATAATGTATCACTGCTTTCAAAAATCTCAAATTTTAAGGCAGCCCTAGTTCTTGGAGATCTGTTTGTGCTTTCTGCGTTTTTGGACTGGGTTTTTCTTATGTGCTCCATTTTTAGGAGTGTTTTGCACTTGCAGCCCAGATCTCAGTGTAGCTTGTGCTTAGCTGCACAGTCACGGCTGCAGAAGCTCACCCCTGGGCTGACCAGTCCTTAGGCTGTGGCCTTGACGTGGTGCAAACTCCTGCTCCAGATGAGATTCAGCTGTCATAGACCACTACAAGGAGTAGGAGAGTTGGAAATAGAGAGTTAACACTGTTCACATTTATGGCAGCATAAGATAAATAAATGTTATCAAAGCATTACTCATAATGCAAAGAGAGGTTATCATGCAAAGGCAGTGTAGGTGACAGGAACTGGGGGGCAAAGCAGCTGATAGCCTTGGCACTATTTGCCTACTACTTACTGCCCTCACAGCCTCTTGTCCTCATGGACCAAGCTGAACTTCCAAATCTATATTAAGACAGGGCAGACTCTCTGAGACCTGATCTCCAGAAACAGGATTGCTGACCTACAGCAATCTGCTCTAAATAAGTGCAAAAGGACTTGATCTCCAATCAGCTCCCCACATAGCTCTGGGAGCTCCAGTGAGCCACAGAGAAGGGTCTGGGTTCAATTTACTGTTTGGTTTTTAGTGGGTGGGAAGGCATTACACATGCCTGATGCTAAAGGAAAGCAGATCTGCAGTGAACACCCTTGAGACTTATTTATCCTTGCAAAAACACACCCTCCATCGCTGAAGTGTCAGCTCTCTGAAATGGGAGCAAGGGGCTGCAACCAAAGCAGCACCTGCTGCTCCCCAGGCTGCAGCTGATAACCTGCTGTGCATGGCAGGGTAGGGCCACTGTGGGGGAAAGAAGCTCCTATCCCTGAAATGTCTGAGTTCTTCTCAGCAGATGGTTACAAGAAGGCCCACCAAATTAAACAGAAAAAAAGCCCACACCATGGACCCTGTAATAGGGGAGTAGTTGAATCCTTGTGCCTGAAGTGGTACAGATCAGCCTCAAGTTGGAAAGCCAGGGGTGAAATCAGGCGCCATGTGAGAGATCCTTCAGTGGGGCAGTCCCAGAGCTCAGGCCATTCCTGTCTGTGGGGACAGCTGGGAACAGTCTTGCTGTCAGAGTAGCTGGGACATCCTTGCTGTAAAGTGCAGCAAAGAGGTGACCACAGACACAGGTAAATGGGCTCTGATCCCCAGCTGGTCTGAGCTGGCACAGCATCTGTCCCTCACCTGCTTTTTCCGATTTACACAGGATAACACTTTCTTGCAGTAGAAGTTTCACAATGAGAGACACTCAGATGTTTTTAGCTTTCGAAAGAAACCAATGCTAATATAATCGTTGCCCCCAGTGGAATTTGGTAAATCCAGGAGCCCTGGAGAAAAGACAGTGTTTTATCAATGACCTAGTTGTTTGTCCTGGGACTGGACAGAGATTGATAGAAACTTGTCCCTGAGAAGCCATCAAATCCCTCCCCCATGGCAGCATCAACTGCAGCTGTGGCACTGGTGGCAGATGGCAACTTAATTGCATCTTTGCATTTCTAAATGGCATCTCCCAGAGGATCTCAAAATATGATACAAAGTTCAGGTTAAATTAACCTAAAGAAGTTGTGGGGAGGAGTGAAATGAAGGTTACACGTTTCAAGTGTGCCCATTTACTTTGGGTACCCAGTACAAGCAGCTCAGAGGGGATTTTCACAGATGCTCAGCCATCACGGAACAGTGGAATTTGCAGAAATTCCTCTGACCATGAAGGTCTTGAGCCAGGATTTCAGAGCAAAGCTATCTACAATAAGCAGAAACATTGGAAAATAAACCCTGAGTTTTGCCTAGGGCCATTTGGGAAGTTTGTATTAGATTCAGGAATTGCACAGATCTACTTGTGTCTGCTATGCTTTGATAGGCCTGGTCCTGCTCTAAAATTTGACGATAATGAGGATGGGTGAGTTCTTTCAGTGTCGGTCCTGTTTCTATAATTCAGTGTGAAAGCATTGACAGCACCTGTTAGCTGAGATACACAGCACACTGTATTTCATTAGTTCTAGGGTAAAAAAAGAAGCAATCTCTTATTGAAAGAAAGGCTACCATATGGAGAGCTTGGAGATATTTTAGTAATAGTCTCTTTTCTCCAGTGTGGGCTGGGTATTTTTTTGCTAAATATGTTAGTGGTTTTCTATGTCCTCTACAAAGTGTCACTCAGAAAGTCCCTCCATGGCTTGACTAATGGGGCTGCCGGGAGGACACACAGGTGGGCAGCAATGCCCAGGAATAGGAGGGGGCAAGTCAGGCCAGGCACTGTGTCTGCACCCAAGATAGTTCCGTCACCATCCTGAGTACAATTGCTGTTTGCCCTAGGCTGGGGGAGCATAAACGTTCTCCACACATGGCCCAGCAGGGGCTGTTTTGGGCAATATCTGTTTGAAAGGGAAGTTCCACAGCCACCCTTGGACCCCTACACTCCAGGTGGTGGCTCTCCATGCAAACCGGCAACCATACAGCTGGATGTGCCTCCTGCTGAGCAGCCTCACACCATCCCTCACTGGCAAGACAGCTGCTGAACCTGGAGCACAGGGATTTCAAGCACACAGAACCATAGAATCATAGAATCACAGAATCAGCTAGGTTGGAAAAGACCTTTAAGATCATCAAGACCCCAGGACTTCCAAGACCACCACTAAACCATATCACTGAGGGCCTCATCTACATGGGTTTTGAAACTTTCCAGGGACGGTGATTCCTCCACTGCCCTGGGCAGCCTGCTCCAATGCCTGATCACCTTCTCTGTGAAGAAATTGTAACCTAACATTAAATCTAAACTTCCCCTGGCCCAGCTGTTACCTCTTGTCCTATTGCTTGTTACTTGGGAAAAGAGACCAAATCCCACTTCACTACAACCTCCCTTCAGGTAGTTGTAGAGAGTGATAATGTCCCCCCTGAGCCTTCTCTTCTCCGGGCTGAACAACACAAATAAAAGAAAGAGAATATGGGCATTCTTTAAAACAAAAACATACAACTAAACTGGGAAAACAGTGAAAAGCTGGAATCCAAACAAACTAATCACTGGAATAAAGAGCCTTCTTCTATGTCCTCCATGACAGAATTCATATGCCATAGCACTGCCAATGACTGGTCAAAAGTGGACAAGAAACTGGACTTTCTTTTAGCTCTTAAGATACGAAGGTTCTTAAGGTATTTTTTTCTTGCTGCTTAATTTGTGGAGTTACTGTAAAGCTGTCTTCCTAAGAATCTTTCTGTTTCAAGTCTAAGGGCACTTGTCTATAAGTTCTAGTAGCACCATCCCCACCATATTATACCAGTGTTCTCTCAGTGGTGCATAATTTATTTTTTATTTATTTCTCTTCTGAAAAGGATGGAAATGTATAATCTCATTTATATCCTTAGGGAAAGAAAATGTCTACATGAAATCGTATCTGTGTGGTCCTCTTGCATATCATGGTAAACCAGAGGAAGTGTTTTGAAGTCTAGATGCTTAAAAAACCAAATTCTTACTTCTGGAAGTATATGACTTTTTAATCACATGCTACATTTCAGAGCCCAGAGCTCTTCTGTTCATCTTTGCGTACCTAGGGAATCCTTTATCAAAGAGCTCTCTATTATGAGCTTTTAATACTCTCAAATGTAGGTATTCGGTCATCCTCTCCCAGGACCACAATTTTCTCTGTGCTTTACAACGTACCGACATGCAGAAGCACTTCAGAAAATCTATGGAGGCAAAGGGTGCTTTATTTCTGAAGTCCTTAGCAGAAGCACAGTCAGCAACTCCTGAAGGCCAATAGCAACTGTATCAAATCATCTTTAGTACCTCTTTTTCTGTCAGAAATCCAATATGCTTCTTATGCTGAATTAACACTGTTAACTTCTAATGAAACTTGCACATTTGTTGCAGAACAGATTGTTCCATAGAAAACCAGGATCTATGATTTCCCTTCACAGTTTAGGAGTCTTACATGCGAAGGAAATTCCCAGAGAGAAACTTAAGCTGAAGTACACATCATACAACTGTCATAGTCAAAATGTTGTGTAGGACATCTTGACTTTTAATAAAACTGATAGCCAGAAATCCTCTGAGCTTAGAAGGGCTTTTTTGTGGTTTTTTGTTTGTTTGTTTGTTTTTAATGCATCCCCACCTTCTTTATTAATACTCAGAGCTTGGGTTATACTGTATGTAGTTCAGATGTTCCTTAGCATTCCAACCATTAGCTAACTATTCAGTACATATCTCTCCACATGCAGCCTTCATTCTGCTCAGCCTGTAGGGGATTTTCAGTGGAAATAAAAGTTGCCACTTGCATTTGATTAAGAAATCAACATCTATAAATTATCTTCCTACTTATCAAAAAATAGATATTCACCAACGCAGGGATACTGTTGCCTGCCAGGAAACCTGTGTCTTCATGCTGAGAATAACTGGTACTCCTCTTCATTCTCCCTGCATGTTCCTCTAATGATGAGAATTTTAAATCCACATTCATATCATCTGCTAAACCAATTTATTCTATGCTTTTTATCTTCAAAATGCAATTGTCTCTGATAACACCTTGGGTACCTGCAGGACATAACAGTTCAATGCCTACACACACATTCATGCCTGACTGCAAATAGTTAGAAACCATTCCAAACATTGGAATTTCCAGAAAAATCATAGATGTATATGTCTATAACAAGATATGGAAATCTAAGGTTATGAAATAAAACCATAAATACTAATTTCACTTGTTGGGTTTTTTTAATCATTTTAATGCTTTGTAAAAAGTTATTGAAAGGAGCTGTTACCATTTCCACTTGAAGCCCTTTCAGAGTGAGTGCCTCTTCTTTTTGCATCAGAAAACCTGACTGGCCCACATCCACTCTAGCAGCATTAAGCATCAAGCCCAGATCTTTAAAACACCGGACCATGCAACCACTGTTAGTAGACCATCAGTGCAGACTGTGTTTTCATTATCTTACTGAAGAAACTAGGGCAAGACATTTCTGTAATTTAGAATAGGGTTCTCACTGTCTTTTATTGTAATGCAGAACTTCAGAGAAAATGTTTACACTACTTCATTTACATTTATTTTACATCATTTTCCCTCCATTATCTTTCAACAGTGCTGCTTTACACAGCCGATGAGACAGCAAAACATCAGCCAGGTTTTCTTGTAGCACCCAAAGTACACAACAGAAGCAAAAGATGGTTTTCCCCATCCCATTTCTTTTTTTTTAACGTCCACAGTTAGAACTAGAACAGATAATCTAACCATTAATAAAACACAAACCTCAACAGGAGAGTAAAAAACTTGATGAGGCTCAGCTCTATCTAGGCTCCACAACAAAGCTTGTTATTTTTTTTCTAGAACTGTGTTATTTATGCAACTTTAGGGCTTAATCTCTTACCCAAGACCAAGGGGAGCCAATGGGGGTCTCTGGCTGGTCTTCCTCCTCAGATGACATCCTGAGCTGATAATTTTTCCCTGTTCTTTGCAGATACTATTAAAACCACTTTGGTTTCAGTCATATACAAAAATGCTCCTTCAAGTTTTAACTGTTGACTACGAAGCTTCAGTGATCGTGTTTGCCTGCTAATTTTACCTGCTGAAGTTCTTGGAAGCACAGTCATGGCAAGAAACCTGAGCTCAGGAAACCAGAGCACACTTTTCTGGCAACTGACTCCTCAAGTGTTCTAATGAAATTATAAGGTTCAGTGAAAAATTAGAGCCTGGAAAATACAAATTCACTTCCAAACAGTCAGAATCCTTCCTTTCATACGAAATTTTATGGTAGGACAATTTGCTGAGTTATAAATTCTGCGAATAGAATAGAAGGAATTTTCACTGCCAGGATTTTATTACCATCATTAATCATGTTTTGTATGGAATTTAATGGTTTGATTTTGTTTTCAAGACAGGTTCTCAATGTGAAAAACTCGTTCTGCTTTTCTGCACAGCTGCACAAATGTACAACTATAACTCTATGCATGTGAAGGCGGAACAGCTTTTTTGTTCTGTGCAATCAAGTTTGGAAGAGGGATGTTTTCTTTTCCATTTGTCCCTTCTGCTCTTCTGTTTCTGTTTGGTTTGGTACCAGATTGCAGAATCCAGTTGTTATAAATCTCACCCTACGTGACTTCAGACAAACTTGCCTTGATATCTGTGAGACCTCTGGTTCTGTAAGAGGGGGCTGCCAAGCTTGAAATCACTTTTGGCACCTGACAAGAATGGCAGCTTTGTCCCCAAGGTCAGGCCTAGAGGAGGCTTTGTGACTGAACTGACCACTAATTCACAGCTATGATATGCTTTCAAATTCACCACCTTTAGTTTAATTTTATTACTTATTATTCCTCTGCTTATAAGGCATCTGGCTCCAGTAGCTGGTGAAATAAAAGTGCTATCAAAGCCCCTAAACCCTTCTGATACATCTCTGACTTTGGGCAAAGGCTTCTAAATCTTTCCACTGAGTTATATAATGAAATGGGCTATTTATAGCACACTGCTGCAGGAGTCTTAGCATTAGCTGTGAGCTGATAGTGATTATGAAATGATCAAATATGGCCAGCTAGGTTTGATATTTAACCTTCAGATAAATGCAGATTCAGTAGGTAGGAAAATAGCAAAGTGATGGTAAAATAAAAATTTGGAAATACTTTTGGAAATGAGTAGGGAAATTTCCTGTTGCAGTGCATGGTCTCTCCTCTCTGTGCCACTAATCTGAGCTCTATCTGTAAAAATAGGGAGGACTGAAAAGCAATAGCCCTCTCTGGTAGCTGGCAGCCCACCAGGCATTGTCAGCTTGAGGATCAGCATCTCACAGTCACATAGACTGTGGTTTGGCAGAGCTTTCAAAAGCAACATCAGCATTAGCTGTACTTGCCTCCATCCTCCTCCTGATCCCAAATAACAATGTGTGGGGCTTTTTAAAGCCTAAAACAATTTTCTAAAACAATTTATTCCAGGGTCTCAGGAAGAGCTGTGACATCTCAGCTGAGAGGGAACCTCACTGCTGCGTGGAGTTGCCTTTAAGGTTTGGGAGTACTGGGAACAAGGTGTAATTCCTGTGCTCATTGCAGTTACTCACTTGTGACTATGGAAGTCTGCAGGGCTGCTCTCAGACGTCTCCTGCCGACACGCAGCCTCTGCCAGCTCTGCCCCTGAAACTCTGCTGCTCTGACATACTGATGCCAGTCCCGGACAGACTGGGTGACTAAGGATCACAGGACATTGACTTGGAAGACATCTGGAAGAGACCTAATTTTCAGAAAAAATTATGCTTACTGAGACTTTTTTGCAATTCACTTTAGAGTTTCACAATCTGAAGTGTCCCAATAACCAAGTCACTCTGAAGGCGTAGGCTTAACACTTCCAAGAGAAAACAGCAGAGCACTTAAGTTAACAAGATGCTCAAGTTACTTGTTTTCTGTTGTAAACCAAATATTAAGACTGTAAGCACAAAACCCCATTTATTAGCTATCTGACAGATCACATTTTCTTTCTGGAACAACTTTGGGGAAGGAAATTAAATACAATTCTTCTCATTTCAGCTAAACAGGGAAATGCCACACCTAATGAATTCCAGTGGCATTCCTGCTTCTGCTGAAAGGTCTATTCACTGAACTTAAAAGATAGGAACAACGGTTTGAGTAATTTTCCACTGTGCCACCCATTTTTTCTGTTAAATTTACTTTTAAGCTGTGATGGGGAAGTATAACAATCTATCAGAAATACTGTCTAAATCATTGCAATACATTGTGTAATGTTTGTTTATAAAATTCTTCAAGAAGTGGCTGTGCATCTTTCCCAGCACTATATTTCTGAAGCCTTTGACATATTCTGCACCATCCAGCTTCAGGAATTTTCACCAGGAAGCACTAAAAAATATCAGCATTTCTTCTGTGGAATATATATGAACCCAACAACTACTGTTCCTAGATCAATGCACCTCACAGTCTGGTATCCTATCTCCAAGGATGACCATCACCAAACACTTCTGATCAAGATATCCAGAAACAGAATGACAGGATGTAAAATGAACTTTCTCCATAATTTTCATAAATTAGGACAGTGGTTCCCAGCCTTTACCAAAAGATGCCATTCGCACTGCCTGCTCCCCTTCCCACCTCTTCTGTTGCCATGCCACATAACCAGGCCTCTCTCTGTCTCTTCACCTCCTTCCCAGTGTTTCCCCAATGATCCCAGAAGCTGCTTTTCCCTCACTCCCTTTCCTTTTCCCAGCTCTCAGGACTTCACAACTTTACAAGCTGCTACTTCCTCAGTTGGTGTTTTCAATCAAAGACAACGTGGAACACAGGGACTGACACAAAATTCGCAGAAGACGTTCTCAGACTCACGGTTCACATAATCTTCACAACAGACTTTGGACTCCTGCTTAGCCCATGGCCTCTGTGAAATCCTGTAGCAAGGAGTTTCATGGGGTCACTATGCAGTGTAAACAGAAATCTTGTTGTCAGTTTTAAACACTGCCTAATGATTTCACTGCACAATGACACAGGGTAAACAGGAGCCAACTTCTTTTTATAAACAGTGTTTGTAAGTGCTATATCATGACAGAGAAAAAAAAAGACATTTGTAATCATTCCAGAATATTTAAATATAGCAATATTAGCTCACAGTAACCTTCATGTGAACTTTACTTTGCTGAGCTGATAAGGTTATGTCATCTTATTTTTAATGGAATAATTGTTCCACTAGGAGATTAATTTAAGGTATTTTAAAGTACAATCACAACTCCACTGCACTGGGACAGCATTGCTCACCTGAAATATTTTAACTTGCTCCAGCATTTACACTTTACTTCAGTTGCCGTGGGCAAAATCTGTGGAACTGCTTTTCTCTGTTTTCTTTTTGTAAAGGCTTTTGTCTCATAAACACCCATGCAAATTTATAGCACCTTGGTACCTGAAGTAGGACTATATTAAGAATTAAACCTACCTTACAGCTGCTGAGTTGTAACTCTCCTGTTTTGCATCTCCCATAGAGGTAAGATTGAAGATGCTGCATACCTGGCCTAACATGAGCTGTGTGGGGGATTTCAGACTGGTACCCAGTGCTGCCAACCTGCCCCAAAGCAAGTGCATTCTTGTCTGGGACAGACCTATGAGATTTATTGCTGATAAACCAACAGTATTTACAAGAATAATTTAAGTTGCAATGGAAAAAAAGTCACACCATCACCAAAAAGCAGGTTCTGTGTGTTTGCAAAAGCACATTCTGCATAGGTATCATAGGATACAGAATTAAGCCATACTGCAATACCCTGTGAGCCCATGACTGATCTCCAAACTGAAACTGGTCCCTTATAGGTATTAACAAGTAAAACCTCACTTTCCTATCAATCCTGTTGTCTCTAAGTATAAAGAAAATTGTGAAGTTGCTGTTTACAGTGCCACTCAGCATTTTCTATAGCACCATAGCATACAGTGCCAGAATACTCCTTAGCATGTTCAGAATTTAAGTGCATAATCAACAAATTGGTCATGTAACAGGTGTGAAAAAATTTCCTTCTGTTTGCATTATTATTAAACTCTAAATCAAACATTTCCATTTTCTTGAGGATTTTACTCAAAACCTTATTTACATATGAAGCACCTTTACAAAACCTTTCTTAAAATCATGGCAATTGATTCCAAACATTTTTTTGTCACTGAGCGGGAGTCTTGCCATTAAATCAAACATTCCCATCACTCCCATATGTCAGCACTGGACAGTGCCAGCAACTGGACTGTCGACTCAGAACTCCCAGAGCTGTGTCACCCTAACCCTAAACCTTTCCCCTGCTCCCAGCCTTTCAGTACTTAAAAGGGGCCTATACGAAAGATGGGGGTAGACTTTTTAGCAGGCCTGTTTCAACAGGACAGGAGGTAATGGTTTTAAACTAAAAGAAGGGGGATTCAGATTGGACATGAGGAAGAAATTTTTTGTAAGGAGGTTGCCCAGGTAGGTGGTGGATGCCTCATCCCTGGCAGTGTTCAAGGCCAGGCTAGATGGGACTTTGAGCAACCCGATCTACTTGATATCCCTGCTTATTGCAGGGGGCTGGACAAGATGACCTTTGTAGGTCCCTTTCAACCCAAATGATTCTATGATTCCTTTGGGTTGTTTGTCTGTTACTTACACCTCTTTCCTTTTGTGTGCATGACACATTTCACCACGGTGTCACAGATACAGTCTTTAAAAAGCAGCCCCCTCCAAAGCAATATTTAGCAGCTTCTTTGAGATCCAGAGTGGGAGCCGAGATATGTACATTCTTTGTCACCACAATGGGAGGCACTTGCTAGGGAAAGAGGAAATCCTTTACATCCTGCACTGTTCAAATCCTCTGTAAAGCCCAGATGATTAGATACCAGGCATTAGTGTTTAAGTGTTTCTGAAGAGTGCTTTGATAGTGGAGAGATGATGGTAAGAAGGAAAATAACGTCACCTTCCCAGTAACCTTCTCTATATTTGGATACTGTCTTTTGCAGAAGCTGAATCACAAAATACTCTCCTCTCTGGCACACAATACATAGCATGCTAACAGTACTATCTGCGGGTGATAATAATGGATGGCTAAATCAGCAAGCACGGAAGGCATTAGAGAAGAAGGCACAAGCTGTAAGAAGTCTGTGAAAGAATGCAGGAAATGCCTTTTATTTTGTTTGCCACTACATTTTGACGTCAATCCCCATGATGGAGAGCTCTATCTTCTTACCACATCCAAAGTCAGAAAGGAAGTATTTAGACCATTTGCATACATGATGGGCTTGGGCCATTTTCTCACGAAGGTCACTGGGACTGGAAGCCTCCCACAAGCAGCAAGAGGAGGGTAGAGCTGGGACCTGGGTTCCCAGCCCTACACATGCATCTAGGGTAAACAGCTACAGCACAAGGAAGTTGCAGGACAGGATGCCAGTCCCACCTAACAGTTTGCTTTTATTTTTCATTATTATTTGTCTATATTACCATATCACCTCAGAGTCCCAGGTGGACACAAACACTACATTGTCCCTCTCTCTGAAGGCTTGCACTGTTAGGGGAGCTTAGCTTGTAAACTAGGTCAGGAACAAAGAAACTTTTGGATGGAGCTCTGAAGAGTGGCTCTCCCTGACTCATCCACCCTAAGTTTTTGGCACCCTGCAAATAAAATGTCATATTTTTCTACCATGCTGGGTGCATAGCTGGTTATATGATGGGAAGTAACTGCATTTTGGTCACACACTAAGTGCATATCTGCTCTTATAATACGATGTGCTCCACCAAACAATGCAAGCAAGTTTCACCGTACCCTGAGCTGCATCAAAAGAAGCGTGACCAGCAGGTCGAGGGAGGTGATCCTGCCCCTCTACTCTGCTCTTGGGAGACCTCACTTGGAGTATTGTGTACAGTTCTGGTGTCCTCAACATAAAAGGACATGGAACTGTTGGAACAAGTCCAAAGGAGGGCCATGAGGACGAACAGGGGACTGAAGCACCTCCTGTATGAAGATAGGATGAGAAGGTTGGGGCTGTTCAGCCTGGAGAAGAGAAGTTAACAGACGCTTGTTATAAGTTGCCCCAGTATTTGGTTACAGGAAAGATTTCAACCCACCATCTTTAGGTCTGAGTTCCTATAGAAACTCTTACACCTTTGAGGATGCATTATGCTTCAGGCCATTAAGCAGCGCTGTATTTTCTCTTGATCAGTTCAAAGCACTCTTTAATTATATTAACTCCTTTCAGCCAACACCTTCCTTGTTTACCCACCTCTCCCCGAAATGTCCTTGATAGTCCTGCACATCACCAAGACAGATGTCCATGCAGCATGAACTTTATTTATAAAGGATGGATTAGGCTTAAATGTCACAATTCTTTAAAAAAGTTTAAATTAACTAATCAACTGGTGAAAACAGATAATACTATTTACATAGGACAATGGTCACCTTCCCAAAACTTTCACTGAATTCTCACTGTTGAAACAAGGACAATGAAATATAGAAACACACTGATTTCTAGCAGTTACCTTGTAAATAGAGATCTAAGTCTCTCAGACTTACAGAACTTACCTTTTCCCTATAGATGAAATTAGCTCTTCGGCACAGTCATACTGATGTCTGCTTTTCAATGCCAGTACTGTAATGGACTCAGCCACCTAATGGCATCGATATCAAATCAATGATCCTCCTACTGGCATATCCAGCAAAAAAAGACTGCCCAAATATTCGATGTCTTCCGACAACGTCTATACTCATTCTTCCTGCACCTGGACTGACTTGAAGTTAACACTGATTTTATAAAGACAAACAGGAATATTGCAGCTCAGACAGTGTTTCCAAAAGCCTAAACAAAGACTGTGATCACTGACTTCACATTTAGAGTGTACAAAATAGTCTGATGCCTGGTGCTGTTCAGATTTTCACCTGAATTCATCAGAGATGTAGTCTCTAATTTGTCCCTCTTTTGAAGCACCTTGGCAATAACATATCCCCGTAAAGTGTATTAGGAGTGTTTCAGAACAGTCTCATATGTTGTCTTGAGTGCACTTGGCCCAATTTGAAGTCTCAGCCAGTGCAAGAATTTGATCAGAAACCAGAAAAAAAACACTGTTCTAGATGTAATAAGTCACTTGCAGGTCAGTCTCATTATCTGATCTCTTCAGTTACTCAAGGTAATTTCAGTTTCAGGTTTAAATGTTCAGATCCCATTTAAAAAACTACTTTCTTGACTCTCTTCCTTATGCTAATAAAACCAGGTGTATAATTATGCTTGTATCCCCAGAGTCCTGTATGGACTCTATTCAGTGTGGCACCTGTTCCAAAAAATTAAGGCTCCAACTGAGTTCCCACTATTAAAGAAATATACTTTACAAATCTTCATATAAAAAGCCTACCTGGCTACTGCTCAGTAGCAGTATACTAGAAAACTGTAACAATTCCTGTTGCCTTGTGCCAGCTGTTAGATAAATAAGACTTGTAAACCAAAATCTGTTCCTAAATTTACATTACCTATTTCTGGAATATACAAAATTTTTTCTAAAGCTTTTACATATGAACTTGCACATGGTCTTTTCTGTCATAGAAGAAGTGCACTCATTGACCTCCCTTCTGATCCAAAATGATTTCCACCATGCAGAGTAGTCAGTTTCTGTATCTCTCCCAGGTATTAGAAGTGACTTCCATCACAGAATTAAATTAGAAAAGTCACTTCAATGTTTGGAAATATGAGCATAAATTGTCCAATTAGATATCATTCTAATGAACAATGGAAACCAGTCCTGTTTCTGTCCAGAAAGCAGGGCCTCTCGAAAGTTATTTCATGAGATGGTGGCAATTAGTCTCTTGTGTCATTCAGGAAATGTGTCTCTTTTCAATTAAATATGTCGTCCAGTCAGGAAGAAAAGTGGTCTGTCCTCTTTCGCATTGGCAGTCTGGAATTCATCCCGCAGTCGGAACTGCCATTCATCTTCCAGCTCTAGCCGGACAACAGTCTGGCGAAGAGAATTGCGATCTTGACAAATCACACATAGAGTGGCACCTAAGTAAACAGGTAAAAAGGAACCCATGTGAGTATCCTCTTTGTTCTCAGAACACCCAGCTCCCTCCACCCCTTAGCATGTAGAATTCCACCACTTTCAAAACAGGAATTACAAACAAGCTTGGGAGAAAGTGAAGACACTAAAGAGCACCTACAAGAAATCTGGAGAGGGTCTGTAGGGTGATAGGACAAGGGGGAATGGCTTTAAATTGAGACAGGGGAAGTTTAGATTAGACATTAGGAAAACATTCTTCATTGTGAGGGTGGTGAGGCACTGGAACAGGTTGCCCAGGGAAGCTGTGGCTGCCCCATCCCCAGCAGTGTTCAAGGCCAGGCTGGACAGGACTTTAAGCAGCCTGGTCTAGTGTAAGGTGTCCCTGCCCATGGCAGAGAGGTTGGAACTTGATGAGCTTTAAGGTCCCTTACAACCCAAACCGTTCTGTGATTCTGTGTAGGACAGAAGAGAGCTATGTTCAGCTGCCTATTTACCAGAATCTTCTTGTGTAATTTGCAGCATATCTAGTATTAATCTAGTTAAAAAAAACTATAAATACATTCCCTACTCTTTAAGGTAAAGAAGGGTAAATCTGTCAGGTCTAAGTAGGTGGTGATGGGACCTGGCAGAAAACAAGGTAAAGCCCTACATCCGCTGCTGTTCTAGATTTACTGATCATTGCCTTGTTGAGTGAAACCCCCATTCAGCAAAACACACCACAAGTCAATCACTGTGATGGCTGATTAAGCTTTTTGTGCTTTGCTGACCAGAAATGGTCTAAATATGGCCTTAAAACTAATCACAAACTTTAGCACTTTTCGGATTGGTATGCTTATGTGCTGGCAAAAAAAAGAACATGGTCTGTATGTGTACTGACACAGGCAAGTCCAGAATGCCAAAATAAGATATATCATATTTTGGTAAACAGCATTAACTGTCGTTTTAATTTGCATGCATCACTTCCTGGCTTCTGAGAAAAGGGCTCAGTAAAGAGGAAATAATTATCTTGCCAGCATTCAATAGTCTGAATGAGAGGTAGTGAGGTAAGTGGAAATGCCCAAGACAATTAAAGAAAAAAAAAGGGCAAAAAAAGCTGAGAATAAAATAAAAAGAAACAAGACAGACAGTCATGGGGTGTTTAATCTTCATGTGCGGGGTAAGAAAATCAAGTAGACTGCTAAGAGAGATGGAGAAATCCTGAATCAAATACACTTTGTACTACACACAAATAAAGTTGCCTGGTACATGCAAAATTAAACTGATTGATAGCCTCTGGTCACTCAAAAAATGCAGTACAAATGCAGCACTGCTTTCATTTGCAGTTACTCTGATAGCCTTGTTAGAGAAACTATAGGAGGATTAAAATGTGGACACTGCTCCGGAATGCACATAGACACTGGCTTCAGTGGCATGTGCAGGTAAAAGCACTGCACACCCTGATTTGCACTTTGCTACACCTACCTACATGAAACAGTATTAACTGCAACAAAGAACATAACAGTTCATAACAACTCTGCCTATTTCAAGAAGGCATTTGCCATAGTATTTTTCCTCTGGTGACAATTATAGCTGTGAGTGAAAGAAATCCCTAGAGTGCTAAATGCCTAAGATAAGTAGAACAATCCAAAAGAAGCTTGAAATGTGACTGCCTGGGATACAACGGAAGTTATTTGTCTCCACTGCTATCCACCATCATAATGACTATATGGAGAAACTGGTTATTAGAAATGAATTTTAAATGAGCCAGCTTCTATTGCCAGGGATAGTAAACAGGTTTTGATGGAGGCTTGTCCAACATCTGTTGCAAATTAGAAAACCTGAAAGACACAATAGGTAAATGCTTCATGCATAAATCTTAAATACTAAGTTTTCAAACATAAACTAAGGAGTTATGCATATACACAAGGCATAATGATACAGAACCCATATTCCTCCCCACTTAGAAATCTGAAGAACTTATGGCACTGTTCAGTAATTGCCAGTTTACTACAGTACAGAGACAGCACAATGAAGTATCAAACATGGGTGGGCCATATAAGACAAATATGAATACATGCATGTACATATGCATGCATGTATATTTTCATATGAAATGCATTTTTCCCAAGATTCCCAGAGACTAGGTCATATAATTCTCTGTAATAAAATTATTGCAGCTTACCTTTGAGAAAATGGAACTTCTTCAAAAAGCTAGCTACGACAAAGGAGTCACAGAGGTATAGCAGAAGGCCACTGAATGTCAAATCGGAGGAGCTGATATTCAGAGAGTGAGGACGAGAACTCACGTAGCAAACTGCAATCTGATCAGGAGAAGGCAAAAAATGTTAACATTTTTCAAGGTTCTATATAAAGCTAAGGCTTAATATCAAGCTTTCAGTATTTGCACCTATTTAAATTCAGACTTGTTTTCCAACTCCAAATATTGTGACCTTTGTAGCTCCTTCCTAAACATCCCTCTACTTATTACAAGTCTACATAAGAACACTATTTATAAATATGCATTAGCCATTACTATTCGTTATTGTTATTATCAAGAGGTTTAGATATAGTAAGGTTTGAAAGCTGTAGTAACAGTGGTTCCCCACAACCATAATGTTGTGATCTGTCCAGCACAGTTTATCTATTCATGAGTAAAAACAGTGTAGTTGGACACAAGAAGGACCCTTTAGAAATGCCTAATTTAATTTACATTATGATAGGATTACTCAAGTCAGTAGAGTTGTGCATATACGTAAATGGAAGAGCTTTTTTCTTGTCTAGTTTGTTTTCATGGTTGCTTCCTAAATCCATTAGGAAGCAGGAATATTTGTAGCTCTCTTTCAGGATTCATTAATTTTAGTTAAGAAATCTTCCACACAAGGCTTTGTTTCCAAAGTTACATTGTACTACTTAGTTGGGGCAGACCCTCATTTGGCATAAATCAGCATGGTCCAGAGGAGGAAGGACCCACAGCAACTGATACTCTGGCCCAGGATGCCTGTATTTACCAATATTCCTTCAATCCTATTGTACCATATTCCAGCTCAGGTAGCAATTCCAAAACCAAATTAAAATCACTTCACGTGCTGAATGGGTTTGAGCTGAAAGATGAAGACAGTAACAGTACAATGCCTTCCCACAGAGTTTATTGTTTCAAATATGTGGGAACATAGACCTGTAAGAGCTCAGCCAGAAAGGAAATTAAGAGAAATAGTTAAAAATGTTCTGGGAGCAGCATGTATGGGAAGGTCATTATACAGCTATTTTGGTAAGTTTAGTAAATCCAGCAAGACTGAATTTCACTTAGTATTAAGTCAGGTGAAAAGGTAAAAACAATGTCTCTCTCCTGAATGCTGCCATCTTGGTATCACATTTCTATTTGACCTACATTTGAGTTTAAGAATGACCTTGGCTTTAGATCCAAACTCATTGGATAGAGGCAACAGCTCCTGATACATAATGTCAGTTTATACCATTCTGACTCTTCTTGGTATTTGCTCCTCTGCCACAGCTGTAAATCAAAAGTGAACTAAACCCCTTGTATTTTGAAATGCTTTCCAAGGGCTAGCTAGTATTTATAAAACACTCTTATGGAATAAATTTGCTGTAGGAATGGTCATATTATAGCAGAGTGAGAAAACACTCCTGAAAAATGTGCTGTGTTAATTCAGAATTTAATATAATTCACAGACTATATCAGTATTCAGGACAACACTGGTATAGTTCTCTATGTACTTTATTTGAAGCCTCTAATAGTATCTCTATGGGACTAAGAATTTGATTTTAACATCATAGAGATCTAATATCTGATTTATCAAAGGCTGTGCAACTGGTACTAAGGAATGCATCAATAAACTCATCCAAAACATAGCCTAAACATTTCTAGAGCCACTTAAAGATTATTTTCTTCAGTACCTGTGGTCCTAAGTTAAGGTAGCAGTCCACAGATAGCACTGGATGGCTATAATTCTTCAGTGAGAGAGGGAAGAAGCGATGGCTGTGATACTGGAGGTATTTTTCAAGGAGCAATTGAGCAGGTGCTGCCAAGAAGGTATGCTTGCTGTCAGGAGCACAAATGTACTGAGCAGGGGAGATTGAAACTGGAGTGTCAGATACCTACAAGGAAAAAATATTTCTAGTACAGATCAATTCTGATCAATCAAGTTGCACTTATCTGAATTTTGGGTTGTATAAAATACATCTCTACCCTACAAATCTAAGATTTACATAAGAAGGACAATCCTTCAGCCAAAAATGCCTGCTACCAAAAAAAATTCAGAGTTTCACAGAATTACATTTGTATTTATAGAATCTTTAGAGGTTTCTTTGAACTCAAAGTACTCCTACACATGAAGTCACATGAAGATGAGCAATTCAATAGCTACTGATAAAAAACTCACAATGAACGGTTATGTGGATCATAAAGAGACACTTTAAGTGTTTTCAAAAGTTTTAAAGGAAAATTATTAAGGAAAGGTGCACTTATGCCAAGAATATTGTGGATTTCAGAAATAAATAAAAAAATAAAAAACCACGTGGCAGACATTCCCCATTACTGACAACTGGTGATGCACCAAAATACCTCAGGTCTGCTGGCTACAGGGTACAAAAAAGGAAAACAAAAAAGGAATTTCAACATCAATGAAATAGAGGTCTCAGTTACCACCTTTGACTTAATGTGGAAGGATCTCTGTCCTCCTACTGCAATTTGCTTTTTCATGACGCTGAAGTGATTGAACCGACAGATGAGGAGGCCAGCACTGTGGACACGCAAGTTGAAGTCAACATCGTCACATGTAAATCTGGAGAGAATAAAATCACAGCAGCTCAGAGGAATGTTTCTGATCACACACTAACAAATGCAAGCACTCAGGGTCTTTTATCAGCACAGTAGAAAGGACAGGCGTCAAACATACTGACCCTCCACTGGCGCCTATCAGTCAGGAAAAGAAGCTTCAGCTTTGTAATAACAATTATTACAAAGCAAGTGGGATGATGTGCAGAACCATTTCATTAACATCCAGGACTTGTATTTAAGAGAGCTGAGCACTTACTGCAACAGCCAACAGCAGGGAGAAACATGGCATTTAATTATAGGATTTTAAAATCTTGGCTTTGATCTTAGTAATATTTACATGGATTTTTGGTATCCCTGACTGTCAGTGTCTCTGTTTTAAAATGTACTTTTCTTCTTGCCAGCCCAGGCTTGGAATGCCATACAGTACTTCAGGCTCAACAGCACCCACACAGAGGATTATGGCGAGCCACGCATGGTATGAAGACACAGGCAGGAAACGGGCAGTTTGATCTGGCATTCCTGACATTTTAACACTGCTGCCTGGACTCATATCATTTTGCTTTTTTTGTTGTTCTCTTCATTGGCCCTTCATAATGTTTCATAAAATAACACAGACAGCCTGTGAGCACAGTTCTGTACTAGGAGATGCATGGGAGCAAGTTTAAAGTGCTCTTTTAAAGTGTCAGGCTGGTGATGATAGAAATTTTGGTCTTCTGTTTATTCCACAGAATAATGAAAGCAGAAGTGCTTCCCTGAACTTCTAAACCATCAAGAGCTTTTGTAAAGCTTCCTTTATTTGGTTCATTATCTCTACTGAAAGATGCTACTGATTCACTTACCTGCTCTGATTGTACTGTACATTCTGTGTCAGATCGACATTCAGCATAATGAAATCATGCACATGGCAGCAGGAGAATGGTTCCTTGATCTCAGCAGTGTTTGTTTTACTGGACCATTTCCTCATCCCGATTAAGGCATAGTGAGTGACGTTGGGAGTTGCTTCAATATGTTGCAGAATATGCTTCAAGGAAACATTCCTTTCAGTCCACATATATTCACTAAAATAATTATGAAAATGTGTTAATTTTGAAGTATATAGAGAATCCAGAATCTCATTCAGCTGAAGACCAATTCTTAACAGTCTAAACTAGTTATGAGTACCAGGTAGATAACTTCAATGCTGTCTTTACTTCAACGCTGTCTTTACTGCAACTATCTGTCTACCTAATAAAAAAAATTAACTAGTGCTTATGTGGTGGGGACTGGTATGAAAAAATCTGAAACTGTCTGTATCTTTCAAAATATTCACTCAGATTTGTAAACTTTTAAAGTTACCTGGATAATGTTCCAAAGGACTCTGGGAGAGTTGCTGACTTTGTGCCATGACTTAAGTGCAAAATATAAGATCCTCCTAGCCTACCCCTAGAGTCCATAAATCTCAGTTTTCACTGAGGTAAGTTCTCTTTGAAGGTTTGCTGTAAATTCTGCATAGCACCATTCTGGGAATAGATAAAAATATCTAGTACAAACAGTGTCCTAAAGTAATGAAAACAAAAATACTTGTTTGGGGATTTGGGGAGCTAATAAAGGAGACATAAAGACTGGGACTGACAAAAGAGGCAGAGGAAATCAGTTGCAGAATTTGCACAGAAATGTTTTTTAGCTCCCTTAGAGAAATCCTGTTAAAAACATACACCTGAATGCCCATGCTTGGCCAGTGTATAAGGCTTTGTTAACAGAGTCTGAAATCTGTATTCAAAGTAACTCCAATTCGAACCAGGGTCAAGCTATACAACAAAGGCTGCAGTGCCCTTAAATCCTGAGGGAACAGGGATGAAAAACCATCACTAAACTACGTGCTATGCAAAGGCAGATATCTAGGGAAAATACTTTTCTCATTAAATAAATATTATTTTCTTCTTGTACAGGGTAAAAGCTGTAGTAGATCAAAAGTAATTTCAAAACTGATATGCAGTGAAAGGTTAAAAGAGACCAGCTGAAAAAGCATATGTTACTCTATTTACCTTTTCCTGTCTCCTGAACAATCAACTTCTACTGCATTCCACATAACACACGAATCATCTGAAATGACAATGAAAGGCCAAATATCCTGGGGTTTTATCCCCAGCTCCTCCTGCCGATTTCGTTCAAGCTCCAAGTTATGGTAAGACAACTCTTTTATCAGGAAGTGTGCAGCACCTGAAACCAAGGGATTAATCCATCATCTTAAAAGCAGGGGCAGAAATTGTTTGCTTTTAACTCAGAAGCCTTTTGAAGTGAATATTTCTGCAGACTGAAGTATGAATTGCTCTGAAGATTTTAACACCCTAGCACTCCCCAGAGCCAACTTACTTTGACTTTTGCCAAGCAAGTGACTTAGAGGATACCACTGGGAAGCACACAAAAAGAAACTTGACTTCTGTGGTAAAGATTTGCTAGTGTCTAATCAGTTTAGATTAGGCGCTAACAAATCTTTAATTTTGAAATCTTTTTTATTCCTTTCAAATTCTTTTAACTTGACATATATTTGGCTCCACTAGCATATCTTAGTGCAAATATCTAGAGATGGTGATTGACCAGCTGAGCAACATGGAACCATTTCCCCATATGATCTACTTTGAATTTTTGTTACTACTGCTGTATATAAGATGTTCCAGCAGCAAAAGCAAGGTGCTGAGTATTTCACAGATATTATATTTAGCAGAACCTATCAAAGAGATGTACTTAATCAGAGCATCACTCCCTATGCAAATAACACATAAATTGCTTCCACAAGGAAACAGAGTAGGTAACTCTATCTAAACTAACACCCTCAGCTCCCTTTAAAAATCAACTGGGCAGAGTATTTCCAGACTGCAATTCATCTAGCTCATTTTAGGTGACTTGGATTAAGTGAATTGCATCTTCGACTGCGATGTATTGTCTTCAGAAAGAATCCAGATATCAACTGTGCTACAAGGTGAGAGTCCACATTTGCTACACTTACCTACTCCTGCACTGTTGAAAATGCTTGGAAGAACAAGCATGATGTGGTTGGGCCAATACTTCTTATATATGGCCATTTCATATTCCTTGACAACTAAAACATGCAAATGACTGGCTCCATCCATTGCATGATATAAATTGAAAAGTCCATGTTCATGACGACCAGTGGTGGGAGTAAAAGTGGGGCTTTTTATATAATCTTCACTCTGTAAATAGAAAGAAGTGTGAGCTTCTGTATTAAGCTGGAGGATGTTTAAACAAGGAGAACCAGATTCTACAGGAGAATAACTTAGGTTCACTGACACAGAATGCAGGAAAAGCATCCACAAGGACCCAGTGCACAGTTCTATCTGTGTAGCCAAGCACAAGTTACCAGGTGAGGAAGAGCAGGACATTTCACCCTCACACTGAGCAATTGCTGCTGCGCTGCTTCCTGGGCTCTCCCATTTCAAATCTGAATGTCACATAAAAGCCTGAACTGGAGGGTACTATTGATCAGTTACTTTTTATCGGAAGCAGATTTTTTTCTTTTAGATAGAAGTGCTACAGCTCACTACTGTTCCCCCAAATTGCTTCAATACTCCAAGCAGTGTGGCCTGAGCAAAGCAGAACTTCATCTTAGACATGGATATTAGGAGTCACTGTGAATGCCAACTTCAGTTTGCATAGCCTGTCAGATAGACAACCTTACAAAGTGTTTTCTACAAGTGTGACACAACACTTTAGACTGTTTTGAAGCCATGACAGATTCTTTGAAAGCTTTACTCTCATATGAAAAGAACTGAGTGCTTGTGCAGAATAAAAGAGGATAAACCACTGCCTTTCACTACACTAAAATATTGCTTCCTCTTAGTAACTGTATGACAAAAAAAACAGTGTCTCTGAGGCTCATTGCTGAACTTTAACATCTTCAACCCATACTCAAAGACCTTTTGCTACAGATAAGAGTGTTTACACTAAAGGATCAACCTTGATAATGAGTAGAAGAAAGAGCTTATTGTTGGCTTGACATGCTTTGCTTCATGTCTCCCCTTCTGGGAGAAAATACAAGCTTAGAATAAGGACATCTTCATTTTCTTTTGCCAGCAGGACCAGAAGTGTAAAGACTCCTAATTCAACAAATTTTAAAATTGGTAGTGCCTCTCTCCTATGTGTGGCTATAAATAGAATCATAGAATAGTTAGGGTTGGAAAGGACCTTAAGATCATCTAGTTCCAACCCCCCTGCCAGGGACAGGGACACCTCCCACTAAACCATGTCACCCAAGCCTCTGTCCAACCTGGAATTGAAGACCACCAGGGATGGAGCATTCACAACTTCCCTGAGCAACACATTCCAGTGCCTCACCACCCTCACAGTAGAGAACTTCCTCCTTATATCCAATCTAAACTTCCCCTGTTTAAGTTTGAACCCGTTACCCCTTGTCCTATCACTACAGTGCCTAATGAGGAGTCCCTCCCCAGCGTCCCTATAGGCCCCTTCAGATATTGGAAGGCTGCTATGAGGTCTCCACGCAGCCTTCTCTTCTCCAGGCTGAGCAGCCCAAGCTTTCTCAGCCTATCTTCATACGGGAGGTGCTCCAGTCCCCTGATCATCCTCGTGGCCCTCCTCTGGACTTGTTCCAACAGTTCCATGTCCTTTTATGTTGAGGACACCAGAACTGTACACAATACTCCAAGTGAGGTCTCACAAGAGCAGAGTAGAGGGGCAGGATCACCTCCTTCAACCTGCTGGTCATGCTCCTTTTGATGCAGCCCAGGATACAGCTGGCTTTCTGGGCTGCGAGCGCACACAGCTGGCTCATGTTAAGTTTCAACATCAAGCAACAAATGTAATTATCCATCTACCTTATCTGTGACTAGCGGTAGCCTCATGCTTTCCAACTGTCTTCCTGGTTGGCTAAAGACAAAATGATGTTCCTTTGACTTTGGAATGATAAAATGCAGCTGAATCTCTTCTCCCAGCATAGAATAGGAAAAGGCAAATGCATGAAGAGTGGACTCATAAAGCTGAGAATGAGAAAAAATGGGACAATTCCAATGGTTAGAGTCAAACTGCAAGGTCTCAGTGTAGTTGATACACATTTATAACATTACCAAACAGACTACAATCACTTACTGTATTGCATTAGATTTTACCTCATAATTCACTAGGTGTTAAACAATGCCCCTAGGCCCCCCAAGCACTAAGCAAAAAATAAATTAAACTGTTCCCTCTTTTGAAACCATTGTTTCAGCTTTGTCTTGCAGATGGTACCAATGACATACAGGTTGCACTTGGCTTCATATATACTGGCACATAAATCCCAATATTTGCATTGCTAATACCTTCTTCCTCGCATTCTAATAGGCAGGAAATTGGAATGTTACTACGAATAATAACAGTCTATATGCCACATATAGACTGCTCTACGCTGGACTACTCCTGTAAGTAGAATCTTTTCCAGTTTACTCAGGTGAAAATGTAGGTAAGTCCCAGTGGGAAAAGTTTACTGGTAGAGTAGTTTTAACTGGTAGTATACATGTAGAATGCAGATTACAGTCCTGAATAAGCTAGTGTAAATGAGGCAAGTATCAGACCTCTGATGTCCCCAAACCTGCAGTTGGGTCAAGGCAGACAAACCCTCAAAAAAATCTGTAAATCAGCTGGTTTTAACATATACATATAACTTCTAAGCCAAAAATACAGTGAACATACACAAAACTGTGCTTGGGTTGTGTCTGCCTCAGTTTCTGATCTGCAGAGTAATATATGGAAATCTTTACCTGGTACGTGGGATTGAAACCCATATACTGATGACACTGTTCACAGTGATGATAGGTGTTATATGCTGCATACTTGGACAATCTCATCCTGGTTGTTTGACGGCGTGTATACATATCCTCCTGTCTCCTGCTCATTGATCTGTCTATTAAGAAAAGAAACAACTTAAGTGTTCAAGGCCAGAATTCCCTTATGACAAACTATGTCACTGCAATTAGCTTCTAGGAACAATGTAGGATTAAACACATGCAAAACAAACTATAAATTAATTCTGAGCATAGTAGGGTTTATAAATTGTTTTGTACAGCAAATGGGATGACAATGAAGTATCAGCAAATTCATGATTACGATAATTCTGTACAGACTACACATAAGGCTGAGGTGTAAGCAAGGCCAGATTATTAAAATTATTATTGTTGCTGTTGTTATTAATGCTTGCAAAATTAAGAAATAGTAAAAAAAGTCTTAGGACATATATATATGTGCCATCCTGTGATGGACATCACAGTAGATTATGTGAAATCAGCTTGGCAAATTTAGTGATGTTACTCTTTAGCAAATATTCACGTTTCAAATGTAAGACGCATTTCTGATAATTTTACTGTTTAAAGGTTTAACAGGATTCTCACATTAAAAACAAATATACATGCACCAATCTAGATTTTTCAAATTCTAACCTTCACTTTTTATAATCTGAAGCTTTGAACAAATCAGACTTGCATCTTCATATTTTGGGTCATGGATAGTGTAGTCAAAAGGCATCTTCCTAAAGGTCTCCAAATCTGGCCACAGGTCTCCAGGCTGATGGTAGTATTGATCAGATTCTTCTTTTATATCTACGATATTATTGAAAAATGAGAATTTATGCAATCACAATAATTACCACTTTTAAAGCTCTTTATATTGCTGTATGTGGGTTTGCTATGCCTACTATTCTTACATATTTTTTCTTTCGTTATTCTGAGGAAGCAATATTATTATGCTTCAAGAGGTGCATCTTTGAACAAATATACCTCATACCTCAATGCAATTCTGGCTTTTAAATCTTCGTTATCAGTTTAAGACCTCTGTAATCTTACTGGAGCAGCTGGTGGGATGATGAAAACAATGTCAAGGGTCTGGTAAGGCTGATCTACCTGCATACAAGTATTTGGGGTCTTTCCACTGACCACCACATTTCTTCAATACTCAGTTGAGGAAAGATGTGCTATTCTCGCTGAGGAAAAGTAGCTCTTTTAAAGCTTCAGAACTATTGCAGTATTAAGTACAGTGCAGAGTTAAAGTCAGATGACCTTCCTAGTGATAAAACCAGAATAACCAGGGATAATTTACCCTAGGGTAGAAGGAAAAATCGTAAATGGTATTGGTATGATGTGCAGTGAAAACATGTCTTTTTCTGAATGGCTAACTGACACAAAAACCCAGATATACACAAATCCTCACAAAATACTTTTCTACCTTTGTCAAGAGGGTGAAAGATCTAACAAGAGTGAAATGGACTGTAGCGAGGAGTCCAGTTTAGGGGTCAGCTGTAAACTGCTGTAAAGAGCCATAACTCCATGCTTAGGAGTATAGACTAAATTTGCAACAGGTGAGACCTTGTCTTTTGGTACACAAAGTAAATATGAAACTCAGGTGGAATTAGACAGACGCTGGAATTACCTTATGCCCTGACTGTGAGTTACCTCTAAAGTCTTGCCTAAATCATGACGGATCGATTGCACAAACTTCTTCCCCTAGCAGACCAGCCACCTTTTCCACAGGTTTTGCCATAAACTTGAGGGGACTGCTGCCTCTTTCAAGCACACCTCAGTGAGAAGGAAGACTTCTTGGTACTTCCCTAAAATAAACCCTCAGGGAAAAATAGCTGAGGCACGATCACACAGTAAAATGACTGAACATCTCTTAGCCAGGGTCTGATGGAAGCAACTTGCAGGCAGGCAGCACCCACTAAGACTCTCCACGGCTGACTGCAGGCATGCTTTTAGCACAGAATTAGGCATATCCCATAAAATATCACCCACACTTTTTCTATGTAATCCAGCCCTTGATTATAGAAATATATCTGGGAACACATGGGAGTAATACACTGTAAATAAAGGAAGTTTGGACTAAAATTAGCTATTAAAGAGCAGGAATTGTTTTCCTCCCTCAAGTAGTCTTATGTACTTAGAAAATATGACATTGCTCCTCATGGTATAAATCTGTCAGAATTTCGCTGATTCTTTTTATATAATTTACCAAACAAGTTCATTCTAATTCTAAACTCAAACACAATGACTGGATGTCATTTAACAGCCATAAATACTGTTGATTACTTCCCAAGAAAAACAAGGTATGTCAATTTCTTACTGAATGGAAGGCTAAACTCTAAATGATGAGTAAAATAATAAAATGTTCTTAAGTATCAGTTGAAGATCACACCAAAATTTTCTTAAAATATTTCAGTAATGTAAATGAATTGCAAAGATGAACAGCATAGAATGCACGAACAACTGCTTTTCAACTTCACGTAACAGTTTTATACAGTCTCCAGGATACTTTTATATCAAGAACTTACTAATATTGATTTCTTCCTCATCATAAACATCCACTTCTGTCAGTCTAATCAGCATTCGGGACAAAATACTGAGGAACTGCAGATAGGCACCTGTTTTCCCTATCTGCAAATATAGAAATTAGAAAATAAAAAAGTTAAACTTTCATTTTTCAACATATTACTTTTCCACACATCTGGAAATCGCATGACATATCAGAAGCATAGGGTATTGAATTACTAAATATAGGATAGAATTTACTATTTTCCATATATGTCAAGTGAAATTTTCATTTTCTCTCAACATTTGGTAAAGGGAGGTTTTGAAGCTGAAACAAGAGTAGATAAACTTTTGTTTTGGTCAAAGTTCAGTATCTGTTGTTCTTAACAAACTGCACTTTAAACAGCTGCTTGCAAAGGATGTGGAAGGAAACTGAAGGGTACTTTTATCCCTGCTGAGTATCCTTTCAGATACACATGGTAGACCATGTGTTAGCAAACAGCTCTCTGTAATACAGGAATAGCACAAAATAAAAAAGTGACTTTGAATAGAGAAAATGATAGCACGGCCCATGGGACAGATGTCCCAGTCTGGGTTTTTACATAAACTCGCTTGAAACTAATAAGAATCTTTCTACAGACGCTGGAACAAGGTTCTAAACTTGGCTGCAGTGGCTGTTGACTGATGAGCTAAACAAAAACATCTGATCTTCTCACATCCACTGCAAACTCAATACTTTGTTCTAGAGGAAAATGCTGTCAATGTTTTCTCTCTAGTCTGAGATTACCTTTATATAAACAAAGCTATAGGGTAATGAGTCAAATCTGTTGGAAGCCACAGGACTGCTAGTGCTACTCCCTAATCACTAAACTAGATCAAATGTACTTACGATATTCCGTGCATTATGTCTTACCCAATCTCATCATCTGTCATATAAAAAGTGTCCAATACAGTGCTGTGAGCTTCATGAACTGTTCGATATTAGCAACACTGGAGGTAAAATGGTGGTAGGAGCTTGCAGGAATGCCTTCACCATTTCAGAATGCTTCTCTGCCAGTAGATCAGACTGAGCAAGTAACAACATTCACATTTGGACTCCATTCACTTCCATGTTTGCCTGCATTTACTGCAGTTCTTGGGGTTGGAACTAGATGATCTTTAATGTCCCTTCCAACCCGAACCATTTGATGATTCTATGATTCTAAGATGTGAACTAACTTACAGATAAATACATAGATCTATTCCACACCTGTCCAGTTTTTGCTGTATTTTCTAAGACCTTTTGTAAAAATAATGCATGTGTTGCCTTCTAATGTACTTAATTGTCCTTGTAAATATGCATCAAGTCATCTAGCAAAATATTTTGACCAGTACAGACAGTAAAATGTGTCTGTGAGAGAAGGATGAGTGTAGCTTATTGCCAATTACCCTGACAGTGGCAATTATAACTTTGGTTTACTAATGTGTTTACTCTTCTTCCACTGTTGATTTAATATTTTTCATTTTAGCTAACAAATTGCTCCCTGATTTGAATATTAGTAAAGGAATTGCTGCCTGATAAAGAAAGCAACTACTTCCTAAATTTTAAAATGTAGTACTCTGGCAGTCTTATACTTTGACTGAGATGTTACTAACACTCAAGATAGGTGCTGTCCAATGTTTGTTTTTATTTCTGCCTGTATCTCTTCATTAAGTGTTAAGTTAACTTAAAATGTTAAAATTACCAAACACAGATGTGAGTAAATACTATTTCAGAAAGCAAAATTATTTCTTCCCAAAAAGAAAATGGTAATTTTAATTTCTCTATATTTTTTGTAACTGTTCCCTAGAAGAAAAACTGTATCGTTACACTTTAAACAATAAGCAGCCAACTTTTACAGCTCTTTCTTTGGTTTGCAGGGATTTTAAGTTCTTTAATAGTTTAGTACTTCAGAGTTAAAACAGTAAAAGAAGCAAAGCTGCTGTCTTTTTCCACATACTGAAATTAATATATACCCCTAAATTTTGATATTTAGGAAGAAGACATGAAACTTCTAATTTGATACTTGTGAATTTGTTCTGCGTGAAACAGGTATATTCTTCAGAAAGAACTGAGGAATATAAAATGAATAAACATGTGAAGATTGTCCTTTATGAATTACAGTAACAATTGCAGGAAGTCCCAATATGGAAAGATCATTTATACTCTTCCTATTCTACTGCACCATAAATTTGGGTGTACAATAGCATAAAATCATTTATCAAACAGCAGTATGTAGGGTTTTTTTGCAACAGATGGGCATAGAAAAGTGGATTGTGTGCCAAGTTAAATCAGTAACTATCTTTAGATTAATTCTTTGGGTTGATGTTACAATAACTGGAAACGCGGGTCTTTCTTTGTCTTGGCATGTATTCTTTTTGACTTCTGCGATTCACAGGACTCTCAGAAGGCATGGTGTCCCTTCCTAACTTGTTGCTTCATAATTCAGCAGAAAATGAGAGGCACAATACTACCTTTAGCATGTAACATGTGCACTGAACTAGGAGATATCTTACTGAGAAATAAGTCCTAAACATTGTTGGAGAATTTAGAAGAGAAGAAACTTCTTAAGACTAGACCTATGAACATATATCTTTTCAAAGTAATTAAATACTCTTGGGTCAGCTACTCATCTTGTAAATACGGCTCTGCTGATACTGAACTGGCCTTCTCACATGTATTATTTACAACAGCTTTTATTTCTGTCCGCTGCGTGGAGGAAACAGAGAAAATAACTTAATTACAGACTCCAAACTGTCTTGAGATTGATCATAAGAAAGTGGTTTTCTGAAGATCTTTGATCTTTATTTAAAATGTAAGTGCATATTCAACTTTAACAAACTGAAATTATACATCAGATCTGTCTCTTGAGCAAACTATCTTTTAGAACATTTTAATACAGAGACTGACAGAAAGTGAACATTGCTGCAGCTTCATTGTCTTTGAACTCAGGCTACCAGTATAGAAAGGAAGATCATTTTATTAGAAGGGATTAGGGAATAAAACATAAGCAATTTACTCTCCACTAAAAAAAAACCCTTCCAAGTATGAATTATAATAACTAACCTATTTTTATTAGATTATGCTAAAATTAAACAAAATAAATCAATGATAATACCTTGGTTTTGTTACACACCTGTGGTGGCCCGCTCAGCAGCAGCCTCCTTGGGTGATATGTGTCCATTCTGCCCTCATTTCTGTTGTTGTAGTCCATATGGATTGGCTTGGGAACCGTCCACTGGCGGTAGTATAGGGACTGCTCTGTGCAAGTCATCATCTTACTCATAAGAGGACGAAAAGAACTTGCCCACATAACAGAATGGTAAGGCAAGAGGGAAGATGATTTGGGAAGTCCACTGCTGTCCGTAGAAGTAACAATGTCATAAACCAATTTGGGCAGGAAAACTATGGGAGGCTGTTTTGATGTTTTGTTCATGGAACATTGAGAGGTCTGTAGGATGAAGGAGTTATGAGTAGGTGCAGAGGAAGAAGAGGAGGAGAAAGGTGAGGAAGATGATGAGGTGATGGAAATTTGGGCACTTTTTGTGTTATGTTTTGTATCCAGTTGTTCAGCTACTGGTGACAAGTGTTTGCTGGTTGTTGTTTGTGCCCCCTTGTCTACTTTCTGCTTCTGCCTTTCATAGTTACTTGTAGTTTCTTCAGCACTGTTGCTTAGGACTTGGTGCGGGGACTTTGCTGTATCCCCTGCTGCTATTAAAGGAGGAGAAGACTCACTACAGGATGCTGTAACTAAAAGAAAATTTGTATTTCAACACAGTGCAAGTATCTCTTCTAGTCAATATCATAGTTAAAAAAACCAAATAAAAATCATTTAGATAGCGTATCCATCAAACATTGCAATCTAACTCCGGTTCTCACTTTCACCTTTCTTGTACAGGAATTCATAATGGGACTAGTTTGAAGTATTCATCTCAATGCAGAAAGTGCCTTTTAAAGTACTGAAGCACATAGGAAAGATATCAGTGATTGTTCTGTCCTCTACTTCCCTCTTTTTTCCTCGCTTAAGGTGTTCATTGGATATTTCATCATTCTAAACAAACACAAAGTTCCTGAAGCCATCATTTAAAAGGGTGTAAGAAAATAATATACAACAGCTATTACCTCATCAGACTACAGAAATGCCTACACAGATTGACATCTAGAAACAGTCCTCTGGGTCAGCTCTGATCTGACACTCATGTGTCTGCATCAGTGCAGCACTTAATCTTATCTGGTAAAACCTGGTGCTCTAGTCTCTTGCGCTGCATAAAGCATTAATGCGTTCATACAGCTTTTGGTCAGCTCAAAGTATACGGCACATACTGAATTCACAAATGCTGGCCTTGAATATGCCATATAGATGCACCCAACTGCTAGTAGCTGATTTTCTGAAAGTGGTGTATTTTTACCTTATATATTCTAGCTACTAAGATTTCTTGGAAATTTAAGACCTTATTTTAAGTGACTTTGAGCACCTTTAATGCTTAGTGAATTACAAAAAGGACATGCAAAGACTTCTCAGTCTTCAGAGTAGACTGAGAACTGGTTGAGGAATCAGTCTCCACATGGTGCTAGGAATATCTATCTGAGGCTGAACATAGAAAAAAACAGCCTTCCTTTTACGGTGGAAACAGTGTTGGTTCTCAACCCCCCCCCCCCCTTTTTAACTAATAAAAGTCTGTATTTTCTCTAGAGTATATGGTAATATATACTTGTCTTGGTTTAAGCCTAGTCAGCCACACAGTCTCTCTCTCACTACCCCCCTTTCCTTCCCCTCCAGCTCCCGGAGGGATGGGGAGGAGAATTGAAAGAATGTAACTAAGGTATAACACAAACCACTACTGCTACCACCAATAATAATAATGATAAGGGAAATAACAAGGGAAGAGAATACAACTGCTCACCACCTGCAACTGATACCCAGCCTGACCGAGCAGTGACCTAACCCTTCCGGGTAACTGCCCCAGTTTATATAGTGGACATGACGTGCTGTGGTATGGAACACCTCTTTGGCTAGTATGGGTCAGGTGTCCTGTCTCTGCTTCCTCCCAGCTTCCCCTCCTCCCTGGCAGAGCGTGAGACTCAGAAAGTCTTCGGTCAGGCTAAACATTGCTGAGCAGCAACTAAAAACATTGGTGTTATCAGTGCTGTTCCCAGGCTGAAAGCCAAAACCACAGCACTGCACCAGCTACTAAGAAGGAGAAAAATGACTCCTACTGCTGAAACCAGGAAAATACTCTAGCTGCACATAATCTAAAGTAGCCAGTAAAGGATATTAGCAATAAATATAAAAGTGTCACCAACAGTGTGAATGGTTTCAAGTAAAACCACTGCCATGTCCCTCAAAGGAAAAAAGATTTCTTTAACAAGAGGCAAATTGAGGCCACAAAGCCACAGGCAGGCCACATGGACACTGTGGAAGTGACAAGCAGCTCAACTTCAAAGAAGAAAGAACATTTTGAAAATTAAAGTGTAGATGAAGATTATCCAAACATTTTCAAGCTTTATTTACTTTTGTAACCACCACTGTGCCTGTAGAAAAGAAATCATGGGCCAAATATTCATGTCAATATGTTGAAAACTATAATTAGATCAAAAATAGTCTACTGTCACTGACAAAAATTAATATGTTTGAAAAAGCTGCATGAGATTGTGACTTCTAGGAAGATACGGTACTCTTAATATTCTTTATTAAGGTTCTTAATATTACCTTCCTAAAAAGTATGTGACGAAGTTTATCAGACAAAAGACCTGCAGTAGTTCTCAACATTGCTTCGTGCTTCCTACATGAGTTTGCAGATTAAAAAGGAACCGAAGATTTAAAAATTATCCACCTCCGAAAGAGCTTTCAAACAGTGCAAAATTAATGTGTGTACTTTCCAGAGCAAAACCAACAAGGTACAAACACCCATGAGAATAAACCTCCTTCTTCTCCTTCAGATTTTCAAAGGCTTTTAAAAAAAAAGTGAAGCATATTTTCTTTTTCAGAAATTGTTCTAGCTTCAGTGAATGCACTCAGCCACCACACACTAACTGAGGATTTATACCCCAGTGGCAAGTGTCAAAGAGATGCCTAGTTTAGGCACCCCACCTTACAATTATTTTTCAAGCAAGAAAAAATCTTATTTCTTACATTTCAGAAGGCTCATCCTTTTTTAGCTTTTTTTTTTTCCGATTATCTTTAGTGATCCCATTAAAATAGGCCTTACCAAACTATAGTTATTTATACCTTTGATTATTTATCTAATAAGATGAATAAATGGTCTCTTTTATGTCCTAAATGTTAACTTAATAGAGATTATCTTCACGTCTTACTGGAAGCTTTTGAAGAGAGAGATGAAGATGCAGAGTCATGGGAATGAGATCTTTCTCTTTTCATAGGACTTCTCTTTTCTGAAGTAGAACCTGTTACATGAATGGTAATAAGGGATAAGAAAACCAAAATACAAGGTAAGTAAGCCCATAAGAAGGCACAGCTACATTGTCAAAGTAGGAAAAACTACACTAGAGTTTGCATGGGTTTTGACCTCATTCTGACACTGTTTTCAAGATGGAGAGTACCTGTTGCTACCTGTCATGGTTTAAGCCCCTCACGCAGTTTGTTCACTCACTCCCCCCTCTTTCTTCCCCCAGTCCCGGGGAGATGGGGAGGAGAATCGAAAGAATGCAACTCCCAGAGGTTGAGATAAGAACAGTTTAGTAACTAAAGTATAACACAAACCACTACTGCTACCACCAATAATAATAATGACAAGGGAAATACAAGGAAAGAATACAATCGCTCACCACCTATACCCAGCCCAACCAAGCAGTGATCCCACCCTTCCGGGTCTCTGCTCTCTGTTTTACATCCTGGGCATGACGTGCTGTGGCATGGAATACCTCATTGGTCAGTTTGGGTCAGGTGTCCTGTCTCTGCTTCCTCCCGGCTTCCCCTCCTCCCTGGCAGAGCATGAGACTCAGAAAGTCCTTGGTCAAATCAAAACATTACCAAGCAGTAACTGAAAACACTGCTGTTATCAGCGCTGTTCCCAGGCCAAAAGTCAAAAACACAGCACTGCACCAGCTACCAAGAAGGAGAAAAATGACTGCTGCTGCTGAACCCATGACACTACCATGCAATACTGAATCAGCCTATGGTCTATTCTAACTATGCTGAGCTGCAATAGCTTTACAAAATCATGCTGCAGTCACGACCTGGTAATTTCTAGGCATATCTCAATCACGTTTTTTCTTTCTACCCAAGTCTCACTTTCCTCACTAATCCAGTGTCAGGGAAACCTACAGGCAACAAGCTCTATTTTGTGAGTACGAAATTACCTCCTACCCCATACATTACAGCTTTGTGGCTAGATATCTCAGCTTTTGATGATGAAAATCCGTATTTGGGCAGCCACTAAGGATATTCACTTAAGGTTCCTAGCTTAGGTTTCTAAGTTAAAAAGCTTTTTTTCTGAGCAGTTTTACCATAGTAAACAGAGACATAAGCACTGCCGGCAGAAAGCTTAGATTGTAAGCTTATCTCAGCTGTTCTGAATTGGACTCCAGAGGAGTATACTGTACTTCAGGGACTAGGAAATCAGCCTTCCAATTTAGAATTGGATCACATACAGTCCACTAATTTTAGTTGGCGTACACCAACTAAATGGACAGAAGTCTGCGTTGCATCTAAAGTAGATGTCTATTGTAGGCGGTCTGAGTATGACCTCAGTTATTTCATTCCTTTATGGAAAGTACATATTTGATTAAAGTGAGTATTTTTGTTCTGCTTGTTCTGCTATCCTTATTTTCACTGAGTAAGAATAGGTGAACAATGACCAGCTCTCTTCTTCCTCATATTATACAAAAAAGAAATGAAGGCCAGTAGTCTGAGATTTAAACAACCTGCAGGGATAAAAATCCCTTGTTTTCCAGTTACAAGGCACAATAGACAGTAAAGAAAAATGTGAAGAACTTAATGAAAACTGATAACTCCCATCAACTATCACTCAACACACACACCACCACCCCCAACAGTTCCTGGGTAAATTATTGTTGTTTGTTTACACATTCATATATTTTTAATTGCTCCCTTAAGAAGTAATAAATTCATCAAATCTACAATGTCAATTTGAATTCATGGACACTTTCAAGGAGTGCTAAGAAGTTATTATATTCAGATATATTTTCTAGCTATACTATTTAATATCTTACAAACTAGAGACTACTCAGCTGTACTATATAGTTTCCTTGGGAGGAATCTTCATCATTGTCAGCATTTAAGTGTAGGTTCAGGAGCACCAGTCAGGGACTGTTTAGGTGGAGTTGCCATGCTGTGAGGGAGGGGATGTGGTCACTGCTTCCCAGATGGCAAAGCACATGCTTCCGTGCTGCAGGAAGGGCAACCCAGCACTCTGAACATGAACATTTCTGGATGCACCCACTCCAGCTCCCCTCTGCAGCTGCTAGAACATACAGGGCAAGGCAGGAAGGGAGGGAGGGGAAAGAAGGGAGCCAAAAAACAGGGAGAGAGAACAGACGCAGCAGCAAGACTGCAAGAGATTAAAATGCTGCTGCAGCAGCAGCAGTGCCTGGACAGAAAGGGTAAGAAAACACAGGTTCAATGAAGTGAAGCAAAACTGAGCAGAGCTCACTCAGTTAGGCTAACTTCATAAACCCTCACCAAATAAGTATCCACACAATCCTGCTTCTTCTAATACAACTCAATCATTTTACAGCTTCTTTTATTATCACTACTAATAATACCTTCTGTCGCTACTTCTTCATCTTCATTATCAGTGCTGCTTAGTTTCTCTGGGTCACTTTCTAACACATCATTCACAACTGCTTTCTCTGTGTGAACTTCTGAGCTCACAAAGTATGCTGCCAAACCAAGTTCTTGCTCCAGGGTTGTCCTTACCAAAGAAGATGAATTTATTAAACGTAGGTCACAGTATCTCAGTGATCTGGAGAGAAACAAGAGGGGTTAATATGAAAACTCACTGTAAACTACTCCATTACTTTTTTTACAAACATGGCCAAAGGGGAATTTAAACTACGGATGAGCTAGGACATCAGTGTATCATCTTCTGTGTTCATTAAATTTACCACTGTGGTGCATACGCTTTTCCTTTTCTTAATCCAGTTATACGCCTTAATCTAGTGCACTGAATATTAGCATCTGCATAAGAAAAAATGGAATCATTTGGGTTATAAGCCTAACATACAGAATGGGATTCAATTGAACATACAAAAGCATTTAGTGTTCCAGGGCATCCTGTCTGGCTTCCAGGTGCCATTCCAGAAGACACTGATCTCTCCATACATCCTGTAGCATATATGCCAGCATCATGCAGATATTTCAGCTACTTTAAGATACCTACAGTAGTTATATTTTTTTTTTACATACCCTTATTCTCTCCTCTAAACCAGGATGCTCATAGTATTTTCTGAATTCTTTATATCTTGCTATAAGCAGGAGGTTATTATTACTAACATGGGGTTTGTATTTATGATATAAAACCTGATAAAAAATGGAAAAGAAACATCTTCATGCTGAAATCTATTTTTCTGTCAGTTAATCTTTAGCCATTTGGTAAGCAACGGATAAAAAACTGCCACTGAGAAAATACTGAATCTTCTTACCTTGGCAAAGACTCTCCTTGTGGATCCATACCACTAAATATCAATATACAAGGCAAACCTTCCAATTCCAAATAGGTCTGTGGCCTCCAATCTACATCTTCAATTTTCTGCCAGACCTGTATAAGGTAAAAAACACTGTTGGACATACCTATATGGCACAAGTAAACCCCCAGAAATATATTCTCTCAGCATCCATTACATGAATCAGTTTGTACAGTGGATGGATGTTCCACCAAGGGATGCCACAGAGCAAAGACAATTTCAGCATAGGTAGATCACAGAATTCCTAGATGATTACAGGTAGCAATCTACCAGCTGTAAATCTGAGGATATTTGGACATGTTCCAACATGAAAAGCCTCCCAGCTTCATAGCTGCATAGCACTGAGGCCAGAGCACAGGTGGGTAAAGTGGATATGGTACAATGGACAGTAAAGCTGAGTAGGAGCTTTGGGGAAGAGTACAGAGGGTTGCTTCTTCTGGCAGATAATGTATGGATGTCTGATTCTTCCAACAAAGAAAAGCAGATAGGAACAAAACTTTTTCCACTTTTGAGAAACAGGGGAAAGCTGGAAGTGTTCAACATATGTTCAACACACACATACCACTGTCCTCATCTGCTACGTTCTGAAGTTTCCTGCTCTCTCCCAAAGCTAGCAGTTTTCCTGATAACTTCATGAGAAGCTTAATAACTTGATCTATTGTTTCATTATTTAGCATCTGCCTGAACTGCTTTACTCACACCAGTCAGTCTTTTTTCTTTCTGTAAGACTGATCTATAGTTAAGGAGTACACAATAGGACCAACAGTACGACACCTCAGCCTCTGACATTTGTATGGTTACTCATGTCAGAGAAGATAACCAGGATGTGATTCAGGACTAATAGTGATTTTTCAGAATAAGTTATGCTTCATTTATAGCAGAATGAGATCAATATTTGGCCCTGGATCTCAAATGACTTCATCTGACATGTATTGAATCAGGCACAGTGCAGTGTATACCATAATATATAGTACACCATCCTATAATGTAAATACATTTTTGCTTTGGTGATCAGATGATGGTAGTTTTATGAAAAGCAAGGGAATATCAGTGGCTTTGTTAAACAGATGACCCATGACTCTGGATCTAAAGGATATAAATTAATCCATAAACCCACACATGGTCCAGAAAGCGTAAAATTCTGAGCTGCGAATTACGGGGTGCCCTAGACCCATGACTAGTATTGCTGATTTGGTGCCTTCATGCCACCTGCTGGTGATAAAAATAACTTAACTCTCAACTGGTCACTGAATAAAATCTTTTTGCACTGATGATTTTGGAAGAAAATTCTGCTAAAAGTGTGGCAATTTTATTTGGCTTTTTTCCTTATTGCTTATGGTTCCTGTAGATAACAGCAGTTCAACTTTTTGTTGAACTTTTTCTGTTTGGGAGGGTTGCTGGTGGAAGTCAGGTTCTAACCACAGAAGTTAATACTCTACTGAGCATTACCCAGAGGTAGGACAGTAGAGGTGTCACAGAGGGTAGGTCTAAAAGAGAAAAGTTATGCTCCTTATGGTAGTTTTCATTTCTATTAGTAAGATCCACACTTCAGCTCATGGTCATAGGTCTCATCAGAAAATCTCCCCACCTACCCATCTAATGAAGTTTCGCAGTATATGTCATTCTGCACGTTACCTTTAGTTGCTCCACAAAGTGCTTCCCTATTGTGATCCCAGAATTAGGACTTCCCAAGATTATTTCAAAGTTATCTTCAAGGGCTAGTCTTTCCCTTACATTATGCAGACGTTCATATGCCACTGCAGCCAGCGGAGTACATGGAATTCTCAATACTACCATGAGGCCATGACCACTAGGACATTGTCTTGAAGAGTTTATGAGGTTTTGGGTGATTTCCAGAGTTTCAACTGAGGTGTAATTCTTCATTTGAGAAAGACCACACACTGCCATCATAGCTGCAGAGTAATGTTGTATGAGGACAAAAGTCCTTATCACTGCACTGTGTAATCTGGGGAACCTGAAATAAATGGCAAATTAAATAGGGAAGTATTAAAGGCTAAAGTGGGAAAGCCATTTTTTTCCAAAATATAGCAAACTCAGGATTTTTTCCTGTAAGGAATCCTTCATATCTACTACAAAACAGAATCTCACCAAACTGCAGTTGGATATTGTTTACAAGCCATCATTTCACAATCAGGATTGAAGTTGTCTCTCCATTTCTTAGTGAAGATGTACTAAGCAAGGAGTCCAGTAAAGTTACATCACTTTAAACTACCAAGGCTTTACTGCTGTTACAAAATTAATCACAGAATATTTGCTAAAGCACTCAGTAATAAGATCAATCAAAATTATATTCTCTTATCAACGAAAATAGTATTCTTCATTATGTGTTATTCTTAAGGTGTGTGAGGAGGGATGGATTGTTTCTCTTGTTTTCTTATTGAAGCCCTGAATCAACTTATTCTTGTTTCCAAGAGGACTAATACATAGACAGTATCCAATGAGCACTCCAAGCTCCCAAGCCCAGATACACCCTGTCTCAATTCCCAATCTAGGGAAGGGAGAGATGTGGATATATAATAGCTTCCTGTGCTCTGGTTTTCACAGAAATGAAACCTACATGCACAGTTAAAAGAGGAACTATGTCTTGCTCAGAGAAGTGCCTGATGTGTGATCAGAGCTCCAAGGCACCCTGTAACAAGCCCCAGCAGTTAAGTGCGGATGCACTCAGTCTCTCAGCTAGCAGTACAAATTCACAAGATTCTTCTTGTCCTGTCTCATTCTTCTTACAGATCCCAAAGGATCATCCACAGCTGCAAGCACACATATAATGTGTCACTACTCTTATGTAGGTATTCTAGACTCGCTCCACAGGGACCAAGGAAAACTGATGATGTATTTTTGAGCTCTGAAGATTTTGTCACTGATTCAAGTGTACAAACCGCAGTGGTATGTCTACTTCTTTTTGTGGTCCAAGTGAAGTATGCACAAATTCTATATATCAAAATCAGCCAGGATCAGCAAGTGAACAACATCGGACAACAGAGTAAACCATTTGAAATTACATGATGATGCCATGTTAAATTACTATAATATAGAAGCAGCTACTGGCCACAGCAAGAACACGCTCTAAATTGAGCTAAACAGTCTGCATGTTCACAGCAAGAGGCAGCCTAGACTGATTAGATTACAGGCCAAATACATACAAAAAAGGTGGAAGAAGAAAATAAGAACAGGTGAAACACCCTTCCATACACTGCTGATTTGTGGGACAGTGAGAAAAAAACCAAACCAAACCAAACCAACAAATAAATGAGGGCACCCTACCTCTTTCCCACAGCCATGACCATTGCTTCAAAAGAGCTGTCATACCGAAGCAGTGGAATACTATGTCCAGAGAGGGTGGACTCAATGAATTCTGACAATCCAAAGTATTTCTTGTTTTCATTGTATAAATCTACACCCTAAAGCAAATGAAGTAATAAAAATATAAAAGTAAAGCCTAACAATTATTAATTTACAGTTGATTCACCATTTGTATCTGATGTTTTTGCAATCACATTCTTTAATAAGCATACATCTACTCAGACATATGAAAACAAGGAGAGGAAGAAATAGAATTAGGTTTTTTGAGAGAACAGATGTTTGGACCAATTTTTCCTTGTTCCTTTCTCTGTTTCTCTCTCCCTGCATATATATACACAGAACAGCTATGTATGGAATAAATATGAACACATATGTAGAATATCCATGTATGTACATACATTTATGCAGTAATGCACTAGAGAAAGATTTTCAGATGGTTTCCATTTATGTAGCTCAAAGATTTTCAGCAGAGCTACTGCAGTTTACAGAAAATATTAAAAGAATAAAGAAAAACAGGCAAAAAATGACAGGATAAGCAAAGGGGAAAAGAACTTGCCATAGACTCAACAAGAAAAAGATCCCATGCAAACTTCATTCTTGTTTACAAAAATCATGGGGCCTCCACAGTTTTGTCAAGTATGTAAATGCAAAATAACTTATGAAAAGCTCAAAGCACCTTAAAGCATCCATCTTACATTGCTGTAGGAAGAAGGCCAGTGGATCTCATTGTAAGGGCTGATATGAGTATGCTGTGTCTGCAGTGCATAGGGGAAGGAAGTCACATGCAGTGTCACAATATTTGGTGCCTCTTTCACCTCCCTGCAGTTCAACAGTCTATCAACAAGTCCTGTAGACACTTCTGTTTGAGGATAAAGGCTATGCATAGCACTGCAAAAAAGAAACACAAAACTCTCCAAAGTGATCAGCACAAAAGAACATTTGTGTCAGTGGAATAGCTTTAACCTGGATGTGAAATTGAAGTTAAACATGTACAAGGAACTTAGGGCTCTCTTCTTTGCCCTGCTTTTGTTGCACAGAGGGATGAGAAACGAAATGCAAATTATTTCACTGCCACTGAAAATTTCTGTAAGTCTGATAATGTCCCTAGCTAGCAAATTACCAGTCCCTTATAGCTGTCAGAATATGAGAGACAAACAATGAAAGGAAGTTGATGTTTGGGCAGTTACCAAGACACATAGTCCTGTAGTAACTTTGGCTAGACTGTTAGTGCTGCCCTTAAGAAAATTTAATTCTTAGCTACAAAAATCAAGACAGAAAATGACAGACAGTAAGTCAGTATGACAGAAAAACAAGGTAAACTACCTGTGATAGAGCTATGTTGAAAGGGAGTAATAGTGATTGCTAGGGTAAATGCCAGTATCGTGGAACACTTAGTGAATTCATGCCAATGTCTCTGTTGTGATTATGTGGGCAATCCCAGGCAATTACGCTCCTCTTTTAGGCATCTCATTCAACTGAATTCAGTTAGATGGCATGAATCCTGCTGTGCAGAACAGTTACTTAAATATTTTTCACATACCTTTATTAGATAAGAGGAAAAAATATCAGAGTTAAGCAGTAATACAGGTACTTCCCCTTCACTCAAAGATATTATATGAATACATGTCACAGCCCTTAAGGCTGTGACAGCTGTAATAGGCCATGAAAGTTCCTAAGATATAGAGGAGATGTACAAGAAACCCTCACATGAAAAAATGTAATTCTGGTAAAAATCATAAATCTTAACCAGTATGAAAGACAAGACCTTGTCATTTCATTCACAAGCAAGATTCCATAATTTTGGGCTTCAGAAACACTACTGTGCTCCCAAAGTTGGAATATACTGGTATTTCTTGAGTTCAGTATGTTCTCCAAGCTCCATAATGCCACAGGAGCAAGGAAGGAAAAGCAGCCCAACTCCTCAGCAGGCAGTTTGTTGAGAAGCCAAGGAAACACGGTTCTCTTAGGGAAGAAATTACTTATGCAAGTGAGCTGATGGAGTATTTAGTAGACATTGGACAGAAACCCTCCTGCTTCCCTGAGATGTCTGACATGAGTACGTATTCACAGAAGCTTTCAGTTCTTACAAAATCAGTGATTCTGGATAGAAAAAAACATTGTACAGGAAAATTTTTAATCAGTTAAAAAAATAAGGAGTAGTGTTGACTCACTAGTTGTCTACTCACTGTGGAGGAGTTTTGCATGCTTTACAGCCCAGAGGACACTGACAGAGGATAATGAGCTCTGTGTACTTTCACAGGAAGCTTTCCTTTAAACAAATGACAACCAGCCAAAAAAAACAATAGCTGTGGCTGACAGAAGATAAGAATGGTGAGCAAGAAAAGCTGATATGTTCCACTGAGGCATAATAAAATAATCAGGACAAAAATAAGTTATGAAGGGCCTTAAAATAAAACATATTGATTAAGTGCATGGGAAGATAGAGTTAGCAGAAAGATACAATCAAAGATGAAGGAAGGGATAAATCAAAAAGCTGATCTTCAGAGCTAATGCAAATAACACTAATTTCTCTAAAAACAACTTATAATTTTCTTACCTCATTAGGTCCCAGTGTGCATGATCATGGATTAGGACAAACAGAGTATGTGGATTCTGCATAGATTTATGTAAAAAGACTTTGAATTTAATCTGGGCCTCTGCATCTAGTTTCATAACATACTGTTCCACCATCTGCTTTGTAAGATGTTCCTTTTCTAATCCAAGTTCTAACAAAATACCTATAGAAATGGAACAAATGTCAGTGTTTCCAGATAAAAATGCATTTAACAATGTCCTATAAATCTAAAAAAAAGCTAACAGTGAGCACCTGAGTGCCAGAGGTGGAACAAAGTCTGCTGATAGGTCACTTCGGAGGGTGGAACGCAAATCAGGAAATCAATTTTCTCAAAGGAACCCAAATCAAGATTTTGAGTGCTGGAGTCAGCAATTGAGCAAATATGAGACAGCAATTTCTGAGCCACTGCTAGCTGGAAGGGGCGAATCTCATGCCGTTCAATCTCATAACCTGGAAAAAGGCAAAATTCTATTTAGATATATGCCCAAAGTCTAATCCAACACAAAATGTTAGAGTCTGGCAAAGAATGACTGATCTGCTCTTTAAGGTACTTTGCTTACGAACAGGAATTCCAGTTTATGAAAATCTGTGTGGAATATGCAAGTAAGTCTTTCTACATTTGGGAATTTTGGTCCTAGAAGTTTATTAAATGAAAGTGAAATTGTGCAATAGCATTCTGCTACCACAGAAGTAAGAGAGCTTCAAAGACTACAACCCCCAGTGGAAGGAAGCAGAGCATCCATCAGTGTAAATCTGAATATCCCAAGACCTGAGCTGCTGTTTGCCTCAGGACCTTTACTTTCAAGACCCTAAGACTCTGCCCAGATGGATCTAACTGCACACCCGGAGACCTGGTCTCAAGTGCCAAACTCCATGAAAATGTAGAAAATGCTCCTTACTTACTTGTACATGCAGCTGCTCCAGTTCCATTCGGTGCTGTTGATTTATTCACTGAAGCAGAAAGTGATGAAGAGATATGCCCTTGGTTTTCCTGATAAAATTTCTCCAGCAAAAGATCAATGTCACCCTCTATCAAATTGAAGGGACAGTGAAATAAACATCCATATTAATAAGAGTTGGATTTCATACGGATTTTTTTTAACATTTTAAAGAGCTTTATATATACTATATATATATATATATACACAACTGGTTACCCTTGGTTTGTTGGCTGTTTTTTACAGGAACCCTCTCATTATTTTCTGTTGCATCTCTTCTACAACATACTATTAATAAAATTCAAATCAAGCCAGGGAATGGCAGAAAAGCTCTGCAGACCACTGGCTAGGACATTTAAGGATGATAGAAATCTAGCCTCAAGGGCCTGATGCGTATCTGCAACAACAAAGACATGAAACTGGGTTATTGAATGTTCAGATTGTGGAAGTGTACTGTTCACTAGTAGGGATTACAAGAAGCTTTGGAAAATCACAGAATCACAGAATGGTTTGGGTTGGAAGAGACTTTAAAGGTCACTTAGTTCCAACCCCCCTGCCATGGGCAAGGACACTTTCCACTAGAACAGGTTGCTCAAAGCCCCATCCAACAAGCATTTATATTGGCTGAGAAAAAAACAGTAAATCTGATTGACAAATGTTTTTAAACTTTTTGAAAGACAGAAAGAAAAATAATTCACTATAAAGCTAAAAGAGAAATATTAGTTTTGTAGCTCTACACAATGCTGAAGCAGGCAAGGAATGTCTTATTGAACTATGTATAACTGCAAATACTTCCTATACTATTCAGCAGGGGCCTTGCTTGCAGATGAAAGCTATGCAGAGAACACAGTGTGTTTGTTCTAAGTATTTAGTATTTTCTCAGCAGTTGAAAAGATGTTTGAACATGTCTGCACTGAGCTCAAAAAGGCAGGGTCTGCCCTGTGAAGTGCAATCCAGTGAATACAGATGGCAACTATTTTCAGGATGCTCATTCACATGCTCTGCTCAAACAGAAGCAATAACAAAAGTGATTTCAAGAACCATACTTTGAAGGTACTAAGAACAGAAACACTAACATAACTGCATGATGGCTCAAGAAAAACAAGTTTCTCCTAAGTGACCACTCAAAATATGACGCATCCAGAAGGGTGCTTGTGAGTACAGATTTACTGATGTGACATGAATGGTAAAGAGGACTGTGATATCCTATTGACACTGACAAATATGCTGCATTTGCTCTCATTGCGTGATATGGTTTAACTTTCCATGTGGTTGGATATATCCCCACATAATCCTGCCTGTAGTAATCTTCAGTACTTTCAGTCATAAAATGATCCAGTAACCTCAGCCCTCTGCGGTTGTCCTCTCTTTTCCACGTATCATGATCGAGTGCACAGTATGATAAGTTGAAAGGCAAATCCTACTTTCAATAAAATAGCTCTGTTCTATCATGATCTAAATAAATTCTGCACTTAGGGCAAAAGAATTTACACATTCATATGGGTATGGTCTTGCACAGTACATGGATGGATTTGCGTAGTTAAGAACAATAAGCTCAGACATTTGATGGCATATTTTTATGAAACAGGGATTTTAGAAACTTGTTTTTTAGGAGGAATTTCAATTCAAATGGGCTCTCACATCTTGGTTCTGCATTTCCTATATATATTTTTAATGATGTATTGCTTCCATAAAGGTAATAAGCACAGCTAATTTCTCTGACTTTAAAGTGTCAGGGACTTGAAAACATGCCTCTTTATAACCTGCTAGGTACCTGGGCAGAGTGTGCTAAAGAAGGACCCCAGAGTTTCCACTTTCCCTGTGACCAGCTGATAGTTAACTTCTTTTTGGTAGTCTGAAGGAGTGAGCATGCTCTCGGACAGAACTCTTGCCTGATACTTTCCTAAAAGACAAAAAAAGTGATTTTTAAAGCAATTCCAAATAAAGTTTAAAATGTTCTAAGTGATAATAAAAGTGCTACCCAGCTAAATGAATACCACACCACAAAAATGGCAGAGATGAACCTCTTCTCTCTGCTATACACATATGTACCAGGCACTAGTAAGAGAGATTCATGTTTTATAACCTTTGTGTTTCTTTCCCAGTTTAGGAAATATTTGCTGATACAGTATATAAAAAGATCATATAAATATTCAGAGGAATTGTCAGTTATCTTTCACTCATAATGAATCTTTAAATGGCTATTCAAATAATTTATTTTATTATCAGCATTACCCTCAACAGGCTGTCAAAGAGAATGACATTGAAAGACCATCTTTTAGAAGCTAAGAAAATGTTTGGTCCTCTGCTTGCAGTAATATCCCAATTACCCACAGCAAGAGAGCTTTATGCACTACCTGTGCTGTAACTGGCAATTATTTTTGTAGTAGTGTTGGCTGGGATGACTTGTGAGGACACAGCAACACAGGCAGAATGCAATTTGCTGGGGAGAAACCCAACTCTGCAGCATCAACTTGACTTCATCACATCCTATTACTTGTTGGTCAAAGCTCTGCTTTTTGGAGTTTATTGAAAGTCCAGCAAAACTCCTCATAGCACTGAATTACTCTGTTTTGCCTAGAGATACACCCTTGGGATCCTACCTGTTATCACAATGCAGGAATCAATGGCTCGATTTCTACTGGCACATATGATCACCACATAGTTTGTCTTTATTAATTTTCCTTCAATGAGTAGCTTAAACATTTCTGAAAGCCCTTCAGCCAGAGAGTAGCTGCACTCGATGATATGGACACTATTGTTACAAGAGCTAGCAGCAAGGCCAGCCAGCCAGGGAAGCTGGGCTGAAGTCACTGGTGTGATTTGGCTGGGCACTTGAGGGAAGGTCTGTGGAACAGCCTGTTGGTACTGACGGATTTCAGACAGGTGTGATTCCCGCCATGAACGCATGAATATTTGCTCCAAATCCTCAATCAAAGGAACCTGGTCCGAGGCTAAAGAATATATTAAGAGAAAAGTAGTATGAAACAATACCATTTGGTTAACTGCTGTGTTACAAACTTCTTTATTTTTCAAAATACGCCTTTTTTAGAGATTACAATGTTTCAGATTTATGCATGCATGAATATTTCCTTTAGCAGATGTGACCCAAATTTTTCATTCTGAAATGGCTTTGTGGTACTCAAGTAAAGCTGCCCTAATTGGAACTTTAGTATCAGTAATTAAAAATATTGAAGAGGTTGAGTACTGCCTGTCTCAGCATATACTACTTCTAACCCACAGACTGTACAAAAGCAGCAAATTACAGCTCTTTTCCTTTTTTTGTCTTTAGTTGCTATTGTCCCAGATTATAGGAGAAGATGAACTTTGTATGTTTATATTCCAATCTGTCTGGTCTTCAAGATCTGATTATTTAGTTCTGTTTCATTTCCACAAATGAAAATGTTTCGTATCACATTAAATATCACTTAAGATTGATATTTAATATTCTTCTGCCCTAATATTCCCTTTCTCATTTGTCAGCATGTAATATATTCATTGCAGTCTATGTGGATGTAAAATAATCTTACCTAGTTGAACAAGGTAGTAGACAGTCAGTAAGAGCTGCATTTCCTCTGAAATAGGCTGCATTGTGGAGGCACCATAGTGTTCATATGTTTTAGATAAAGACTGTGAATTTCTGTAGCAGGTGTACAACAAAGGACTCACTATCACATCATTAATGTTCCCACAAAGATATGGGAAGTTTCCATGACCTACAAAATGAACAATGTTTGTACAGATCACATTAATTTCATAATCTCCCATGTATGCATTAAACAGTACACCTTTGCATTTAATAGTAAACCTTTTAAAATGGACAGTTTAGCAGTGTTTAGCAGTAAGACATATCTTTACATCTCTTGAAAAATAACATTATAAGGCCTTGGAGGGTGGGGGTTTACCTTTTAAAATAACTGGCTTTGCTTTACAGATTTTCAGCAAGTTGTCAGGAACTGAGACTGGTTCTCCTGAGCCCACCATCGGAGATGAGGCCGGCCCCACCAAAGCAGACTGTGGTAAAGAAGATAGGCTTCCTCCATCTAAGATTTTAGATGCATTGTTACTGGAGTCAGAGCTAATAATGATTTCCTCAAAGAAAAGTTATTCAACATCATCTTATACCCACATTTGGTATCAGTATTAAATGCTTTTTATGGTTACACACATTTCATGAACTGTTACTACAACCCATACTACTATGCTAACTTTTTGGGAGGACCAATTATATTGTTGCAAACTTGAACATCACACATGCATCTAAAGATTGTGAAATGTTTATAAACAAACAGATACGCATACAAGAATACAGAGACTTATGTGATATCAGTGCAAAAATAGTTATGATTTGTGTTCTGTGCATTTTGTTTCACTACTTCTAAACAGGAAAAGTTAAGATTCGACATTTCTCAATTGTAAGTTCTTAACAGTAATTTTAATTTAAAAAAAATAACACATTAAAAGAAAAAAACTGGGGAAAGAGGGTTTATATCACTGCATGTCACTCCAGTCTGTGTCTAGACTACAAAATCCAAGTGCCAAGAAAACTGTGACAAGTAACTGAAACAATGAATGGTACCTTGACCTGAGTTGCGACACTACCTTTAATATCCCAAAGGTGTTTTGGCGTCTAAAGATGGACACAGGCACGTGTAGGGATTTATTAATAATGACTTGATGTCTGAATCTTGATGAGACTTGAGCTCAGAGCCTCAATGAGAAATCAATGGAAATGAAGCACTTAAATATAGGTGAGCATGTAGGTATCAAACACCTTCCAGAATTCTAATACGAATCTGCATGCATCCTTAAAATATTGCCTCTTTTCCCCCATTATTTTCTGAATAATGAAACAAACATTATCATTACAGGCTCTTTAGGAAAGACAAGCCTGGCAGGCAGGGAGGGGGAGTTGCTATTTATGTTAGGGATAAGCTGAAGAGTATGGAACTGTGCCTGGGAACAGGCGAGCAGTCGACAGAGAGTTTGTGGGTCAGGGTTAAAGGGAGAACAGCAATGGGAGACATTATTGTGGGGATCTGTTACAGACCGCCTGATCAAGAGGACTCTGTGGATGAAGTGCTCTATAGACAGATAGGAACAGCATCACGCTCGCAGGCCCTTGTTCTCATGGGGGACTTCAACCACCCTGATATCTGTTGGAGGGATGGTACAGCCTGGCACAGGCAATCCAGGAAGTTCCTCAATTGTGTGTAAGACAACTTCCTTCTGCAAGTAATAGAAGAGCCGACAAGGAGAGGTGCCATGCTTGACCTCATGCTCACCAACAGGGAAGGGCTGGTTGGAAATGTGATGCTCCAGGCAGCCTTGATTGCAGTGATCATGAGATGGTCGAATTCAAGATCCTCAGGACAGTGAGAAGAGCGTGCAGCAAACTCACTGCCCCGGACTTCAAGAGAGCAGACTTTGGCCTCTTCAGGAACCTACTCAGTAAGATTCCATGGGATATAGCCCTAGAGGACAAGCGGGGCCCAAGACTGTTAGTTGATATTCAAGGATCACCTCCTGCAAGATCAGGAGCAATGCATCCCTACTAGAACGAAGTGCTGCAGGAGGGCCAGGAGACCCCCTTGGATGGATAAGGACCTGCTGAGGAAAATTTGAAGGGAAAAAGAGGCTTATAAAAGGTGGAAGCAAAGACAGGCGGCCTGGGAAGAATACGGGGATGTTGTCCGGGAAGCTAGGGACTAGGTTAGGAAAGCTAAGGCCCACTTAGAATTAAACTTGGCTAGGGAAATTAAGGATAACAGGAAGGGATTCTATAGGTACATTGCAAATAAAAGACAGGCTAGGGACAATGTGGGCCCCCTCCAGAAGCTGTCAGGAGAACTGGCTACCCTGGATTTGGAGAAGGCCGAGGTTCTTAATGACTTCTTTGCCTCAGTCTTCACCAGAAAATGCTCTGACCACACCACCCAAGTCCTGGAAGGCAGAAGCAGGGACTTTGAGAATTAAGACCTTAGGCCCACTGTAGGAGAGGATCTGGTTTGAGACCATCTTAGGAACCTGAATGTATACAAGTCCATGGGACCTGATGAAATCCATCTGTGGGTCCTGAAGGAGCTGGCAAATGAAGCTGCTAAGCCACTGTCCATCATATTTGAAAAATCATGGCAGTCAGGTGAAGTTCCTGATGACTGGAAAAAGGGAAATATAACCCCATTTTCAAGAAGGGGAAAATGGATGAGCCGGGGAGCTACAGACCAGTCAGCCACACCTCTGTGCCTGGCAAAATCTTGGAGCAGACTCTCCCGGAAGGCATGCTGAGGCACATGAAAAACAACAAGGTGGTTGGTGACAGCCAGCATGGCTTCACTAAGGGGAAATCCTGCCTGACCAAACTGGTGGCCTTCTATGATGGGGCTACGGAACTGATGGACAGGGGTAGAGCACTTGATGTCATCTGCCTGGACTTCTGCAAAGTGTTTGACACTGTCCCACATGACATCCTTGTCTCTAAATTGGACAGACATCAATTTGATAGGTGGACCACTCAGTGGATAAAGAACCGGCTGGATGGCCGCATGCAAAGAGTTGTGGTCAATGGCTCAATGTCCAGGTGGAGACCAGTAATGAGTGGTGTCCCTCAGGGATCGGTGTTGGGACCAGTCTTGTTCAACATCTATGTCGGTGACATGGACAGTGGGATTGAGTGCGCCCTCAACAAGTTTGCTGATGACACCAAGCTGTGTGGTTCAGTTGATATGCTGGAGGGAAGGAATGCCATCCAGAGGGACCTTGATACGCTTGTGAGGTGGACTGATGCCAACCTGATGAAGTTTAACCATGACAAGCGCCAGGTCCTCCACCTGGGTCAGAGCAATCCCAGGCACAGCTACAGGTTGGGCAGAGAAGAGATTCAGAGCAGTCCTGCAGAGAAGGACTTGGGGGAGTTGGTCAATGAAAAATGAACATGACCTGGCTTCAGTGTGCGCTTGCAGCCCAGAAAGCCAATCATATCCTGGGCTGCATCAAAAGGAGCGTGACCAGCAGGTCGAGGGAGGTGATCCTGCCCCTCTACTCTGCTCTCATGAGACCTCACTTGGAGTATTGTGTGCAGTTCTGGTGTCCTCAACATAAAAAGGACATGGAACTCTTGGAACAAGTCCAAAGGAGGGCCATGAGGATGATCAGGAGACTGGAGCACCTCCCATATGGAGATAGGCTGAGAAAGTTGGGGCTGTTCAGCCTGGAGAAGAGAAGGCTGCGTGGAGACCTCATAGCAGTCTTCCAATATCTGAAGGGGCCTATAGGGATGCTGGGGAGGGACTCTTCATGAGGAACTGTAGTGATAGGACAAGGGGTAAAGGGTTCAAACTTAAAGAGGGGAAGTTTAGATTGGATATGAGGAAGAAATTCTTTACTGTAAGGGTGGTGAGGCACTGGAATGGGTTGCCCAGGGAAGTTGTGAATGCTCCATCACTGGCGGTGCTCAAGGCTGGGTTGGACAGAGCCTTGGGTGGCATGGTTTATTGAGAGCTGTCCCTGCCCCTGGCAGGGGGGTTGGAACTAGATGATCTTAAGGTCCTTTCCAACCCTAACTATTCTATGATTGTATTACCTTAGGCATAGCTTACCATTTTTAATTCTGTTTGGAGCCTGTGGGTTGAGCTGCAAGTTCCAAGCTTCAGTAGACGACGGAGATTCTGGTGACCAACCTTTATGGCGCTTTTTTGGAGGCCCTGTATTTGTTAAAGTGCCTGAATAACAGTAATATTTCATAAAAGCATTAGAATTAATGTATGACGGTCTGTGCATGAGAATTCAATATGTCTTGTGCATTACATACTGCGGTAGATAGGGTCAACTCCATGAATATAATTTTATATGGGGTTTATTTTACTGTGTTATGTCCTGCTTAAATTTTTTGGAACTTTCTGGTGCAGAGAACTCTGAATTATCTAGGTAGTCTTCATTCATTTTATACCAATGTTTTCCCTATACTAATAATGATGTAGTAAGAATGAGATATGCACTAAGAATGCTTCTAAGAGTTAATATTTCGAAGTCAACACTCTAGGCACTTTGCTCCTTTCATTTCTGAATACATGACACAGTGTTTCATGTAAGGTATTGCAAAATAAAATTTGCCAGGGGTTCAGGGTAATATTAATAAAGATCTGAGTTCTTTTCATCAGTTTTCCCTCTTACAGGATTTTTGCCACTTCTTGCTGCTTACCATCTTCAGCTTTATGTTATTCCATATAACTTTGAGCATATACTTCTGTACTTTCTTTCTCTCCTTGGGTGGCATGGTTTAGTGGGAGGTGTCCCTGCCCATGGCAGGGGGGTTGGAACTAGATGATCTTAAGGACCTTTCCAACCCTAACTATTCTATGATTCTATGATTCCATGTAGCTTCAACATGTTAGTCTGTAAAACCCTAACTTTCTCACAGCTTTTCTAGGAGTTCCTGATGATGAATTTCTTGAATTAACTTTCATTAATTTCTCAAGTCTTCTTGTGTACCCTGCGAATTCCTAGAATGATGTTTCAACTAACAGCAAGCATTTCTAATTACTGTGAGTCAATAAAGACAGGGGATATCCCTGCTCACTGTCTTGCAGGATTGAGCTATTTCTATTTCTGGACATGGCTACGCAGAAATTGTAACCCTACTTCACACTGTCTGGCTGTATCTCCTGGCAGAATGGCTAGTCCCACATAAAATGTAAGACAGAGTAAGAAGCTTACATAAAAAGGTGGGGTTAATTTTGCAAACGATATTAAAACTGAAGAGAAACATGAAGTCTTCAGATATAGAATAAAATTGTTCATTTGCAGGAGAACCTTAGATACAGGTTTTCAATGACTTTGTTCTTTCAATGTTTACCATGTGAGGGCAGTATTTAGCCATTTGTTCCATTCATTTTTTTATTTCGTTTCCGGGCATAAGGTTGAGACAAAAGTCACAAGATACGGCAATAAAAAGAATTTCTTTTATCAAAAAATGCCATATTCTTTCCTGCGAATAAGTTATATGTGGAAGTAATCAATCTGAAATGAATTGGCAATAATATGTTGCTGCATAGAAGAAAGAGATGAAGAACTTGAATGGGCAGAGAAGAATTTGGCTGTGATGCCAGCAGGGAAACTTGGAAAGATTTATTGTAAAATGGAGCTACAGCATGTTTCTAGCTATAGCGAAGACTAACTCTCTTGCTTAAACAAGCCAGTGGCACAGAATACAGTCTGTGACAGAAAATAACGCAAAACATGGTAATAACAGTGAAGTGAGGACAGGTTTTTAAATTTGGAACCAATTGTCCATCTAGTGGTCCATCCCAAGGTGAACTGTGACATAGGAATTATCCTATGAGTGATTACTTATAAATCTTTCTTAAGTCCCTTCACAAAACCCGTTGGTGATCATGATGCAAAGTAACACCATCTTTTAAGAATCTGGATTCAAGCGTCTAGTCTGTAGTTCTATGAAATGAACAAACTGTCAATATAACAAAAAACTTCCAATTAGTAATCTGAACGGCAATAAAGCTATGGCTGAAAACATTTAAACTTCCTTTTCTTTTGCAAACAAACATTGAAAATAATTGTTATGGTCAGAAAAGACTTGGAAAGGAATAGTAATTTCTATACATACAGGAAATTATGATCATGATATCATTTGTTCAATGTTTCTATTATACCCACAGAATATCGAGTTTAGAGTTATTAAACAGCACATGCATAGATACCTAACACCGAAGGCCTTGTCAGAACAGATGTGTTATTTTTCACCAGCTGCTGCTTAGGTGATTCCTTGCCATTATAAACTGCTGAGCTTAACGCTGCTGTTGAAGGGACGTGATCTGTGGCTGCAGCTGGTAAGAAAAAAAATAACGTGTTTACAGTAAACATTTCTAGGTCAAGACCCCCAGCAGATACAATAAACTGATCACTCGATCATTTACTTTAATAGAGTTGTGAGGGTCTGCTGAGAGTGAATGCAATGGTGAACGAAACAAACCCACTTCTGTTCTCATATCAGATTATTGCCTTCTACTCCCAGTTAAATGCCTGTGTAAAATCAGATTCTACAATTAAATACATGTCAGAACCTTTAGCTTCTGTGCAGATGGACTCAAGCTTTTACACGAAGTTTACTCAAGAACCAGCTATAAGATGAGAGAAGCTGTTTAAATTTTGCCAAAAAGACCCTAAGCCTCTATTCCAGTTTTGACATCCTCTTTCCAAGCTTCTTTTTAACTATGCTCTCATAAAAAGAGGTTTTCTCAAGCATCATAGGTTTGTAATTCTGTAGCTTTTTTATATATGTAACCTCTGACACACCCCCCCCCACCAAAAAAAATGCTGATTTCCTACTAAAAAGAAATTAATGATTTGTTCTGGAGGGGTACCAGTATTCCAGGTCTATTGTCTAGTTTAACAGGTTTCTATCTCTCCTGTGTGAATCTCTGTAATAGTTACAAGACACTAAAGAGCTGTTTTCATTCTGAAGAAGCTCAGAGAGATCACTCTAGCCTCTATCATCATCCCCTTTCATTTATGTCAAACTAATGGAAAAGTAAATGTTTCAGAAAGAATCTTTAATACAAAAGGAGTTACAGATACTGATAATTAGTTTGGTTTTTAATATTGAAGTCACTTTTCTCAGCAGAAGAAAAACTCAAAGCTTTTAATCTGATGCCCATATAACGCCTGTAGTAAAGAAGATTCTGGTCATAACAAAATATATTGAAGAAAGAAGAAAAAGCTGTAATGACGCTGGTTCCTGTAACATTTGTCATCTGTGACCAGACAAGTGACAGCAGGAGGAATATGATACCTATTCTCATTAACTTTGAAAACAATGGCTTTTAAAAAAATTTGGTTTGCCTCAGATATGAGCAAGCTGCAGATCACCTCTTTTATTGCCTGCCAGCCTTTTATACATAAATTGGAGGGGGAAAAAAGGACAGGGGGCAGCCTTCAAAGTATGATTGCTTTCTTTATTTGTAATATCTCTAAGTCTATTCAACTTTTCTATTTTACGTGGTAGTGTGCTTAATGTTTGTCTTTCCATTCACACACATCCACCCAAATGCGCATGCACAGAGCAGGAAGAGGTGGAAACTCAGCATGTTTTCCTTTTAAGCATTACCTGATTGCTGTGTCCCAGTTGGAGCACTTGGGTTTGCCACTGGGACCGGCTCACTTGAGGCGCTTCCTGAGAGGCCTGAACTTTCTGGCAGCTGGAACAATGTTCTTGAGCAGGTGCTGGATGAAGGTGGCCGGCTTCTGAACTCTTAACAAAAAAGAAACTTCTTATCACTTGAGAACAGTGGCATTTGCTTTTTCTCTGCATATTTGATTTGATAACTTCACACATGAATTACTTAGAGGCTAAAGCACTTGGAATGAAGGAATGAATACCTTCAGACATGCCATCCTCATACTGGGTCAGCCAATTGTTTTTTACAGCTGCTCTAGTAATCACCTAGCTTTAAAGAGACTTTCTTTCTTTCAACTGATCTGTCTTCAGTTTTACACAAATGCCAATCCCTGTGATAGCTAAGCTTGGATGATGAAAACCAGAGCTCAAGGAAGACAGCTTCATTATCTTACCTGCCCCTTTCCAGCAGATTACAGATCCTTTGGTCAGAGCTCCCTGTGCATTCCTGACCAGATAATACTTTAAGTGTTTCTGTTTCTTGGGCTGAGTGGTCAGTTTAAGATTAATGTGATTTGAGAATTCTGTAAAGTAGCAGAAACCCTTCTTGCCACAGCCAACACAATTGCCAGAGAAGCCTGATAAAATAAACAATACATATAATCCAGTGAGATAGAGGTGTCATTATTAACAACATCCAAATATGACCTTTTCCTGGAGAAAAATCTTTATTTATTTTCACAGAGTGAACTTATGAACATCTTCCTCCAAAAAAAGTATTTCATCAAGTCTGCTGTATTGCACTTTGGCCACCAGATTGCAAAAACAGAGCCCATATTTACGGAACAAGTAAAGTAAGCCATATTCTTCATTTTCTCCCACCTGAAAAGGATCAAGATTCCTATTTATTACCTACCTGTGAAACACTAAACCAAGAAGTTTCTGACTGAAGAGTACTGAACCATATGCTTAACCCCAGCCCTATTCAACACCAGAGAAAGTACATGCTTCACTTCTGTTTCAGCTTTCACTGAAATTAAACATACAATTAAAGTTCAAAAAAATAGGTATATTTAATCTATTATGTTTAATTAGATTTAAGTATATTTAATTACTAAGTACCTACTACGGATGGTTTTTCAGAGAGGGAAAAGTACTCAAGCCTTCCTGGGCTATTAATTTCAAGTAGCTTTCTCAAATTGTGGCTGGACCATGTCAGCACTTCACAGCAGTTTAAACTATTTATGATTACGGAAGCAGAGCATCTGCAAATTTATAGACACAACAGAGACATAGCCCTTGCACGTAAAGAAGCTTATTGTACTCAGACTTGATGGGGCATTTCCAGGGATACTTCCATTTCCTCTCATTCTGAGATACACACTTCGAGCTTCAAAGAGGAGCTCGTGGCGGTGATGCCATTATCTTCAGAAATAAAGGGAATTCATTGCACAGCTGACTATATGCCTTTTGGCTCTTAAATTACCTTTTTATCCATTTTCCAAAGCATTTCCTAAAAAATTTTAATTTTGCATCAGACCAATGCAACTGTCTGAAAATACTTATTACCTACAGAAATGCTGTAGTGTGCGATTAGAACATAATCTTCCTCAAGGAAATTTTCTGTGTTCCCTACGCATGACCTGAAGCATGACATTTTCTTTTGTTTTAATCATATCTAATGAACATTTTTATGTGTCATCACAAGAACTGGACTGGAAAGGGTGTGTTCAGTGAACTGGAAGATGGCAAAACTAAAGGAAGTACATTTCATATAACAAATGGACAATGACACTGGAAATAAATAACTGGAGTAAAGGATCAGTAATATGGTAAATAAAATTAAGATCTATTTATGATTATTTTAATCACATATTTCAAACAAATATAGCTTTCAAATTAATGTTCAGTACCTTTTTCACTCTGCAAACTACAAACACTGAAATATAATGCTTTGTAAACACCTGTTGCTTGGTTTACAGCCCCAGCACTTTCATTAGCTTTCAAATTGCCCAGAAGAATTTATAAAAATACTAAGTTCATGTGGAAATTGGTCAGGTATCCATGGGAACAAGTGGCTAACAGCTATAGAAAGCTGCCTATTATCTCTGATCTTGGTCGGCAGGATGATAAAGGTCATTATGACTCATAAAATCAGGACAAGTCACGACTCTGGAGAATCCCCTGTATTACATCAGTCAGCACAAAAGCATCTGCCTAACATCACAGAGCCTTCAGTAGCCACAATAAAAGTAACAACAAAAGGAAACAAAATTTCAACGGACGTGGCAAAGTGGTACTTTGCATGCATTTTATGCAGATTAAGAAATCATAAAAAACATGCTGCTTCTGGCAAATGAAAACTTCCCATACACTTGGCAGCACACTGAGCGTGACCAGCTACGCTGCAGTTTTTGCCTGATTGCCACTTAACAAGCCCTGATGTGTTTTCAAATGTGAGCATGAAGGGACCATTTCCAAGAGTAAAATAGAAGAAACTGTAGGTTTTATTGCTTTGCTGGGAGCGTCCAGCAACTTGCCAAAGCCACAGGTGGAAATTTCTGTTCAACAGAAGTTGGGCAGTCGTCACAAAATGTTTTCATGTGCAGTTTAGTTCAGTTATTATTGGTAACTCATCATGCACTGTTGGTAAATCACCATCTGCATAGATGTAGCAATAAAGTCTACCTGAAATAACCTTTCGCCCCAATCGCCTATTTCTTATTCTGAGAAGTCTACTGGAAAACTATTTTACACCAGATATAGCACACAGGTGAGGCCTGGGAAGGATTAAACAGATCTAAATTTCCACCTGCTTTTAAAAGTCCTTGGAGAACATTTTAGAAGTGCATCTTTTAATTTTTCTTTTAAGTCAAACTATCACCTTTCACCTCAAGCTTCCCCAGCTGATGAGTCCAACTAAGAGTCACTTTTTGCAAGACCCTGCCAACCCCATTTTTCAACCCATTTATTCTGTCCGACACTCTCTTTGATGACAGCCATTGCCTCATTGCTACAGGTCAGCCCTGACATCACAGCTAGAACACAGCATGGTCTTATAATTCCAATGCAATAAAATGCTGTTCAGCCATTACTCATTGTAGGGCTTTACCAACCTTGCTCTCAGCACTTCATGTAGCAGATGGAGTAACACAGAGAACTCAAACATTTCATCAGCGTCCTTTCACTGAGTGCTCTGTTCACATGCCATGGCCCAAGGCAGCAGCTGATACAGGGGACAGCTTGTTTCATAAACAAGCTGCATTAAATATTCTTCCATACATTATAGACAGGACAAAGGTCAGGGGAGCTGGGGCAGCCATAAGGTGACTCAATATATCTATGCCATGGGATTGATTTCACGAGAGAATTAGAAATCAATGCCTGGAGTGTAGGGGCTAAAAGCCTTTCACCTTTAGGTCATTAGTTCACATCCAACTCAGTTCAGCAGTGACTTCAGGCTGTGCCCTCTGAAGATTGTTTAATCAGAAGGTGTTTGATTGTATCTGATATTTTATCATATGCATTTGCTTGAATTTGCTCACATCACAATAATCAATAGCCCATGATTTAAAAAGCTCTTCCACAGTAGGGACCTTGTGCTCAGAATAAGGACCTTGGACTAAAAGGGTATGAAACCTGACCCACCTTCTCGCTGGGGAAATGATTCCTCCAGATCAACAGTGAGCTTGTGCTCAAAATAAAGAAAGGACTCAGGATTGAAGGATATCCATCTAATATTTCAGAATCTAATCTTTTATAAATTGTCTGAAAATTTTCTTCCTGTTTCTCTTTTAAATAAGTAACAGGCTTTTAATTGATGTTACTATTTTTGTGGAAAGTTGGCAGCTTGCTTAAATAAAGAATGATGATATTATCAACTTTTCAGCAAAAATGTTTCTTCTTTTCAGTCCTACTTGCAAAAAAAAGCATACAAACACTGACAATGCTCCATATTTTTTCCACCACTTGGTACCACTCCATGTAAAGACTGAAGTCCTAAAAAGTCCTTAAAAAATAAATTAAATCAATATGGTCAAGCTGGAGAGTGCCATTGTATGGGAACTCACTATTACAAGAGCCCGATAGACTATTGCACATTTTAACAGAAGCCACTGTATTTTATATTACAGTGTTTTCATCTTACACACAGCTTACAGTGCAAGCAAAGCAAACTTCTCTGTCATTCTGACCTCAGGGACCAACTGAAAAACAAAAGGATTTCTTATTCCCTGCTAGGGATGTGGGCAGCTCTTTGGTCCTTTGGGAAGCAAAATGACGGGTGAATAGCTGCTTTGTTTATTATGAGAGACTCTCCTTGAGAGTGAGAACTGGCAGAAAAAACCCATCAGAGGACAAACCTTTGGGAGTGGTACATGTTAGCTGCTTTTATTAGGAAACACTAAATATCAAACACAATCACAGAAGTGCTGCCCCCATCTAAGCATTCCTTCAGGTCGCACAAAACCCGAAAAACAGCTTCTTAAAGGCAAAGAATTAAGTCTGTTTTGTAGAGTAATTAAACTTGTGGTCTAACTTGATGAACAGAATCATAAGAGGTACATGCTCAGACACAGAATATTTTGCTTGTTAAAAAATATAGTCTTTTCCAGAAAATGGGATTTTTTTCCTATGGAAATAATATATCAATTGTAAAAAAAAACCAAAACCAGAAAAAAACCCAAAACAACCTCCAACAGAAAGCACTTTCAAATCACAAGCACGTATGCCTTGATGGTGGGGCAACTTATTATCATAATCAATAAATTAGCACATGCCTCAGGGGCATATCAACAGACCCTAATGGGAAAAAGACCGTAAGTCAAAAGCTGGCCTGGAAACTACTGAGACATTTCCTGTTTTCTTCTGGAATTTTTGTAGGCTCCACAGGCATCTTCACAAACATATGCAGGCAGACCATAAGAAATCGGGAAACTATTGGGCAATTCATTAGTGTCTTTTCCCCTCAAATATTTGGGGCTTTAAGAAATCTACAGTACTGAGTAATAGCTGCCTTACAGAAACACAGCATATTAAGAGAAAAAGCATTAAATTAGCAAAAACAATTGTGTTGAAGGGTTACAAGTAATGTGCCTGTATTACCAATAAACCTTATCAAAGTGTGGCATATACTCTGACTTATGAGGAGAGCTCATTTCAATTCTAAATTTATCCAATTCTATTTCCCTCTAAACTTAGAAAAGCTTAAAGGGGCCACTTTCCGTGTTGTTTCAAAAGGCCAACATGTTCGAAGGAGAACAGCCTGAACTCAGAACAAAAATAGGCCTTCTAGCCTATCTTTAAAAGAAAGACAATAAATAGAGCTTTACTTCTTCATATAAAAAGCTTTCAACTTACATCTATCACAAGACAGAGGTCACTGTGTTATACTAATAGACAGATAATCTAAAGCAAGAATGGTTGTCTTTTATCTCACCAAGTGCCTGAAACTAATGAGACTAGTCATGTCTGCTTCTGATTTTATTTACCCTGATTTGACTTGCATCAGTGTATGAAAACCAGAATCAAACACTAGTTTATATCTACAATATCATCTGTTGTACAAATAGTATGCTATTTTCATGTCAGTAAGATATATTGTGGGTTTTTTTCATTAGATTAGGGACCAGGAACATTATTTTTTTCCCAGATGAATACTTGGATCTCAAAGAAAGTAAGTTCTTTCATATTTAAGCTTGTTATAAAACACATAAAAGTCATCCTGCGGAATTACTAAAATTCTTTGCAATAGACTGTGATTCACTGGTGTTTAAGTATATAACAGCAGCCAAAAATAAATGGTTCCAGGAAACTAAAATGTATTAAATAAGCAAGCTCAGGATGCAAGTAGCATAACAACCTCCCAGTTTGGTTCCTGTTGCCTTTTTCTGTTCTTGTTTAGCATGCAATTAACAAATACACTACTTCCTCTCTACTAACAGCCTAAGGAGCTTAAGCTGTTAATAGTGCTAAGGCTGAATGACTTGAGTGGTACAACGTTCCAGTCTTTATCTTTAAAATGACAACACATGGGTGATTTACAGCCCTCCTAATTCTTTTACAATCACTAGTCAAATATACTGTGACCAATCCAATTCTGAAAGATCACATGAGGAAAGAAATGACTGTATATAGAATTGTATTATGCACTTTCACACTACACTGTCATCCCAAATGCCTTGAAGAGTTGCTCAAACTGAGCTAACAACTGAGTTCACACCATAACCCTCAGTGTTTGCAAAAGAAAACTTGTGACAAATATTTCCTTTTTGCTATTTAAAGCTTGGAGTGGTAGACAGATATAAGATGCAGCATTTCTGTAGTAACTAACGAAGAAAATACATAAGAACCCGAGACTGGCTGATCGAAAAAAAGAGTTCTCCCTCCAATAATACATCTCTTTTCCAAAATAAAAACTATTCCATCCTAATAACATTAATATTCAGTTTATTCATTCAGTTACATGATCGCAGATCTTCCCTATCGGGGTTGATTTCAATGAAGCTAATAGCCACCAGCAAAGCTATAATAAAAATAGAGAAAAGGATCTAGTTTTATGTCAGAAGGTAGACTTTTAAATGGATGAAAAGCAAAAAATTGAAGTATCCTACAAACAGCATTATTCAAACATGCAATATTGCCTAATTACATATACAGGAAAAATTAAAATTTATAATCATAGAATCTTAGAATAGTTAGGGTTGGAAAGGACCGTAAGATCATCTAGTTCCAACCCCCCTGCCAGGGGCAGGGACACCTCACACTAAACCATGCCACCCAAGGCTCTGTCCAATCCAGCCTTGAACACTGCCAGCGATGGAGCATTCACAACTTTCCTGGGCAACCCGTTCCAGTGCCTCACCACCATTACAGTAAAGGATTTCTTCCTCATATCCAATCTAAACTTCCCCTGTTTAAGTTTGAACCCGTTACCTCTTTTATATTGTGATAATAGCAAAAAGTCACCAGTTAGGGTCCAGAACAAGTCATTGTTCAAATACAGAGGAGAATATCATCCTTATCTCAAGAGATAAATCAAAACTGTCCTAACTTTTTGTATTTCAAACTACCATCAAACCATTTCCAAGTATATAGTAGCCTGAAAGTTCCAACTGGCAGACCTCCAGTCTGTCCATGTCAGCATTTGGAAAGCAAAAATAGAGAAGGCAGCAGTTCAACTGCTCCAGTTACCAGCTGTCCAGTTCCAGCAACTGGGACATAAACTGATTGGACAACGACTTTTAGCCTTGGACTAATGGATAGAAGGTGATGAAGCACTTCTAATGAGCTGGCTCATTCTATGTGTTTCCAAAGCAAACATAGCCAGCTCTGAGCTGTTATCTTGCTGTGCATCACCAGTGAGCATTACTGTAGACGTGGAACGGAAATAAGATCTGCTGAACTCACTCTGCAAAAAAAGATTAGCTATAAATTATAGCCCAAAGAAGAATCCACTTACTGCAATTCCAGACACTTACCCAGAAGAGCATTGTGCCCATTGTCATCTGGCAGGAACCTTTTATCCACAGCACACACTAACAGGTGATCAGGTAAATTTGGTGACTTTGCACCAACAAGTAAAAATCCTGATGGTACCTCAATATGTTCATTGGAAATTGAAATCAGCCTCAAATCTTTACCAGCCTGGCAGAAACCTAGAAAAAAAAAATCAATACATTTTAAGTTGACAAGATATTCTTTGTTTTATATTCACAATTGCCTTCAGTAAAGTAATTTCTGTATTTTTAATGAGAAAAAAAGTTGTATCCTCTGAGGTCAAGGGCAAACTCAGAGATAATTTTCTTCCCTGCCTTTTGGTCAGCCATGAACAGATGTTGCCAGTACAGTGAACAAAACAATAAATCTGAAAATTTACAGTGAAGTTTTCTTGATGATGTTTTGCAACCAAAATATTTATGGGACTAACCATTATCATCATAACTTAGGTCAGACATTCAAAAATGGAGGTAATAGTTCTCTATATCTGGTGAATTTCACTGGATTTTGCTGGGGTTTTGAATATTTTTTATAGCAATATTGAATAAGGTACACTTTAAACAGAAAAAAGAGATGATAAACCCACAAGAATTACCATAATCATTTTAGCAATCACCAAGCCTGCAAACTCAACCTTTTAAAGGTCGCATTGCCTAGAACTGTTCTGTCCTCATGCCAGGCATTCCAACACAAGCGCTTATCTTAGACACTGTGCAAAGACCCTGTCAAATATAAGACCAACCAAGAGAAAACCAGCTTTATCTGGCAGGTAATGAACACTGACATCTTTTGGATTTCTATATTGCATACACTATCTCATTCTGACTAATTATAGGGGAAATAGCACCAATTCTACCCTTTTCAGTAAAGCAAATGCCTCTGATAGCACATGTAGTACATTGCTTACCATCAGTAGTGCAACATCCTTCTGGGGGAGGCTTCACCTGATAAGAAAGAGGACTACTTGATTCTGAGCCTTCTTCCTCCTCCTCTTCTTCTTCTTCCTCATTATCTGCTCTGCTGCCTGCTACAAATTATCATAACATAAATGACTTAAGACAACTGAAAACACTGGAAACAAATCAATGAATGAACAGGGTGACCCAGTTACAGAAAGTATTACAGCAAACTGGATTCTCTCCTCTTGACAATGGCTTTACTGCTGCCAACTCTGAAGATATTTGTTGTTTCTTTAGAGCTCCAACTTCCAGTTATGCTTACAATAGATTGTCTTTCATCCAAAAAAAAAAAAAAAAAAAATAAAGCTTTTCATTCCCGTGCAAAACAAAAGTTCAAAAGCATGACCCAATTGCACCTGAGAAGGCAAAAAGAACACACAAAGAGCAAACAAAAAGAATCTTCCATTTATTATTTTTTAATCTCGTTATTTACAAGCTAATCTAATGATTTTTAGAGGTCTAACTCTTGATGTTTGAACTCCTGCTAGTCACAACAGTGCAACTGTATCCTTTTGTTCACAATATTAGCAGCCAATATAAACCCAAAGTCATTACTTCTTAGTACTCTAGAATGCCCTGGCTACAGTCCAAGCACAGATTTTGTTAATTAGGCATTGACTGGGTCCTCGGTGCTGTACAGGAGACTGATGAAACTGCTTGAAACTAGGGTCACCACAGACGATGCCACAATAAGAACACCTAATTCTCAGGCCGTCTGTCTTGTACCAGAACCCAGAGCTCCAAGTAAAGCACTGCCGCTCACTGCACAATGTCAAGGGAAGGCAAATGTCTAGGAAGATGATTCTCAGCAGCCTGTGCATGGGCTGTGCTTGTCTAGGAGGCAATACTGAGTACCAGACAGAAGAATATGCTATGCTGGCTTAATTTTTTAGTGGGCTTTAGGTCTTTTTTAGGTTCTTGAGGATCAGCAAGAAGCCAAATAGCTGTTTCGATTTGGGCAAGTAAAATAACAGTTAGGCTCCAACATTATTCTTTTGATCTGGTTTTGTCTTGAAACAGAGAAACAATGAAGCACACTGCAGGCATCCTCCAAAGCTCAGTATCAACGGGGCATACTCTTCGCTGCAACTGACTTTGACCAGGCACTGGGAATCATCAAGGATTTATCTTTTCCTATCACCTTCCTCAGAATATCTTTTTATTTTATTGACAAATTATTGTAGAATCAGCTAAACAATTACTACAGAATAAATGAGAATTAGGCAGGAAGCTGAAGAAAGCAAATCTGGAGTTTGAAGATTTGTCTCTAAAAGCTGGTACAACTTACATGCCAATCTACAAGAGGATTTGAAGGGTATGTTTACTTTTCTAGATCTAAACATCAAGCTTCAGTCCTAGTACACACAGAACATTAAACATGACTGTTTTAAGGATGTAGTCTAATGACAAGAATGATGAAAGTGAAAAAAGGAAAAGTTAAGCTCTTTGTCTTTGCTATTTAAGTCAGGGGTAAGTTATGTGTTATGACTTAACCTTGACTACCATCCAAATGCAATGCAAAAGGTGTGAGTCTGGTTCTCCTCTCTTTCCCCACTCACAGTCATAAAGTTCCTTCCTCCCTCTTCGTGTCAGCTCTCACACTTACTGGAGCCTGTGTTGAGCCAGTCTAGCTTGCTAACCCAGCAGAAAAATAACTAAGCAAACAAAAGTTTTTTTTTAACAAGGTTTATATATTAAATTAGCTCAGTAGAAGATCCAGAAAGTGCTAAAATTGATGAAAAGGGAGAAAACAGGAAGATGTGGCTAGGAGGATTTGGGGGGTGGGGAACAGGATGTGGGATTTTCCCCTTAAGCAGTGATAAACCATTAGATTTGTTCAGCCATAACAGGCAATTTCACATTAAAAAAGATAAAAAGAGACAAGAAATAAAAGTGGAGATTAAAGAACAGGAGAGCTACAGCAAAGGTCAAAAATGAAAAGAGTATAAGAGCAAGTATGGACCTATAATACACACAGATGAGCTGCTGTCATGTGTGAATGGCATTTTTATTAGGGTTTCTGATGCTTGTTTTAAAAAAGATCTGCAATTTCTTCTTCCATTTCACTTTTCAAGCCAGGCCTTTTCAAAAAAAGTCTATGTCTGTATGTTTCTGTTCCACATCTCTTTTTCTTGAACAATCCCAGAAGAACACAAAATCAAGCGCTCAAAACCGGAAACAAGATGATGGCAAAAGTGGACTCACAACCATAGTACATACGTTTATATTACAGAACAGATGACATAACTTGATAAAGATCCATTAAACCAACAGAACCGTGAAGATTTTGTTCATATTTTATGGAATTTATATTTATTCATAGATACCATAAACACCATTGTTTCCTTTAAGGAATACTTCTCAGCTCTCACAAAGGATTTATTAGACCTTTATGTTATAAGTTGTGATTAAGATATTTCACATGGAAAATTCTTCTCTCCTTAAGGTATAATTTAATATAAGTTCTGCAAATATTTTAATATGAATATAATTTTTTCTCGGTGGGACTATTCATAGGGTATCATCCACAAATTGATTGCAGCCTCAAAATATTGTATCCATGAACAGACAGCCTCCCTTACACACAGATCAAGGAAGGAACTATTTAAACAGACACAAGTTAGCTTCAAAGTTCACATAAGAAAGTGGTGCTGCTACCAGAGCTGGGTTCAACAACACTCAATGAATAATCTCATTGCAGTGGGTTTTTTCTTAAACTGACTCTGTACTCTATTGCTCTCTAGCTATTTTGATATTGTAACATCAGAGAGAAAAATCCATAATAACAGCCTTATTTACTAGTGGCTGTTTTTGTTACTAAATGTTACTTTGAACAGCCATAATGCATTATCATGACATGAAGTGGAAAGCCAACACACTTGGGTTGCATTGACCCATTGCACTACCTTGTTTAAATTATTTATATTATGCCTGTTTAACCATAGGAAAACACGTTCTGCCTTGGACATCTCTTTTGACCAGATGCCAACTGGATCTTGTACCTGAAAGTGGAAATTTCAATTTATGATGAGGCTGGAGTACATGACACCAGCTTGCAGACCTCTCCACCTGAGGAACAACCTAGAAAAAACTCTATCACAGGTCCCCTCTGAGCTCCCTTTTTCTGAAACTTTCATGAAAGAAATGTTCTGTCCCAGGCTTTTATTAGTCTTTTAATTAATTACAGTTCAATTCTGTTTCCATTAACTCAAAGAAAACAGAATCAGCCTCTCAAGGTTTGGAAAGTTCTTTGCAAACCTTGAATGAAAGAAGTTACAGACTTGTGAAATCACACTTTTGTGCATCTGCTCCTGTAGCATCTTTCCCAATTGATGTCATAATCCATTTTGTGACATCACAGTTGGTTGCCATGGAAGACTTTATGAAATCCTCTAAAGGGTTTGATAGAAGAATCACTTTGTGTAGCAAATAAGCAGCATATATATTTAAACTATGAATTCCTTATTGTATCCTATATTAGCAAAAAAAAACAAAAAAACAAACAAAAGAAAAATTGCTACTGATGTGTGAGCTGTGAGCAGATTTACTTTTGCAAGAAATGTTTGCACAGCTGTTACCATGAGGTAATAGTAAAGATTTTAATCTGTGCAAAATACTTCTATCTACTACTATTTCTTGAGCTCATTTTTTTTTCTGTTACTGTACATTGCTAACCATTAGGCATTTTTTATTGCATATACATCTAAGCTATCATTAGCAAAGTATGACAGGGGAAGTAGACCTGGTCAAAAGAAATAAAACTCCACCCTCGTGACAGAAATGGCTAGATAATGAAATTATTAAACATAACCTTCCACCAAAATATGCCAGTGCTCTGCACACGCCAGTAAAATCAATGAAAACCATGAGACTACTACACCTAACACCAAAACACCGTGCTGTGCAATGAATTTATCAGATCTGTACAGTTCGTTTAAAGTATTCTACTTTCAAGAAAACTGAAAAAAAAGACTGAGCAAATGAAGCTCAGAAAGCAGGCTCTCTAAACACACACAAAAATTCAGTGAGAAATCTCATGTGTTGAATACAAACTTGCGCAGAATTTATGAGAGGACACATCCTAAATTTTAACCTTTGCAACCACAAACTAAAAATAATATGCTCAAAGTAATTATAAACTTTCTCAAAAGCTAAAAATATTTCTGCTGTATTTATTAACAGTGAAACTCAGTCTGAGCATATATCTCTAAAAATCAATCGTGTTTACTATCATTTACTGTATAACTTTCAGCAGTGTATGGTAACAGATTTCAGCAGTGTGTATGGTAACAGATTAATATTTATTTCCAAATTTGTATTTATATTCCAAATCTCCAAAGATTGCTCCACACATTTAATGGAACAGTTCCTAGTACTTCAATCTATGTATATTGATAAATTTGAGCGAGCAACTGGCTTAATTTTGCAAAATAAATGATAATACACTTTGTATTTTTAATCCAATTCTAGTACATATCTCCTTATATATATATTTGTAGATCATAAAAAATCCAAAGAAAAACTTTAAATACTTTTGGTTTTCTGTATTCTGGTTTGAAATATGTGTGCTGAGCCTTGGAAGAACAAGCAGAATAGTCTTTGACCAGAAATATAAATTCCACCATTTCCTACCTTCCAGTGATGACAGTTGCTGTTCAGCTTCCAAATACAACTGAGAAAAGACTGGTCTGGGAACTAAGTTGTTTGAGCGGAGAGAAGCCTCAATAGAATTATGCAACACTTCTTCAAACCGTGTTGTCTTGAGCTGACCAGCGTAAGAATTTCCCATCTTCTCCAAGGAAGAAACAAGGAGAAAAAAAAAAGATATTTCAATTTTACCACTCAGACCTCAATCACTGCATGTTGATGTCAGACTACAACATTTCTCATGAAAGAGAGACGCTTCATTGTCCACAAAGAAAGGCAGAGGAAAAGAACATTGACTGCAGCAGTCACTGAGCAGATCCTGCTGGTAAATTACAGGAAGTTATCTAAAAGTAACAGCTTTCTGTAATTCAACAGAAAGGCAGCAAGCTTTAACACCTTCTTGAAGATGTGATTAGAAATCTGATTCAAGTAATTCCTTGACCACAACTAAGGAGATGCATTTTCAGCAGTCAGCAATCTCATCTGTTTAACAGCCTTTCTGTTTTACATGATTTGAACAGAATAAATGTTAAAGGATCTGGGGAATAGCATAGAATTATCTTTGTGTGGTCCGTCATGGCTTAAAACTTAAACTTATGGCAAGAGCAGTTCAACATGTGTTTTCGAGCTGCTGTCTCATAAATAATGTAGCATTGCTCTACCGCAGATATCATGAAATATGGCTTTTCCTTCTAACCTTACACAGTATTTTTTCCCTGTAAACATGCATATTTAAATTATTTATTTTTAGAACAAGGCATTATCTATTATCAAATTACCAATTTGATGTTGCATTTGATTATCAGAACTTTAATACTAGTGAAACTACATAATTTACTCATTCTGCCATTGAGGGGTCAGCCTATTCCAGCTGAATATCCCACATATTTAACTGCTACCTCCTTTTGACACTGAATACAATGAGCTGGTATAACCAAAAGCTATGTCAGCTTTCTTTTCCTATTACAAAGTAGCTCTTGCCCTGGGCCCCATGTCCTTTCCCTCCTCTAGTAACTGTGAATAGAAAGCATGAAACACTTCCTGTTTGTGGCAGTAATTCCCAAACACTGAACAGCCCCTCCTCAGCACTGGGTTCTGCTTGGGAAATGAGCCTGTTGGGAAGCATCCTGCAGGAATCAGTCAAGCGAAAGAAAAACTACTGTAAAATCACATACTGTTCTTGATGGAAGAAGGCATTTGAAAGGAACAACATAAAAAGTTGATGATTTGGATGCCATTTTATGACTTTGAAACACGTATTTTACATACATAATAATATTTTTGTATACTTGTTTGCATCATGTTAACAGTGTAAATATTACAGCTAATACAATATAGCATATTGATATATGCAATATTAATGAAGCACAATAAGTATTATGAAATCTATGGTATTGTTACATTAACAATTCTAAAACAACGCAGGCAGCATTTAAGAACATGATCTAGATTAAAAGTAGGCACTACTGACAAAATGTGCATATACACGAAATCAGACAGTAATGTTGCAGTGAATAGTACTGATGTATCCATTTGGTGAAGGGTAAATGGGAAGCTGCAAAGACTGGTGGTGATGTTCAGAGCTAATACAGAAGTGAGGATGCATCTCCTCTTCCAATAGAAAAAGCGGATTACAGTTCTCTTTCTGCATTGATGGGAACTCTCTGGCTCCTCTTGTTTTAATTACTGCTTCACCTCCACCAAGCAAAATTGAAGACAATGAGGAAAGCCTAATATCAGTATTGTCCTTAAAAGCTTGATCTGAGACATACGCAGGAAAACCGAGGTCAAGCTCTGACACGAATTATACTAAACGCTGTTTCTACACAAAAGCATGAGAAGATGTTTAGTTCTAATCCATCTTTCAACCATTATATGACTGCTAGGTATCTTGATAATTATTTGTCATTGTTACATTGATGTCTTATGTTTAATGTAACAAAGACAAATAATTATCAAGATACCTGACAGATAACTATTGAATTCTTTGATCTTTTAAAAATTCATTCCCATATTTTGAACTTGTATTTTCTCTTGTTAAGTCAGAGACATCTGCAGGCTCAGGGATCCATCTCTACATTTTCAGAGGCAGCTACAATATGGCTCTAGATTCCTGTTATCACAGTCTGGACTAAAGAAAAATAAAAATGCATGAACATGCTCTCAATATGTTAACATTCATAGTTGCATCTTTAGAAATGGAAACAGCATTCAGCGATCTTCCATTCCACACACCTTTTTACATAGACTGCTTCATTTAAATACAGAGCTAAAACATGAAAAGTTCACATTACATCCAAAAGAGTTCTTGCACTTAAAAAAATCACTGATACAGCACGAAGTTTCACTGCAGTGGCGGAGGCTTGTCTTACAAAGGGCTGGATTCTACCTGTGCTCAAGATAACCATGCAAAGCAGACTGGTTTACCTAATATTCGAACTTATTTATGCCTTGAAAAGCTTCATTAAGCACATTAAAAATAGGAAGTTTTTAAAATCACACAGAGTAAGGCAAAACAACACAACTCAAGACACACAACTTAAGGCAACTCAAAAGCATTATCAGATGAACAGGCACACAATCTGCTTTATGCAATGAATCATAGAATTGTTAGGGTTGGAAGGGACCTTAAAGCTCCTCCAGTTCCAACCCCCCTGCCAAGGGACACCTTCCACTAGACCAGGTTGCGCAAAGCCCCATCCAGTCTGGCCTTGAACCCTTCCAGGAATGAAGGCTTACTTGGTTTACTGATCATTATCTGGATCTAATGGTGACAAGTGAGAAAACACTGTAGTATTTATATTTATAAACTCTATTCCATAGACACAATAAGCTATTATTCTGTACAGTTTATTAGAAACAGAAATACACACACCATTTACAGGATTTAACATCCTTGCTTGGGATTTATAGAGCCCACTAGTGGACAAAACAGGAACCCTGTGTTTAACCCTGGGGAGAGCAGAAACTAGGATCTTACCTTTGCAATAAGGAATCCTTTAAAACATAAGCACATTTGTTTATCCACTGGGGTGCTAATTTAATTATGCGATTGGGTAAAATAAAACAAAAGTATGCTTTCTGGATTTGTATACCTCTGGAATCTTACAATCACAGTGCCAAACGCAATCAAATCCAGGAACATACTTTGGAAGATGTATTTTATAGCCATTTTTCATTATCAAACATGCACCATCAAACATGCACCATAAACACACCATTTTTCATCATCAAACCAGAAAATGGACACTGCATGAGTTTTTTTGCTAGCATCAGCCTTTGACTTTCAGAATCCCAATGACTCCCTCCATTGCAGGAGAAATTACTTCCATGAAGCAAGCAAGGGAGAAGCTGTGTCCAACTGACTCCACAATGGTTGTCATCAGCTCTCTTCTTTAAAGCTGCTCAGACTGTGGTACCCTAATTAACAATTGCTGACCCCATGGTGCCAGGAAGCAAAGGCTTTGAGTCCTATTTTCTTGCTTCAATGAACTCGGTGTTCTCAGCCCAGATTTATGTCTCTCTTGGATACAAGTGGGTGGCACAGACTAAACTTTCAAATGCTTGTGAAATTCCAAGCCATGAACATAGACGGTGACCAGATTTACTAAAAAACCCACAAACCCACACTGACATAGGATAGCCTTCAATCGCAGCTACTGAAAAATCAAAGGTCACCTCCTTGTTGCACTGTCAGTTTCCATGGAGAGTATGCAGAGAAAAACACTTGCCAATACAAAGGGAAGAAAAAAGGGAAAGACCTGGACTTTGTCTTCCTTAAAACCGTAATAAAAAGAAGACAACCACTCTAAGGAACTTGGAATCCTAAGAAACAAGTGCAGACACAAATGAAGAGGGGCAGGCCAGTGTCTTAGAAACTCACGGATAATGCTATCAAAGAGAGATGACAAGTCCAGGCATGTGAAAATGAGAGTAGATATGTGTTAGTCACTACAGAAAACAGTCCTCAAATTCCAAACAAGGAACTGTCAGGATTCCTGTGGTAAACAGGGATTATGTGACTGGGAAAAATATGGATCTTCTTAAAGGTTAATGCATGTCACACATAGAGTCAACTTCAAGTTCAACTGCAGTTGAACTAGTCAGGTTTTGAAGAAAACCTGCACCATGGCAGGGGGGTTGGAACTAGATGATCTTAAGGTCCTTTCCAACCCTAACTATTCTATGATTCTATTATGCTATGACCCTGTACTCCAGCTGCTGAGATTTAGAAAACGAGTTCCCTCTTGGCCACAAGGGCAGTACCTACCATGAAAGCTGTAACAATGAATGGTCACAGTAACACAGAGCAATTGTCAGCAGAAGGAGGACATGTGGGCCCATCACCTACATCTTGGAGGGAGATCTTTTGCTCAGTGGAACAAAGACAGTAACACACTAGTGACTCTTCAGTTGCAGTTGTCAGTGATAAAGGGATATTAAAATTTTGTGAAGACTGAAGAAGCACATGAATTCTGGACAAAATTTATCCCATACCTAGAACTGGGTATCCTGAGGAAAGCTGTAGAATTTAGAGCATGAATATTAATCAAGGGCCTTTGACCTCTCCCATTTAAACAGGCTGATAAAGAAAGTCTGCCTTCAGCAGAAATTGAGTAAAGCAAAGAACATATGTGGACTGTATTAAGAAGGCCTGGAAAATCATCAAGGGGTCTGAGCGGGAAATTAGGAAGACACAGTTAACTACTAACAAATTCAACCTTAGATATGACTTACAAATTACTACAAGTAGAAAAGATTCATGTTAAGTGGCAAAGTTTTTACGTGACAAAATATAATTGACATTACCACATTAATATATTGATCCTTCCATCAAAACAGCATAGCAATGGACACATTTTCCCAGGTTAATGAGCCAGCATTCATACCTTTGAAATAACCTAACACAGTAATTTCTATCGTATCATTTCTAACAGGAGAATGGCAAGATGTTTCCAAGCTCACTGTTATTCCAAAATAAGTTATCATGATGACAAAAGGCAGCTTATCACTGATTGTTTTATGAACTATGGATTTAGGTATCCAAAAGGTTATCTATTAAAATTTTTTGGGGAGAAGAAAGCATTCTTTATTCACAGATTTATTCACAGATCACTACCGGAAAAATTGTTTGTATAATCCTTTTGCTCTTTGAAGATGAGTCAGATCCATCCAGTAATATCCAAAACACATAATTATTTCTAAAGTTTCATAAAGTCCCTAGTAATTGCTGAAAGCCTGCATTAAAACCAACGAGATTAATAAAAAAGAAATCCTAGGGCAGGGACTTGTATGTAAATGTAACTATAAGAAGAAAAATATATATGGAGACAGCAAAAAAATGGTTCTTTTCAATGGCAGTGGTGCATACTATAACATGGATTCAGTTCAACCACAAGATTGTGTGATCATGTTTTACTCCTTTATTTCCATGAAGCTACCTGTAATTACAGACGGTGCATTCTTTAGGTTTGTATTTGGAAGAATAAATTATTCTTTATCTTTTATATTAACATTTTTCTTGTGTGAAAGTGATACTGTGTGCTAAATCTGTTCCCACAGGCTATATAAATTCTTGACTCAGGAGGACTAAGAGAGACTCTTACTGACATGCACCCTGCAACAGACTCAGCATACTGCTACAGCTTATAGCAAACAAAAGCAAGTTTTACTCCATCCAAAATGCCTTTTGGGAATGGTCACTGCGCATTATAACTTCTGAAATGTGCCTAGGAATTGCTGCAGGGAGTGAGTGTGAGCAGCAGAGCTGTGCCCAGACATTACAACAGAAAATTGATTCCTGGCTCACAGGAATTGTTCCTGCAACTGTTTAATTTACTAATACAGCTGTAGTTCATATGGACAAAGACAAAGAAAAACTTATTCTGTCAGAAAGCAACCTAGTTGTTCATGTACTACAAAATTATCGCTTGTAGAAGTAATGTACAAAGTTTTTTATTTGTGGGTACAAAGCCACCTACAGGTGTAGGAAATTAGTGGGCTATTGCCCAATTTCTGCAAAAAACACTAGTTTCTGGAAGTCAAAACTATTTCCTCACAATCTTCTGCCAGAATGACTTGGCAGTAAGAAAGAGGAAAAAAGGACTCAGAAGACTGATGATTGTGATAAAATACTGGAGTGTGAGAACCTTTTAAATTTATTCCCTCATGTGAGATCAATTCCAGACCACTGGAATTCTTTTTACTATTTTTATGATTTTCATAAAAATCTTCAAAAAAGGTTCAATTTTCTGCTGTTAGGCTTACCCGGACAGAAAAATTCTGAAGCTTCAAAAGTCGCTAAGGAATGAAATTATGATCTTCTGCTGAGCTCAACTCTATAGTACTAATTAGTAGACACCTATGGATCTGCTGACTGAAACCCACTTCGAAGTAATTTTGTTACTTAGAAGTAAACTTGAGTAATGAAGTAATTTTGTTACTTCGAAGTAAAACTTCAAAGCGAAGTAATTTATTCCACCACAATAAAGCTGTCAGATCATTAGAAAGTCTCTAGCTATTCTGGGTTTCATATACAATTGAAGTTATTATGACAGTTCCGGAGACCCCATCTGGCCAATACATTTTAAAGGCAACATAAAACTTTTAACTAAACCCACAGTTACTTTGCCAGAAATTTCAGCTCCTTTTCTGTTACAAGATCTTAGAACTCATATATCTCCCGTGGAATTATATTAGAAATGTTATCTACAGGCCAGACCAGGTTAAACCTAATGGTTTTCTAATAATGCCACTTTGGAAAGTACTTCATGATTAAACCCAGAGACTCTGATTAAGGCTGATGATAGGTCACAGAGAATATAATCCTGACACCTTTATATAGCCAAGAACAATTCTCCTACTGTTCCTATAAAGAGAATATACTGCAGGAAGACTAGTCAGCTCTTTCTACTTTTACCTTTAGGGTTGGCTTTTAATTTTTATCATTAACAGTGAGATGATTTTCTCCACTGACTCATGTTTCCAAGCAACAGGATGCTGGAACAAGAGTACAGATTGAGAGGTGCCAAGCTTTCAAGTGCACTGGGAAGAGTGGGAAGTGGAAAGAAACCACTGAGATTTTTCGCGACTTTAGTTTCCAAGCCAAATTACTTTTATTCATCACTGAAATCAGCTTTCACTCCCTTCAGAAGTATCGGAAGATGTCTTTATTCTTAGGAGATTGCTGCAGAGACTAGTACAGACACCTTTGCAATGAAATCAAATGTACGCAATTTTCGTCACCTACTGAAAAAACAAGCCCATTTCTTAACTGCCCTCTGTGCCCTTGGAAAAAAAAATCACACAGATGCATATCAAAAGGGATGAGAACAGACCTGGACAAATCAGTGTTAAACAACCTCAATAAAAACACTATTAGGAAGCTCTTGCTTTCATTTTTTCCTTCAGATGTAAATCAAATACTTTAATGGATCATGACGAATATGAAATTATTTCACATCCATTTTGGTCACTGGAAATAGAACTTCAGCTCAACCCAAGTATTTTCATATTTTTGCTAGACACTTTCAACTGCAAACCAACAAGCATTACTTTTGAGGACAGTGTTTCATTTTCCCGTGAAAATGCTACAATTTTGCAGGGAACAGTAGCACAAATCACAAATGAATATTTTTCTAAAGAAAAAGGGAAAAAAAAACTTCCAATATGTCAAAAAAAAAAAGTATTTTTAAACTTCTTGTACAAATTTAACTTTACTTTGAACCAAAAACATAAAGCTTGACTAAATACAAAGCAGTCTAACCTGTCATAAACCAATTAAAATATACTGCTATGCTTGGAGATCCAGACTAAGGCATGTTGGCAATTTAGTGACAAGGAATCTAAGCTGTGACAGCCTACATTGTAGTTTTCTGGGGAAACAGAAAACTCCAATTGCAACCAGATTCCTTTAATTATTTAAGGATGAAAGGCTGTTCTGGTTTTAAGACATAGTTTAGTCTTCCTTTATGACTACGGAAAACTTAAACTTCCTTCACCCTAGACATTTTTATGCCTACTCTCAAACGAGTCAAATTTTTTTGAGACATTTGAAGTAAAGATTTGTTTCAAAATGAGACTCTACTTTATCTTATCTCAATATAGGAGAAAAATGACAAAGTTCAAACTGGTAGAAAGTCCTTTGTGAAAAGCCATGCATTGGATTGCTACCAAGTTTTTAAAAAATCATAATCACTTTTGGGACCAATGTAATTATTTGTAAATATTTGGGACCAATGTAACTATTGGGACCAATGTAAATATTTTAGTTAGACTTTTTACAGATGACTGAACATCTATTATTAACTTATTTCTTAATTGTAATTTTCACTGGAAATCTATTTTCAGACATAATGATAACACTGATTTTCATTTACTTGCCTTTTTTATTTATCAGGAACCTTCTTTTCAGAGACATTCATACATGTCATTCCTTACTGTCCTGACAACTGGGCTAAGGAGCCACTTCATAAAAGTAAATGTAGAGCTGGGTGGTATTCCAGTGTTGTAATAATAGTGCAGATCGAGCCTAATATATGATATGGCAACAAATATGTTTAGGCAATGGCATTTGATCCTGTAAAGGCCTTCACACTCCTCTCCAGGAAACAATGTATTCTGATGCAGATTTCTTTGATTTTCCAGCAGGATCTCATAAACTTTGCAGGTGTCACTGGAGAGAAAATCACTTATCAGCAGCTCCCAGCAAAGTTCAGCTAACATGCTTTACTGTTTCTCCAGCACAGAGCCCTGACCCTACGGCTGGTTAGGCAGCTCTGCCTTGGCTCCCATTTGGCTTTTGTCTGTTACTTTGATCAGCTCCTGGCTTTGGATGAAAGCAATTCTTTTAGAGACCACCTTCAAGCTCTCTTTAAAAAAAGAACTACATACATAAAACCAATTGAGCTTGTTAAGCAGCAGGAAGAAGACAAGTAGAGGGAGGAGAAAGGGAGGGAAGGAGGTGCCACAAATCAACTCTAGGAAGCAATGATCAAAGTGGCGACTGGAAAATTAGTAAAAAATGATCCCTAAATTGTACAGGTCTAGGTCATTCCCTTCCCCAGCTCCATAGAGGGCAAAGGCTTTCTCACTATTACCCAGGCAAGAGATAAAACTCTCAAGAACTGTCTCACATGTCTGCCCTGTCCCTCTGAGTACAGTAGCAGTTGAGATCTTGAGAATAAAGCAGTAGGTAGCAGACTGGCAAGCCGGAAGAAGAGAGTATCTTAAAATGTATGTTTCCCAAAGAAAATTCTAAGAAATAAGCACTTGGGGCATATGACCCTTACTTCTGGTTATTGGTGCTAGACACTGTTTCTGAGAATCTTTTCAGAATCTAAAATAAACATACAAAGAGTAATCTGGCACTCATTGTCCTGGTCAGCTTTTGAGCTGTCCTCAAAACTAGACTTCTGGCTTTTCTTACCACAAGCCTACCCCTCTAGGCTCACTCCTGGAAGCAATGCAGCAGGTCTGTGGGGCAGCCACACACACCCCCAGAATGGGATGTACAGTTTAAAGACACTTCGGAGCTGTCTCTTTCGGAGCAGCAAAGGCAGAGCCAGACAGCCTCTGTGGCAGTTCTCCAAGGATATACACAGAGCGCATACGTTCAGAGGCTTTACCTCCTTCACAGACAAGGGCCTCACTGCACAAAAGAGATCTTCACTGATTTCTTCCGACAAAACACACTATGCTATATCTGGATCATATTTTCCACCTCTAATGAACAAAGAGTAGGCAGAAACATAATGGGAGCAGTTTAAAATATGCTTCACCATCTGTGGATAGCAAATACATCTGTAGGTGAATGTAGTACACTGCAATAGAGACCTGAACATCAAGGTGTACTCAATTAGGAGATCAGCTGCACATGTACTATGTGTTGAAAATACATCAAATAAGAAATAAACATAAATATGCAATCCAAAAGCACTAAACAAGCATCAGTAATTAAAGAACAACTATATGGCTCAAATTTAATCAATTTAAGAAACTGAACTTAGCAGTTTGAGATTCGAGCTGTATATTTTAAGGGTTTAAAAATTCAAGTTTATTATATTTTGGTTTAAGATTTCCAAGTTTTCCTGGGAGGAAATCACTCACCCCAAAGACAGCAAATGAGTGACAAGCCAGGAGGTACACAAAATGCAGACAAATGCACGTGCATAAAACATTAATATTACCTGTAAAATATCTCTCAACTGTAATATTTGAACCTTAGTCAACATAAGGCGGTGTATGTTACTTGATGAAATTCATACATTTTCATTAAACAGTAACAGTATTTTGTAGCATGGGAATACTAGCAGTGCAATAGGAAATATACCGTACTGTAATGAAAGCATGTGTTCCTCAGTGACATCCAGTAAATTACTCCCAAAGTTTCATATTCTGCTTGCACTGCTGAACATCTTACACCTGTGGTAACTGCAGTGATTATATCTTTATGGAGTTTTCCTTTGTTTGATTTAGAAGAGTCTGCTGCTTGGAGAATTTGTTAGGACACTTAAGGCTCCTGAGTCAGCACTGTGCGCAACTGAACAACTCAGTCAGGTCACCATGACATGAACACTCTCCTGTCACAATAAGCCACAGGAAGATTTTAAAGCTATCTATTCTGTAACTATGGGAAAAACAAAGTAATGAGACCACAATATACCCTGGCAAGCTGTTCTCTAATTTGTGTGCTGGCTATACTAAATGATAAATTGTCTGCATTTGTATCTTATTAATCCTGAAGTGCTGTGCTAGGTCATGGTGTACCTGGCCAGGCATGTATCTATCAGCCTGAAGCACTATTAACATCAACAATTTTGTTGCAAGTTTTTAAAAGGACTGAAGGTGTGTTTTCTTAAATTAGTGTGTCCTTTTGCATTGTATCACTAAAGAAACCATAAAACGCACACTGTGAGTGCTTCATTTTGCTACTAGAAGACATAATTAACAGGAGAACAGAAATTAGATATGTAGCAATATTATCTTCATGTTGGCACTATGCCTGTGTCTTCTGAATGAAAGGACAGGAAATCAAAACAATATTTGGGAGAGGATGTTAAATATAATGCTGGATATACAAGAAAGAGCCATTGTATCATGCGTAAACAAACACTGCATCTTTCCAAGATACGTCTAGAGTACATGTACAGAGAATGTTTATTTCTGGTATAGGTATATCTATCAAATGTTTCCTTAGGTCACAAATTGCAGTGCATCACTTCAGAAGATGAAAGCATTTATTCTGAAAATGGAATTTTCTTCTTCCTGCGGCTTCATGAAACATTCAGATATGTATGTGCTTGATTTTAAACTCAGTTAAGTACTACTGAAATTAGTAAAATCAAGCACTTATCCAGGCTATCAGCTGAATTAAGGCTCTCTGTAACCTTTGTATGCAGGGTACACTGAACAACGAAAAGATACTATTTTTCAGTACAGCTTGTGAAACTTCGTTTGCAACCTTCACTCTCAGGGTACAATTTCATGGCTGGCTTAAGCTGCTCTAAAATCATGTTACAGCTGAAAAGCAATGTCTTTCACTCTAGATTATGTATTCTCCCTCTGTTATTCAGTGGCATTGATCCGAGCTGATACAATTGAAAACTATAAACTTTGTAGGGTTATGTTTGGATAAATCAGATCCCTCATCTAGGTAAGCATAAAGCATATGGGCACTAATAAATGCAAAAGAAAAGACCCAGAAACATGTGGCCTGTGATGGTGGTGCGAACAGGATCTTTATCTTCAAATTATGAAGATTATTTCAATAGCATACCTCAATCTTAAAATTACACCTTCTGATTCTTCTTCTATAACACAATGCAGAAAAAACCAAAATTTTAAAGCCTGCTGAGGACTCCCTTAGAGACTTGAGGGATCAGTGTTCTCACTGAAAACTATTTCCATGTTAATGGAAAGCTTTCATTACTTATTTGGTAATTAAAAAAAAACAAAACCATATACTTTACATATATGTTAACCTGATATTCAGTAATGGAAGGCAGAATGTAGAAGAGGCCTGCCTGCCTTGGACATAGGCATGGAACAGAAGTTCCACAAGAGAAGAAAGGGCAACTAAGCAGAGAGAAGCCTGTTGTGCTTGATTAGTACCCAGAGCCAGAATGCAGGAATGAGCAGTGATAATGGAGGAGATCTTGTATACAGAACCAGTAGGAGTTGGTCAGAACGCAGCCACTGATGCAACACACATCAGAAAAGCGTGGGTCTGTCTGCTGAAATTAGTTGCTGAATCTGTGTAAATTAACCAGTAATGTAAGTGATGAGCTGGCAGAACAGTTGTTAGGAGAAAGATGACCAGGAAATTATCCCAACAAGAGGCATGTAAAACATATACCTTGTACCATCGGCACTTACAGAAAATAATCTTTTTTTACAGGAATCTCCAGAGCACATGTTCCAAAGTTTGACAACATTGGAATGGAAGTGAAACAAGGGACATAACCTGAGGTTATAACTCCAGGGTAACACGATTTAAGAAGTTCAAAACACTGAGATTAAGAGACAAGGACAAAATTATAAACAGCACCATGAAAACTTTTTACCAAGACTTTTGTTTATAAGAAAGAGCAAGGAAAGAGTTGTTTCACTGCGCAACCAGAAAATTAGGAGATGGTTGTTAAGTTTAATGTTGGAGGGGTCTAAGAAACTGAGCAAAGGTTATTTGTGATCAAATGACTAATTTGCCCGGCAGCTTTAGCAGGGAAGAATGGAGATTGTCCCTCCAAAACACCCAACAACTTAGTATTTGAAGCATTCTGCATGCAGATTGTGTATGAAAGAACTGGGTCCTACCAATCAGAATGACTGGTTTAATTGCAAGACAACTACTTTTCTTCTCAAAACGTTTTTAAACTGTTGCAGGCATACCTGCCTTTTGTGCTTATGCAGAAATATTGAAATGTGTACAAAATCTTATATAAAATATTATATATATAGTCTAAAAATACCTACCAGGTTGAGCTTTTCAGAGGGTACTTATGTGGACCCCAAATGATCTCCTCCATGAGAAATATACTTAGTCTTGTGCTTTGGATTTGTACAGAAGGAAACTTTTAAGATCATCCAGGAGTTTGATTCAGCTGCCTAACCACAGGCATCTTCTAACTTTGAGATGTTCCAGGGTATTCTGCCTGGGTTTTAGCTGCCGCTTCAAAGCAGCAGAGGTCTGAGCAAGTCCTCTGTTGCATCTGCCAGTCCTTTATGGACAACTCAGGTAAAACAGCAAACCTCACATGAAACAAGGCACCTACATTTACACAAATGTATCAGACTGCAGGTATCTACTGGTTCACTAGGCAGAAATTTATGTTATCATGAAAATCAATGAAGCTAAGAGAGTGATTCAGTTGACCAACCACTAGTATTTAGTTAGATCAGCATGAGCTGAATCACTCACCTGGCTTTGTTGACTACATTGGCTATATCTTCATTGACTACCAGGAGTTGCAGCTGTAGTCATCTACATGAAGACTTTTATATTTAGTCTTGGGGCTCAATTCAGTTGCTTACACATAGATGTTTAGCTGTCTTTGATATGCTCCAAGGTATATTGAGATACCTGCCTATGCTGCGAACATGTTAGTTCACATCTGGGCATTCTGCAGTCAGGTTTAGTTCTGCTGGTGGTTGAATAAGGCACTCCTTTTTCTAGCCAGCGTGGACAAGATTTTGTCAGGTTTGTTCCCATCACCCTGCACAGCTCTCCAAGAGTTTCACAAAAGGTCTGGTGCTCTCACACACCTGGTCTCACTCCATATTTCCAGGCGTGCAGCACATGTACTGCCATGACTCCATGAACAGTCCATTCTGGCTAGCTGTGAAACATACTTCACACTACTTGGTCATTTGAACACACAAAACCTGTGCCTCAGAGGCACAGAAGTCATGTGTAGAGCACCACAAACACAGCTTGTGCATTCCGAAGAATGCTACCCTGAGCAATGCGGGTAAGAGCCACTGACTCACATAGCCCTTAGGACACAGCTTCCCAGACATCTGCTGGTTCAAAGAAGCTGCGTTCTCCCAGGAAGCAGGGTAGGGTTCTCAGGATTTCAGTTTGGAATATTCCATGTAAATTCTTCAAAGTCCTTTTTCTGCCTTTTTATCTTTTTTTCTTTTTCTTTTGTGGTTTGGGTTGGTTTTTTGGCTGGGTTTTTTTTCTTTTTATTTTCTGTAACCTCACTGTCTTTCCACTGTTTGACTTTAAACTGGGGATAATATCACTTCTCTAAAGTGCAGAGAACAGTTATACTCAAGATTACAAGCTATTCCAGTCATGCTGCCAGAAAAAAACCTGTCAGGAGACTACTCTTCAGTTTTTGTAGGTATTAAAGAAACAAGAGTTTTAAAAAAAGATGTTCAAGAGAATCGCAAACTGATTTGCAGACATCTATTGTGAAATACTAACAAATGTGAAAGAAACTGAGCGAGTGTAGAGAACTAATATTTATAAAGTAACAGGATAGCTGGAATAGGATTGTCTTTCATATGAAAATGTATTGAAGTCACATAAAAGCCTTTGAAAATACTGTTTTGTATTTAAAATCATACAAGTACTTTTGTTCTACATATCACGGAATTAACAAGGATCTTAATCACAGTAGTACATGTTTTTAAAATCTGTGAGGAAAAAAGTTATTAAAGAATTAAAAAAGAATGTCCATTAAGTTTAAAAAAACAACCAGGTTTTAATAATGAATGAGAAGAAGACAAGGGGTTGGTGGAGGAGAAAAAAATACTGAAAGACATACTTGCCAAAAACTAGAGGAACCCATAAATTGCTATCTCTTGCTAATTCCTCCTAAAATACCAACTGTACAGGCTCTAAAGACTGACAAATTAAAATAAACAGGGTCATGCTGACATTAAGGCAAGCAACAGAACTGCTGCAGCAGACAACAATGAATCATACCTAAGCAAACCACATATTTTTCAATAGAATGCATTATTAATCAGACATATTGTTTTGCAACTGGTACAACCATTGCCAGAAAAAGCCTTTATTTTCTCACTGCACAACAGGAACATTTCAGAGTGTCACCATTGTCTCTTCATTGCTCTTAACAGTAACCGAAACTGTTGGTGCTTTCATATCTCACCCACATTTCATGTTTATTCACACACTGCACAAAAGCACCCACTCCTTGTTCAGTCATGCTGTACCTGTGTAAAAATCTTAAAACTTAAAAAAAGACCATTTTTTAAACTTAAAAGCTACAGCCTGACTGATACTTCTGTCGCTATTAACAGTTCCAACTGCTCAAAACATTTCCTGAAGTGTAATTGTTATACTGGCAAAAAAACCTCTGAACCTCTAGGCTGAGTAACATCCATTTGAGTGCTTAGAAACACAGCTCTTAAGAACTCTCAACTGTCTCTGCTCTCATTGTGAAAGACCTCATATGCCAAGCCATGTGATACAAGACTCTGTACAGTACATTGGGTCAGGAGACAAGATGTGGCACCATCTCATACTCGGAGAACAGGCACATTACACTCAGTTGCGAATGTGAACTGAAAATAATTGAACAAATCTTGCGTGTGATTTGTGCTAACCCACCACCTATCTCCAGCTTCTAAGACAGTGATGATGCTATACCACTGCAGACTGTTAAACATACCTATACAGTTTCCACTGTCATTGACGTGTTCTGTATCTATTTCCCAATAATCTGCCATTTATACGTATAAGTTCCCAACCCTTATATACTCTTGGTGAGGAATCATGTCCATATGTACCAATGGATGTCTTTTTTTCCATACTCATGAATCAGACAGGAATACATACCTCAGCTTGTAAGCAAAACAAATATACCACAGCACAAATACACGCAGAGCTGCTGTACTACAGCACAACTTTCTATCAGGCCTTCTTACTTTAATAAGAGTTTTAATCTCTTTAGTTTACCTTGATTTTATATACATTTTTTGTAAGAATTTTATCATCTGGTTGCTTGCTTGATACTAAAGAGCCTAGTGCTGTATACTGGATGCATTAAATAAGAATGCTCACAGCAGCACAGTTTTCAGTCTCACGTGAAAACCGTGCCTTCTTAATTTTGAGAAGAAATCTCAAAAATCTCAGAATCTCCAATTTCTCATTCTTCAGATTGTGGATTATGTATCACAATTCCTGAACACTTCAGGGGTTAATAATATCACCCTGTGAGAACCACAGGGAAGTAAAGATATGTTCTCCCTCCATTTTACTAATGGGAAATTACAGCCTGAAGTGATGTCAGTACAGCTTCTGTAAGCACCTGAATCCCTAAGTACAACTGAAATCCATGGCAGATAATGTTATCTAAATACTTTCAAGAGTCTAAGTTAAATATTTCAAAGTCATACAGGAGCTGTGGACAAGCTCAGATCTGAATGCAGTTTCCTTGGGATAGCCCTCTGTACTGGACCATGATCTGTTCTAACGTCTTATTAAATATTTACATATTTAATTTAAGTGCTGGTAGATGTGTGGAGTTTAGAAGGTGCGGAGGAGTTAATCTTTCAGTTTCTGTAATTCTACTTGGAAAGTCTACTGATATGGTCATGTAGAAACAATGTTTTCCAATAAAAAGTAGATTTTTCCCTTACTTAGGTAAACGGCGCTAGGAATTCCTTACAGCTTCTAAATTATTATAAGTATAGATGAGGAAAACAAGGCACACAGCTTTCCCATCTCCTGCTGTCTTTCTCTACAGTTTCTTTATTGATCTGCAAGAAGAGTAGAGATCAAAATCCAGTGAGATCAACAGGCTTTGGGTCAAACCTGTTTCATGAATGACCTCATATGTTAACCAGAGTTTCTGATGATTTTTATTCCTTAAAATATTGTCTGTTTCAGTGAGAATTCAGCATCATATCAAACTTCCTGTGTTACAGAAATTTAAGGTAAGTTTCTCCTCTGTAATGTATTTAGCTAGTTATACAGACAGCATCTTATTCCTCTGGTTTGCCAAGTTCTCCTAGTTATTAGTCACATGGCTCTCCTAGCAAACAGAACAGACTCTGCAGATTTTTATGCTGAAAATTATTCATATGTAAAAATGTCAGCAATACTAGAACAATAGAAAACACAATGTTGGAAGAACATTGAAACTCTGAAATATCCATGCAAGTGCTGCCTACTTTGGCTGTTAGCTGCATCAGATGTACAGAAGCTCTCAGTGCGACTCCAAGCAGCGCCAACTTAGATTTTATACAGTCTATCAGGTTAAGTGTGGGCCATGTAACCACAGCTATACTACAGTCTTCAAGGTCTATTCCTCTACTGTGAGCTGTACAGATAGGTTCCACTGAACTGACAGTCAATACAGAACTATTCTAGTTGAAACTACATAGTGTAAGCCAGCACTGCAGTCTCCATATTAATTTCTCATCACTCAGGTATCTGAGCCCAACCTTACCTTGTATGATAGGAAGTTACCTGCAGAATAAAAATAAATAGGCAAAGAATCCAAAGGTGCTAAAATGTTTCAATCATGAGCTCACATTAAGTTTTTGATACCCAAGAGACAGGCAAGACAACATACTTTGAATACTCTTCATTTGAAAATTACTCAAAGAGTCTATTGAAAATGTCACTATCAAGCAACTAAGAAGCAAAACCTCGTTTTCATCCATGGAAAGGTGGGTAAGCAGCAAAATCTGCTTTCATTTGCCTCTGGAAGGGTATGGAACAGGTTCCAACATAAGAAACAGGATATACATTGGACAATACAAATGCTGACTCCCTCTCCATCCATAATCTGTAGGGCTTCTTTTGGTGAGGCCTGTAAATGCACAGCAGTACAGAACCCACCAGAATCAAGCCCAAAAGCAAATATCTTTACATGTGAGTTCAGAGAGGTTGTGAAAATGGCTTAGTCAAAACTTCCTCAGAGTAAATTCTATCAGGTAAATTCTAGCACCAACCTAGCTGTTGGTGCTAGTAACAGTAAAAACGAAGGTTAAGCAGAACTTTGCTCAGCATGCATCCTCCAGCCCTGCTGTAATATCTTCTTCCCTTTCTGTAGAAGTATGACAAGAACAGATGACACAGACATGGTCAATTTTATGTAACTCCTAAAAATGGAAGAACCAGAAGGCAAGCATAAAGGACTCCATATTTAGTTTACATTTCACATTGTACGGACCAGTTGTACAGTACGTAGGAAAGTTCTGTATCTGAATGTGACATTGCTTGTACACAGGGATTCCAAAACTTTTTCTTTTTCAAATAAAACAAGCCTAATTTTTGGAAATATCATAAAATAGTATTAACAGACTGGGAAACCAGCTGCCTCTGTTTTTAAATTACATAGAAATAAATGGCAGTTACCTGGAGGAGCTATGGGCATTATTTTGCAAGCTTTGGATCCCTTCCCTCACATTTTGTTCTTCACTACTCTAAGTTTTATTATACGTACTTCAAAACAGCACAGCCATTCAAAGACATTTAGTCTATCTATTAACCAAAGGAAAAAACCCAAAGGAGTGATATTTGCATCCTTTTCTCATATATTAACATCACAGTGCTTTTCAACTGAATGCATAAAAGTTATCAGCTGTGAATGTAGCACGAACAACGGGAAAGTGCTTTCATTATGCTATCATCATATAAATTTTAGTGCAGTTTCCAAGGCCTCAAAACTTAGTTTTCAACAGAATACCGAGTGTCAAATTGCAAAGGCAAAGGTCCTACAAAATCTATTTTATCTTAACATTCTGCACACCCAAAATTTGGTGCTGAAATAGCATAGCAACTATATATGATGATGGTAACTTTTGGGAAAAAAAAAAAAAAAGAAGTAAATTTAAGCAAGCATTTATGATAAAATGAAATAATTAAGTATAATTTTTGCTCTTTTAGAATCATAAAATCATAGAACAGCTTGGGTTGGAAGGAACCTTCAAATATCATCTAGTCCAACCCCCCTACAATGAGCAAGGATATCTTTGACTAGATCAGATTGCTCAGAAGTACATCCAGCCTGGCCTTGAACATCTCCAGGGATGGGGCATCTACCACATTTCTGGGCAACCTGTGCCAGCTTTTACCACCCTCATTGCAAAGAATTTTTCCCCCATGTCCAGCCTGAATGCCCCCTCTTTTAGTTTTAAATCATTGCCCCTCATCATATTGCAACAGCCCCTGCTAAAATTATTTCCCTACATTATAGGTCTCTTTTAAGAACTGAAAGGCTGCTTTAAAGGTCTCCCTGGAGCCTTCTTTTCTCCACGATGAACAACCCCAGCTCTCTCAGCCTTTCTTCATAGGAGAGGTGCTCTATCCCGCTGATCATTTTTGCAAACTCCTCTGGACCCTCTCCTAGAGGTCCAGGCCTTTCCTGTACTGAGGACCCCACAGTTCGATGCAGTACTGGAGGTGGGATCTCACCAGAGCAGAGTAGAGGTGCAGGATCACCTCCCTTTACCTGCTGGCCATGCTCCTTTGGGTGAAGCCCAAGATATGATTGTCCTTCTGGGCTGCAAGCACATATTGCAAACTCATACAAAATATTTACTCCACCAGTACCCCAAGTCTTTATTCTCTCGGGTACTCTCAATCCCCTCATCCCTCAGCCCATATTGATATCAGGGGTTGTCCCAACCCAGGTGCAGGACCCTGTACTTGTCCCTGTTGAACCTCATGAGATTTACATAGCCCTACCTCTCAAGCCTCTCCAAGTGCCTCTGGATGGCATTCCATCCCTTGGGCATTGTTGTTTAAGCCCAGCTGGTAACTCAGTACCACGCAGCCATTTGCTCACATCCCCCTCTTCCTCCCTCCAGCTCCCAGAGTGATGGGGAGGAGAATCGAAAGAATGTAACTCCCACGGGTGGATATAAGAACAGTCCAGTAACTACGGTATAACACAAACCAGTGCTGCTACCACCAATAATAATAATGACAAGAGAAATACAAGGAAAAAGAATACAACCGCTCACAACCTGCAACTGATACCCAGCCTGACCCAGCAGTGATCTAACCTTTCCAGGTAACTGCCCCCAGTTTATATACTGAGCATGACTTGCTGTGGTATGGAATACCTACTTGGCCAGCTTGGGTCAGGTGCCCTGTCTCTGCTTCCTCCCAGCTTCCCCTCCTCCCTGGCAGAGCGTGAGACTCAGAAAGTCCTTGGTCAGACTAAACATTGCTGAGCAGCAACTAAAAACACTGGTGTTATCAGCGCTGTTCCCAGGCCAAAAGTCAAAACCACAGCATTGCACCAGCTACTAAAAAGGAAAAAAATGACTGCTACTGCTGAACCCATGACAGGCATGACAACTGCACCACTCAGCTTCATGTCGTCTGCAAATTTGTTGACAGCACACTGAATCCCACTATCTATGATGCTGATGAAGACACTAGACAGTACTAGTCCCAATACGGACCCCTGAGGAATGTCACTTGTCACTGGTGTCCATTCAGACATTGAGCCATTGACCACTAACTTCTGGATGCAGCCATCCAGCCAATTCCCCATCCATCAAACAGTCCACCTATCAAATCCATATCTCTCCAATTTAGGGAGAAGAAAGTTGTGGGGGTGTTAGTTTATCCTCATAATTTATCAAAAAGCAGTTCTGGACTGAAGTCTGACAGAATGACACTAAATTCTTCCACAAAATAACAATTCAGTTTGACAGATGTGTGATTTCTGAGATTATGCTGAAAGCAATGTTAAAATCTACCATTTTCCAACATCTCATGCTATAGAAAAGAAGCCGGAGAGGAACAACACTGCTATTTTGGCATTTTTGCCTTGATATCTTGCTGTTGTTTGAAATCATTATTGCATCTTCTATGACATATACAAAAAATGACACATACACAAAAAGTATTAGGAGGGGAGGCAATCCAGGCAATACAAAAAGGAATACAAATTACAAGGAGTAATTTTCTTTTACCATAAAAGTCTTAAGAGAAAACAATAGCAACTATAGACTAACACAATGACAATCACATTCTCTCTCTGCGATACATAAGCGTTGCATAGTCCTAATGATTCTGGTGCTTATATTTGTAGTTATGGTGAGCCAAGAAAATAAAAATTACTTCTTCGTACCTGAAATTATCTTCTATTCCTATAGAAAAAATTGCCTAGAATTTCATTATCTTCGTTGAGAAAAGCAACCACAGCAAGGTATTGACTTTATTAGTAACAAATAATATTTGATATTTTGGAGCATTTTCAATAGCAAATATAGAAGCAAATCAGATTTTAAGAATTAAGAGCAAAACACAAAACATGATTATGCCACTGGACAAATCCCTAATGTTCTTACACTGGAGTGCACTGAATGCACTTTCGGTCCGCTGTATCAAAAGGAACACAGGACTTGAAAAGGATCAAAGAAAGACAAGAAGGAAGACTAAAAGGATTAACAAGCTTCGGCACTACCTAGTTGGCTGGGATGCTTCAGAATAGAAAAGAGGTGACTTAGAGGCATATGCTAGAAGACTACAGGATCATGACTGGCACATCAAGGGTGCATCAGGACAGACAGTTCACTGTACCTTCAAGTATAAAAATTAGCACATTCATTTATATTATTTTTAATTCCATTATTTCAGTCGGTTCATAGTGCCTCATATTTTTAAAAAAAGCTGGGCACTGTTCTCACATTTAAGTAATGTACTTGCACATTATACATTGTACCTGCAGCAGAGGACAGTATCTCATGATCAAGAAAGATTTAGCAGACAGAGTCCATGTGACTAGATGAAAGAATGGAATAGCACTCTAGCACGAACAGAACAAAATGGTATGTCTGAAACACTACAACTGGAAATATTGTACCAATTGACATGTTAGGAACAAGCTTTTATTGAAACAAAATTCTTGCCTTAAAGGGCTGGCACTTTCACATCTGTCAGCATCCATTTGCCCTGTAATTTGTATAAGAGCAAAATTCTTTGCTTAAAGGGGTGGCTCTTTCACATCTGCCAGCATCTATTTTCCCTGTAATTATGCAACCAGTATATTTTACATACACATATCATTCGTTCAATAGCTGCAAACATTCCTCATAAGAGACAGTCTTTTCCTTAGACAGTTGATAAAGGCTATTTCAGAAAAATGTATCTTAGCTTTATGGTATAATTTGAAAGCAGTAGAAAGATGCATTCAGAAGTGTTAGCGCAGGATCAGCAGGGAACAAGTTTAGGCTTCTAATTTGAACTTTGAAAATTACATTTTCTTTGATTCTGAGCAGGTCACTACACTTGCGCACCACAGAGCACCTTGGCCCCTCTACTTTTTCCCGTATCTCTGATTCTGGGAGGCTCATGATTATCCTAATTTGCTACAAGACGTACTAATGTTAGGGTCGGAGCAATCCCAGGCGCAGCTACAGGTTGGGCAGAGAAGAGATTGAGAGCAGGCCTGCAGAGAAGGACTTGGGGGTGTTGGTCAATGAAAAAATGAACATGAGCCAGCAGTGTGCGCTCGCCGCCCAGAAAGCCAATCGTATCCTGGGCTGCATCAAATGGAGCGTGACCAGCAGGTCGAGGGAGGTGATCCTGCCCCTCTACTCTGCTCTCCTGAGACCTCACTTGGAGTACTGTGTGCAGTTCTGGTGTCCTCAACATAAAAAGGACATGGAACTGTTGGAATAAGTCCAAAGGAGGGCCACGAGGATGTTCAGGGAACTGGAGCACCTTCCATATGAAGATAGGCTGAGAAAGTTGGGGCTGTTCAGCCTGGAGAAGAGAAGGCTGCGTGCAGACCTCATAGCAGTCTTCCAATATCTGAAGGGGCCTATAGGGATGCTGGGGAGGGATTCTTCATGAGGAACTGTAGTGATAGGACAAGGGGTAACGGGTTCAAACTTAAACAGGGGAAGTTTAGATTGGATATGAGGAAGAAATTCTTTACTGTAAGGGTGGTGAGGCACTGGAATGGGTTGCCCAGGGAAGTTGTGAATGCTCCATTGCTGGCGGTGTTCAATGCTGGACTGGACATAGCCTTGGGTGGCATGGTTTAGTGGGAGGTGTCCCTGCCCCTGGCAGGGGGGTTGGAACTAGATGATCTTAAGGTCCTTTCCAACCCTAACTATTCTATGATTCTATGATCTCAGCTTTTGCTTTCTAAACCAATATATAATTTTGCACAATAACATACAGATAACTCTACTTACTGAAAACATACTGAAGCATTTCCTTGGAAATGTCTTGGATTCCAAAGCACTATCTGTTTTGTAAATACTATTAGATGGCTTTCGGGAAATTGCACTGCATTAGAAGTTAACTTTTGAAGAATAGAGAAAAACACTATATTAAAGGCACCCAAACAGTAGCTCTATGACAGAATTTGGGATGAACCATATGTGAAGACTTCATTTATCCTATGTAGGGAAACATCTCCATAAGTACTCAGGAAAAATCTTCATAATTGTTGCTTGTCTGCAAGCTGCCTAAGACTGAGGAAAACAATTTCTGGCTAAAGAAGACTATGAGTCAAGCCCACAGAGGGGCCAGGTCACTTGCAGCTAGAAATATTACTTTTCTTCGTTGTCTTCTGTGAGAAAAAAATGTGAAGAATAAAACGGAGGAATAAATAACTGGTTCACACAATTGCAAACTAGAATCTTTACTAGAATTCTATTATCAAAGACCTTCCTTTTCTTCTAACACTCTGACTGGTAACTTCTTTCAGTACTTGATATTATGGACTTAGAACTAGTATATTGTTATCTTTCTTTCAAGATCTTCTCCATTCAATTAACAGTCTATATACTATACAAATAGCATCTTCTCTTTAAGGTGCTTATCCTTTACCTAAGTAGAGCTTTATGAAATCTTTTCTTATTGAATAGTTTTTTACTTTATAAGCAATCTTGAAGCTTTGCTTCCTTCAAATAAATTCTGCTTATCACTTTCTTAATTTTTTCAGACAACAGTGTCCTAGTATGGTATTAAGAAGCAATTTTTAAGCAACAGCTATCTACCAGTGATGGATAAAAATAAACCAGGTGGGTAGGTACAACCTGTACATACGCACATATCAACATATATACACACATACAGAGAGCCTTATGTGTCCTCAGGCTGAGACTCAATTGTCAGTGCATAATATGACACTTGTTTATACATTAGTTTCCCTCAGCAGCTTACCTCCACTTGGTCTACTTACACGACCTCACAAGATTTTTCCAGAAAAGAGAAAGACAAAATATGCCCTTTACACTGTGATATAGCTTTTAGTTATTCCTATTAGTCCCTTTTTCTCTATATGGTACATTCAACAGTCCTTAGTGGTAGACTCTAGAAATTAGTTTATTGGAAGGCCCATACAGATGAAGCCCCTGTCATTAGTACTATTCAATAAGGCAGGTACATTTCACAGCAATCCCACCCATTTGTTAGCTACATCCAAACAGGGAATGCTCTTCCTTTGTTACATCTATATTGCAAAATAAAGCCAAGCCACAGGTCATTCTGTAGCATGCCCATGCTAGCTTTCTTGGACACATGTAGTGCCCTATGGCTTTATGGACATAACCATCATGTGTGGTTTGAGACAGAATTTGAATCAATACCAGTGCTGTGTTGCAAGTCATCACAGTGATGCTTTCACAACATGAAACTGAAGGGCTGCAAAAATGTTTTAGTGGGAAAAAGCCTCCTGGGACAATGCATGAGGTCCACACATATGGGGAACAGGCCCTGGTACACATTATTCCCAGGCCAGTCACTGTCTGGAAGAACAAAACAGTTCCAGGAACCATTCTAATCAGAAGTTCCAGTGTTCAAGCTCACTGCAAGCTGTTTTATTTAGCACTGCAGACTCTGCCTTCAAGTGCATCCTGGTCACAGTTCTCCCTTATTCATTCTACTTTCTCTGATTTCTATTCACTGTCTCTTTAAAAGCATCCTCTCTAAATGTCCGTCTCCAAAATAATAGACACACTCCACTTCCACCTACTTCTCCTTTCCAAGAACTGAAATACTCACCAATGGAACAACTCATACTGACACGTACCATATTATTCATGATGCAGGTAGAGAGTAGATTAATACAGTAGCAAAATATTGTTTTCCTCTTTTTTTCATTACTCTTCTCTTAATAATTACTGCCACTGTGATTTGACCTAACAACTTTAAAGTCTGTCTCTTGAGGGAGCAGCTAATTCAGATCACATCACTATGCATGGACATCTAGTTGCCATATATATTAATTTTCATTTTTATAAAGCATTAGACATTAGCTAGCATTTAATTACTAGGTCATTAATTCTACTCTAGAATTAGAGATTGAAATCTACAATGACGTCTGACATCCTTTTACAAAAATCATAATGACTTTTCCTGTAGCTCTTGTAATTCTGATTTGGCTTCTCCAGACTGAAAGATGCAGAATGAAGGCCAGTACTTAAAACCAGGTTTTAAAACATCATTTTGAAAGACAAGTGATCTACAGCAGACACACAGAAACAAGAGAGAGAGGGGCCAGCCCATCTGAATCTGGAAAAGGCAATTTTTATGTTTCTAAGAATGCCAGATTTTGACTTCTTTCTTCAGATGTGCACTTTCATAAATGTTCACAAGTAAAAGTCAGGAGGGAGAATCCATTCTCCCATAGCAGGTTCCACAGGTTCTGAATAATTTTTTTCAGTAGCTTTTCCAGTTTGTTCAGTGACTACCTCTCCCTCTAGGCTTACCCAAGCTACATATTTACACCTCTTATTTTGTTTGGACACAGCTATTCATACATGGACAAGTTAAGTGGGATTACAGCATGACCTAGTTGAAAAAAATATCTATTGCTTCTTTTTCTAGGTTGATTTTCAGCCAGATCTGTTCCTTAAACTATTTCACCATATAGCCACAGGAGTGCATATGCCACCTATGCAGCTGTGCAACTGTTGTGGGAATGACTGGCCAGTAGCAGCAGCTGCCTAAGTGATGATGGCCACAGTCATTAGGGGTATTATACAGCAAATCTATTTTTTTAAATACATTTTAATGGCAGTGAGCAAAGAAAGACTGTTCATAAATTCATACAGCAGAAAGTTCTGAATGAATGTCCAGTAGAGATAAATAAAGAAGTAATTCTGTAAACCTCAAAGACAACCTGGAAATCTTTATGAGAGAAATTACCTTTTTCTCCTGCTTCCTTGACTTCTGTCTTCATATCCTTACCTATAAATTATATATTCATGACACAACAGAACATGCCTTTGGCTGGCAAACAGCAGTGACCTATTCGTTAGCTAAGTCTATTATCTAAGACACTGCTGAAATAGGCTATTTGCAGATTTGTATCACTCCTGATAAAAATTTACATTCACATATTTAGCCATAGGATCAGAATTTAACTACAGGATCTTGCTTCTGCAAACTGCCCCTTTGTGTGCACTTGGTCTTTCTTCACCCATTGGAAATGTTATTTTGTGTAAAGGTAGAGACAGAGATGTTTGCAAAATCAGGATGCAACTATGACAAGAAAAAATACAGGTGTAGTAAGAAAAAGGATAAAATACTATACAGGGTGCAATACTTTTTTCTCCCTGTTTTTCTAAAAGTAGTGTTATGTTATGTATTATAAAATATATTAACTATGGAACACACAAGCTGCAGTATCAGTGTTCAAGATCCATACTCTGAGAGTGAAAAGCATTTACTTTGGACTCTCAGTGTAGCAATGAAAACTAATACAATCATCTAGCCTCCCTGGGGTTACACAGACATGCCGGTAACTTTGTAGCTCTTCATATTCTCGCTAGTTGAAGATATAGGACGATAAGCAACGGCCAGTCATCTAGAAGCCCAAAATATCAGTTTTCAATTGCAATAACCATCCAATTAAATAATTTTCCCAGCACATCTGTTACTTGTTACTAAGTATAGTGTAGCAACAGTAATACTATTGTACATGTTCTTCTAGCTACAGTTAACTCAGATGCTTATATGAAAGTTTCCTCTTTAGCCCTAAATTACAATAACATGAAATACACTAAAGAAATGCATTCCCCTTAAACAGTTTAATTTCACACTTTAAAAGCATATTCCACTTACATTTTCAGCCAAATTTTAAAGATGTCACATAACTATGTACTGACAAATCCAGCCCCAATTTCCTGCTGTTAATAAACAGCAATTGATTCAACCACAGGCTTGTTTTATTTTCAATACTTACATTACTATTTGGCTTAAGTATCTGATATTGAATTCATATAGTGTTCTTATGACAATAATGCAATTATGCATAATGATGTGACCTAATTTATTAGCAAAGATTTCTGGTATATTCTAGTTAACAATCTTATACGCTTAGCAAAATGTGCACAGCTCAGCAGAGAATCCTAAGAGCTAGTTTTATTAAATATTCCTAGAGAATGATCCATAGCCAGAAATTCTACTTAGTCCTCAATCCTGCAAAGAATGTTTTTATATTGTGTTGACTCAGTTTAAGAATGACAGCAGAATTGCATAATGATATAGGCACCATCATTGGTTTTGAATCAACAAAAAAAACCCAGAGTTAGATTCACAGGAATCACAAGCACAGGCCCATTTCTAGTCTGACTTCATCTCTGCTGCTCCCTATCCTACGCCCAATGAGCTCTCGCATGGCTTGGGTCCCAGACTGGCTGTTCACCACTAAAACTTGCAATATTTGCTCACAAAATTGGGGATTTGAAGAGCAGAGCTCTGATCCCTAGAAAGAAATCCAAAATATAAGAAGCAAACAATACTTTTTGCTGTTGTACACAGGTGATGATTGATAGAAAATACTCATAATAAACTTCTTACAACATTTTCAGAATAGACTTTTAATTGATTTAGCAAAAAGAAAGAGCTAACAATGGTTATTCTTTCTCCAGTGTACAAAAAGGGTGAATAAGCAATACAGAGGCTGAAATATACTAAGTATGAGCTTTATTTTGCTAGTGTAACTTTTATTTGTTGACGAGGAAAGCAATCCATCTTGAAAATTATGGCATAACATTTCCAGACATTAAAGTCAATATTTTAAGCATGAATTGCATCAAATATCAACTCATTTTTTAACTTAATAATACCTTGTTATGTACAATCCATTAATAAAAAACCCCAAACTTCTCTGCAAGTATCAAAGAAAGGTGGCAGTTTGGTTTTGTTACATTTTCTCAGAACAGTTCTCCATAATATGACAAAGTAGGCAGAAAAGGAATTCTTTAAATGGCAAGGTCTCATTCCATATACATTACAAAAATACATTAAAATTGATTATTGGATGTGCAATGTATAATTTATAGGCTTGTCTAATCTGTGTTTTTAGTAACAGATTGTTTTACTTGTTAGTGCAAATGTTATTGATCCGCTTTCTTGCTGAATTAATAGCACTAGCTTAGGACAACTCGCTTTCTCAGCTTTCCCAATGTTTTCCTGAAAAGAGGCCCATTACATGGCAGGGGGCAAAGGACAGGCCTAGATAACACTGTTCAGACATTTCTTTGATGTCCACAGGCATCATCCTCGACAACTGGCCACTAGAGACAAAAGAGCACTCTTAGGCTGCTGGAAATCCCAGCCATTCTTCTCACCACCTTTTGATATCCCAAGGCTTCTATACCCTGACCTCTGCACTCTGACATCCTTATTTGAAGGATGGTCAGACATGTCAAAATTCTTTCCAAATTTACCCAATAAACTAAGGATTTCATTTGCTTTTCATAATTGCTTTATAATAATAATTCCCAACGTATCAGTGGGAACACTAAGAAGACTTTACAAAAAGGGCGGAAGGAAAAGTGTCACAAGAAAAAACAAATCAATTTTCTGGTTTTGAAACCATTCTCACCTACTGCCTTTCACAAACCACTCTGTTTAAAGCTCCTTGATAGTGCTGCGTTTTGCACATATGCCCATGGTACTTCTACCTAATCAGAGCAGAATTTCATTTTAACACGTAGATGCTGCTTGCTAATGTAATTCCACTCAATAAATGACCACATTTTAAATGGTGTACATGCTGTAGTTTAAGGACTGATGTAGATTTCTACATGTTCATATTTTAAAAAGAAAAGTAATTTTAATGTTTTTCAAAATGTTTTCCTCTCTACACACAGTGTGATTTTTAATTGGATCCTTTTCCCGTTGTTTTCCAGAATATTCAGAGAAAACATTTTCCACAAAACTATCAGAGATTACCATGCACATTTTTAATCAAGCAGTTTCATTTTTCCCCTTTCTGAGGGATTAAAATTGATCAAAATGGTCAAATAGAAATACACATCTAGTCAAGACACTGGGAGTCTTAACATAGAATCATAGAATCATTAACAACACAATGCAGCTTTTAAACAACATTTTCTGCACAGCCTGGCAAAGACCTAGAGAAACACCCTTCTCCCATTCATTATTACAGGAAGTCCTGCTGAAAACCCACTCCAGATACACAAATGAAATAACTTATGTAAGTAACAATTCTAAGAAGACGAATTTACTGATGAACAATAAGTATGTACAAGTTTGGAGTTCAGCCAAAGTAGTGTATATATTTCATCTCTTATGCTTTGACAACCGCCTTTGTGACACACCACTAAAATAGTGTCCTGTGAAGTTCCATTGCTGGGAATGAGGACAAAATCTGGTCCAAAATTTGATGGATTTCACAGTATACACTCTTCAAAACAAACTTTAATTTTAAAAAGTGGTAAACTGTTTTGCATTAATTTTTTTTTTTTCAAACTGGCATTGATACATTTTTATTCTACACTGACAATATTCCTCCTAATTTATAAGTCTGTGACACATTAGTGATAATACAACAGACAAAGCACACGTGCCATCAGTTGAAAAATAAAACTATTCATAATATTCTCATGCAACCATTGGGAATATAATGCTTGTTTTTAAGCCAATTCTAAATCCTTTAATATTTACTCAGCTCAGCCAATGTTTATTTATTTTAATGCAGATGTCTATCAGAAAAGAGCAAAACTGAATTCACACAAGGATTAGAATGACCATGAATCTTACCATCTTCAGAACCTCTCTTCTCCTTTGTATTAATTTACTACCATAAAAAAATACAGCACATACCAGCCAAAAAGTAGAAAAGAGGGAAAAAAGAAGGGAGTTACCTTGAGAATTCAAAAAGTTTTCAGACAAAATGCTGATGATTGATAACTATACAAGGGCTGTTAGAAGCAATCTCACTGGTTTTGGTGGGTCTTGAACTAAACCAGACTGAGCATTTTTGCTCAGTGATTATCTTGTTATTCCAAAAATAAATTGTATGTCTTTAGAAAGAACAGGGGATTTGACCCTGTATCAGTACAGAGCCCTCAGAGCAGCTCCAGCATGATGTAAAACAGATAAAGCTAAACCTGGGTAAAAAAAAGCTCTCCTGAACCACAAGTCTGTAAATATTCTCATTTAACTGAATCCTGACCATGGATAATATAAACTACACCCAAACAGATAACATATATATGAACCTAAGGTCATACCTATACAGAAACATTGAATGACAAAAAAAATTATTGCGGTAAATTCAATTTACATAAGGACATCAACAAATCTTCCAGTTCTGGCAGTGTCAACTGAAAAGATTACAATCACTTTTATAGAGGCTCTGGTGTTGGAAATTATTGCCCTGACAGTTTTACCCATATCATCGCGCCCGGAAGCAATCCCTGACCCTCCTTAATAAAAATAAATAAATAAATAAATAAATGTTAAAACTGTTAAAATAATAGTTCTGCACCACCCCCATTCATTTCAAGCAAAAACCCAGCACAGGAGCTGCTCAGCTGGCAGGGTCACCTGAGATAATCTCTGACAAAAAGCACAGTAATGAGGTACCAGGGGCAGGAACCTTCTTAGCACAGTTGCAGCTGGAAGAGGATGTGCAAATAAAGCCTTCATAAAACCCATTAGATTTTCATGTGCATGCTTTCATACATGGCCCTGAGTGTAGGCAAAATGTATGGCTGCAGTTACACCTAGTTCTGATATAGGTAAAAGATGTAAGACTGAATAGATCTGCTATTTGTCGGATTACTCTTCCTCCATTGTGTTAACTTAACATTAGAAGTTGCCAGATTTTCACCATATAACCTAACACACAACTGTGCAAGCAGTTTCTAATTGGATATATCAAAAGGTGCACCTTGAAAAGAAAATGTATTTCATCCTGGATCCACAGCATGCAATGGAAAAAACAAACAACAGAAAAACTTTCCCTGTAGACTAAGACCTCACTTGCAAAGTTTAAGGGGATAATTCCAACACTTAGTAAGATGTAGCTTGAATTCAATTTTCTTTAGAAAATGAACACATTGCCAAGGAAACCAAATTACATGCAAAAACAATGCCACCTAGCAGAGAAAAGATTGTGAAGCAGTATAGCTAGTTTGAAATGGGGAGAGCACCATACATAAAGCTTTGCTTTTTTGCTGCCATTACTTCACATCCAGACTGGCTGGTCAACATGACCTTACACCTCTACTGCTAAAAGCATCTGGCCCAGGAAGAGATGCCTGGCCTTTATGTCAAGGGAATCATTTGCGTTCACACTGCAGGATCATGTTCATGTCATTTGACGCTTGGCCAAAGGGTCTTTAGGCCTCTTTTGGGCTTTCATGGCCCTAACACACGTTTTTGTGTGTGTGGTCTTTCCCCCAGACAGTTTAATACAATTATTATGCAGGCTGTATTACAGCTTTTATCAGGGTAACATTTTTTGGCGTGAAACTAAAAGCATGTGATATGCAAATGGGGATGTGGAACCACATTACACGCAGGGTAAAAGACCTACTCAAATTGTATTAAATGTATCCCAAAATCACGGGGGATTAAGAAAGTCATAAGTAATTGTGTCGTCCATTTTGACTAGTGGGAGTAGTCTTTAAATGAAATTAGCTCCAGAACAATACTTAAGTTTTGCCTTGGAGGGAAATCATTGAATTACTGTAAAAGAGAACCCAAGAGAGAAAACCATTCACACAGTGAATATCATCAGTGAGCTGGAACATGGGAATGAACTGAGAAGCCACATCACCTGCCCCACTTGCTGCACTCTTTTTCATACCAACTGATACATCCAGCTTCAATGAAATGCTGCCTGCATTACAGAAAGAAAAGAGCTAAAATAAGGATCAGAAAGTGCTGGGAAACTTCACTGCAGGAAAGAAAACAAGACACACAAGAAAAGACTTATACTAGCATCTATAGAAGACTACACACAGTCACTGCCTGAGATTTTACAGGTGTTAATATTTTAATTCATAAGAAATTGAAAAAGGTAAACTGACCTTTTGAGATTGCAGGTATCCTTTAAGGCACAGAAATACTGAAATGCTTTAAAAGTGTTTAAAAGCATACTTGTTATAGCTGGAGAATACTATCATTTTCTATGCATTTTAACTTAACACAAACTGCAGATAAAAACATGTATCTGAGTTGATACATACCAGTACATGGCAGCCCATTAGACAGATATGCATCCATACAAATACAATCCATATGGATAATGATGTTATGGCTTGATTATTCAGATGGGTGGGAGCACAGAATTAATCAGATGAAGCAATAGTCTAGGTAATAAAAAACATACGTGAATTAAACTGTAAAAATATATAAGAGGAGAATAACAGAAAAAAGAATGATCAGTGGTAGAGCCAAAGACAGGTCCATAAAAGACTGACAGGTCCATTAACCAAAGAGCCTCATTGACATACCTGGCTGAATTGGTATGAATATGGCCACTTTTTGCATCAGCAAACCCTATGCCTTAATAATCCTAAGAAAACTGACAGTACTTTCCTTCTATTCTGCCACCAGTGCTAAGTACATCTTCCTAGAAAACAGCTACACTGCCTGTTTTCCTAGCTGCTTTATTATTTTCCTATTATTTTCTCCTATTATTTTTCTGAACAGGAGCTCTTTTTCTTTTGTATTAGACCTCTGTATCTGACCACTAAATTGGAAGATGTAGAATTCTCAGTGTAAAGATTGCTTGTAGATGAGTACATTAAATTAATAGCTTGCCTTTTAAAAATCCCCACTTTCACTCTCCTAGTCCACTAAGAATTGTACCCATAATTGTATCAACATAATTGTATCAAAACTAGATATGTTGGTGGAGAGGAGCACCGATCCACTCCAAAACTACCAGTCAGATGTCAGCACCTGCAATGAATGGTCCAAGCGATGCAGAGGTTCTTCAGCTGCTCCAGCCAAATGGTTGGCTTTATTCAGAGCTCAGCTCAGATGCCTTTATACACATGCCCACAGTACGGGAAATAAACAAGAGGAATTAAAGATGTGTACACGTTTATGGGGATTTGATGTTGTTGGAATCACAGAAACACGGTGGGATGGCTCCTATGACTGGAGTGTTGGAATGGAAGTTTTAGGCTCTTTACAAAAGATAGGCCCGGCAGACAGGGAGAGGGAGTAGCAATTTATGTCAGCAACAGGCTGGAGAGTATGGAACTCTGTCTGGGGATGGGTGATGAGCCAACAGAGTTTGTGGGTCAGGGTCAAAGGGAAAACAGCAATGGGGGACATTACTGTGGAGATCTTCTACAGGCCACCCAATCGAGAGGACTGTGTAAATGAAGCCCTCCATAGACAGATAGTAGCAGCCTCATGCAAGCCCTTGTCCTAATGTGTGACTTCAAGCACCCTGGTATCTGTTGGAGAGACAGTACAGCCCAGCACAAGCAATCCAGCAGGTTCCTCAATTGTGTAAAAAACAACTTCTTCTTGCAAGTAATAGAGGAGCCGACAAGGAGAGGTGCCATGCTTAACCTTGTGCTCACCAACAGGGAGAGGCTGGTTGGGAATCTGATGCTCCAGGCAGCCTTGGTTGTAGCAGTCATGAGATGGTCGAGTTTGAGATCCTCAGGGCAGCGAGAAGGGCTCACAGCAAGCTCACTGCCCTAGACTTCAAGAAAGCAGACTTTGGCCTCTTCAGGAACCTGCTTAGTAAGGTTCCATGGGATATAGCCCTGGAGGGCAAGGAGATCCAAGACTGTTGGTTGGTATTCAAGGATTACCTGCTACAAGCTCAGGACTGTTGCATCCTCACAAGAAGAAAACAGGGCAAGAAGGCCAGGAGGCCTCCATGGATGGATAAGGAGCTGCTGAGAAAACTTAGAAGGAACAAAGAAGCTTATAAAAGGTGGAAGTGAGGACAGGCAGCTTGGAAAGAATACAGGGATATTGGGAAGCTAGGGATAAGGTCAAGAAAGCTAAAGCCCAGATAGGATTGAGTCTGCCCAGGGATGTCAAAGATAACAGGAAAAGCTTCTATAGGTACGCCGCTAACAAGAGACAGACTAGCAATAATGTGGGCCCTGTCTGGAAGGAAACGGGAGAACTCACTACCCTGGATTTGGAGAAGGCTGAGGTTCTCAAGGACTTTGTTGCCTCAGTCGTCACTGGCAAATGCTCCGACCACTCCACTCAAATCTTCGAAGGCAGAAGCAGGGACTTTGCGAATTAAGACCTTAGGCCCACTGTAGGAGAGGATCAGGAACAAGATCACCTCAGGAACCTAAATGTGCACAAGTCCTTGGGACCTGGTGAAATCCATCCATGGGTCCTGAAGCAGCTGGCAAATGAAGTTGCTAAGCCACTGTCCATCATATTTGAAAGATCATGCCAGTCAGGTGAAGTTCCCTAGTGTTCTGGGGTGCACCTAGCACAGCATCACCAGATGGTTGAAAGAGGTGATTGTCCCACTCTACATGACACTGCAGCCCCACCTGGAGTGCTGTGCACATTTTGGGTGCCTCAATATAAAGACATCAGACTATTACATTGTGTTCAGAGGAGGGTGACCAAGATGGTGAAAGGTCTCAAGGGCAAGACTTAGGAGAAGTGGCTGAGGTCACTCAGTTTGTTCAGCTTGGAGAAGGCTGAAGGGTGCCCTTATGGAAGTATACAACTTTCTCAAGGAGGCAGAGGAGGGGGCGATGCTGATCTCCTCTCCAGCAACCAGAGACAGGACAGGAGGAAATGGAATGAAGCTGCATCAGGGGAAGTTCAGGTTGGACATGAGGAAAATGTTCTTCACTGAGGGGGTGGTCAGTCACTGAAACAGGCTCCCCAGGGTCACAGCACCAAGCCTGTTAAAGCTCAAGGAGCATCTGGATGATGCCCTTAGTCATATGTTCTCTTTTTATGTAGTCCTGCGAGGAGCAGGGAGTTGGACTCAATGATCCTTGTGGGTCCCTTCCAACTTGAGATATATTAAGACTCTCCCATTTTACTATATAGCATCTTTCCTGTACCCAGATTTCATGTAAAGAGCTCTCTAAGCAAGAAAGTGTATGGTATGGTGGCTCTCCCACAAGTATTACATAAAAAGAAACCGACTTTCAAAGAGTCTGGTATCAATTTCTCCTGACATCACAGGTAAATGCCTGGGAATCTACCACAGTAATCTGAACCTGCCACGTATGGCTGCAGAGCAATACCCAGTATTTATTGATGAATTTTGAGGCCTGGTAATAAAACTGAGTAAAAGTCAGAAGGATCTAGCCAGTGGTTCAGAACTCAGCTATTCAAAGCTGTCAGTAACTGTATCGCCGTGCACTCTGACCTGGAGCAATAGTACACAGCATCCTCGTCAGTAGTGAGGACTAAACCATAAGATTTACTGATATCAAACTCCACAACTTAATTTTCCTTCGTGATTTTATGACTCATGTCTAGGACGCAAAGAGGTTGACTTACTACTCTAAAAGCTGGATGTTTAAAATTTCTTTGTTTTTCAATCTGAGCAAGACCTAGACAAGCATTGCTAGACAAAAAGAAATTTTCAAACAATTCAAGATTAACTTTCTAAATGATAATTTAAACAGCAAGAGGAAATACATTCCTATACATTCAGATTATATACAAAGCAGTAAATTACACAATAATGCATCAAAAATATTAAAACTGTAGCAAGTTCTCCTTGTGAAGCTGCACCCTTGTTTCACAGTCTGGAAGTCTATTTGCCCCTACAGAATGGACGGCAGTATCAAGAGGAAAACAAGAGCTTTCCTAACATCATCTTTCTGATTCTGCACCTACATTTGCTCCACAGAATTTAAGGGGACTTTTCCAGGTCTTTGCAAGCTCCTCTAAATACCAAATATGCACTGCACGCTGTGTTTTGCTCAGCTCATATGGGCAGGCCTGGTCAACATCTCATGGTTCCCACCATGCTGGGCCATGCATCACACACACACAGGACTGTATTAATATCAGTGCCTAGGAAATATTCCTTCTAACTGTTCTTTCAAACAGGGACCCCACTGTGAGGCGGAGTACTACAGAGCACTACATCACTGAGATTCGTCTACTGCTTTTCCAGCATCACGTGAACTTCAAAGCAGGAGATATAATGCCGTGCTGTAAGTGTGCAAGATGCTTGTATCATAGCTGGGGGACTGGATAGGATATTGGATCAAACATCCATCTTGCGCTGAGAAGGCAAGATTTAGCTTACCTCCTTTCTTTTAAGGCTCTCTTGCTTCAAGGGCCTTCTAAGCAGCAGAGACATGATTACCACTGATATGAACACTATGCTTTTCACAGAAAAGATGACAAATGACAAAAATCTGGGTATACAGCAAAACAAGGAAGAAAACAACAAAGCATACAGCGCCTCTTGGCAGTTTTTTAATTGAATAAAATGATAAATTTGAAAACTACTCATCTAAGTCAGATATACTCTAGCCAGTCACAACTGGCTGGCATCCAGATGCATTTCTTCTTCAAATGGGAGTGAAAAGTTACTTTTTCACGGATAGTAGGAATGATTGAGGCAAATTTACGGCTGTACGTCTATGCATATCTCCACAGCATATTCATGCTTGAGTTTTGAATTATTAGGGCCCAAACCATTTATAGTTTCATGTATACAAAAAATGGCACTGACTTCTAGATCAGAGCATCCTTTCCATTGCAGTCAAGCAAGTCTCAAATGTTTTCTTTAAAAACAAATGCATTTACATAATAGATCAACTATTTCATTACCTCTGGGATAAAAATAGCTGTCAGATTAGGATGAAACAATCTTTACAACTTTCCAGCAACTTCCAAATAACTTTTGTGTTCAAAAAGATTTCCACTATTGGTATTACAAGTAACGTCCTGAATTATTACAGTGATATCTACAGTTTTATCCACCACTCCATGCATATAGTTTGACCACTTTGTATAGGAGGTATTTTAATCCCTAGTTCGTACAGAAACTGGGACAGTACATGTGAAAATGTGGTTCCAAATTAGAAAAGATGATACTATTCTTTTTTGATGCACTACTCTTCTAGTTGATAGAAGCAAAACCTGTGCTTTTAAACCTGTCTACATACCCATTTATGTCCTTTTGCAGTTGATATATATACCCTGTATTTGAGGACTTGTGTGATGAAATCATAATAGAAATGCAGTCATAATCATTAGAAGCTACCTCATCATTTCAAAACACTGTATAATGATACTAGAACTTCACAGGACAGGACGAGATCATTATTTTTATTTTATATAAATGTCTATACTTGAATAAGGGATAAGAAAATCTGTGGAAATAAAAAATTTCCATCCCAAAAGACAAAATCTGTGTATTTTCTCCTTTCTATAAAAACAGAAGACCTCCCCCCATACTTTCCTACTAAGGAGCTCTAAAAACTAGAACAGCTAGGTTAAAAACAAGGATACATTTTGGAGGCAATCATTTAAAACAACACAAAAAATGTTTAAAGCTAAGTATCAGGCAGAAACTCATACCTATACATACAACTTTGATGGCAATTCTTTGTCAGCACTGCCTATTTTTATGACTGTGATGTTAATATACTTTCTACAAAATTTTTTATTTCTGTCTATCACGTAGCTACATAAAATACGCCGCCAATGGATTGCTTTTAGTACATAAAATATTGCTGGGCTGTTTAGTTAGATAAAGGATATTTTTCTTCATGTAGTTATATTTTACAGCATTTTTTTTAAGACATACAATATATAAACGGCAATTTTCTTTTACTGTTTCTCCAGAAATACACCACTGGCTATGTTATTTCTTAAACTTCCTTTATTCCTCACAAAAACATTCAAGCATGAAAGGCAACACACGGATAATGGCAAATGAAGACAAACTGAAAATAAAACTAAAATTCTTTGGAATCCTTAAGTGCTATTATGAAGTAACAGCTACAAATATCTACAAAATAAGCATAAGTGACACATTTAAATTTCCTTAGTAAACTACAGTATCTCCTGTCACAGTCTGTGTAACAGAAGTTTTGAAGAGTCAGCCAGATTTACTGATTGACTGAATCATTAACCACAGTCTAAGTGGAAAAAAAAAAATCAAAGAATTTTCAGCTGTAGTCAAAGATACACCACATTCTCCTTTGCATGCATGTAATACACAAATGCAGTCTTCATGTTGCACACATGTAATACACCAATGTAGTCTTCATGTTTTTGTGTAAGTAGGGGTGTTTGTGTATAGAATTTAGTGGTTAGTTACACTAGCCTTTTATGCCCCCCCTTCATGTAGGAACATATTCATATGAAATAAACCTACAGCTGTGTCTGATCTCCTCTGAGAGTAAGTAAATGCTTTATTTTGCATGAGGTTGAAAAAAGGAGTGACAGATCACTTATCATTTGCTGTGCAGACTTTGTATTCATTAGGAGAGCCACAATCAATAAGAAGCAAAGGCAATTTTTCCCTAAAGATAATTATGCCCAGTATCTCTATAGCGTTGAGGAGTCTGACTGGCTTTTGTTTATTAACAAGAATCACCTTTGCAAGTTCACAACTTCTTAATCCAAGTCTGGCCTTACTTAACGTGATGTAAAATGCTCCTGTTTATTTTGTTATACAGAACTATACTGTTTTTCTCATGGTTGCTTTTACATTGTGTAAGTTGCATAAGTTTCAAATTCAGAAACAAAAGTATATGTCAAAGTGGCTTCTGGGTTTGGGGGGGGGGGTAGGTGGTGGTTTTTTGAAAGAGAAACTATGGAAGCTGTTTGTTTCTTATATATGCCCTTTGAGTGCAACAAGAAAATAAAATTCAAACCATTGTTTTAACTTGATATTTCACATTACAAAACTCTTTCCTTATATTATGCATAGTATCACTGAGATTATAAATCTCATCTAAGAGATTCTGAACTATCATACACAAAGACAGACTCCCTTAATAAAGTCTTTAAATATAGACACAAAAAGACAATAGATTTGAGACTTAAGTTACAAGGAATTTTCTGCAATTTCCTTCATATTGGCATATATATTCCAACATGAAGGAATAGACATTTTTAACACAAAATAAATGAAGCATTGCTTCAAAAACATTGTGCCTATCAGATATTCACAAAGCAAAGACAATCATGGCATAAGTGAAATTCCATCCTTAAATCATTCTGTTCTGCGCTTGTGCTTACAAGATCTTCTGTCAGGAGCTAATCTCACGTGACAGGCCTGATCCAAAGCCATTTGAAGTCAATGGAATGTCTCTTCCTGACTTCAGGGAGCTTTGCATCCAGCCCTTATAAGCTTCAGAACAATAAAGTTCATAGAAGGTTGTTTTAAGAGAATAATAGCTAACTATTGTCTAAGTAGAAAAGAATGCTAGCTTCAAATGAAATTTACCTGCAGTAGTAGATTCATCTTAGGCTTGGTTTGTTATTGGGTTTTTTTTTATGCACATAACAGTTAAACCTTGCAAAGTGAGAACATTCCATTTCTTTAGCAAAAGCCCCAGAAAAACAAAACTGTAGTTAAACACCAAAACCACAAAAAAACAAAACGAACCAAAATTAAAAAAGAAATAAAATTAATTTATCAACCCAAAAGATAAATTGAATAAATAAAACCAGTTGGGTAAGCAAGGGGTAGGCTGACAGGAAAAGAAGTTGGTTTTGCTTTTCTTTTTTAATAGAAACCCTGATTGTGTACTGACAATTTCAAAGCTAAAGCTGACAACTACCACAGCAGATAAGGTGACCAAAGTCAGGCTGTTATTTATGGTTGGAAAATAGTAACAGGACTGTAAGCCCTGAAATAGCAATTGTAAAAAGTAGTGAAGAAAAAGCCCTATTGCTGCAATGTGGTTCTTCTTTCTTTTAAAAGTAAAATGGGGCAATGAAGAAGTATACCAGTACAGAACCTGATGCTGTACACTTGTACCAGTAAATTTACACCGATGAAAAGAAAATCAAACTCAGGTCTATCACCTCCAAGTTCCCCAAAGCAGCAGAGAATGGTGATACTAATTTCCTCACTCACACACTAAGTCAACTCACTACAGCTATTTTAGTTACCTCTTACGAAGATGAAAACACATAAACTTACAGTTAAGAACACATATTCCAGAACGACGACCCTTGGAGACTGATTCTATATCTCATAGTGAAGAGAGACATTAAATTATAAAAACTCTTATGAATAAGACATACAAGCCAGTGTTAATTTTCTTTGTAGTTGGTTCAACATGTTTAACAACAAACACTGACATTACTGCCACTATTAGTTAATAATAGGTGTTAGATCAAAACCAAGGTAGCTCACACCTGAAAAAGTGAAGTAAATGAGACAAAGAGCAAGGAAAAAGCAAGCATCAGTTTCTCCAGTGCATAGATGCTATACTTCCTGTCTCCTTCATCTAAGCTTCCAGTGTCCACAACTAAAAAGAAACTATTAACTTTATAAATATACGTATCTAAATTGATGATTTTTTTAGGTTGTGTGAATGACTCAAACATAATTACAAATTTCATTTCAGGCCAGTACAAAATCATGTTGGGTTTGTTTTGGTGTTTTTTCTCGAAATGAAATAAACCAGTACTTCTCAGGTCAAACAGCATACCTTGTTTTGGTATCACAAATATTTTCTTGCAATAATTGTCCAACAGCCCATTTTGCTTGACACACACACACACACACACACACACACAAAAGGTAACAAACAAACCAAAACAATTCATTTGTATTTTGCAATCTTTTTCCTCCTTGTTGCTATTAAATGCATTTCTGAACTGAAACATTGTCCTAAAATGAAAAATCAAACTTTCATGTAAAAAGGTCAAAATATGCAGACCTGGTCTTTGCTTTTATCTTTTTTCTTCTGACATGCACAAATTAATGAATAGCTTTGTTTACTCCAGAACGATATTAATGGTAAATAAACCATTCGTAGATTTTGTTAAGCCTCATTTAGCCATGTGTTTCAGGTACCAGAGCATTTGCTTTCATAGTTCTTTCCCATTCTCACTTCTTTCTGCACAGGCAGTTGGGACACAAACTGCCCACTGCTAAATAGTGCTGGCTGGTATCCCAACCCCTTCGGAGCTGATCTGCTCCCCTCTTACTCCGTTCTTGCTGCTGCTAACACTGCCTTAGCCTCCAGGAGACCTGGGCTTCCAGTTTCCCCCCTGCTGCCTCTGAGCATTCCCAGGTGCTGATAATCTTTTCCCTGTGGTGTTGTTGCTGCTGCTTCGCCTTATTACAGTTTTGCAAGTTGCTAGGATCTTACCTCTGAGACCCTCTTTGTTGCTCTGTCTCTGACCGCGTTGGAAGCGGGGAGTGATGGATATTAGGGAAGCATGAGCCTCCCCTCGCTGTTTAGCAGCGTGGTCTGCAAAGAAAGATAGAGATGCTGCTCTCTCCTCCTCCCCCTTCGCTGTCCCAGCTTCCTCCTCCCTCCTCCTTGTTCCCTCCTTCTCATCCACAAACTAGTTCTGTCTGTGCCTCCACACAATACGCTACCTCTCAGCACCAGCTACCTAAGGTCAAGAATACAACCCCCTCACCCTTCCCCCCTGCCTTTTCCTCTCCAGCCTCATGCACCCTCACCCCTGCTTCCCTCTGAATATGGTATCTTCCCAACGAGGCATGCCTTATTTGGCTCTCGGGTCTAAAGCGCAAGACAATTCCAGCAGCCCGAGGAGAGAGAAAAAGGTTATAAAACTGAAGATGCACAGGGAAGAACAGAGATGTGAAAGGAAAGTGTAAGTCTTCCAGAGAAACTAGAAACTTTGGGGGTTTATCTGTGTGTGAAAGAAATCCTGTCACAGTAGCCAAAGCCTGCCGCTTGGAGATTAGTTCAAAAGATCTATACAGATTGAAGTGGCCTGGATAGCTAGTTATCTCCCAAATCCAGCTTACCTATTGTTTATGCTCTTTGTTTCTCTATCCTTATTCTAAATAGCTTTTTGTTAAAGAAGCTTCCAAATTTTTCCCCTGCAAAGCCAGACTTAAATACTCAGTATAATCTAAAGCACTTTCAAGCAAATGGTATGTGCCTTCCAAAAATTACATATAATTACAGCTAGCCAGCATGTTCTTCTTAAGGACCTAACTTTAGATACATGATAAACCAGTCCTTCTAAAATGTTTGTGTTTGTTACAGAGACTGTAGAGAGAGGAAGGTGATGCTGAAGCCTTCTAAAAGATCTTATCTGCCTAAGGTTAAACACTTCAGTTAAGTGGACAGGATCTCCCTCTGGAGGCCTTGGGAGGCACCTGACTGTATCTGGTGATGTATGAAGATGTATTAGGCACTTACTTTGTGGGGTCTCATTTACTGAATGTCTAAAATTAAGCAGCAAATTCAATACTGCAAGGCCAAGGTCAGACACAGTGGAGGTGTAGTAATTACAAGTGATCTTAAAACTTTAGATATCCTAGCTCATGTTTCTTCATTGTTGGTGGCCTTACAGGACAACTAGGAGGCATGACACATCTGAGGCTGGGAGAAGGTGTTAAACAGGGTAGAGAAACCTCTGCTTACAAATAAAAGAAAGATTCCTTCTAAGGAGGCTCATTGGGCACAACAGCAACATCCACCCTATCAAAATAATCTATTGATCAATTTCATAAAACTCTTGATCAATTTGAAAAGAATTAGAACATAGTCTTTATCTTCATTCACTGCTAGGACAAGCTCAGTAACTAGTGCTAACAGAACAAATTTGATCCAGATTGAGAATGATAACCAAAATGACTGAAATGGAAGTAAGGAACTAATCTGTTCCCTGTCATAATAATCTCAACCACTTTGCCCAGAAATGAGGACTTAAGAAAAAATTATAATCCAGACTTGACAAATCTTGTACATTTCACATGTGATTCAGCTGCTTCTGCTTTCTTGTCTACAGCAAGACTTACAGCATAGTGCTCTATCCCCTCTCTCTCTGAAGGCACAGCAAGTGCAGCTCTTGGCAAATGGTTTAAACTTAACCAAATGCATCTGACACTTAAATTCAATACTCAGAAATAAGCTGCAGTGTTGTGCTAGAGCAAAAGGGAGTCTTGCCTATTTCCATGCTCAAGAGACTTGCACCTTGGTGTGTCTCACCTAATTCAAAGACCAAAATTAATTGCATGACTCAAAACCAGTGCCCAGCTTATTCAAAAACCAAGGCAAAGTAAAGACCTGAACGTCTGTATAACTTTTGACAATTAGCCAGACTGTCAGCTTCAGGACTTTCTTTCCTGACCTGTGGGCTGCAATATGCTTTTTAAGAACTAGTACCATCTTGCACTACCTACAAAAATATGTTCTACCTACCTTCAGCATACACACTACTTTCCAATAGCCTTGACCAACCCAAAAGGACAAGAGTACTACTCCTAGGCTGTAGCAGAAAGTCCCTCAGAACTTTGTGTGTGCAATAAGGTTTTCAGACCAGAAACAATCCTTACAATCATTAAAGTAACAATGTCTGGATAAGTATCAGTAATCATCTCAAACTGATGCTTTTTATGTTGCAGTTGATAAGAGGACTAAGTCAGAAGTCGTAATTTGAATGATCTTTTAACAACAGGCAAACTTTAAAAATAAAAAAGGTTAAAAAAAAAGAAAAAGAGAGAGAAACAGATTTCTAATCTATTCTGATGCTAAAAGATCTAAAATCAGCTAATGTTTTTTCTAGAATATTCCAGAGATGTCACATGTCAGCACAACTCCTGAAGGTCAGAACTTCTTCCTGATGGTCAGTAAAGGATGCTTGAGAATGGACAGATCATTTGGAAGTAACATATTTCTAGGACCAGAGGTTTTTTAGCCAAATACAAAGCTGCTGAACTACTAGCTATAGGGTAACACATGTAATCTATAGCTTAAACCAACTTCAGTACCATAAGAGTGGCATGACTGGTATGACTGAGTGGAACACCAGTGACTGACTGATGGACTCTCAGCATATTTGCCAGTCACCTGGAGAGGAGGCGAACAGTGCTGTGACAATGCTTGATGCATTTTACAGTGCAGAACAGTGAAATGACAGAAAATTATTCAGGATACCCAAATACTGGCTGTGACGTGTTGCTGGTATATCTCATAGTAGTGGATGATTGAAAAGGCAGATTGAATTACTAATAAATTAAATCAATGGATGTGCAATAAAAGATCTACCTTATGGTTCCAGCAAGCCATAGTGACACCCAGCACAAGAAGTCTGAGGCAAGATGCTGACAGTATGGATATACTATAGAGATCAGTGGAAGAGCAAAAGCAGCTTGCCAGAAGAGTCACCTCTCCAGAGAGCAGGTGAAGAAAGAATGGTATGAGGCTGCTCAGGCAGAAAGCAGCAGCCACCAGCACTGGTCAGGGAACTAAAGCTGGGTCCTGTTCTGCTGTCTCTCCCATGCAGGAGCTCACAGGTGCAATGGATATCCTAGTAGCATTAAATGCAGTCTTTTCCCCTCACAGAAGATAGTTCTTTCTCTTTCAAGCAATGTTTTTGCCAGTGTTTCAGCCACGAGCAGCAGCCAGAGAACCAGGCAATCCCAAAGATACTTCTTCCTTGCTACCTGCTTTTGTCGAAGTTCAGGGAACAAACTCAGTGTGGGGAGAATGAAGGGATGTTGCTTCTAAAGCCACTCTTCACAATACCACCTTTTGATGGTTTTTTCTCTGCTCTTCTCTGCTCTTGCTGCAGCTGCTAACTGAATGTGCATAATGATGGACTCTTACCCACTTAGTAAAGAGGTCCTTGAGCACTGTAGACTGTTTTCTGAAAACATCAGCTCAATACTCACTAGTTGTCAAAAAGGTGCACACAGTGTTAGGAAACTAAAGAAGAAAAGATCAATTTGACATTGTATGAAGCCTACAAGTGTAGACTTCATTGTTTACTGCAGACTTCATTCTTTACTGCAGACTTCATTGTCTACTGCCTGCATATCTGGTCATGGGATTGTAGGACAATTCAGGTTTGAAGGGAGGTGTCTAGCCCAATCTCCCCTCAAAGAAGGGTCAGCTATGAGATGTAGCCACAACATAAAGTCTTCAAATATCTGTGCATTTGCATCAGCCATGTTTAGCACAAGCCTTCTACCTCAGACACTTCTAACAATCTCTGCTGCTTCTTCATAGGCCTTTTGTAAATCAGGTACCACTGCAAACAAAGCACAGGTGTGGTGCTGGATCAAAAACATCCAAATTCTCAACTGAGTTAAATTAGCAAATAAATGGTATTTTCACTCAAGGCTGACTGTTCCTCTCAACTTCCAATGATAAGACCACCAGAACTGGTTCTTGGCTTTGTCAGAACAGCTACATTATGAACTCCAGAAGCAAAGACAGTGATTGCCTGTCCAACTTAAACAGCAGAGGCTCAGGTTTCTGAGCAGAGCCTACAGATCTGTGGAACAGCCCAAGGGTTATCACAGCAGCCATGAAATTCTGAGCTAGTCCAGAAGTCTCCTCTGTATGAACAGAGCAAGTGCGTCCTTTACACTTCTAACACCAACCAGGAGAAGGATCATTCCAACTCAGGCATCAATATTAGCACAAGATTTCAATTCAGCTATAATCACTAAGACACAGAAGGTTTTCCTAAAAGTTTACAGATACTCAGTGTGATTAAAATGTTCAAACAAAAGGCAAGTCTGCCTTCAATTCACTTTCTGATACAAGTCAATATTTATTTTGAATTATTGATCATAAGTAATCATTTTAGGTGCCTATCACCTATTTTTTAATTTGCATCCTCCTGGGCCTTCAGTCTTCTTAAACCTATTAATAAACTGGCAAGAAAATTCTGTTATTCATGTTTCAAATATTACCTGAGTTAATATAAATTATATATGAGTGACAACATTTAAAAGAAAAATATTAAATATCCAATATATCCTTGACAGATACAGAAAAGAGTATCTTGGGGATGGGTCTGTCTGAATAGTGAGATATTTTGGTAGTTAAAAGAATGAGAAAATAATCAAATTACACGTAATTTAAATATCTATTGGAAATTTAAAAAATCTGCATGACGTATTCTGAAGTTAGCGCTGGACATATTCACAAACTATAAATGACACTAACCATCAGATTCTTAGTAACTGATGAAATTAACCACCACTTAATCACCACTTTCCTAATTACAACAAAACTCAGTTGATGTTGAAATGCTAGGAACTAAGCCATCTTTGACACCCTTATGAAAACCACAGAAGGCACTTCACAGCTTTATAAAACACGCTAGTCATTATCAGAGGAAGGAAATCATGTCCAGTTTTTTGTCTAGATGTTGTATGAAATTCTTATCTTGCCTCTTCAAAATCAACCTTTTTAATTATATGAATCCCTGGTACTGAATATACAGTCTACAGAGTGGTCCACCCTACCAGAACAATTAATTTGACCCATAGCATTTTCTCTCATTCTAGGATACAGGGTTTGCCCACTTCTCATCTGAAATAGCACTCATAACCAAAAAGCAGTTGTTTTCTAGTGTAGGATGGATACATCCAATCACTTCTTAAAAAAAAAAAAAAAAAAAAAAAAAAACACAAAATGAACAAACAACAATATAACAGCAAAAAACCCACCAACAACAATCACCATATTTCACAGTGACAGTAAAAAGTTAATGTCTCAAGCATTTTCAGTCATATGGCATGCTTAGTACGTAGCCAAAGTACAGGCACCCCCATGTATGTGACTAAAGGTGACCAAAACTCAAAGCACATGCCTGCGTTTTAGTTAGGTAACATGCCAGTCTGATCATTAAATATAGCTATAAACAAATGTGTGCAAGAAGCTGAGCGTGTCACCTCAGTTAGAATGATGGCTACAAGTAGTAGAAATTACTCCAGCTGTTAGTCAAGTTCAGAGACATGGTGTCAAGCTACAAAAAGTCAAACTTGTGAACTGTGATATTATCTTTGTTTGATGAAGAAAACAGTCAGAAAACCAGATTCTTGTTTGTTCGTTTCAATCAGAGGAATAGGCTAGAATGACTTTCATGCACATAGAGACGACCCCAGTATCAGTGAATATGCTAGAATATAAGCCTCAGTGCACTCATAAGAGCAAGCTACTCTCATTTCAAGTAGGTGCTATACAACTTTTTCATATTATATTTAATATTAAAATTAAAAAATAAAACAATTCTTAAACTGTAGTGGAGGAATCTTCATAAAAAGTGAAAAACGATAACTTTCAAAAATGCTTTGAAACTCAAGACATAAAGATAACCACCTTATGAGGATGTACTTCAGCTTTTCCATACATTTAAAGCTGAAATACATCAGGCAATTTTGCTCCCCCTCTGCAACTGCAAAGATAAAACAAAAATATTAATTCCCTGTCGTAACAGAAATCTTACTCTGTTTATAAACTCCTTAGCGTGGATGAGATTTTTCAAGCAAGCTCTGTAAAGACCTTTGCGTAGAAACCCTTGGAGTCTTTCAGATCGGAGGTGTCTTACTGACAAATTTCAAAACCTTATTAAGAACACAACATTCTCAAACCTTTTCAATAAAAGTCAGCAGTGTTCATATGCAGCAAGTGCTTGCTATTTTCATAACCCTACGTTCACCTTAGAGGATACTTTTTCCATCTAAATAATTTCTTTTCTGAATTACAGGTACAGAAAGTGGGAGCTTCAGTTTATATCATGTCCTAAAACCTACACCTCCAACATGATACATACATCCATGACTTTTAATATTACTTCAGGTGTGTCATTCAGGACACCACAAAAAAGAATGCTGTTTAAGACTCTGCTGTTCAGATATGAATAAATGACTTAATCTTCCTCATACCCCAATTTGATAGCTGGACCACTCGGTGGATAAAGAACTGGCTGGCTGGCTGCACGCAAAGAGTTGTGCTCAATGGCTCAGTGTCCAGGTGGAGACCAGTAACTAGTGGTGTCCCTCAGGGATCGGTGTTGGGACCGGTCTTGTTCAACATCTTTATCCGTGACATGGACAGTGGGATTGAGTGCGCCCTCAGCAAGTTTGCCAATGACACCAAGCTGTGTGGTTTGGTTGATACGTTGCAGGGAAGGAATGCCATCCAGAGGGACCTTGATACGCTTGTGAGGTGGGCTGATGCCAATCTGATGAAGTTTAACCATGCCAAGTGCAAGGTCCTCCACCTGGGTCAGAGCAACCCCAGGCACAGCTACAGGTTGGGCAGAGAAGAGATTCAGAGCAGCCCTGCAGAGAAGGACTTGGGGGTGTTGGTCAATGGAAAAATGAATGTGAGCCGGCAGTGTGCGCTCACAGCCCAGAAAGCCACCTGTATCCTGGGCTGCATCAAAAGGAGCGTGACCAGCAGGTCGAGGGAGGTGATCCTGCTCCTCTACTCTGCTCTTGGGAGACCTCACTTGGAGTACTGTGTGCAGTTCTGGCATCCTCAACATAAAAAGGACATGGAACTGTTGGAATAAGTCCAAAGGAGGGCCATGAGGATGATCAGGGGAACTGGAGCACCTCCCATATGAAGATAGGATGAGAAAGTTGGGGCTGTTCAGCCTGGAGAAGAGAAGGCTGCGTGCAGACCTCATAGCAGCCTTCTAATATCTGAAGGGGCCTATAGGGATGCTGGGGAGGGACTCCTCATGAGGGACTGTAGTGAGAGGACAAGGGGTAAAGGGTTCAAACTTAAACAGGGGAAGTTTAGATTGGATATAAGGAGGAAGTTCTTTACTGTAAGGGTGGTGAGGCACTGGAATGGGTTGCCCAGGGAAGTTGTAAATGCTCCATTGCTGGCGATATTCAAGGCTGGACTGGACATAGCCTTGGGTGGCATAGTTTTGTGGGAGGTGTCCCTGCCTGTGGCAGGGGGGTTGGAACTAGATGATCTTAAGGTCCTTTCCAACCCTAACTATTCTATGATTCTATGATCTTGAGGTCCTTTCCAACCCCTAGCTATTCTGTGATTCTATAATGACATGACAAAGTGAAGAAATAAGATTTGCCTTCTTAAATTAATGGATGACTATTCACCATGTATATTGGAACAATTTTTTTAGTCAGGTCAAGCAGAGCACATCAAGAAAGACAGTACTATTACCAGAAAACGATTTAAATCATTACATTTTACAGCGTAAAAAATTACATAGCGATGTTAAACATTTTTATGCCTAATTTTTATGCAGTGCTGAGGACCTTAGTAGGACCTCAGTGAGCCTAGGATGTTTATACAGACATAGTAATATACAAAAATATGGGTATATGGTTTAAACAGGTAAAACTATTTTTGTCTTTCATAATTTAGTATTTTTGCACCTTTGAAGGAAGGTATTTCCTCTGGCTCATCCTTTCAACAACATGCATGTACCTAATGGAAGATCCAGTTACAAGATTATTATCATTAAAGGGAAGACTGCATTTGACACAGAATAGTACAGAAGGCAGCCTTGGCTTTAACTGCAGTATGTTAGAACTACTATGTACACAAATAAAATAAATACATATCATATAAGGATATAAAGGCACCCATCAGGTGACAGAATTCCCAAATTCAGGATTACATATATAGGCTAAAAAATATTAATAGGACATAAGTGTAACAAACAAACAAAAGAAGAATAAGAAAATAATGGCTTTCACAACAGGTTTTTTTAATATTTCGGCAGCAATATAAAGAACACAAAAATCCTATTTTACACGAAATCCGAACTTTGCACCACTACTGTATTACATGAGGTTCACCAGTAAGAACTTTTATAAAGCAGTCTAATTTCAGGTGCTGTTGTGGTTTAAGCCTCTCAGCCACGCAGTTTCGCTCACTCACTCCCCCCTCTTCCTTCCTCCTGCTCCTGGAGGGATGGGAAGGAGAACTGAAAGAATGCAACTCCCAGAGGTTGAGATAACAACAGTTTAGTAACTAAAGTATAACACAAACCACTACTGCTACCACCAATAATAATAATGACAAGGGAAATACAAGGAAAGAATACAATCGCTCACCACCTATACCCAGCCCAACCAAGCAGTGATCCCACCCTTCCGGGTCTCTGCTCTCTGTTTTACATCCTGGGCATGACGTGCTGTGGCATGGAATACCTCATTGGTCAGTTTGGGTCAGGTGTCCTGTCTCTGCTTCCTCCCAGCTTCCCCTCCTCCCTGGCAGAGCATGAGACTCAGAAAGTCCTTGGTCAAATCAAAACATTACCAAGCAGTAACTGAAAACACTGCTGTTATCAGCACTGTTCCCAGGCCAAAAGTCAAAAACACAGTGTTGCACCAGCTACCAAGGAGAAAAATGACTGCTGCTGCTGAACCCAGGACAGGTGCCCAAAATAAAAGCAAAACCTACATGCCTAAGTAGTGCAGAGTAAAATACTAAATTACACAAGTGAAGCATTTTCAAGACAATTATGTTTTTATGTTTTGACTTTTATATGTAGTCCCTCAAAAATTTTAATGAAACCACTGTTCAAGTACGTCTTAATGGTAAAAGATCAGATTTAGAAAATGGAATTATTGCCCCCTGGTGGCATATTAAGAATCAATGCAATCGAAGAAAACAATTTCAGATAAATAAGCAAATTTTTCATTTTAAGAATCATGTCTTTGACAATTAACATCTGGGGATATTAAGAAGAACGCACAACCATTTTAATATGCAATAAGATACCATTAAATGGAGATAATTTACATTTTTATCTACTAGAGAAATAAAGAATGTAGGATAAATTTAATAATCAGCTGTATAAAATGTAAATAATAACATACTAAAATAAAACTTTCTGATCAACAGAAGCCCACAGCCAAAACTCCTAAAAGTCCAGCCAGTTACTCCAAAATCTAATTGCCATTTAAATTAATAATTAGGCTTTATAATTTTCATGTAAATGTAGAAAAAAGATCCTGAATCTGAATTCATGTGAGGCTTTTCTTCACTCAGATATTCAGCAGCCAAGGAGAGAAAAAAGCAGAGGAACAACAGAATTTGAACTTATGACTGGCTGGAACAACAACATAGTTAAAAGTTGATGCAAGGTGTTCCACATGGGTTAATACAGAAACTCACGTATCCTGATCCTCAAATTACAGGTCCTTAGCCTCCCTCCTAATATCTGACTACCCAAAAATCATCAAAATCCTATTCAATGATTTCTTTACTGCATGGCACACTCTTTATATCACACAAAACTAAAGCAGCCTATTCCAAACCTGTCTACTGTTCCAGCTGGAAAAAAAAGAAAAAAAGCTTTATCATAGTGGGTTTAAGCAAACTGTGATTACAAGGGTAAAATACATCTTCTAATTAAGAGTACAACAAAGGTAGAGAAATATTAATTCTTTATGGGACTATGTTTATTGCCACAGAATAGTTAGCAAGGATCATGCTGCCTATACAAAAAAGAGTGGTTTTCAGTGATGTGTTCCTTCCATGACAGGAAAACCTTCTGCATCTGCAGCAGCCTAAGCTCTCAACAGAATACTGACAAACAACATTTGCATGATGTCTTTAATTACACAGCTGAAAGCTTCATGTCTCCTGAAACAGGCATCACACTTTCGAGCAGCTCTAATGTATTTTTTCCCTTTCTTTTTTCCTTATAAATTTATTAGAGCATGCGAGCAACCCACCTTAGTTCCACACACCTCTTCAAGGACAACTATTACCATGCAAGTAGTTGATTGAAAATTGATTACTATGAAGAAAACTCCATTCTCTATCAAGACACCTGGTGGATCAGTGGTGACAGAAGCTACACCAAAAGAATGTCTAACCTGAAAGGGTCTGAAACAGTACATTAAAATGAATTCTTTTCAAGAGTGTTATTTGACCTCTCCAGTCTGGCATATTAGAAGATGAATGAAGTTCTTCATGGTTTTGCAATCCTCATACCAGACTGGCAGTTTTACACAATGTCCAATGAATTTCACATTTCTCCAGAGCACCTGCCCTGAGGACAGGGATGTGACTGGGAATTTCATTGAAAGGGTAGGTGGGAGAAGCAAAACAGTTCACAAATTCTTCAAGCAAAAGAATTCCATGACAAACTTATCTGATGTACAATATGGTAGAGGCCGGTTAATTACTGTAAAGAGCTATCAATCAACAGATCAACTATCTAACAAAGAGTTGTGTTTTAAAGCCAGGGTTTTGTCTGACAAGCATTAGATACCTACTAAATAGATATAAATAAGTGAAGTAACAAGATGAGAGAATATAGAAGGGGGGAAAAAAACCCAAACAACCCAAACCAAACCACAAGTGATGCACAATACAATTGCTCTGCACCCGCTGACTGATACCCAAGCAGACCCCAGCAGTGATCAATCCCTCCCAACCAGCTCCACCAGTTCATATACTGGGCACGACGTGCTGTGGTATGGAATACCCCTTTGGCTAGTTTGGGTCAGGTGTCCAGTCTCTGCTTCCTCCCGGCTTCCCATGCCCTTCTCACTGGCAGAGCTTGAGACTGAAAAGTCCTTGTTCAGGGTAAGCGCTGCAGAGCTGCAACTAAAATATTTGTGTGTCATTGGCATTATTTGGATTGACTAAATCCGAAACACAACACTGCACCACCTACTAAGATGAAAATTAACTGTTACAGCTGAAACCAGGACACTTTCTTACACTAGCAAGTTCTGACAGAATCAGATTCTTTCACAAGAAAGCAGTACTGATTATTTTCACACCTATTTGAGCAGGGCGCTCTCTTCTTGCTCATGCTGTGCACGGAGTGAACAAAAAACCTCCCTCCTCGCAGTAACCACAGCGGTGGGAACTTCCTCGTTTCAACCCACATCAGCCTAGGGCAGGGCTCAAGCCGGCCCTCGCCGGCGGCAAATCGTCTCCTCCGTCGGTCTGGGAAGGCAATGTGAGCGGAGGAAACGGCAGTGCAGGCGATGCCCGGATAAGCCGTGCTCCTCCCGGCACCCAGAGAAGAGGCGTCCCTTGAGGAGCCACGCAGCCCCCGCCGTGCAGAGGCGGCAGGCCCCCGCCGGTGCGTGCAGCACACCCCCGGCGCGCCGACGGGCGGGAAAGCCGCGGCGAGAGCGCGCCGCAAGGGCCGGCGGGAAGGGGGAGCGGCCGCCTCGTGGGGGCAGGCTGGGCGGCCTCACCTGGGCCCGCGCCGCTGCCCGCGCGGGAGGCTGCGCGCCTGCGCAACGGGGCGGGGGCTCCGCTCTCCCGCCCAACCGTCCTCTGGCGGGAGCGGGACGGGGGGTGTCGGGAGGGGTGAGGCGACCGTAGCGAGCTGCGGTGAGGGCGGGAGGGCCCCGGCCGCCCTCTCCTCCCCGAGGTGGGGTGGGGATGGCGGCGCCTGCTAGCGGTGTGGGGCCGCAGGCTCGCCGTGAAGGCCTCTGAGCGGTTTTCCTCCGTCGCTGTTCGCCTCGGTGAGAGAGCGCTCCCGCCGCGCTAGGCCGCGGCCGGCCGGCCCGCCCGGAAAGGAGGAGGAGGGGCCGGGCGAGTATGACCAGCTCTGCCAAGTGGGAGCGTCTGAGGCCGCTGCGGCCGGACACACTGCGTGTGAGTGAGGTACTTGGCGGGTGGGGACGGGAGGTGCTGTCTGGGGATGGGGAAAGGGCGGGACGGCGCGGCAACGCTTTGATGCCGCCGCGGGAGCCTCCGAGGGCATTACCGAAATTCCTCCCTCTCGCTTGCCCGGGGGAAGATCTCCGAGATGGAAGGCGTGCCTGGCATAGCCGGAGGGCGTTGTGATGCTTCCATTCCTCGTCTGCGTTGCAGCAGGCTGCCCCGAAAAGGAAACTGGTGATGTCAGTCATAGTGCCAAGGGGTGGTCTTCTTACCTGTGGCTTCTTCATTGAGTTAAGTAGCTTGTTGTAGCTATGTCTGAGAGAAACAGACTACAAATGTGTATTTTGTTAGGCTCTGAAGATCTGTGATGTTCAGGTGGTCTTACATGCAGCTTCACTGCCTTTTGTAGTGTTATCGGACAGCTAACAAAAACCGGGTCCACTTTTAATTCTGTGGAACTTCTTAAAGGTGCTTATTTTTCATTAACTTTGGGCTACTTTTGGGCTAGTTATTACACTGGAAATGGGAATTTTTTTGCTATTTTTTACTATTACTTGACTGTTGGGCTAAATATTGCTTGTTAGTATTGTCTTAAAGCCATCAAAAAGTTTACAGGAGTTTTTACACTGATAGTAGGAAATTTATTACTATTGGAGGTGATGACTGTAAGAAACAAGGGGTGTGTGGGACAACTCCTTTATTTAGGTGTTCAGATGTGTGATGATGCTTTCCTGACTCTGCTTCTCATAAACGGAGAAGTTGAGGTTGTGGTTATCGTTAGCAGCCTTGGCTTGGAATAGTGGAGTTCAAGACCCAGAGTGTAGTGAGAAGGGCTAGTAACAGAGTACAGAGCCTGGATTGTAGCTTATTCAGGCTTCAGACTCCAGCTCAACTACCAACAGGTAGCTGGGATTTTAAACTGGAAAGCTGGAGGAACCGAGGAGATGGAGGTCTGTAAGGACAGGGACATCCTGATACTGATGACAAGTAACCATGTGGAGGCATGGGCACAGCTATGGTTGCACCCTGGGAAGGGCAGAAAGAATACGGAAAGAAGTGCAGAAGACTGTATCAAAAGTCCTGCTAAAGCTCATGGAGATAACATTCAAAGCTTTGAATCCATAGACGTAGTAATTTCGTCACCAAAGGTAATCAGGTTGCAAAATATAATCATGTTGGCTATTCCCAATCACCTTCTCCTTCACATGCCTGGAAATAGCATCCAAGAAAACTTGCTTTGTGATTTTTTCCAAGGGCCTGAAGTAAGGCTGACAAAGCTGTAGCTGATCTCCAGACTGTCACAGATCATGAGAGCGACCTCTCAATGACATCAGCCGGCTTTCTCAGGATGTCAGCCACAGCAGACCCTCAGTACTTGTGAGGAAGTGAACAAGAAGCTGATGCCGGATGCTCCACAGCTATGCATAATGTGAGGCTGAAAGAAAATAGCCATGAATTGAAACAAAAAAGCAGAAAAGGTTGCAACGTGATGTAGCCTGAACCTTTTTCACTAAGAGGTTGGGCAAGCAGTGGAAAGGGATGCCCAGAGAGGTGTAGTCTCCATGCCTTGAAATTTTGAGGACCCAATTGAGTAAAGCCTTGAATAAGCTGCTCTAATCTAATGGCTGTTCCCATTTGGAGTGGGAGGTTGAACCAGAGAGCTTCTTGGATCTCTTCCCACTGGAATGGGTCTGAATTTGAAAATACTCCTTTTGTTAAATTGGGGCAAGGGGTGGAATGAAGTACCTGCTCAGGCTCATCATGTCAGTGTCTTGACAAGAGTAGACTGCTGCCTGTCTTGTATCACAATACATAATTGTGATCCTGTATAATAGCAGCACATCTTCTGTATGTGAGCTGTTACATGGAGTAGCTGAAGCTTGTATTTCTAGAGTTTCTACAGGTATCTGTGTTGTGACCATTGCTTGAGCATTAGGGAGTTCAGTGGTGGTTCCTGCTTTCCAAGGCAGAGGAAAGTGTTCTGAGATTAAGGGTTGAAAATTCTGATAGAGATTAATGAGCATGTATCTCTTCTCTCCAGTGACAGGCCTTCACAGTAATACCTGTTGATTTGTCAGCACTCTTGATAGCTGTGGCATCTAGAGGTGATTTGGGGATTTCTTCTGGAGAAGTTTCCTGTGTAGTTAGTGTTTTATGTCAGTTTTATTTTTTTTTCCCCAGCCACCAATGATCAACCTGAAGGTGAATGATGGTGGGCAGGTTGTGAGAAGTAAGTTGCAATGTTTCATGTATGAAAATTATTCTTGAAGTATTTAATGCTTTTTGCAATGCTGAATACATGTTGTAAGCAAGTGAGAAATTGATTTGTATCTAATATAGGCAGAACAGGAGGAATGTTGCACACTAAATTAAATAAAAAGATACGAAGCAACACATTCTCCATAGTTTTTTCCTGTGCTGCAAGTATACCTTCCCACTGCTATAAAGAAAATAATATACAGGAAAAGTGAGTTAGAGAAAATTGGAACATCATGCTGGCAAAATTTTTTTCAAGTGGTATTAATAAATGTAAATACAAGCTTGAGTGAATCTGTGTTGGTTTTGGGATTGGGTTTTTTTCCTTGCCAATGGAAGTCTCACACATCTCACAGTAGCACAGTCCATAACTGAGTTGGTGAACCTGTCACTTCATGCTAAAGCGTGCACAATCTCGCAGCCATCAAATGAGTGGTATGCTATGAGTAAAAGGGCATGTCTCCTTCATCCTTAACGGCAGGATTTGACAGTCTTTCATTGGCTCTAGTATCAGATGAGTGCATGCGTACCACATTTTTTTATGCCCCAAAAATACATGCTTTTTTTATGCTTATGCGTACATAAAAATGTAAAGTGAAACAAGCTGTTCACCAGTAACATTTCTGCAAATATGCTGGTAATGGATACACATAGCACAGGAATCCCTCTTAAACCTGTGGCAGCCTGGTATCTGTGATCTTTGTTGCATTAATAAATTTAACAGTGATATGACCAGTTCTTTTGCCCTGAGGCCAAATAGTACAACCAGAGTTTGTATATTAAGTTATCATACTACAGAACAGATTGGTCACGCCCAGGCTGAAACAGTCCCTGAAACCAAGCGACCTGCTGAAGCATGCCTGTATATCATTTGGAAGATCTACTGGTTAATCTAGGCCAAAAAGGCAAGAAAAAATATTTTAAGAGTCATGGAGCAGATGATAGAGCTGCAATTCTCTGGCAGTGTCACGACACTATCTGTAGTTAACCAGAGGTTTCATTGGTATTCAATCAGTATTCTGAGCTCATGCCCTACAGAACACACAGTTACACAGCTATTAATACCCATACCAGCAGTCTGAAGTCGTGGATGTTGGAAGCATGAAGATGCATGCTTTTATTTAGATAGAATCATTGCAAACAAGTGAAAGTATATGTAGTTAATAGGCTTTATGTGATGCCTTTGCAATGTCAGCGTTAATAATTGCAGTGCTTTCAGACTCTTATCTTCATTGTTACTTCATCATTATAGTTTTTTTAAGGAGTGCTGCATACTCATATAGTAGTTCACCATAAGTATTCTATTAAAACTTTACAGGAACTGTGAAAGTCAGAAAGCCTCGATTTGATGCATCCTTGGCTTATTTGACCCGAAAATTCATGGATCTTGTCAAAATGGCTCCAGACGGTGTTCTTGATTTAAATGAAGTAGCAACAACACTTGGAGTACGAAAACGAAGAGTGTATGACATCACCAATGTGTTGGATGGAATCCACTTAATTCAGAAAAGATCTAAGAATCTTATCCAGTGGGTGTGAGTTGGCTTTGAAACTTCTGATTTCTGAAAGAATGAAACCCAACAACATTGAGTAATGTTTATACTGTTGAGAGTATTTTTAAGCATACTGAATTACTTTTAATATATAACAATATTTTAAGTTCTGCTGTATCCTTAATCTGTTTGAATGTGTGTACTGTGCTAGCAAGTATCAAGTGCAAAAGCACAAAGAAGCATATTTCAGCAAAGTATCCCAGAGTTCCTGGTTGTTTCTGTTAGTATACTTTGTATTCAATAAACAGGGTCTTATTTATGTAAACATATTAGACAACTTCATGTTTTTCTAGAGGTTCTAGTCTTGACCAAGTTGTTGGAAAAGCACCAGAGCAGCAAACGCTTAAAGATGAACTTTCTGACTTGTCAGCCGTGGAAGAAGCTCTGGATGATTTAATCAAGGATTGTGCTCATCAGTTATTTGAACTAACAGATGACAAAGAAAATGCAAAATATCCTTTTATCTCTTGCATTACTTTAACACATGTTTTTTGTTGCAAGTACTTGGGTATCTAGTAATAACTGTAGGCTGGTACCACAGGTGTGCAATAATACTTGATAATGAGTTTTATACTAGGAAACTTTGTGGTTATGTTGTATTAGTGTATACTAGTCAGGTATGTATTAGTGTATACTAGCAGGTGCCCTGCTTTACAGTATCATGCAGAATCTAGCCTGTTCTCAGGGGGCTGGTACTTGTGTGACCTTTTCACTGCAGAAGAATGGAAGTGAAGTGGTAGTCTTAGTACCCTGACCATCAACTTGTTCTCTCCATTATAGAGTAAAGCTGACTATGGGTCAGGTCTTGACTTACCAATGAGATTGAGTTGCTTAGTGAGATGAGAAAGAGGACCCAAAACAGAGTCCCAGTGGCCAGTTGCCAAGAAGATACAATGGTACGTTGGTTGTGTCCTAATACTGTTCTGTCTCTTGAGAGTGGTTCCAGTGCAGTCTTGTCTTTCAGATGGGCTTTGATAATTGAAAAGGCATTTCTTTTAATATGACATAAACATTGGATTTTTTGGCTTGGCTTACAATAAGATACTGTTTGGCTACCTTATGTAGCAGAATGTTAAGGCCTGTGCTCAAATGAAATGTGCCCATTTTCTGTATTATATCAGGAAAACTTTTCATTGCCCCTTACCTATCCTGGTTAAGACAATAATTCTATAGTTTTCCAGGAAATTGTTTATGTGCATAGTTATTACAAAAGAAAGTAATTTCTCAAGGACAGTATTCCCTCTGCTTTGTAGACTTAATGACCGTATCTGTGAAAACTATTTATCAAATGTGTTTGAATATCTTTATTTTTTTAAAGCTCTTTCCTTCGTATAAATAAAGAAAAAAGGTCTTCCACTTGTCAGCTAATAATTTTACAAAGCTGGTATTAAAGTAACCTCAGCTGAACTGTTTACCACTTTTCTTAAGATATGTTGAAGCAGAATATCAACTTAATATCATACTCTTTGCTTCTGCCCACTAGCAAATTACTGTACAGGATCCTTGACCAATGTATACACTAGCTTATGTGACATACCAGGATATCCGTAGCATTCAGACATTTCAAGAACAGATTGTGATTGCAATCAAAGCTCCAGAGGAAACCAAATTGGAAATACCAATTCCTAAAGAAGTAAGTTTTGCACATTTCTCTCTTAAGGGAACAGAATTTCTCAAATGTGATTTTTGCAGCAGCAGTCAGTAATTGTTTTCTGGTTTCTTTGTCACATATAGCAAATATTGGTACTTCATTGTTCTTGTGTTTCACTAAACAATGCTATAGGGCCGGTAGTCCAAGAAACTAGTTTTTAGTATTTTTCTGCTCACCTAAATTATTAAACAACATGTCTGAGCTTTAGTTATACGTTTTTTCTAGAGAGAATGTAACAGCTGTAATAAAACTTATTTCCGCTACCAGTTTGCTTGATAGTTACTAGGATAATGAAACTTCCAAAGAGCTGCTAAATGTATGCTAACATCTACAAATACTGTAAATCTCAGTAAGCAAAGCAGTAAGCCTGACTTGATAATGATCTTAACGGCATAGAAATGCTTAATGAGTAGATGGCTATTGTTAGTATAATAATAAAATATTAAATGCACAGTATGGTTGCCAAAAGAAAATCTTTTGGCACTCTAGTAGATCATGTCAAGATACATTTTTCTTGGAGTTTGAGGGCCAAGCACTGTCCTCACCTCGTGATACCACCCACATCCTCCCACTTAGGTCATGCAGGGGAGCCTTAGCTTTGCCTTCTGCACCCAGTCACACTGCAACTGCATCAGGGATAATGTACTGGGAATACACTGTTTAAAGCAGTGCTGTGAAAGAGAGGAAATATTGTAAGTAAGCTTAAAAAAAAAATAAATGGAGCTTTAATTTTGGTTTCCTTGTGTATATGCATTTTCTGTACTGTTCTTAATTGCGTAGTCATCAAATTTGCCTTGCTGTGTGAACAGAAAGGGAGGTAATATTGTAGGAAAAGGAGATACAAATCAATAGAACCAGAAGATGTAGATCCACTCCCTAGATCTCCAAGGGTTTCACTGTAAAAGGAGCTGGTTGTCATCCTATGAAGATTAAAAAGACAAGATTTCAGAGGCTTCCTGAAACAAAAGAAGGCAGGATTTAAAAAGCTGTATTTTAGAGATAAGAGAATCTTCTCTTCATTGTCCATTAAATTTGATTAGCTGTGTGCCTTGCAATGTGACATCTGCTGAAGAACAATAAAAGTAATCCAGTTCTGTTGCTTTGCCATATTACAAAAGCCGCTGTGTGCTCTCATTTGTTTTCTGACCCTTGGCACTGACTTGTCAAGTGTTTTGTCAAATTTTGTTACTCTTCTTAAGCATGTAGTAAATCTTGGTCATATATCTAAAGGTCTGTAAAAAAACTAAATAAAGATTCATTAAGTGCATGTTCATCCAAAGTGAAACCTTGTTAACTTAATGGTGCTTAATCGGCCTACAAATCCATGTAATAGTCATAATTTATGTAGAACTAGTAATGCAATTTTAAGTAGTAATGGCATTCTTTATTCTGTTCTTCATCCACTGGCTTTGGTATGTATGCAGAAATAGACAACTGATGCATATAGACCAAAGAACAAATCTTACACAAGTTGCTGTTTTGTAGGACTGCATAGCAGTACATGTGAAGAGCACAAAAGGACCCATTGATGTGTATCTATGTGAGGTGGAACCAGAGAAGCCAGGTGCCAAAACTTCTGAAGATACAGGTACAGTAATTTTTGAAACTGAGCCCACAGATCCTCCTGATGAAGGTAGTGTCCTTGAATTACACTTTTATCCCCATGTAATATTTTCTTTAAAGATGGTCATACCATTTTGATAAAGTTGAAGACTGTACTGTGCAAGTATAATTTTCTGAGCATAGTTTATGACTAAGATATGTAGGAGTAAATGAGATGCCTGAAAGAGGACTCTGTACTGTTGTGTCACCTCACAACAGCAGGAGGTTAGAGCACAGGGCACATGCACACACAGCAAGGCAATCTTCTTCCTGACCCTTTTCTTCCTTTGCTTGTTACTGGTTTCCTGTCTGAGCTGTGCTCTGCAGATGGAACTGTGTGTGTCAGTTCTCAGCTGCCTCACTGCAGAGTCCAGCAGCTTGCTGATATGGTTGTCATAAGAATTAAGATGCTGTTTCAAACAAGAGAGTGTGCTGCTCTTGCTCATTGCTGGCCTGTCTGAGGGAGGGCCAACAAGACAAGAGAGGTAGTTTTGATCTCCTGAACCAAAATTGGCTGGAATATTGTCTCTCAAGAGCCCCAGTGCTGCAGGATGTTATGATTTAAAAATAAACATAGGAATTGCAGTAGCCCAGAACACAAAGGAGAAATTATTTTTAGCAGTGCTGCATTATAGTTGAGGGGAAGAGCTCACTTTTTAGTCTTAAGGTGGTTTTTTTTTGTGGGTTTTTTTTTTTTACTTTATTTTGCTTGAAAAATGACTCAGTTTTATTTCCTACAGCATCACTAATCATATTCTTTTTTTTTTACTTTCCTTTCAAAGTGAGATCTCCGGGGGAAGAAGAAGAGCCACTTGAGCTGATAGATTAGTTACAACTCAAAAATCTAATAGAAAATGTAAATATCTGTATTATAGAGCTGCTCCAAAGTTGCTTGGATCTGCAAACTTACTGACCTGAAATGTTCAAAGGTTAAATGCTTTCACAGGATTGCTCATCTTCCCAAGTCAAAGGAGGCCAGTTCCTAGAGTTACTTTTAGGAGCTTTGTTTTAATAATTGCATGTAACCTACACACCTTTGGGAAAATAGTATTTTTAGCTTATGAAATAATTAAAGGAAAACATACGCAATTAATAACTTCTAAAAATGACAATATTTGGAAGGATCCACAATTCTTGTGAGAATGTATATAATAAAGAAAAGCACTTTTTAGTTATGAGGTTGCACTGCTACTAAGCAGGATTGTTGGATGTGAGGGTAATAAAGAACTGGTGTATCAGAAGCCTTCACTATAAGGAACACAATGTAAATATCATGCAAGTTATGCCTTTCACTGTGTAGACGCTGTTTGCACTGTTAGCATCCAGCCCTCCATGACCTGTGGTATGAACACTGAAGTTAAGTAACAGCTTTTTGTATATATCTGTACCATGTCTGGGTAGTTACTGATGTAGATTTGTTGAGATAGTTTGCATTTCTGCCTTTGTACAGCAAAGAAATAAAATAAGCTTATAAAAATATTACATAGTCTAATCAGTCTACTGAGATCTGTTGGGTTGTCTTTGACAGTACTCACTGAATAACTACAAACACTCAAATTGACATGGAACTTTCAGGTCTGTTAGACGTGGGGCTGACAGCTAGCAGTTAGATCCGATTCTTTTGATGCCACAATACTGTAGCAATTATCAGAAGAAACATGATCAATAACTGCTTAAATTGATCTCTTTCAGTTTCTAGAGTTTACATACAGCATAACTTTAGCCTGCTACCATTATCTTTGTGGCTTTGGCTGGCAAAAATCTGTACAGTACTTGAGAACTACATCTGTATTCATCCATCTTTAGTATCTAAAATGAAGCTTCATAATTTTGGTACCATTATTTTAAAATTATATAACTGTTGCCATACAAATGCTTTACAGAAAAGTGAACTTCATTGTTCCCGGGGGGGGGGGGTGGTGGTGGTGGTGGTGGTGGTTTTTAAGTTGGAACTTCAAGTCCTCGTTTTCCCAGACACACAGTATTAATGACTATCTATTTACTCACAAGTGGAAGCAACAAAATTAATAAAGCCCTGAAGGTTTTAACCAGCAATTCTACAACTATTTTAGACAGATGCTATGAAATTAAATGCCCAGCGTGCTACAGTACAAATAAGGTAGGGCAGTTGGCACTGAAGAGCTTAAATATGCTTAAATAACAGATTGATTGTTTACCCAGTTTTCTACAAGGTTCATGAGTTCCCCAGAATGCATAGCATTACACTGTGTGAATTGGGAAATCCACCAAGTCTGAGCTTGTGTTAGGAGGTAATCTTGACTTTTTGTGTATGTGCTGCTAGCTGCAGAATACAGGACTTCAGTGTAGGGTACTATTTTTCTACATCTCTATAAAATGCAAACTATAGGCTGAGCTGTTACAATAAATAAAAGCAAAGTGGAAGCATGTTTCATACGCAGATCACAGTAGAAACGGGGAAAGTGTTCTTCAAGTGGAGCTGGGGCAGGGGTTAAATGACATCCTCTCCGCAGTACAAGGTTGTGCTGCTCCTTTGAAGCTGGCTTTTGGCCAGGTGACAAAGGAGCTGTTTGATTTTTTGCACTGCTGTTCTGTATTGGTGGGGAGAGAGGTCAGTGTCTAAGGGAAGCCTGGATACTCCTACTGTGGTTCAACAACTGGAGCTAACGTTTGCTGTGAAACATGTAAAAATTTCCAGCACCAACAACTAATCCTGAATACTGTGCCTAGGGGCAATATTTTGTTCACATTTTTAACTTGAAGTTACACAATTAGCCCAGTGAAATTGAATAAGCTGCAGTATGACAGTTATAACTAATTTCTTAAATACATTTATTGTTTTAATAGTGCACCTTTAGCAGAACAAATGGACTTTTGAAGACTAAACCACTTTGTTGTTACTACTTGGATACAGTATTATGTACTTGCAGTACTGGAAAACAAGGTACTATATAAGGTTGATACACTAACTGGACTTGAGGAAAGGTTCCTGAGTGATGCTGAACTTAAATACAAGTTATGAGCTCACTTTAAAGGTAAATGTGATAGGGCCTTACTCTGAATCTGTATTATAATCCTTGATTTTTTTTTTTCTGAAAGGTTCTGAAAGATTATTTTTGTTGAGTCCATATCTGTCCATTTTCAGCATATTTGTATGTGTAAGCACTTCCCTCAGCTGTTGGAGGACTGTTCCTGTAATAAATGAAAAAGCTCTAGTAACGTTTTTGTCTTTCTTTCGATATGAATGGCTGAGCATCTGAATTCATTAATCAGCAGCAGCAACAGCCAGGATCTGTCATTATAAAATGGTCTGGGTTTGCTGACTCTGTAGCTGGAACAAACACCACAAGTTGCCAGTTCAGGAGGTGTTTGGTATGGGAAATGACTCGTCAGGGGTTTCAGATGTGAACTGCAGTTTTTAAATAATGTGATTTGTAAAGAAGACAGGAGATTGCTTTAAATTATTGTCTTTTAGAAAGCACTTGTAAGACAGTGAATTCCTTCCTTTGATTAATCTTTTTGCTGAGTGTGAAGAGCCTCGTTTAGAAGCATAATTAAATTACACTGACCTCAGAAGTCACTTTAGCTCTTGCTGTTTTCCAAGGTGAAGTTAGCCTGCTTGCTGGCGAGTTGGCTGAGCCTGCAGAGCTGGACTGGCCTGTAAGCTCTAAAGCCTCATGTGCTTCCCATCATGGGCTGATGGGCCAGCTCCAGCACCGCACTGAGACTCCAGTGACTGTTGAAGTGAACCTGTTGCTTTTGATTCTGCTTCTGATCCACCAGCAGTCATTTGAGAGAAGCATGTTGAGGCTAAAATCACATAAATTATACTTGATTGTGTACTATTTATATAAATCTACATGAGGCTTCTCACATACGTGTTTATTGAAGGACTAGGATACTCATTTGTTAAAAAGACCAGGTATATGTTCAGAAGGGAATCTTAGTGATGTTTGAAGAGAAGCCTGGCTCTTTCCATGTATCCTATCCATGGTTCTTTCCCTTCCTTTATCCCAAGCTGCCTAACAGCCCACAGCTGTGCTGTCCACACACCCCTCATCTATATGGAGGCATATGGTGGTGTCTCACAAGGTGATCCGTGGGTGAGGTTTGTAATTGCCCTTGGATTAAGTGATGGGGCTGGAGGAGATGATCCTAGAAGCTGTAACAGCGCATTCAGAAGACACAAGCTCAGGATGTCATTAGTCTTTCACTGACTTTTATTAGGTCTCTAATATTGCATAGCATCCTTCTTCAGAAGGCAAACTTGGCACTTCAAATAAAAACTTCAGGAATCTGAAAATCTGCAAGAAGCTATTCAAGTTCCTGGAATAGTTTTGCTTACAGTCTTTTGTAGATTCCAGTGCAAATCGTGCACTGAAGTGCTTTTAGATAACGCAGTATTCTTTTCCAGACAGATGCAAGTTTGATGTTGCAGCTGTCATCTTTTTGCAAAGAAAGTCTGTCTTCAGACGTTCTCATGTACTAGGTTGTACTCTGCCTATGATCTTTTTCAGGAGTGTCCAAAAATATGCTGTGTGTAGAATGATGAATGAATGAACTCCCATTTTCCTGGTGAGACTCATGAGTATTCAGACTGTTTCTTCCTGACCATACAGTGGCTATGAAAGTACTCTGATAGACACCCCACTGTTAGCTGGGCACTCAAGGATTAAACCAAGCTTTCCAGAAGTTAGTTGTGATCTTGTCACGATCCCTAAAACACCTAGAACACAGGACAGTATCCATGTGCTGCCCTCATCCCTTACACTAAAGCAGATTGCACAGAATTTGTAGTCAGAGAACTGTGATATACTTGATAATGCTTATCCCCACAAATCACTTTTTACCAAGCAGCATTCTCACCACAAATGCTGGCAATGCTTAAGTTTTGTGTAAGAAAAAAATTTCTTGTGGAAAAAATCCCCCTAGTGTTAAGAGACAGATTCAACTTTAACTGCCCAGAAAGGTGTGGAAGGCCTTCAAACTGGTGAAAAGCTATCAGTGTGATGATTTCTGCCCTTATTTGGCTGAAGAGAAAACAAACACCTTCAAAATGATGCAGAATGACCACATCCTGGGAGAGTATTTATGAGGGAAATACAGGGATTTGCTTCAAGAACTGTAGGATCAATTAGTGATTAGAGGTTTGAAAATAACAAAATAATGTGAAAACACAGGCACTGCCTTTTTTCTGAGATTAAGCAAGTCTTAATTGCAGATTTTTCTTGGAGAACTGACTAAAGGGATAAATATGATTATCAGTCTTTCAGTTGCCAAAGTTGACACATAGGTTGGCAGTCTCAGTGCACAAATGAGTGGGTTTGATTTGTTTGGAAAGTACCAAAAACATTGACAGCCCTGACCCGTTGCATAGCACAAAAGGCAAATATTAATTACTGTGTATTTATTCATTAATTATGTGCTTCTCTCAGTTTGAAAGCCTCTAGACTGTATTAAACATGTACTGCAGATTGAAGGTCAGGAATCTGAAGTTCTTTTCAAACAGGATTTAAATTTCTGACGTTAGATAATTACTCCATAGAGTCATTAAAAATGTTATTTTCCAAATGAAAATATCTTTATTTGCAGTCTGTAAAATATTGTTCCTTTATACATGGAGAAAATATAGACTGTTATAATCTGGAGAGGAGGGGTTGGAAGGCTGTCCAGATATTGTCTGCATGTGATATATGTGCCTCTGAGGATCTGTTGCCTAGAAATGAAAACAAGACAACAATAATTGTTTACATAGATGTTGCCTGAAAACTTCTCAGGCATTTATGCTCCCTCTGCTGGCTTTATGCCAGTGGCCCATTTCTTAAATTGACAAGTGGGAGCTATTTTGGTGTGGGGAAAGAGGGAAGTCTGCAAAACAGCATTTGTGATTTGGAGAGAAAATTATGCAGTTCTAAAGGGAAAAATGAAAAACTCTCCCAATGCTACTTAAAAAGTTTTCATTACCTTTGAAATCAAAATTCCATTAGGATGGTGTCTGTTCATTCAATTAATTGCTTCTTATCAGCTTAACAAAATTGAGGTTCAGTTAGGAATAGTCATTCAGCCATCTTCTTTACTGACAGCTTTGAAAATTACTCCAGCTGAATAGATTATACATGGAGCTCAATTGTTACACTTCCTTATTTTGTGTAGGTAATACTCAGTTTAAAGATAATAATGGGTTTGTAATACTGGTAGTTCAGTCAAATTATGAGATACAGAACCATGATTATCACTAGGGTGAGATTTGGGGTGTCTGTCAATGAGAGAATCTCAGTGTGGGCTGTCCTCTAAGGACAGTTGTACTCACACATAAAGCCATATATCCTTTCAACACCACATCACACTGCTCTCAGGCAGCTTGCTGCCTCTCGATAAATCACTCTTCTGTGCTGTGCCTATTTGCAAAAAGGGATGACTTTCTTGATCTCCTCTTCCAGCTCCTCTCGATTCTGCTCTGCAGTGGCCCCTAAGAGTGTACCAGCTTCCCCAGAAAGGTTGCCCAGCACCAACACGGGCAGTGCCTGGACTTTGCTGTGCTCTATGGAGCAATCACAGCAGGTACCAGGACCTCCCAGCTGCTCTAGAAGAGCATCCTCTCTGAAGACAGCACCTCAAAAATCCCTGCTGGCTTGGAAGACACTGCCCCAGTGCTTATTGAGGCTCTCTGTCTTTAGTGCATGGCCTTTAATAAATTAAATGGCAAGATTAAATTAGCATCTTATTGACAATTTCAGTTGAGAAATTGCCAAAGTGTGCAAATGCACAAATAAATGTTCCTTATGTTTATTTTGCATGTATTGGTTTTTTTTCCCTTTGGTATCCATCAGTCTTGTATTATGAGACAGGAAAATCTGATTAACCTTTAGTATAACTTGCATTTTTTTTCAATTATGACGAAATTGTTCCCTCTCTAGGTTAAATAATATGACACTGAAAAACAAAGCTTAGAAATAGAATTAACCCTTTCCTCACCCCCTCTCCATCTCCCAATATTACAGTGGCCAGAGAGGAGCTGAAATGGGTCCATCCTTCCAGCATCGCAGCTTGTGTTAAATAAACACTCTAAACAGCCTGAACTGCTCAACTGAACTTGAAACTGCAGAGTTTCAAGGGCAACTTTGATGAAGGGGAAGAAAGGGAGAAATTATCTGCTATTTATTATCTGTTTATGTCAGACATGTCCCAAGCCCCACACACTGTCTGAAGTGCATAGTGTGCAAAGGCACAATTATATGGACATGCTGAGCCTGGGGATGGCCGGAGCTGCTCACAGGCTTCCCAGAGGCCGTGGGGCCACTAGAGGGATGTCTACAACCATCCTTCCACCGGCTCCTGAATCCCAAACCACCACCACACATAAAATCCTAGAATCATAGATTAGTTCGGGTTGGAAGAGACCTTCAAAGGTCATCTAGTCCAACCCCCTGCAATGAGCAGGGACATCTTCAACTAGATCTCTGATCAGCTGCAAATGACACTTGGTGTCAAACAGGAACTGAAAATGCTGTAAAGAACGTATCCCAGGGCTGCTCACCGTGGCCTAGGGAAAATATTTGGAAACTACCAATCCTGAAGGATGCAGCACAATGCCGGTGCACCACATGGTCCAAGTGAGCTGATCAGAAACCTTCTGGTTGAACAGTTTTCCACTATCTAATTCCAATCTGGTGGAAAGCAAATGCTTTCTCCCCAGCTCCCTAGCTGCTGCTTTCTTTTCAGCACACCAGATGTGACCCATACAAGACCTTTTGACAGGCCAAGTTTGAGAACTCCCTGGTCTTGGAAGAGCAGGGGGTTTAGGCCATGGTGGTACCAGCTGACTGACTCGGTGAGCTATGCAGCTGCAATACCAGTCATGGGGGAATCTTGGGTAGCTGCTCAGAAAATTCTCAAATACCCCAATTTTGTTCTTTTGTGTAGTGAAATCTCTGTTCATGTGCTGCTCCGCAGGCTGAGGCACATCCAGCACTTGTTTCCGAGCTGGAACATTTCCTACCCTTTCAGCAACTACAGCTAGATACATCTTTTTTATTTATGTTTCCTATGGTTTAGCTTGTATCTTGTGGCATGGCATCATCTATTCAAACTATCAACATGTTAGCAGTATGCTCAGTGCAAAAAGTACTCTCTTTAATTTTTTTAGTAGTTCTAAGCTAGTTGACCGGAAAAGGATGAAAATTTAATAGTGCAGAGCCCCACCCCCCTCCTACAGGGACTGGCTTGGAACTGATGGGATGAAAGGAGATGAAGAAATAAGCATAATCTGTATGTGCTATAACAGGCCTGGTGAATCCCAGAACAGTGTAAGTCACGAGCCCTAATTTATTACTCTGGCTGGGTAGGTGGGTTGAACTCTAATACTTAAAAAAAAAGACAAAAATGTGTTTTAATTTAGGTGGAAGAGAAGCAGCATTGATTTTAAAAGTGGTAATAGCTAGAGTTGGATGATTGATTTATTTGTTTAAATAGTTAATTCCCCAGGAAATGTGGTTTCAGTCATGTCTAAACTATTTGCTTCAAATTTGCTGAATAGTTTTGGCTGGAAAAAAAACAAAGGAGGGGATAAACTCTGTTGGAGGAAAGTCCCCAATTACCCAACAGCTCAATGATCAGCTCAATTTACTTAGGTAGCAGACCCCTCATAGCAGAGGCTGATTTGTGAGGCAGGCTATGCTCAAGTCGTCCTGTTACCACTTTGATTTTGTCCAGACGGAGAGGGATGGGGACACACCTCCCAAGGGGTCACACTGGTTCCCAGAGTGAGAAGCCCTGATTCTCATGCTCCTCCTCACTGACCCAACGAACTCAGTGCCTTTTTGCAGGGCAACAGCTTCGATGCAAGGAAGAATTTCCCCTTTCTCCCACTTCTGGTATCCCCAGTCCTTTGAGAGCTTCCTAAGAAGAACTGTGCTTCAAATTTCCTTGGACAAAAGTAGGATTTCCTTATTCTACATCTCTCCATGCTATGAGACTGAAATAAGAGACTGCCTCTTCTCGTTTCAAGCATCCAGAGTAAATATTCTACTTTGCATCAAACAGAACGTTTCATTGTCCACACAAAGAAATACCTTCAGGTTATTTTCTTTCAGCAAGGAAACCAGCCAGTTTGGTTACATCCAAACTGTGCTGTTTTTTATTATCTTCACCGTGGGTTTTTAACAAAAATGCAACCTCTACAAAGTCTCTAACTGGTCATGAAACAGTTTGGTTTCAGTTTCATCCAGCCTGCACACCACTTCTTACAAACCATTATGTCTGCAGCCACACCAACAAAGAAACGGAAACAATGCTGAGGGCTTCCAACTCCTGTCCTTACATTGCCAGTCCCCATGTGTATAGCTCTTTCAAAATGCATTGACCACCCCACAGGTAGTTATTTTCTTCCTGCCTTTAACTTGGATGAAGATTGTACAAACCCCCAGCATTTACACTAGAAACTTCCTTATTTTTTATCTAAGTTTTTTCATGACCACTTTTATGTTCTTCTGCCAGCACTGTTCTGTAATGTTCAGAGCTCTCAGTCTTCTTGGTGTGGACTTCCTTGGTATGTCTACCAACACCACCATATTCTCAGTCACCCCTCTGCTGGACTTGGCAAATTCACATAAAACAGGTTGCCTTGTTCCTTTATCTCTGCCCAATCCCCAGTTTCAGTTCCTCTCCTTCGATACAGATGAGCGATGAGCAGAACTATTTATGTCCCAGCTGTGTTTTCACTTGATCTTACCTTTACCCTTATCTTACTTGTATATCTTTTGGTAATTTTTACAATACCATTTACGCTTTTAAACTCCACATTTCCATCAGTTCATGGAAGCCTGAAGTACTTCTCCTCAGTTTCCACATAGCAAGTTCCCACATTATATCAGAATTTCTTACTAGTCCCCAATGGCACATCCCTCTATCAACTGTACCATTTAATTACATCCTATCATTCCTGACATTGAGATAATCTTAATCTTCCAAGCAATATCCCAATCTTCAACCTTCTGTTGATGTTGTCTTCGGACTCACTGTGAATCAGCAGCATGCACCTTGATTTCATGCTGCTAAACAAAAAAGTTCCAATTTCAAAATGTTAAACAAGATGGATCAAGACTGGTCCTTGTCATTCCTTCCAAACCAAATCTTCAAGGATTCAACTAGTACCCTCCTATTTCACCCCATCAAGCACTGCTGTCCTACCTATAGTTGGCTCTTTGTAGTCTAGGAATAGTATGTTACCCTCTGTAATGTTTTATAGATGGATTGCCTACAAAGAATGTACATTAAAATTTCCCTTAGTAATTCCCACTAACTCCAGCCTTACTATATGACCTTATTTGCTGAAGACAAGGTAAATGAGATCAGTGGCACTTTTTCCACCATTTTTTTATAGCCGTGATTAGTCCAGTATGATGTACATTTAGACTCTCTGCTATTTTCTTCCATATCTTTGTCATTTGCCAGTAATGTGCTTTTAAACATTGTATGTTGCTGAGGTCACAGGAGGAGTTTGGAAGTGTCATATTTGTCTCCTTTTAGGATACAGATCATACTTACTGTTTTCAATCATACGACATCATCCTGGCAATAGGAACTCATTTGAAAGTCAGTTGTTACTGAAATGAAGATGTAGGTTTAGTAATTTCAGAATTCTGATGCTTATCTGATACCAAATTTACTAAAATCTTCTTTTTTTTTTCTTATTTGGTTGTAATTACCATTTCTATGGCAATTTTAATTTTCATACCTTCTGCTTATCCATTCAGTAGCTTGTTTTAATATCATCACCCATCACCAAAGCCTAGATGAAGTATTCATTTGGACTGAGGCAAAACTGAGATCATCTCTATGCTAGTGTTTTCACACAGGTCCCATTTATTACTTGAGAGTCAAGTCTAGTAATAACAGTTGTTGAACACAACTGCCCTTCTTGTTGAACAACATGAGAAATAGGAAAACAGTACTTTTTCCAAACAGAAAGAAAAAAGATAGGGTTCCTGGATATTCCTTTTCTTTCCTTCTTTTGTCCCTCTCTGTGCCAAGTGTTTGCTGCTCGATTCTGACGTTGTTTACATATTAAAAGATGTAATTTCTCCAAGAGTGTAAACTCTTATCTGCAAAGCTATAACTTCACTAGTGCACTCACAATTCTTATTTTACAGCCTCTGCATCTCCCCAAGAGCAGACACAGCTACCATATTTTTTAAAACTCCAGTAGCAGCTAGACTGCCTTTTTTTTCCCCACAATTAACAGTAGCTAAGTCTTGATGAAAAGCAGATCGTAGGAATGACAGTGCTAATACAGAGACACATAATGTGGGTATTCAGAGATGCACACAGAACTACAGCACTGATCATCTTTATTTAGCCCATTCCACACAAGTCATTTCCCCCCTAATTGCAGGGACTGTTTGGTGGCCAGGGTTTTACTGTCACTTTCCAAGCCAGTTTCTGCATATTTATGGCTAAAGGCCAGATCAACAGGAAGATTTATTAGGTGCCAACAATGGTTCTCACATCAAAATCCAAGACTGAAATCCAAAAATACTCCTGTCAGTAGCCACCTAACTGTGAAAGTTTCACTTTCTACCTTCTTGCCTCCATCCTGCTCAACGTTCTCATCAACAAGCTAGAGAGCCTTTTCCTCACTGCCTCTTCATCTTCTTCTTGATGCATTTTTACTGCATAAAGACTGCTTCAGCAGAATGCATCCTTAAAGAGGCAGAACCACACACTAACTTGCAAGATAATGGCTAGAAACTTTATTTGGAGGTGGAATATGCAGCATGAATTGCCACAGGATGCAGAAAGGAGAATACATACATGGGTTCTCAGATCAGGATAGACATGCTTGTTCAGACTACCTATCATCTGGGAAAACTAGGGATTTGAGTGCATTCCTTATAACAAGTTTTCTCCAGTACACAGCACACAGTTTACACAGTACACAGACATCCAACATGTCTCATTCTCCTCAGGTTTTCTATAAGGAGCTCATTTGCTCAATTCTGGACTTTGGGAGCCATTTTGGGAAGAAGGTGTTTAAATGCTTGATCTTAAATCAGAAATGCTTGTGTTCATATGGGTACACATTCATTGGAAGAGGTAAGTATTACAGGCATGCAAGTGATGAGGTTGAATCAGTCCTTCATCCACTTGTCAGAATTAAAAGGAGTCAGAAATAAGCTCCAAAAAACTTTGGCCAGAACTTCCAAGGGACCAGCAGCATTGTACCCTGCATGCTTCCAATTTTGCAGCCTTTACAATGTGTCATGTAAAGGAATTGCTAAGATAATGCTCACAGCAGAAGTAAGAGTGGCAGAAACCCTCCTCTGCTCCAAGTTTCTGTGAGGTATAAGCAGCATTACTGCAGCATGACAGGGAGGATTTCATAAATCACAGCAGCCCCTTGAACCGCTGTAACTTATCCCTATGGGCAACAAAGCCCTAAACTACACCTAAATGCAGAAAGCAGCAAAGAAAACTTGAGGTCACTTTGTCTTTACTCTCCAAGCTATGCTTACTGCAACTTTCCTCCTGGGACTTGCAGTAGAGAATCTGGCACATCAACATCACGTAAGCATTTTAATTAACCTAGATTCACAGTTTCACTTTTGTCTTCCCAATGCACCCACGAGACTACGAAAACTGCCTTATTAACACAAGAAATGTTAGTTAGCTGGAGAGAATTATATAATGAATTACTCTTGTAAAGAGTATAAAGACCAAGTCCTGAACTATCAGGACACACCCAGGCATTACCCAGACAATTGTCACACCTCCTCTTCTTCTTTGATCCTCTGGCATTTATGTTTAAGACACTGAATTCAACACAGCACAGACAGTACCAACAGTTCTGCACTGATCAGCTGTCACGCCGTTTGAAAGAGCAGGAAACACTGATATCTGTTATACCATACCTATTGGAGACAAAGATATATTCCTTCCCAAGCAGGAATAGCAGATGTAGGCCTTTACCTATAAAATTTACCATATGAAGATAATTCCTTTAACATCCACTTGATTAGTTTGGTTTGAATTTAATTATACAGATGGCTGAGTGGGTTTGTAATTTTATAGCTGGCCTATGCTAGTGATTGATGTGGTAGTGTTGCTGTTACTGAGGACTGGTTTGGAAATAAATGGGGTTGGAAAAGCTGCTTGTATTTAAAGCTGGTAGTTGCAATGCAACAGATGCTGTACTATGAATTAAAGAGAAGACTGTTGAACGGTGGTTTTTTGTGGACTTTACATAACTATAGCATTTGCACCAAGACAACAGTGGAATCAGAAAATCAGCTGTGTTGATGAGTATGGCTGACTTTGTGTCCCCTTTAAAAACATGCATTTGTATCTCCCAGATACAGAAGTCATGTACCTTTCTTCCTGTCTGTTTTCATTAACCTAAAATAAAGAAAAAGGGGTTATTTTTAATCCAGAAAAAAAATTTATTAACCCTTAGACTGATTAAACACTAGCACATAAGGAAAATAAAACCCAAAGAAACACCACCACAATACACTTATATTCCTTTCTGTCCCTACTTCATATTCATGAATCTGAAAATAAAGAAACCCTTATGCTAGTGAAGTAAATGTAAATTATTTTCTGGAGGTAGAATGACAAACTTCAGCTACAACCTCCAAAGTCTCATTATTTAAAAAAAAAAAAACACCTCTTGTCCTATTTCCATCACAACAACAATGACTAGCTGTGACTGATGTTCAAACATCAGTGCATCATCCTGCAGCCAGGAGGGGTGATAGTTACTCACCTTTGCCCGTACCAGTTTGTTGTGGCTTAATTTTGGCAGCTTTCAAAGACTGTGTATTTGCTTGGACAATCTGTCTTTTTGTCCTCTTACATTGCTGTCACAATTTGGTTCTCATTCAGGATGAGAGTCACTTCATGTCTCCAGGTAGAGATAGTCCATGGCAACTCATTTTTCCATACTTCTGTTTTCCAAGATGGTAAACACAAAAATGGACTAAATCCACATGAGATGCTAATCCCAAATTTTAGGTTTACCAATTTGTAGAATTAACTCCCCCATCAGTAGTGCTCTTATGCTCTCTTCAAAACACCTGCAGAGAGTGGGAGCCCAAGATCATTTACAAAAGCCTTAACGAGTCAGCAGCAAGTGCTAAAAATGTAGCAGCCCTTTCTCCTAAAACAGATGCGCAGATGGGTAGTTTCTCTCCTTTCCCTTCTTTTGCAACAGCTAGTAGTGAAAGCATGCCTGAGGTTCTGAGACAAATCCCTCTTCTTCCTGAGAAGGCTTGATCCCTATGGAATACCTTAAAGCTGATGACTTTTAACCAATAAGCCCAGTTTACTAACTTCCTACAAACCTGCTCATACATATGCAGCCAGTTCTGAAAATGGCCAACAGCAAATTTCTGACTGCCCTGGGACACCCAAGACATATTTGGACTGTAGGCACCTAAAGAGTTAAATGGCATTTTGGGAAGGAGAGAGAAAGGCTAAGGATCCTACTGTGGACTCACAGGCTTACACCTGCAGCTTGTACATTGGTGGAAAGCTTGAACTTTGCCTCACAAAACACGGTAAATACCATTTGACAGTGCACTGCATTGGACTTCAAAATTATCATGCACAATCAAATAAAACAGTTTTTCCTTAGATGGTCACTGTTAGGGATAGGGGTTACCCTAAGAGATGTATGCCACTGCAGGCAGAAAAGGTAGAACGGTAAAAGACTGCAAGAAGGTGGGGTTATTTTTCCTTTAGGACATGTTAACTGTGGTTTTGCAAATATTAAGGGAAGGATCTGACTTTCTAGGTACTCTTTTTGCCACTTACCACTTATTACCAGCAATAAAGCTTCTGATGATGATTTTGTTAAGCATTTGTGTCATAAAAAGGAATTCAGCTGACCGCTGTTGTCAATTCATCTCTGTAACAGAGTAAAACTTGTTCCATCAGCAAACAGGCATGTCCTGAAGGCTGGAGGAACAGATCCATTGGGCAAGAATTTCAAGAAGTTACTGCTTCTACGCACTTGCTTTTGAAGTCACAATCACACTTGGTTTTGTATGTAAAAAGGGCTGTTACGCTTATTTAAGAATTTGTTACCTTTGTCTAAACAGCACCCTGAACAATGTCACTAAATCACACAAGCTAGATAAAGACGAGTTTTTACAAAGCTTATTTTCTAGATAAGAAAAAGGAGGAAAAGAGAAGTGGCTTGCCTGTAGCCAAGGGGAAACTGAGAAGAGAGCTTAGAATTTCACATCGCTTGGTATTCCACTCAAAGCTCATCGAAATCACCCCCAAAATTGCTGTTGACATTAGCAGAACCCAGCATGAGCTCCTTATTGATCACTGGAGACACCTCCTCACACTTGGCCCCTTGTCCAAACCCATTTGAAACACCTTCTTAAAAAAAAAAACCCAAACCGTTTCTGCTGTGTCTCTTACAAGAAGTTAGCCAGTGAGTAGGCTGTATGTGAAGAAATCCTGTTCTTTTAGGTAATTTAGAGCTTTTAATGGTTGACATGCCAGGCCGTGCAACTTCAGTACCCACATCCTAATCCTAGTAGCAACCCTACTAGTTGTTGCACCTACTTTTATCTCTTTGCAATGTAAACTGCTCAAGGAAATTATGTGATTTTTCTTTTTGGTGGTGTTGCAGTAAAGCAGATAATAATCTGTTTGGGAGACAAAGTAATCCTACAATATAAATAATCAGTGCCTCTCCCAAGCAGATTTTCACCAGAAAACTCACAAATTCAGTGTGGTGCACTCAAAGAAGCATGAGCCACAACATCCAACATGACTTCTCAAAACGTTCACATGCGTGTGTTGGTGTACCTGTCAGGGTTGGGGATTTTGGTTCTGTGGATTATAATCCAGAATCCAGTTACGGGGTTTGGGCTGATGCTCAGACCTGACCTACCCTCAAACTGGGGGCTGTTCAGCACCATGGCCCTGCCTCAGAATATCAGAGAGTGATCTCACCCAAAACCATGTAAGTGACTCACACATTTACTTCTCTTTGACTCCCTCCTTTCTTCCTTTCAAGTTAAAGTATCAGCCCGTTTTTCTGACATCAGCTCACTGACATCTAGCTACCAGTTGAAAGTCAACACAATAAAACGAAAACGTTAACCTTTCCTCCCAGGGGGTCCCTCCACCTCTGTGGATGGCACTTCCATGGTCCCTGCCATTCTGCTCAGTAACATCAGCTCTGAGCTGCTGGAACCATAGTTCAGCCACAATGGTGTCCTACAGAGCATCCCTGCCATCCAAGTCACCTCCTCCATCCCTGCAGCCACAACAGGCTGGCAACAGCACTCTCCCAGCTTGACAACGTGCCTGGGTTTGTCAGCAGCATCCTACCCCCTCAAAATGCCCGCCAAGCAGTGGCAAGGTGGCCATAACCATGTCCAGCACAGCAGGCGGACATCCATCTTCCCTCACACAGCTCTTACCTGGTACCCTCTAGTACATGACCTGAGCACTGCTGAAGCACTGCTCACCCACTTTCTCAAGTGTTTTGGGGCTGATTTTGGAGTGCTTTACAGTACACGGGCAGGATGAAGTCTCAGCCAAACTCACCCAGCCACCACACAGCCCTCTCCCTCTCCAGCAGCTGAGCTCAGGCTCAGGCCCAGCCCTTCCGCCAGGCCTTGTCCGCAGCAGCGGCCTCAGGGGCTGGCGGAGCGGGCGGTCACTTCGCTGCTGCGGGAACGGCAGGCTGAGCGCGGCCGGACAGCCCCCGGCCTCCCCTCGGCCGCTGGGCGCTGAGCTCAGGGTTATAGATAGGCGGTGAGTGAGCGCTGAGCTATGCGCCGCTCGCAGCGCGGCCTTGTGGGTAAGGGAGGCCGGGGAAGGAAGAGGCCGGGCCGCATTGGGTCGAGGCGAGCTGGGCGAGCGGCGGGTGTCGCGGGCAGGCGGGAGCCGCGCCATGGAGTGAGCGGCGGGGCGGGCCGGAGGGGCAGCGGCGAGGCAAGGCCCGGCCAGTGGTGCTCGCAGCTCCCGTCCGAGCAGCAGAAGAGGCGGAGTACAGGGAGCCGAGCTCCGAGTCGGCCGCCGCCTTCCCCTTCTCTCCCCGCCTTTCTCCCTCCCTCCCTCCGCTCTCGGGGCGGACGCGCAGCCCGTGCGATGGCCTGGCCGTCGGCAGGGAGCGGGCAGTGAGCCGGAGCCCGCTGAGGGACGCCCCGAGCAGGGCGAGAGGCGGGGGCACGGCGGAAAACGCTCCCTCCCTCCCACCTCTCCCCTCCCTCTCCCCGCTCCCGGGCGGAGCAGCGGCCGCTTCCCCGAGCCCTTCATGCCCGGGCGGCTGCGGGGCTGCCAACTGCGGAGCGCTGCTCTCCACTCCCGCCTCTGCCCAGGCCCGGCCCGCTGCGGCCCCCGCCCTTCCCTGGCCTCTCCGCCGCACTAGGCCCCACGCCGGGCGGCCCTGCTCAGTCCCCTCCTCCCGGCAGCGGGGGATGTTCTCTCGCCGCCGCTAGGCGGGCCGGAGGATGAGCCAGCAGCCGGCGGGGAAGATGTCGGCGGCTCCCCTCGCGGCGGAGGCGCTGGAGCCGGCGGCGGGGATGCTCGAGGGCCGCCAGAGGAAGCTGGAGTCCATGATCCGCGACCCGCGCTCCCCGGTCAACGTGGAGAGCCTGCTGGTGAGGGGGGCAGCAGGGCCGCGCTGCACCGCGCCGCGGGGGAAAGCGCTTGGCGGGGTAACAAAGGGAGCACTGCCCTAGCCTCGGGTGGGCGGACGGGCGGGAGGAAGGGAGGGGGGGGGAAGGAAGGAAAGGAAGGAAGGAAAGAGCTCCCGCGTCCTGGAGGAGCTTTTCTGGGGGAGGACGAAGGCTGCTTCCCCGGGGTTGTGGGGGGGCGGCGCCTCTCCACGCCCCCGGCCGGGCCGCCGGCGAGGGGCGCTGGGCAGCAGACTGGAGGCTCCGCCGACGGGGTGTGGGCCCTCGGTCCTGGGGCTGTTCGGGGGGCACCCACGGGACGTACACTGCTCCAGGAGCCAGCGCTCTCCCTTTAGGTACACCTTATTTTGGGGAGAGTGAGAAGCGTCTCTGGAAAGATCTGACCTGGGGAGGAAAGCGCCTTTTTTTCTTTATTTCCCAGCATCGTTTACATCGTTTGCTTTCGCGCCTCCTAATCCTAGCGTGTCCGTTCCCAAAGTACCTGCCTTTGTGTGCGCTGCCAGGCACCCACTCCTCATCCTCTCACATCCCCCCCCTTACCCGCACCGTAAAACCAGCCTCTGGTGAAGCTGAGGTGTGCTGTGCCATGTGGAAATAGTCCAGGAAAAGGGTACGCCTAAGGGAGAAATGTAAACTGGGGTGGGGGGGAGTCCTATGGGGTCACGATTATTTTTCATTGGGGCAAATTGATTCGTCTGTCTCCTATTTCAAATAGCATGTTTCTGTGTGAGTGTATGAAATAAAATTTCCTTCTCTAAGAAATCCATGCCCTCAGGAAGAAGTGGGAAGAGAGTTATATTTCCCCATTTAAAACATCCAAACCCTGGAAAGACAGAGGCTATTATTATTACTGCTACTGCTGGGCTTCAGAGTCTTAAAACCTTTTATTTCCAAATTTCCAGTCTGGTCCAAGATTTCCAATGTGTCCCACTTAGGAGGAGCAGAAAAGGGGGCAGAAATCCCAGTCCTTCTAAGAGTTGCTCAAGGCACTTACATTGAGTCTCTTTTTTTTTCTGCTTTCAAATGACTCAGTTCTGTTTGGCCAAAAATACAGGAACTGACTGAACAGTATGTGTGTCTGTGCTGTGTGGAGAATATAGGAATTTCCTATAACATCTGAAAAATGTTTTTCTCAAGGCTTGAGTACTGTATTACTGCTCTCATGGATGTTCAGAGGCATAACGACAGCCATAGTAGTCAATGAAGGGGAATGGGAAATAGTGCTGCATATCTAACTGAATTCAGATAAGTTTTCACCTAGGCCAAAGCAAAGAGAGCTGTCTCTGGGCTTCGCTCCCAGCATTTTCACTTCGGTATTTTGCTAGGAAAACTTTGACCTGTGGCCAAAAAAGAGCAGTTAAAAATAGTACAGTCATTCTGAAAAATGCATCAGGTTAATACTTAACCCCAGTAGACTTCTTCACACTCTCTGCTTTTATATTCAACAGTGTTTCTTTTATTCCCTCACCCCCTCTGCCTTGAACATAGATTAGATACACTAAATCCCGTTTATGTTTCTGAAGAGAAATTCTAATCGCAAAATTGAGACTGGGCTGCTTAGCACTTGATTATTTGTTTGTTTTGTACACTTACAATGGTGACCACCACTTCATGTACTGCACTGGAGAAATTAGCAAACCATGGGAGAGTGTTAGCTGGATTCTGAATGTGTATTTTTTTTATGGCAAAGTTCATCACTTTTTTATCTGCACTCTTTCTGTAAGTGTGTTTTACAGAAATATGATTTCTTTCTGTAATTATGTATTATTGCTGCTAAAAAATAGGTGCAAATAAAATATAATGCTGATCAATGAAATTTCCTATCTTGTGCACTCTACATGTCTGTGTATGAAATGATGAACTACTTCAGGCATATCTATTTATTTTTCTTGTTTAGAAAATTTGCAGCTGATTTTCTGTAAAAGTTTTTTCTTTTGGGCTTTGGTATGGTTGCTTTATGCTATTTGACATCAATTTTGTATTGGCATTCCGCTCAGCAGTCCCAAGTATGAAGGCATCATATTCAAATTGCAGAATTTACTTATTTACTAAACAGCTCACTTTAAGTGTAAATTATCATAAGTGGAAATGTGTTTTCAATTAAAAGTAGAAGTACAGCAACAGAAACTAAGTGTCAGGGTAAACATCTTAAAAAGACTAGCTGGAATGCCACTATTTCATCCTCCAAAAATAACATAACCAAAACTAAAAATGTGGAATGGAATTCAAAATGGAATTCATTTCCTTACACTGCAAAAAGTCATAAACAGCTGCTATTCTGCATTTTGTATGCATGCTTTATTTTTGGGAAGCTGTAAAAAGCAAAAAGTAACTATTAATCTGCAACACACAGTGCAAATTTGAGACATGAGAAGCGGAGGTAATAAGCTGTCTTTCTCTAGATACCAATTCTACAGTTTACGAAGAGAGATTTTATTCAGTGGCTCTAAATGAAAAGACTTTTCTTTGTGTACCTTCCTGAGCACAGAATGGCTGACCACATCCATCTATTTCTTCAGCAGGAGATTCCATGAAGCCAAATACATTGATTGATTATTTTCCTCTCAACCCTCTTTGGGCCCGAAGAGAAACCGTCAGATTTTCTAAGGGGGTTTTTGCTGTATTGTATGCCTTAACTCTTGTCTATTTATGCCTGTGTTGAGCATAATTATTTGTGTTTGATGGAAATATGTCTTTGAAAAAGACAAGTAGTCTCAATTCAGAAGCATTAAGAGGTAGAGAATTTGCTATTTAGTTTGTCCTGGTAGTTGTGAAGGCAGAATTTAAAAACAGTGCAAATTGAAATGTGTGGCATGGTTACCATCATCCTTTTTCTGCTAAATAAAACAAAACAAAACAAAACCAACAAAAAACCTTCAAACAAACAAAAAAGCCTCGCAAAAAAAAAACCAAAGAAAAAACCCAACATAGAGGACTTTCTACTCATTGGCATGGGTCAGATGCATAGACTGTATTTGACGGGTGTCTTCAGCAAAGATATGTACAAAGGGAAGTGGTTTTTGGAACCTCCTTTAGACATCCAGTGACTGCTCTTTTTCTTCTTGTATCATATTAAAAGCCTGTGTAAGGTTGCCTGTGCTGAGATGAATAACTCTTTTATTGTCACAGCTTTCTGTCATACAGTCTCTTACTCTTTTTGGTTGTGTATCTTTGCATTAGTGGTTACGAAGACTTGTTTTATGTATTACATTTACATGGTGCAGATCACTTCGTAAAACTACTGTATTATTATTTGCTCTTCTGCCCGTGTCTGTCATCCACTAGTTTAATGAGGTGACATTTTTATGTGTACTGCATGTACACATTGATGATAGTGCTTAGTGGTATTTGACCTTGAGTGATCTATAAGAAACACTTCTATAAATACATTCCTACCAAATAGTTCCTAGTTGCTAGATACATTTAAGAAGAGCCTAACAGTTCTCAAATACGCTTGCGTACTTATACTTTTTCATATATGTTCTGTCTACAGTATTAACTGTATTATACATGTTATTTAGGGGTGCATCAGTGAGTGTTGGCTGAACACTGAATGTGTTCTAAAACTAGAACAGATAGCTCAATGTAGGCTGTGTAAAACTGATCCAGACCTCCAATTCCTTGCCATGTGTAATTGTATCACTTCAGCACGTGCGGAACTCAACTGTAGAGTTTTATGGTGGTGGCAAACAGCTCTGATAAACCTTATCATCGTGCTCCTTGCAGTTGTCTGTCTGCCTGGTCCTTTTGCTGGAGCTGCAGTTGCCTAGAGAAAGGAAATGGTGTCTGCCCTTGGTCTTGTTCAGTGCAAGCCTTCGGATTTTAGTGTTAAGCTTAAACGTTGTCATTATGCCAGAGATGTGAAGTGTTGACTATCTTCTGCCTGCTCTGCGGTGATTGTGTCAGCGTTTAAAAGAGGGAGTTCTTAAAACTGTTAATTAGGCAGTGCAGCAGCAAAATTTTGGGCGCAGTGCTGAGCTAGGCTGGGAATGCATTCGTGGACTGAGAAACTGAGAGATGATTAGCAGGAGAGTGGTTAAGCACCTCAGTATGCATGCCTTTAAACTTAAAAACAAACAAACTGAACTAAATTGCCATTTATATCTTTAAGAATAATAATGATAAAATAAAGCTTTAAGGTAAAGTGTGTATTTATACTAGTTTGAATATGAATAGGTGTTCATCTAAGTTGAACCTTATCATGGAGACCCCAGAATTCCACCCCTAATAAAAGTGGGCTGCAGATACAGCAGTGACTCTGATCTTTTCAATAGGTGCATCTGTCCGTAGCAATCTCATCAACTGGATAGATAACAACTTTGTGCCAAGAGTGTTAATTTAGCAGGTCACTAGGCTGAGCCTTGTTAATACAGGATCTTCAGGTCATCGTGGTTGACGAATATGTACCCCTTCACAGAATTTTGGCCTTGTGAGCTTTAGGAGTGTTTCACATTTAATATGGAGCTTACAGGTTTGATGTAAAAGTTGTCTCATTTTCCTGAATTTACTGCCATATAATTCTGAATCAGCAAGAACAATCTGTTGTGTTAATTTGAGCCAGCAAGCGCAGGGAAGAACCGAAAATGTAGCAGTTAGCAGGATCTGACCTGAAACTTATTGCCCAGTAAGTAGTTAAAAGGCCAAATGATTTCTGTTCTTGAAGAAATAATTTATTCCTTGTTTGTTATAGTTGTTGTGCTGTTGTTGCTCTCTTAGCTTCTGACTCTTTCTATAAGTTTTATATTTTTGATCTGTGATTTCAGAACATCTACTGCAGAGTTGAAAAAGATGAGCTTTAAAGAAACGGAATAGTCTTTTGTTCATTGTTCTTGTGTGTTTGATTTATATATAGCGATATAGTTAACTTGAAAGGGACAGTTCTGTTTTCTGATAGTTTTACGTGTTCTTATATACTGTGTTATTCTACACTAGGCTTAAAATACTTCACTTTTAGTTTAAGAAAGCAGAGAAACCAGTTTGCTCAGCTTCAGTGCGTTTACCAGCACACATGAGATGCATGCAGATCTTGTGTGTGTTCTCCCAAGAGGAATGTTCACTGCCAATATTTCACCTGTGTTGATCAGTTTGCAGAGTGGGTCATTTGTTCAGTGTCTGTAAGAGCTTAAGGGCTGGGGGAAAGAAAAGGGCAGCCATGCTGTCAAGTGAGCACGGTTCTCTTCTGCATTATATGTGATGGAATGAGAATCAGGAACTATTTACTTTTCCAAATATTAGTAATCTCAGTGTCAGTTGGGGGATGTGTGCAAATGCTGGTTAAAACCCATTTTTTTTTAAGTACATCTGCCGTTTTCAACTAATGTCACAGAGCAATGACAAAGTGTTTGGTTATTTTTCTAGTAATGCAGTCCATAACAAAAGCTGCCTAATTTAAAATGAAGGAAAAAAAAATGATACCACAGTAGCCAATCTCTGTAGCTTTCAATTGATGATTTCTTGCTAGTGTTTGAGCTACAAAATATGACTGGAATTGTATCATTGCCACAGAGGAACTGAGGTTGGATTTTAAGCATGAAAGTGATTGAAACTTGCTAGTGGAGTTTTACATAATGAAAGAATATATATATATTTAAATATATATATATATTTTTTTTTTTTATAACCCATAAGCATGGGGTGTTTTTGGGGGGGTGGGTGGTAGGGGAGGTGCTGTATTCTGTCCAAGGATGGTCTAAACTGTTACGATGAAAAGCACCAAGTGTTTCTGGTAACAAATCTATTTAAAATACTTTTGTCTTGGTACATCACATTGGTTAAGAACAAGAATACTATGTTTATATTGGCAGCCTTTGCTAGTAATAAATCTATTTTAATGAGTCTTTCGCTATGTAAACAGAATGGTGAACATAGTGCTTGGTTCCAAAGCCATACCTGCTGTCATGGAGCTTTTGCTGCTACAGAGTGAAACATCAAAGTGCTCCTCATACTGCCAGCAGCATCTTCACAGCCAGTGGCATTTAGGCTTCTTTAGTGCAGGTGAAGCATCACTTGCATCCTTATTTTGGAACATTATATTAATTACCTGCTAACAAAGTTTTATGACTGTATGCTTAAAGTGGTGATTTGGCTACCCTCTAATATACAAGGGCTCTATATTTGGAAGATTATGATTCAGTGAATTTTGTCCTGATTTCACTAGGTTGGATAGTCTCAGTCAGTAAAGGCTGCTTATGTGGTGTGGGCTTAGCTTTTCCTTTTTTTCTGTGTTCATCTGCTATGGATACAGCTGTTGAAAGAGGGGCTTTTTTTTTTCTCCTGTTATGGTGTATTGTGAATTTTAGTTGGCTTGTTTCACGTGAAAGGATGGACACAAATTCTTTATCAGCTTGTAAACATCCGTCCTGTTCAACCTCTGCTTCTGTTGTGGGATCTAAAAGGTGATAGATACGAGAAGAAAAACAATCTGGATGCCACATACAGGTAGTTTTTAATTGTTCCTGGTTTTCATTAGTTGTATGTAGAATGATTTACCTAAGTCAAATCTTTTGCAAATGGTCACTAATTGCATAGTTTGTGTTTTCTGTGTGCCCAGATGGAGACTTTGGTTTCATGACTGCTGGGGCTTGATGTTAAGTGTGTAGCATTGCTACTTTAATACCTTAGTCATCTCATTGTTAATATTTGTTAGTAGGACAGTGTGGTTCAGATGGTACAGTCAGAGGGATAAATAAAAAGGATGGTGTGCAGGAGGGTCTGAAGCCTAATATAGTGCTAGTGCTGCATGTCATCAGAGAAATCTTTCTTCATTTCCAACTATATTAAATGGAGGTGATGTAGCTTTTTTTTTGTTTAAACCTCTACTAGAGAAGAATTTAGTACTTAGAACGAACTTAGGTGATATAAAAAAGATGGTCACGAGGAAAGTTTATATGAAGGTGCCTTGAGGATTCAGATAACTGCGTGGTTGCTTTATTGCCTCTTGACTGTTCTAAATCACAGATACTGATTTATTAGTCTGTATTTAAAGTAGAGAATAACAGGATCATGCATAAAGCCGGGTAAAGTTTGTGTGACTCATCCAAACACAAGAATTTTTTTATACTTTTCTTCAGGAGGAAATGAAGAGGAGGTCACAGACAGACAGGAAAGAAGGTTTGAACCATGATGAAAGAAGAAGAGCTAATCTTACCGAATATTCTTCTTAAATTTTTTTCCTAAATCTTAAAACGAATGTTGACTGACACCATCACCAAATAAATAAATAACTAGAAGGAAAAAATGCTGAAGTTCCATACTTTCTTCTAAAGGGTTTTTAAAGTTTAACTAAATCTTGATTACTATTTAAAGGCTTGTAATGCATTATTGTTCTCTGTCCATGTCTGTCACTGCTGTTATGGGTAGTTGTCCCAAGTCTGTAGCTTAGTTGTTGATTAAGTATCAAATGTTGCTCCCTCAACAGCATAGATTTACCCTAGTGTGGTATATCTATGCTTTTGTTCAAGATGAAGAGTGCTGCATCGCTAAATTTGCTGTACTGTGTATGTACATATCTGCAAAGAGATTATGATCTAAAAGTTGTAATAGCATAGTTCTGGTTGAGGGGTATACAGTCATTTGGCTTACCTATGCTATGAAAATGTTCTATTTCATACGGAAGCTAGTTTTAAACTGTTTTTCCTTGTGGTTTCTGAAACTGGTTTGTTCTGGTCTCCATTTTCAGTTTAGCACTGATTATCTTGAGTGTGAAATTAGGGGCACGAGCCTTATAATTTCTTGCATGTATAGGACAGGTTTTTATTTGTAAATTACTTTTAGCACCATCTGGTATACAGGGAAGTGTATATTGGGGTAGACTTCTAATATGTGCAGCTAAAGTCATTTGGAACCAGTTGTAGTAAGTAGATATAAGATGTTACGGAGTTACTTAAGATTGTTTCTGCCCCTTCTTACACAATTAATATGATCATGCTTGACTACTCAGTGCTTTTTTAGTGGAGTTTTTAAACTTTTGTGATAGAATAGCCATGAAGTCTCTCACTTTAGGAATAGAATTATTCCTTCTGACAGTGCAGGAAAATGAAGAGCAGGGAATAATACCATGTTGGAAGCTGTTAGTTTAGTGAATAATGAAAACCTTTCTAATGCCAGCTGTATGCGCACATGATCTGTTTCCGTTAACGAACATTTCAGGACCTCTTCCTCTTAACAGTAAAAGTCAGCCTGCTTGGGCATTAAGCCATAGTTTTTGTTTCTTGGCTTATTCAATTTAATGACCTCTTTAGGGTGTATAAATCCCCCCCCCTTTTTTTTTATTCTTTCATCTGAAAAGTGACTGAAAACGACTACTTGAATTACTCATGTAGCAAGGAGGTACTGACAGTTTATTACTGTATTGGAGCTACTGCTATTAATTTAAACATTCTGTGTTTAATTTTTTCTTTGTGAGTACAAAGTAGTTTGTAATTTTGTTAAATTTGCGAGTTACATCCATGCTGGTATTATAAACACCTGAGCTAAGCTCAGATCTCATAAGCACCTGAGCTAAGCTAAGATCTGATAGAGAAAGCTAAAATAAGTGTTTTCAAGATAAAAATGTATTCCTATTATTAAATTATAAAGTTTTGTAAAGCTCTGGGTTTTTTTTATTGCTGTCAAGTTTACTGTTCAGTGTTACTATGAATAAATGGCTTTAGTTATAGGAAATGTGGGTTTTATTTTATTTATTTTCCTTATTCCCCATCCCTCTGGGTTTCTCTACTGCTTATCTCCCCAGAATTGAAGGGTTTATCTCAACTCTGGAAATGACATTTATGTCAGTGAGGGTGGGGAGCAGCAGAAGACCGGTTGTCAAAATCTTGGTGACAAAACCTGAATGTAGCAGCAAATAAGGTAGCAGAAACACTTTGGTGTATATGTAGTGTTTGTTCTGTTTTGGGGATATGTTAAGCTTGAATTAGAAGGTAAATATTTAAGAAATAACAAATACACTAATACAAGCTGCATTTCCTGAGAAATACACAATGCTGGCAAATCCTTTTAACTGTAGATATCCAGCTATTATTTGAAAATAATTTTTTTAGGATTATGAAGAAAACCTCGAAATATGGACAGTATGATTAAGAATGGTGTGTACGTGTAGAAGTCTGAAACAGTAGCACCATGAGGCATGAATCACTTCATCTATTTTAATGGTTGGCTGCCTCTGAAGAAAGGCAGTTTAAGTGTCAAAATAAACTATTTCAGTGCTCTTCCCTTTTTTAGTAGAAATGCCAGTATTTTTCCTATGTGTGTGCTTCATGGTGTTTCTCAAGTGCCAAAAGTCCCAAATGTCCCTTGTCTACCTGTGAAAATATCTTTGACAAGATCTCGTGTATTAAAAATGGAAAATAAACTTTCAAGCCAATTCTGTAAGTGACACTGCTCACTATTAGAAGACTTCCTAGTTTTATTTTGTATGACTCTACTGCAGGACTTTCTTCATCGAATTAGAAAGCCAAAGACAACATTGAGCTGAAGTGTAGAGTTTTCTATGTAGTATGGTATGCTTTGGTTAGACTGTATTGCTTGAAGTGTATTTGGTAATACAGGATTCACGTTTTGAAATCACGCTGGAAAATTTATGAGGGAAGATGCGCAGTATGTCTTTCAGACTTATATGTAAATTGGTGAAGTTTCAGTATACCTACAACTCAAGTACTTTTTTATTAAACCAAAACCAAGCAAGGTACAATGAAGTTACTGCTGTTTATCAGCATATTACATCAAATGGAAGCTGAATGTGAGGAAGGGGAGAAAAATGCTGTTATGTGTAAGATACAGCTTTTTGTAGTATGTAGAAAGCAAAATTGAAGAAAAGTCTTACGCACGTTTCATTCCAAGGTAAAGCTTTCTAGTTATATTTTAATTTCAAGCTTAATTTGTAGAGGGAATAACCAGAAGAGTATACTGTGTGACTGGACTGCTTTCTTGGCGTATGGTAAATCTTCTTGGTTTTATACACCAAATAATTTTCTGAGTTGTGGTATTGTATTTGTTGACACCATGCTTTATTTTCTACTGTATGAAATCTTACTACCTTTGGGTTAGTTGTCTTCTAAAGTGGAAGGTGGGGAGAAACCTACATGCTTGATGCTGTAATAATATAGGGTTACTGATGCTGAAAGTACATGAGAATCATAACATTTTTTTCACTGTGTTTGATTGTATGCAAAACAATCATGAATGTAAAATACTGCTGTGGTCTGTGAGTCTGTGTCTATAACAGAAACCAAAGAGTGTTGGGATCCTGCTGTGCTGTAGCTGACATGGTATTGCCCTGTCCCTAGTGTTCTTTGTCTGTGGTTGTCCAAAAGCTGGGGTTAAAGTGTAGGGAATGGAGAGCTTGGTGGGAATTGATCAGCATGGTGGGAATTGATCTTCTTAGGTCTAATGGAAAGGAGAGGTAGGCAAATACTATCAGAACCACTTCTTGCCAAAGCTTAAGGAAATTTTTTGAAACATCAAGTTCTTATCTATGGGAAAACTATTTTCCACTTATACAACTGTGATGAACTTGAAATCTGTTTTCTATTTTGCCTTTTTTTTTTTCCACAAGTAACTTGGAATATTCACTTAGACCTGAATTTCTTGCCACATTTTTGTTTCACAGTAATTTTGGTTTTTTTGTTGTTTGTATTCCAAAGAAAAATTTGCACAAAAAGGGGAAACTGATCATTTTGGAATAAATGCAGGCTGAATAAATTGAAAAATATTCTTTCATTGGCTACCATAATGTCAGCTTGGATAGAATTCTCATTTAACTGCCTCATTAGTGGCATTTAGGGAAGTGGTTTAGTGGTGGACTTGGCAGTGCTAGGTTAACAGTTAACAATGATCTTGAAGGTATTTCCGAACGTGAATGATTGTATGCTTAAAGGCAGACATGGATGTCTTCTGCTAAAGACATGGGATTAAGGCAACATTTCATATCCTAATGTATGAAGGTAGTACTACTACGTTGCAAAGCTGTTATCTATTGGTAGAAAACATTTATAGCTGATGTAAGTTTTGAAGTGCCTAAAGTCTTTCCTTGTAATAGTTTTGTCTTGAAAAAACTCTGAGCTAAGCCTACAGTTCTGAAGATACAAGGTACTTAATTGTCAGATTGAGACTGAAGTACCTGAGGATGTGGGTTCCTTTGTGAAAATCTCTATCAGCCACAGGCAAAGACCATTAGGATGTCTTTCTGTCTTCTCAGATAAGCTCTGATGTCATCCATGAGTAGTCAAGGGATTAGGGAAGCCTTAAAATGCTGTAGGATGCAGTATCTTGTTTTTAATTACTTCTAGAAGCAGAAACAGATGAGAATTTGTAGATAGGAACTTACTGAATAGGCAAGTGTGGTCCTTGGGCCTGCAATGTGGAGGTAAATACAGCAGTAATTAAGACTAGCCTAGTTATTCTCTGGTAGTCTCAGTGCTCTGAAGGAAGGAAGATACAGCAAAGAAGGTGTCCCTGGGCACAGCAAAGGACAGACATACATTCTCAATGGTGTGCATGTGCAGAAATTAATGGAGCCAACTTGGCTTTTCTGCCTTAGAAGTAGCATATTTAGAAGAAGAGTAGACATGATAGTCTTTATAATTTAAATATGGTTTTCTGGAGTTTAATAGTGTAGATTTTATTTATTTTTTTCTCAAAGGTGTGTATGTTTTTGTATTTAAGGGCTTCAGCCATTAAGAATACTAGCAATCAAGTTTTTGTATATTTAACAAAAATATATTCATCTTCCAAGAGTTTGTGAATAAATCAATAAAATTGTACACTTAGTGGGAGATACCAAGCAGCTTTTGGTAATAGAACAATAAATGCTGTATTATTAAAATATGAAGAAGACAGAAGTGTTTCAATATGGGAAGATGAACCTGAGTGATCTCAGAAACTTTTCAACCTGTGTCTTTCTCCCTTAAGTTATATGGATCTATTTAAAACTAAATGGATTTACAGAGTTCCACAAATAGTTTCACTGTCAGTTAAAGAAGTAGCTCCACCTTGCTTCCATGGGGCGCCACCTTGATGGTGACACAAATGTTTGTGCTGGTGTGTTGTGAATTGACTTGAGTAACCAATCTGGATTAAAACTAACCTGAACCATTTCCCCAGTTAATCTTGGCAGATTTGCAGAACACAATGTTAACTACCACTGTGACATTTGAAAAAACAGAAACAGCTCATTTTGATCCTAAACCTGTCTGAAACAAACTAAGAAATCCACAACTGTATCTCCTTTCCTCAAAGAACTAGGCTTCAAATGAATGGTGTGTTTATTACTTCAAATATGCAGGCTACGTTTTTTGAGTGCAAGCCATTACCTGTGTGTCCTGCAATAATGTCGGTAATGAAACTTTGAAGGGAGCATGGGGACAAGAACAAAGGTCTGTGTACTGTTGTACAAACACTGTAGCTACTTTCAAAACCGCAAAGAGCTTCAGTTCAGCTAGAATCTGCTATAATATAAACTTAGAAGAAAAGAGAACTAGAAAAAAAAGAGTGAAATAAGTTCTGCTATTGCATTCAGTTCTATATAAGAAAGTAGTGGGTAATAGCACATTGTCATGCTAGCCTATGTATAGAGAAAATTGTAGAAACTGGAAAATTTTACTTTTTAAAGGAACTTGTAAAAGGCCAATTCCTGTTAGTACTTGTCTATGTTTGAATTCGGGTAACGTGAACCTGTTTTTTTTTGGTATTGTAGCCTGTTGCTTTAGTCTGTTGTTTCTGTCCCTCTGTTTTAGGAAAAAACAACATTGTGTGTGTAAACAAGCTTGTTTTAAAGATGAATACTGGCTGATATTTTCTTCTGAAAACAGTGGAATCCATCAGTGTACAAAATACCAAAATGACTAATTTGAGGTTTTAGCTGCCAGTGCTTATTTGGGAGTTGTTCTTAGTGCCATGTTACTATTGCTGCATCTCTAATCTGCATGTTATGTTACACTGGCACAAAGCAGACTGAGATCAGTGCAGGCTGCTTTGATACCTGACTGGATTAAATTAGTAAATTTATAAATACTAATTATACGTTACACTTCTGCAGTTTTCTGATTTCGTATTCTCACATCAGGGCAAAAACATCAACTAGTAGCGTTATGTTTCATCAAGGTTGTTTAAGTTTAAAGAAAAAAAGGGGTTACTTCTAGGTTGGTGGGTATATTTATCACAGACAAAACTATTCTGAAGTTTCTGCACAAAATAAATGTTTACTTTTGCAGTTGGTAGAAGAAAAAAGTATTTTTAATCACAGAATGGTTGAGGCTGGAATTGATCACTGGAGGTCATCCAGTCTAACCTCCCTGTTTATGTTTGGCTTCCAGAGCTGGGTGCAGTACTCCAGCTGGGGGTCTCATTAGAGTGAAGTAAAGGGGTGGAATCACCTCCCTTGACCTGCTGGTCATGCTCCTTTTGATGCAGCTAGGGTACGATTGGCTTTCTGGGCTGTGCGTGCCTATTGCCAGCTTATGTCAGTTTTTCATTAGCCAGTACACCCAAGTCCTTTGGGCTGCTTTCATCCCCAGCATGTATTGATACTGGGGGTGCCCCAGTCCCAGTGCAGGACCTTGCACTTGGCCTTGTTGACCTTCATGGTGTTTACATGAAGGATAGGCCAGTAGTTCACTGGAGTTACAACTGGAGTTGGTATTCTTCATTCTTTGTCTGAAAATCTTATGAAACTCTGTCAAATATGATTTATGGAGGGAACAGGCACTTGCAATGTCACCACACTCAGTTTTATGTTCAGTTTGTTTCCTATTTGTAGCATGATATTAAGCAATTCAGAGCGCTGTGTTTGGTAACAAGACAGATTGAGGGTGATACAAAAACATTTTTTTTCTGCCATTAGAGTACAGGAACCTTGACAGGATCACTTTCTGTAGATACCAGATCTTCTGATCAGACATGCTAATGGAGATCTCCTTTCAGAGAAGTGTGTATCCCAGGGGATGGTATTAGTTAGTTATTTTCATAAAGTTCCTTTTTTATTTTTTTGACAATGCTAATGTGAAAAGATCGAATACAACAAATCCAAAACCTGTATTGTTACGCTGTCCAGATGTTCCTAAAATGTGAATTTATCATCTAGTCACAAAAAACATTCTGTTGTCACAGTGGGGAGTTTCTTTGGGTGTTTGTACATTCGCTCATATCTCTCTTCCATTATAAATTCCTTTCCCCGAGATAAACAGCTGAGATAGATAGATTAGGGTATTTCTTAAAATATTTCTTAACTAATCATGACAGTAAAAGGGATCTGTAAGAGAAGTTTCCTGAAAGTTCTTTCAAACGCACTTTCTGGGTGGGAGGAGAGGTCTTCAGATGTGTTATTAGGCTTTAGTTTTTCAAGCACTTAGATGCATGTTTAGCTTAAAACATTCTAGTAAATATAATTAAGTGGGTAGGATTACTTTATAGGCCCAGATTTAGGCATGAGGTTGTTTTAGTCCAGAGGACAGTGGATTTGGTGAGTGTTGCCAGTGAGTGTGTAATTTTTTTTTTGTCATGTCTTTGATTTGTAGGATACTTCTTGTACCAATTCATTTTAATCTTTCCTCTCATCTTAAAGCAACATGGAGCCATTTCAGTTAGGACTAACAACTGAGGTCTATTTCCTAGTAAGAATACATTTTGTTTAAGTGGATTCCTGACATCTTAGACCTAAAGTTTGAATGTGTGTTTTCTTGTGATGTTGTTCTGTAAGCTTAGTCATTACTGCTTTGAAGCCAAACAATTTACCTTATGTGAAATTTAGTAATACATTCAGTAATTTAGTGATGGGTTCAACTGGCTTCCGTGGTATGCTACCCATTCTTTCTCGGGTATGTCATTGTGTTTTTGGAGTGAGTTTTGTATGCCTCATAGAAAAATAATTGGAGGAAGAGGAAAGGGCAGACATCCTGGGCCCAGTGATGATTTAATTTTTTTCAGACTCCAGATGTTTTGTTCTGTTACTGGAATATTTGGGAGAGACTTGAATTGGAGTGTAACAGGAATATTTACAACTGCGCCACGCTGATGAAAAAAATCACAGAATTAAAATTACTGGTTTATCACATCTTTAAATAGGAAGAGATTTCTACAACTTTTTTATCATTTTTCTTAAAGGGTTGTATTTCAAAAACAATTGAACTTTTTTCCGTGGTGCTGGCAGCCTTTTTTTGAGGTCACTGGTTAGGAGTTACAGCGTGTCCTGTTATGCATGTATGTATGTGTACATGGAAGTTTTCTGTGTTATTTATCCACTTGGACAAATTGGAGTATGTAACACTGGAAATGGTTATAAAAGCTATTTTTCAGTGTTTGTAGTGAGGAAATACATAAATAACCTGTCTTTTCTTTCCGCTGTGCTTTTCAGTAAGTTTAATCAGGTGATATGGCTAACAGATGTTCTGTCCTGTTCATCTCATTTTATGAAGCATTTACTGAAAATTACTTCAATTTTATATATAGTTTGCTCATCTTGGTGTGGGCTGCACTCCCTTTATTAGGCTAGTCTTTGGAAAGCAATTTCAACCCAAACTGTCAAATAATAACCCACTACTATCTTTCTCCCATTTCTTTCCATAGGCACACAAACCATCTTTAAAGAATAAATATACTTTTAAATTCTGAGATAAATTGTATTATTTCCTAACCACTTATTTTATAAGTAATAATGGTAACTACTAACCTTTATATTGTATGTAGGAGAAACTTTCTGCCACAAACATCAAATGTTGCTGAAAGAACACATTTCAGTGTTAGGAAATGCATTTTAAAAACAGGCTTGACATAAGTAAAGAAAACTGAAGTCTGTCGCTGACTTGCAAGGCTGGAGGTCCTCAGAGTTCCTCCAAGCTCTTTTGTCCTTGGAGATTGGGGAATTATATTTGATTTTCTGTAAGCTGTTATGCTGGCTTCCTTAACTATGGTATCTAGAGACAAATATTGTAGCAAACAAGCAGTATCTGACTAGGAAATGCAGCTTGCAATGGAGAACTTGGTGAGCATTTCTGTAATGCATAATTAGTGTGAAAAGTCATTCCCTAGTTTTGGATCAGTCTCTCAAAAGCTTAGGTTTCTGGATGGAGATGATAAAACTAATCTCTTTTTAGAAACCCTGTTTGCTCAAGATGTAATTATAGACCAGGATCTTCAGGTGGGAGATTTCACCAGAGCCTTGATACTGTAAGGTGCAGTTCATGAAGACAGTGTTTCTTCGTGAGTCCTAAGATCAGTATTCTAAGTCTAAATCAACCAGAGGAGCCAGAGGCAAGTGTATTGAGGCGGCCAGTCTGGCTGTGGAGGAATACTGCAGTGTTTTGGACAGCAGGACTAGGCTCCAGAAGTCTTCATGTCCATAAAATTGTCTCACTGTACTCCAGCCAGGATTTAAGATAAAGGGAATAACCAAGGTTTATCTGCAGAATGGGATAGAAAGTTGAGGAGGAGAAGCATTGTTCAGATTTTTGCAGGATGGGTTTTTTTTTTGATGGGGAGGGAAGAAAGAGATTTTCAAGTTGACAGCACAGATAAACGGAACTCAGGATAAGCAGTTCTGTCAAACTAATTAATATAAATCCAAACAATACTTTTTTGAGGGGGGTCATGACTATTGTCTTAAATAGAATGAGTAAGAAAAACTATTTGAAGAAGTGAAGTGATGGTACTATTTCTTCGTAGAGGATGAATCAATTTCAAATAGAATTATTTAAATAAGAATAGTTTGTGATTAATCTTTTCCAAAAATACATACTTACTGATATAGCTGTGTGTTAATTTGCAGCTGAATGTGACCCTTGTGCAGTATGTCAGTGTGACTCTGTTACAAATTACCTTTCCCTTTTTTACTGTCTCTAAATTTCCTACTCTATTTCATAAGGAGGTACAGTGTTAATGTTTGAATAGTGTTATATTCAGTGAAATAGACACTCACTATTTTGGCATGTTGCTGCCTTTTTTCATTTGTTTGTTTGTCATGAAATAAAAATGAATTTACTGGGTGCCTCTTTAAAGTATGTAGGGAGTGTTTTGTTCTTCAGACATCTGTCTACTTGGATGTGAACCATAACTCAGTGAAATGCAAAACATTTTATGGGGATAATCTAATAGCTATTGATAGTGTTTTCTGCATATTTTTCTTACAGACTTGTGAAAATATTTTCTGTTCTTAAAATAGACTGATTAGATGACCAGAAACAATCAGTTCAAATGACTTGATATATCTTTTTAATTGAAGTTGTATTGGTAAAATAAAAGAAACAACTTCTTTACAGTTTTTGGTGGGTTGCTTGGTTAGTTGTTTCTCCCCCACACTCAGTTTTTCAAGTTTAAATGAAATGACATTTTCTCAGGAGTAATTCACTGTGCATACAACTGATCTGTCATGGTTGATGTATTCTTTTTGCTGCCTTTCCACTGATTATTTTACTTATACCTGTTCACTGCATGGCCAGATAAGGAGCTAAATGGCCAAAAAGGAAAACTGCAAAAGACCTGTTCCTCAGGATGGGAAAGGCATCGCTGAGTCAAAGGAGGGGTGGGGATTTTTGTTTAGGGGACAGGGAGACTGGTTTAGACTGCCCTGGAACTTCATCCTCAGACCTTGGATAGAGCATTGCTGTATGCAAACTTATGCTGCTTGACTGGTTAATCTGCAGCCCTGAAAATTACTGTGGGTTGCTGTAATTGATTTACTCATTGTTAGATGCCTACCACATACCCAGCTTTGGAAGCAAATGATAATGTTAACCTGCCTTCAAAGTTTGTTCTAAGACGAGTCAGGTGGAGTAAGTTCTTGAGACATCAATCTTAACTGCTGTGGATATCACATTTTACTTAATTATGGCATAAGCTGAGCATCTGATTTCTTTACAGTTTCGTATTGAAATGCTTCCTGATAGCGTCAGCAATGTAATGGCTGTTGGGAGTAAATGGAAAGAAATAAGCTTCAAAAGGTTCTTTTACACTTGTCCTTGATACTGCGTGTATATTGGATAGCCATGTAATGATAAATAATTCATATGAATGTTATTATTTTCATTTGAAACAAATGAAAATTGGTCAATCTTAATGAACCTGTTCACTAAATTCCATCTTGGAATCCCTCTCAAAGAACAACTTTTGATTATTTTTCTTCAGTGAATTAAACAAAGCAGTTACCAACGTATTTTAGATTTACAACATTTTCACATTTGTTATTTGTGGAAGTATTTCAGGCTTTGTTAAAAAATGCAGGAAATAACTACTTCATCATGTATTCCAAGAGTCATTTACTACAACTTCTAGGCTTTTTCTCATTTTACCTTTAACACAATCCTATTTAAATGATTTTAATAGGCTATAATATGTTTAAAGATAGGTTTCAAATTTATCATATTTATTTTTTTAAAAACATGCATTTTAAAATAACTTTTATGCATTCTGTATAGTTATTGTGTGCAATATCTGTTTTGTATAAGCCAGATATTTTGAAATGTTGAGACCTGGAGGCAGGCAATGTAGGAGGGATACAGTGCATAGATTTTATTTATAAACCTCTTAGGTGATTACTGTTAATGTCACGTTAGGGAATGAATGTGTAAGAGGGGAGAGCTTGTATTAATGTTCTCATTTACATAACCTTTTTAATGAAAGGCTTAATTGGCTGAAAGGTGTATGTTGTTAAAGAGGTGAAATGACATTGAAATGACATCACACAGCTAAATCAAAGACTGGGAAGGTTTCTGCATTAAACTATGAACTGTGTTCCAAGAAATTATGGAAAATAAATACTACGAATGTAAAGCTGCAAATTCATATGGCCACCCAGGCACTCTGTCAGCATTGGTGTTCTAAAACCCCAGTGGTTTATGCAGTGATGTGAGTCTCCTCAGGAGATGGTGCCAGACTAGATCCTCTTTTTCTTTCCAGTGAAGTTTTTGAAGTGCTCTTAAATAGCGCTTCTATCAAACATTGTCTAATTTATTGACAGCAGTTTTCAGTTGCACTGGCTACTTCTGTTGAATTTCACTGCTCACTCAAAAATTCTCTTTGAAGCATATGGAAGTTGAATGTTTATTAAGTCAGATTGTGTCATAAGTGTAATACTTCCGTAGAGAATGCTGAGCTATTATCATTCCATGCAGCAGACCTTCAGAAACTCTTTCTAAATGGTGATTAATTATAGTTATTCAGAATTTCTCTGTTTTTGTGTAGTTGGTGGAGTGCCATTGTTTAGCCATGAAATAGGCTTGAGTATTGTTTTTTGCCATTGAGTAGACTGAAAACTGAAAAACCTTCAGAGAGCAATCTAAAGAAGGCACTAAGTTCAAGGAGAACATCCTGGTGTCCTCCTCAGGCATGTATGTGCATCTTGGGGGGGGGGAAGAACACCTGAACTGTTGTAATATAAAGGGAAGAATTCTGAAAATTGTTTAAGAGCTTGACTTGCCTAAAAATATCCCCAGTCTTCAAAAGTTTGTGGTCACTTCAGTCTGAAGGTTTGGAAAGGTCTTTTACTACATGATGGGATGCATTTCAGGTCAGTACAGCAGACCTCTTGTAATGAAGAATTGTCACAGCAACCTGGACTGTGTAGATGAGTTTAAAAAGCTGTAAATCTGCTGGCAGGGTATGAATTTACAACTCTGAATAAGGTATACGACCATGGTCAAACATTTCATATTAAGATCAGTTAATGAGAGATCATGTAAATAACACAAGATCAGTTTTGAAAGAATGATATTTTGTCTGGGAATCAAGCTGAGATGAAGGTACAGCAAGGAATGAAACCGCAAGAAGGCAAAAGCAGGAGACATGAGGAACATAGGAATGTGGCTTTGTTAAATAACTGCTTCTGACATTGTATTACTGACCCAGTTGAAGCACCACTTTTTTAAGAAGAAGCCTTAGATATTAAAGACAGACAGTTCTGCTGACTTCAGTAGAAAAGAGCGAATCTTAACTGAAGTGCCTTATTGCAGCATGAAGGAGTAAGAAACTTTTAGTTTTTCCTCCTCACTTATGTAGCATAAAGAGCTGGTGCAACTTGGTTTGCAAGGGGAAGTTGTGAAAGAAGTTATCTCATTTTCATGCCCACTGTGCAGAATAGCTTACCTCTGCATTTATGGGGCCAGTACTTCATGTTCCTCTGCATTGCCCAGAAAATCACAACATAAATTTCCGTTGATCTTCAGGCTTCTCTCTTAACTTTAAAATGTACATTCAGTCTATTTCTGTCCAGGGAAGGAGCTAGTTCTTTTAGGAGAACATGAGGTGCCAGGGGGAAGGTTGTGCAGCCGGAGGTGGTTTGTGGCATAGGACTTTTGGAGAGGTTGTTGAAGGTCTCTGAATGCGTCTTCATTTTTCACTTGGTGGGAAAATGTGAAAGGAGGGAGTTAGTTTACCCAGATCACTGCTAGTTGGAAGAATATGCGTAATTACAGCATGCCATAATTATGTAATCACTCAGAAAGTGAGTCTGCGTAGAGCATTGTGATACATGTTGCTACAGCTACATTGAGTGTAACTGTACTTTTTTACGTTGTGAATGTCAAAGTGTGATGATATCATGTATTTGTTAGAGTTTTAATTTTGGCGTACACGTAGTTTGGATGAATTACAAGTGGCTGTAATACTGTTAAAAATCCCTGCTTTTGACACAAACATTCACACAGTAGCTCAAGCAGATGGCTGTGTGTTATGTAGCACTTTCTTAAATTGGAGGCAAATCAGGAAATTAAACAGTACATCTAATCATGTACTTACCGGAGGACAGTATTTGAGCAGCTGTTCCCAGGGGTGGGCAGGTGCCCTATTCTGCTTTTGTTCAACTACTTCCTGCAGTGAGTGTAAGATCATTTTAAGTGAAGCAAAGACTGACTATAACTTCCTAAAGATTTGAGAAGATGAAAACTTCATGCTGTTAACTTGGCACGTACAATCTTAATTGCAGCAACTGAGGGGGTAGAAATCAATATATAGCAAAGCGTGGTTGCAGGTTTCCATGAATTTTATTAAGTAAGATTAGATTGCAAATTTATAGGTAGCTTCGGAACTTGGGAGACTTGTGGAAATGTCTTCTCAGTATGATTTCTACTTACTTACTGTGAATTTTCCCATCATAGTTTTTTTTTCCTAGCACTTTTTAAAATACAAAAACCATAGAATTGTGCTAGTAAGAGATTTCATACTGAAAATGTTTCTCCCTGACAAAGGGAGTGAGTTAGTATCTACACTGGTATTCTTGTTAATTGAATAATGCAAATGTAAATGTAAAATTAATATGCAAAACAACACAAACAACACATCCTAGCAAACAGCCCTTATTTCTGGTGAAATGGCTTTCACATGTAACTGATGACAGTCTCCTAGGTTTGAAAATGCTTGTCTGTGGGTTTTGGGATTTATTTTCTTTTCCTTCCCTTTTGTGGTCTTCAGACAGACAGATGTTTTCATGAGATAGAGGGGAATAGCTATCAAATACTGGTTTGGAGGCGGCTCTGGAGGCCTCTTGGCGCAGGAGGAATTCTTGTTTTCACTTCTGAATGCATATGGGGATGTAAATTCCACACTCTTGACTGTACCTGTGAAAGAAGGGAACCAGAGTGGCTGTTCCCTGCCTGTGGCCATGATTCCTGCTCTGGGCTCAGCAATGCACTGCGTGTTGTGGATCCCTGGCTGACTGCAGGGGAACGTGATGCTTCTTCCTGGCTGCTGCACTGTGAGATATGCACCTGCACAGCCTCAGCTAGTGGGCAAGGAATAGCTCTTGGCTTTGCTAAGACAGCTTGATAAGGGCAAAGCAATATACCTCTTTTAAGCATGTATTTGTATATAATATATTTTGGATCTTTCAAGGAATCGTAGAATATTTTTGGTTGTAAGGAACCTTAAAGGTCATTTAGCTCTAACCACCTGCCACCGACAGGGACACCTTCCACTAGGCAAGGTTGCTCAAAGCCACATCCAACCTGGCCTTGTTTGAGTTTTTAAAAGCCAAATAACAATCTGTAAAATTTAAATCAAATGAATTATGTAGTAAATGCAAATTAATTAAATAGTAAACGGGTCAACTTTTATGCAGTTCTGAATGATGGTGGTCAGTGAGGGTTTTTCCCAGGTTTAAAATGTTACAAGTTTATTACTTTGAAAGATACTTCATAAAAAAAGATACTGTGCTTTCTTGGTTTATTTAAAGTACTCTTGCTATATACAGCACTTAGCACTTCTAACAAATGTATTTATACAACTGTAGATAAGGGACACGCCAAGTAAGTGCGAGGTTTTGAAGTGTTAGGTAACTCCTGAACTGGCCCAGCTACAGGTTGGGCAGAGAAGAGATTCAGAGCAGCCCTGCAGAGAAGGACTTGGGGGTGTTGGTCAATGAAAAAATGAACATGAGCCGGCTGCAGTGTGCTCTCGCAGCCCAGAAAGCCAACTGTATCCTGGGCTGCATCAAAAGGAGCGTGACCAGCAGGTCGAGGGAGGTGATCCTGCCCCTCTACTCTGCTCTACGGAGACCTCACTTGGAGTATTGTGTGCAGTTCTGGTGTCCTCAACATAAAAAGGACATGGAACTGTTGGAACAAGTACAGAGGAAGGCCACAAAGGCGATCAGGGAACTGGAGCACCTCCCATATGAAAGTAGGCTGAGAAAGTTGGGGCTGTTCAGCCTGGAGAAGAGAAGGCTGCGTGGAGACCTCATAGCAGCCTTCCAATATTTGAAGGGGGCCTATAGGGATGCTGGGGAGGGACTCTTCATTAGGGACTGTAGTGATAGGACAAGGGGTAACGGGTTCAAACTTAAACAGGGGAAGTTTTGATTGGATATGAGGAGGAAATTCTTTACTGTAAGGGTGGTGAGGCACTGGAATGGGCTGCCGAGGGAAGTTGTGAATGCTCCATTGCTGGCGGTGTTCAAGGCTGGGTTGGACATAGCCTTGGGTGGCATGGTTTATTGAGAGGTGTCCCTGCCCATGGCAGGAGGGTTGGAACTAGATGATCTTAAGGTCCTTTCCAACCCTAACTATTCTATGATTCTATGATTCTAACTGTAAAAATTCCTGCCAAAGTGGGAACAAGCAGGTGATACAACAGAAAATGATGCTACTAAGCTTTTCTAGTTGCTTTCATTGCATTGGTAGATGTTTTCTCACTGATGAATGATACTGGTAAATATTTGCTTATTTTAATGTATGGTATGTCACAAACTTAGATCTTGAGACCGTTGTCTCTCATTTGCTGTGCATTTTCCTGCTGAGTTTGGCTGATAAAGGGGTGGAAATGCAGCATTTTTCTTAAACTATCCATTTCCCAATTAAGGAAGTCAGTTGCTTACCAGAGTGTTGAGTTTGCAGCATGGATGAGATATGAGCTGTGACACTGGTAGAGTGAAAATTAGTAAGAGGGAGGAGAAAGGAAGTGCGTCAGTGATCTTGGGTGGTTGTGCACCTTCTTCAGGCAGGAGTTTCCTTCTAGAAGTCTGCTGGCATTTCAGGTTACGGTGGGAAGTGTAAGTAACAGCTGTTGAGATCATCCACCTTTTCACTTGCAGTGCAGTGAAAAGTATTAAGCCCTATGCTTATCATAGAATCATTTAGGTGGAAAAGACCCTAAAAATCATTTGGTCTGACTGTTAGCCTAACGTTACAAAGCAACAATCTTTCATTTACAGATTATTTATCTCCACGTTATTCCCATGGATGTAATGTGGGGGATCGTGGAAACCATTTACAAATAACAAATCATATAATACGTGATGTACAGTACTGGTGAATGATCTGAAAGAAATCTTTCTTACTGGCTCAACAAACAACTTCAAGCCGCATGTATTTTTCCGTTGTTGAAATTGGGAAGAATTCAGATAAGAGGTCGTAAAATGTGATTGTTAATTCATGATGTTTTATTGGTGTGCTATTTTTATATATGTATGTAGGAGAACCTGCAAAAGCCCTATGTGGTCCTTTTATTAAAGACAGTTATGAACAAAAATTGTATATAATTGTAATGCTAGTCTAGAATTCTAGCACTAGTCTGTGTTAATAGTATTTTAAAATTTTATGGGAAAGCTCTCTTTTAAAATAAAGAGTTTCTGTTTCTTCTATGGTATGGTTCGGTGTTAGGGAATTAAATTTCTATTTAATTCATTTGCTGACATTTTAATATAAATTTTAATATATAATTTTGTCATATAGTTTAGTGGCAAATGGGATTTAAAGACAATGCAGAAACATTGGTTTATAATCTGAATTAAACCATTCAGATTGAAAAGGCCGTAACAATTTTATCTGGTCCTCCCTTTTTTTGCCCGGTCTAAGTGATAACAATATTTAGAATTCCTTTCAAAATCGCTTTAGAGTGATCTTTGGCATTTCCCTTTGTAATTCTTTTCTATCCTTTTATCTTCTTAACTGTTGACTCTCTTTCTTGTCAGCATTATGTCTGCTGAAACTGTGGCCTGTTTTTTTCTGGTTTATTTTTTAGTATAAACCTGGATTTTCAGTACCATGATTTACTGTAAAAACCTGTTTGTTGATTTTCATTCTTCCAAATCCTTTGCATGAAAAACTGGAATCTAGTTTTCAAGCCAAACTTTCATCAATATTTACGATGATTAGTACTGAAAGGTCTTAAATATTTCGTAATTTGATGATTGCTATATTTCTTGGCCTCTTTAACACTTTTTTGCCTACTCTTTTTAGAGAGAAAAACCATAAAACTTACTCTAAAAAATCCCTTTTTAAAAGGGGCTTTACGTTGCTGCTCTTAGGCAAATACAGTTATATGTACTTTTCAAAAAGGAACTCCATTGTCCGGTTATTATTCAGATGTTTTTAAGTAACTGTAAGATCAGGCAAACTGTCAGGGATTAGTTGCACGTTAGTCAAGGTTCACAAGTAGTTGTATTGTGGTGAAAACTCTTAAGTGTAATTCAGTGTTTCTGAAAAGTACATTTAAACTTGGATGATTTGAGCGCATAATCGTAGAATCATAGGATGGTTTGGGTTGGAAAGGACCTTAAGATCATCTAGTTCCAACCCTCCTGCCATGGGCAAGGAGCCTCCCACTAGACCATGTTATGCAAGGCCCTGTCCATCCTGGCCTTGAACAGTGTCAGCAATGGAGCATTCACCACTGCTTTGGGCAACCTGTTCCAGTGCCTCACCACACTCGCAGTAAAGAACTTCTTCCTTATATCTAACCTGAACTTCCCCTGTTTAAGTTTAAACTCATTACCTGTTGTCCTATCACTACAGTCCCTTATTAAGAGTCCGTCTTTGGTATCCTTGTAAGCCCCCTTCAGATACTGGAAGGTTGCTATGAGGTCTCCATGCAGCCTTCTCTTCTCCAGGCTGAACAGCCCATCTTTCTTAGCCTGTCTTCATAAAGGAAGTGCTCCAGCCCCCCAATGATCCCCATACTCCGAGTGGAGTTTTGTGTACAATACTCAAGAGCAGAGTAGAGGGGCAGGATCACCTCCTTGGACCTGCTGGTCACACTCCTTTTGATGCAACCCAGGATACAGTTGGCTTTCTGGGCTGCGAGTGCACACTGCTGGCTCATGTTAAGTTTCAACCAACACCCCCAAGTCCTTCTCTGCAGGGCTGCTCTGAATCTCTTCTCTGCCCAACCTGTAGCTGTGCCTGGGATTGCTCCGACCCAGGTGTAGGACCTTGCACTTGGCTTGGTTAGACTTCATGAAGTTGGCATCAGCCCTCCTCACAAGCAACCCTTCAAGAACCCTCTGGATAGCATTCCTTCCCTCTGGTGTATCAAGTGAACCACACAGCTTGGTGCCATTGCCAAACTTGCTGAGGGCACACTCAATCCCACTATCCATGTTACCGACAAAGATGTTGAACAAGATCAGTCTGAACACCGAACCCTGAGGGACACCGCTTGTTATCCGTCTCCATTTGGACATTGAGCACAACTCTTTGCATGCCGCCATCCAGCCAATTCTCCACTCACCGGGTGATCAATCCATCAAGTTGATGTCTCTCCAGTTTAGTGACAAGGATGTTGTGTGGGACAGTGTTGAATGCTTTGCACAAGCCCCGGTAGACAGTGCCAACCACTTTGCCCCATCCATCATTTCCGTAGCCTCATCTTAGAAGGCTACCAAATTGGTCAGGCACTATTTGCCCTTAGGAAGCCATAATGAAGTTAGGTATATGCTTTCGAAGAACCAAAGTTATATTTTCAGATAAATGAGTCAGCATGAAGGGTTACTGCTTCTAGGAGTTCTATTTTCGTATCTAGCTAAAATATTTCCACTGAGAGTGATGGCATTCTAACTGAAGAGAAGGTTTAAATATAGAATTGCATACTGTGCAGTACAAGGTGATACAAAATTTAGCAGTACGTATTAGAAAGTAAGCTGCATTGTGGGTTATTGCACCTTTAAGTCATTAAAATCAATGCACTGAATTTTTATAGTGCTGGGTTTCTGTATTATTATTTTTACTAGTACAATAGTATTATGTTAGAAAAACAATAAATATTTTTCTTGTGAGGTGAAAGGAAAAAGGGGATCCTTTTTCTCTCTCACGTGCATACCATCATCTTTCCGACTTGGGCATAGGACGCTGGGGACCAGGAACTCTTTTGAAGAATGAAGAAGGTAAAGATGCATGTCAACTTCAAAATGCAGTGGATTTAGACAGGATATTTTCTTGAGAGCTTGAAAACTTGCGTGTCCATCTGAAAATAACATTACAGGTCTCATGGCTGCAAAGATGAATGTGGATAGTACAGAGGAAACTTTAATTTTACTGTATCTATAATGAACAGTGAGTGTACAATAGCTTAGGGATATCTTTACTGTGAAAAATATATTTACTTCTAATTCAGAACAATTTCACAGTACTACTTCTGTTAATAGAGATAAGTCTTTTGAGTTGGTTTTGAAAACGGTGAAATTGTGCAACTAATGCTAAATTTTAAATGGATTTAGTAGTTCTGTCTGAAAAAAATGACACTAGAGTTCTCTTAAAAATTAATCTTGTATTTGAAATATTGCTACAACTTGAAACTGTTTTCACTCTTAGCAATGAAAGGCTATATAATGCAGTTTGCGTTATGATTTTGAGTGTCTTCTAAAAAGAGTGCAGTTTCCTTTGCTAATTTGATATGATTCCTTTTCAGAAATGCAAACAAAAAGATCTTGTATACATAAGCAAACCCAACTGTTTGATTTGCACCTGCTGCTGAAACTTTGGGAAGAAGAATGTTCTGGGAATTTGTTATGCAAATACCAGACCAAGTGTCCCACTTTATTTCAGTGTTACCATCTAGAGTTTTACCACAACAAATAGCCTTTTCTAACTAGAATGAGGTTTAACCAGCTGTAAAATCGATAATCAGTCATGGTATTTCAGAAACTGCAGTGTGAGTGGGTTTTGCATTGTCTGTGTAGTAATGAAAATCAAGTTCTAGAACACTGAGTGTACCTGAAATCTTGTTTTTAAACTACCATAGAGAAATTTTATACACTTAATTACGTTGGGTTTGTTTTCACTGGGTGAGAAATGAAGTTGCATGTGGGAAAGAGAACACAAAGCAGTATTGGACAGCCACATGTTCCATGCTGGATTATCATGATGTGGAAGGGGAGGTGAAGAAGGGTTGGCACTCAACCTTTGTTATATCCGAAGTTATGAATTTTTTTCCTCTTTATATGTAACTTTATGTGTATGTAGCTGTAACACCGCTTCCAAGATTTATGAGTTAGCTTAAAATAGATGCCATATGACTTCAAAATGTTACTAAATGATAAATAGTTTTCTTGTCCTGTGTATTGCTGAGATTTGAAAAATTGTTTTATTCCACATAGGGCTGATACTAAGGCCTTTCAAATGTTTCTGAAAGCTTATAGCCTGCTTTATAACAGTAGCACTTGGTTTGGCTGTTTCCAGAGCTGGCATTTGAACCCAGCCTCTATTTTCTCATGTTTGAGTCAAAACACAATGTACTGCTGCTTTCAAAATGGTTTATCTTAGTCTCTGTTGTTGAAGTTCTTCCCTTTTTCCTGGTGTATTTTTGACACCTGATGTCCTCTTTTGTCCGGAGCATGCAATACTGACGCTGAAATAAAGCCTCTGTCTTATTTCCTTGTAATTACTTACAGGGGTTGAAGCAGCCTCTGTGGAAATAAAAAAGACAGTTGCATGAAAGTGGATCACTAGATTGAATCAGGAGTTTGTCTAGCCTAGCTACCCTGTTTCTAGCAATAGCCAATAGCTCAGAAGTGACTAGGACAGGGTGTGGGAGGAGTCCATTACATTCTCTCACTGTGCAGGTGAGGCGTTTTGAGGATTCTCTGAGGTAGATGTTGGTGGTTTTTTGTTTCATAGATCTTGAGAGCTTTATCTCTTTTGATTTGAATAGCTTTCAGCCCATGATCAGTGATCTATGACACTGTGATAATATAACCCACAATGAAATATTATTTCACAAAATATCCTGTCAGCTCTTCTAACAGCAGTGTGCGGCCAAATAATTTGCTGTAGTTCCGGAGATTTACATAGCACCCTGTCAGTAATAGAGCTCTGGTTGAAGCTATTTTCAGAATTGAATAAAAATACTTACCGTAGGATAATTTAGGATACAAGGTTCCTGCAAAGGTCTTCTGGCCCAAGCCACTGGCAGGCTCTTAAGCAGGTTCGAGTAGGTGATGTTTAAGAATTAAGTTTTGAAAATCTCCAGAATGCCGCATCCTCTCTGGGCAACCTGTTCCAGCGTTTGACCGTGGTAGACAAAAGCTTTCCATATAGCCAGTTGCAGTTTTCCAGGTGGTGATTTGTGCCTTTTGCCTCTTGTCATACCCCTGTGCCACAGGGCCTGCTGCTGATTCAGGGCCTGCTTCTTGTTCACCAGTGCCCTTAGATTCTTTTCCTCAGAGCCACTGTGTAGCTGGCAAGTGTAAGCCTCTCCTGGTGGAATTCCATCTCACATAGGGGAGTCTGCATGTCTTTGAACTACATGAGGCTTCTCTCAGCCCGTTTCCCCAGTCTTTCCAGGTCCCTCTGAATAGCAGCCCTGCCCTCCAGCATAGCAGCTGCTGCCGCTGGCTGTTGATACCCATGAAGCTGCTGAAGATACGTGGTGTCCTAGCTTTTGCGTCATTACTAAAAGCATTAAACAATATTGGTCCCATTATCAGTCCTTGGGGAATGCCAGTGGTCACCAGCTGCCAAATTGGACATGATACTGCTGATTGTGATGATTCTTCGAGCCTGATGGTCCAGCCAGCTCAGCATTCCATCCAACTGATTGTTCATTACCCAATTGGCCTATAAGATTACTGTAGGAATTCATGTTGAATACCTTGCTGGAAGTTCAGATAAACAACATACACTGCTTGCTCCTTTGTCACTGAAAGTCATTCATTATATATTAATATCAGGTTTATTGGGCACAATTTGCTTGTGATCCATTTATTCACTTACCTTTTTTCTTCATGAGTTTGAAAATGGTGTCCAGGGTCCTGAAGTTAACTGGCGTTCTGTTGTTCTGCAGATCCTCCTTGTTGCCCTTGTTGAAGATGGGTGGGACATTTCCGCTTTTCCAGTTAACAGAAATCTCCCTCAGCTGCCGTGACCAGAGAGCAGCCTGATAGTGGTTTTGACTGTCTCCTTCAACCCCCTCAAATGGATGCCATCAGGGTCCCTGGCAAGGAGCTGTATATGTCGCAGGGCACAGCAGCAAAAATGGCATCAAGCACCCATCTTCTGTCCCTAGGTGCCCTACCCCACTAAGAAAGTGTGCCCGCATTTACTTCTTTTGCTGCTGATTTATTCATGGAAGCTTTCCTTCCTGTCCTTCATACTCTTTCATTGCCAGGGTCTGAGCATGTCTTCATGTGCAAGGATGTGTTTGTAGGTGTGTATGTTCTGGTTTTCTGGTGTAATTCTAAATGCTTCCCAGTTTAAGAGAAACAGGTTTAATCACAGTCATTCAGATATTTAGCTGCTTTTTTTTATTCTTGGCACAGGATGTTTTGCAGTAAGTGAGCTGACATAATATGCTTATTTTATTATGGTCTTGTATGGCATTTGAATATCTCACAAATCTCATAACACTGTGTATTAACACAAGTATTTATTGATTATAGTTGGTTTAAGCTGCAATAATTTGGAGTTTTCCTTTAGTGTCTAATATTATGTAACATTTAGCATATTTGTGAATACAGTTCCTTGTGATAAAGCTTGCAATTAGCGTTATAAGCTTCTGCAAATTGATTCATAAAGCAGAAGGTATAATAACACCCACTGACTGGGAGTTACAGCTAGATAAACAGATCGTAAGTCGAGCTGTTATTTTCCTGTTCGTGGCAGGAATTTAAATTGTCAATTGTGGTAGAAATTTTAAATTTTGTAATGAATTCTTCTGCTAGCAACTTCTACAGTAAGGTTTTATGCTTACTTGGATGTCTATTAAACCTTGCCTTAAGTGGGTTTTAGTCACTAAACAAGTAACAATTCTTTCTGACTAAATTAGTTCATTGATGACGTAGTTGAAAAATCCGTCAGAAAATATTCCCTGCTGTGTTCTATAGTCCTTTACATCACCTCCTCTTCAAGGAAATAGAGCCAAAGTTCTTAATGCAGTCTACCCGCAACTTTGGGAAGTGGTTGTTTGCAATGTGAAAGGCCTGACTGATCTTCTAGGTGAAATAGATAATTAATATAAATCTGTGCACAGAACAATCTTGTTGCTTAGGGAGTTGAAAAATGAGTAATTACAGCAGCAGATTGCAGTAGGCACTTACTTCCTCCAGCTTTCTGAATCAAGAATCTGCCGAGAGGAAGTTCCTGTCAGCCATAATTCTTTGCTACTGCTTTATTTCATATTTTTTTACAGTAAAGAAATTCCTTATTGAAGAACTATCTTCAAAAACTTCTGGTCTAGAAGAAGATTGACTTGTTGATACAAAACCTGATTTTAAGGGTGCTGACCTGCATCTGGTGAGGTCAAAGGTAATTGTAGCATCGCAGAATGATTCAGGTTTGAAGACTTCAGGAGGTCATCTATGTTCAAACTTTGCTCACAGCAGATATCTTCCCAAGTGTGGATCTGGTCTCTTTTGGACAGGATAGCTAATTATGTAGGTCTGATAGGCAAGGAAGGATTTTTTTTTTTTTTTTGCCCCCTCTCTTTTTTTTGCCAGGTATTTCAGGAATAAGAAACTTCTCCAAATTATTTCAGACAACAAAGACAATCTTAGTCTTTCTGTTCCAGAGAAAAACATGGGGGATCAACACTTCTATTTGGACTTGTCAGGAAATCCAGCCTGTTCTTTTCTAGTCCTAATGACTGAGTCTAGTGACCTCTTAAATAGCTTTTAATTATTGAAGTTGGTGAGAAAACTTCAATTCTTTGATAATATCTCATCGTCATGAATTTTACCTATGATGGAATTATTACTCTAGTGAATCCCTAGAAGCATATGTATTGAGTTTCAACATAAATCATCCAGATAAGTTCCTGTTCTGCTTTAAAACTAGGATGTTGCATTGGTAGTCCCAACACTATGGAACTGAAGTGTTATTTCTGCTATTTTACATATATAGACATTTCAAATATTTACATATTTTAACATCTTTACATCCCATCTTATTTTAAGGGAAAATACATTAGCTGTTTGAGAGACAAAATTGATAGTGAATTAAACTGCAGTCTGGGGTCATCAGTGAAGATTACTTCTCAGATGCAAATAATTTGGACTGTGGAACTGTGTATTGCAATGTGTTTATTTGAAACTCCAAATGAATGCAATATTATGCATGAAATGGGAATTGTGCCATGTGAACATACTGTCCTACGAAAAACAGATTCCATAAAAGTGTGGATTTTTTTCCAAGTTGCATGCCCTTATTTATCACCAATAGAGGAGGTCTGTATTAACTAAGATTGTGAACAGATACAACTACTTTCGAGAATGTCAGCCTTAAAAGTATTCATATTTCAAGAAAATGCTGTATACTTACTAATTGCATATTTTTAAATTATTATAAATATTTTTTATTGTCAAAACCAATTCTGTGAGGAAGCAAATTTTTAGGGTTGTTTAATTGTTTGGATTTTTTAAATTAAAAAACTATCCCGTTACCAATCAATAATGCATGTTTTCCTGATGTCGATACTCCTGCCACAGTTGTTTTAGATATTGGTGATTGGTATAAATGAATGTACATACTCATTTTGTTTCAGTTACAGTTTTCTTCCCGTGTCATTAGGAAGCTACTCATTCAAAGATAATCTTAAAAGAATTGTCTTGTCCATATTACTAGACAGTAGACCAAGAGTAGTTTAAGGTTGAACAAGGTCTTTCGACTCATCATTATTTAAAATCAAATTTTACCCCTTCCATGTTTTCTTTTCTATGCGTGTTTAATCTTTACTGCTGTCTCTTACCTGCAAGCTACCTTTCTTCCAGCAGTCATTTTTGCAACCATTGACTTTTCCAGCAGTTTTTCACTAAACATGTCCCTATGTTACTATGTGAACATAGCTAAATGATAGGACTTCTCTCTGTTCCAGCTATTTCTATTTGACTTGAAACTGTTTTTCACCTGGAGTAGAAATGGTGCCTTTTTCTGCTAGTGTATAGATCAGCATATTCTAATACCTGATGGATTTGACTTGGTATCTCTAAAAAAACCCAAAAACCTGTTTCTCCATAACGCACCTAATTTCTGTACTCCAAAATTTTAGATGTGATTTTGATTGTTTCAGTTTTATCCATCACTTTTAACTGGAAATTCAGGCTCATGGAATTCTGGTGGAGTGCTGCGCTTATATTTTAAGAAACACTTGGTGCGGCTGATTAGAATACAGTGCTGACATCAAATATGAAGTAGGCAGGAGATAACATGATAGGCAGGCTATTATTTATTGTGCTAAAATGTTCTAAAGAGAGATTTTAAACAGTTGCTGATATTTTTAGTACAGGGAAATTTTGTAATCGTTTGTTCTGAATCAGTGATAAGAAAAATACAAGTCCTTTTATTATTTCTAGTCAGTCATGCTTTTGGGGAGGAGGATTCTAGATGGTATCTTGATTTTCCTTTCAAGCCTTGTTCTTTGGAATTCCAGGTACTGTAAACCAGGTTGTTAATTTACTCTAACAAGTGTCTTTTTTAGTAAGTAGGTTGTGTTCTCGCATCTTATTTTTCTAAATAAATAAGTTAAAATATATAATGAAGCTATCCGCATTATATGGAGGAATATGTAAGAAATACATTTATCCAAAAATAAGCTCACATTGGAATGGAGGGATAAATGACTGTGATGGTGGACCATGCAGCTGCTAGTTGCTGGAACAAACTTGACATACTGAATTGTTTGAGGGTACAGAAAGATGAACAGAATAATTTGCATCATGGAGAAGCAGGACTCTATTTAATATGCAGCAAGGATGGCTTTATGCGAAAACATGGTGTTAAGAATTGACTGTACATCTGTCTCCTACCTCTACCACAGATGAGCTTCCTGACTTTTATCTGTGTTCTGAGTGTTACTTCTGATTCCTTATTCATTTGTAGCCCTAGAAAGCCCTGATTAGGAAAAGAGAAATTAATAAGAAGCTGTGTCTTGCATTTGGATTTTTATGAAACAGCAGGTAATTCCACTTTTTCAAGGCGTCAAGAGAAACAATTTCAGGCATGGGTTTGGTTTTTGGTGCACTTGTAGCCTTTTTCCAGTTCTTGTACTGTTCTGCTTGATTACTTAGGAAGTGTTCATCTGAACTGATCATAAATTATTTTCTGTGGGTGAGTTAACAGTCAAAATTACTGGACAACTTTTACTTTCTTGTTGAAGAGCTAAGCTTGCTGATAAAGGCCTTGGGAGGTTCCGGTAAATCAGAAATTATCTCCACTGTTATTTTAACAGGTTTGCAATTCTGGTCTTCGGTGCACAGTAAGTTTTTGAAAACAATACAAATTCTAAAATCAAAGGTAGATTTTGAAGAACCTGGAAATGTACAGTGACTTCACATGAAAGTACATTATGCTGAACTACTGAACTTTCCATGGCTACAGTGATAACCAGCAAAACACACAAGACTAGTTTGATTTTATTAAGATTTAAGGAGAAAATAGCAAGAACAATTTGGGAAGAAAATGTGCATTCTTGTAATGGTTAAGTGTCAATCCATTGGTTTTTTTTTAAGTGAATAATATTTAAGAGATTAAGTTGTGTATTCATAGTTTACTGCTCTTTCTCAGTTTTCATTCTTTGGCTTAATTTACTGCTTTTGTTTGTTTCTTAAATTAATTTATGAAGAGTTTCCAGGTAGGCTTTTGAGGAATTTAAGATGTAACGAGTAAAGGCCTCTTCGCAGAGGCAGGATCCACAGATGCATCTACTGTAATAAATATTTTTCTAACTTGTGAACTCTCATAAAGGTGATTTCTCAGCTTCATTGGGTGGGTTTGTTATGTCAGTACTTCACTAATGCTGTTTAGATTTTTTTTCCTAATCTGTAATCTAAATCTTCACTAATTTCACTAAATAAGCTCATCTTTCATGTTTCTGGGGATGTGCGAAAATGTCCATCATCATTACTCATAACTGCTTTTTTTTTTCTGAAGGAAGTTGTCCTGTCTCATTAGGCTAACCTTTTTTTAAGGTTAAAGTCTCAAGTCTTGACTGTCTTCCCTAGCACAAATTGCTGATCACTTCCCTGCTCTTGTGAACTTCCCTTCAGTTCTCCTCCTGCTTGTCTTTTTGCAGTCCTCTGTGTAGGGATGCAAAAAGCTGGACATGATATTCTGGCTTAGTCTGTAGCAATACCCACAAATGATTTCTGATCTTTATTTACAGAAGAACCGTATTTCCCTGTGAGGTCTTATACAATGCACCTCCTGTTTATACATCCTAGATTGGACGTCTAGTCTGCTATACCTTGTGTCTTTTTGTTATCTTCCTGTTTATTCATTATTCCCATTTTCATGTTCTGTGCCTTTAATTTTCTTCAAAAGCAGTTGTTGGTGGGGATTTTTCCTCTCTTTTTGCATCTGAGAGTATTTTTTTTCTTCATTTGGAGATAAATTTAAATGCAATAAAAAAGATGCTCAGAAGACTGAGCTTGGTATCATTTGCTGATTTTTATTTGCACTTGATAGATGCGGGTTTTTATTCTGTTCTTTACTGTGATAATGAAAATACTCTGTAGAAATGGAACAGGACAGACACAGGGGAGATTTTTTTTTTAATGGACTTCTCCAGGTTCTGATAATTACTGAAGTCCGGATAATTCTGTTTTGGACATTTTCTACATAATTTCCTATACTGGTTTTTTTTTTTTTTTTTGCTTTTCTAAAAAGCATGGTGAGTCTTGTGTTTTATTCCTATGTTAAGAGGCTTTGCTTTATCAGTTACATCATATAATCTGCCAGAAATCAGCGACATGACACTTTCATTTTTGAGAAGAATACAAAAAAAAAATTAAGACCCTGAATGTTAATTTTCTGGGTGTTTACAAATGGATTAATGTCTTGTTCTAATTTCTTCCCAAGTATTCTCATATGTAGTTTGGAAAGCCTCTCCACCATTACAGTAGTGCTTTGATTTGTCCTTTTCAGTCCTGATAATCTCTCCTGTTCTCCTGAATTCTCAAAGAAAATTGATTAAGACAGTCTCCTTAAATTAAATTTTAGACTGAATTTCAGTTGATCTTACTTCCTCAGCATGTTTCTTCACATGTAGTGATTTTCTTTAGGATTATTTTGTTCTTATCCCTTGTAAATACATTCAGATAGGTAACATTAAAAAAAAAAAACAAACCAAAAACTGTTGAAGAAAGCATGGAAAACTTCAGCCTTCTGTGCTCTCTTTGCCCTTTTTAACTCTTAATGGACTTTTGTTTTAATCATTCTTACATAAAATATGTTTCATTATTTCCTCTTGTCCATTGTGAACTGCAACTCATTATACACCTTTGTCTTTATTTACAAGCTTTTGCTGTTCCACTGTATTGTTCCTTAAAGTTCTTCTTGTGGCATCTTGAACAATTTTGTGATTATTTTGTTAGTATTTAAGAATGAGGCTCTTTTTGGTTTGTTATCATCCTATCCTTACAATGGAACAGTTTGACACTGTAATAGCAAGGTAAATTGTATAAAACCATTAAAATCCACATGTAGGATGTAGCACATGAAATGACATTCCTTGAGGAGTATTGCTTGTATGATGAAGAAATATTTGCGTTTATTCAGTAGTAGACAACATTAAAAGCCTTTCAGCCATTTAAAATTTTCAGTATTTGTTTACTTTCATATGCAGAAATCAGATTGTAAGTAAAACCTATTGTTAAGTAGTTACATACTTGTGGACAACATTGCTTTTACGTTTCTAAACTGAACATAATACTGTTAAATCTGTTAATTAATATTGAACTATTAAAGATCTCCTAGAATAGCAAGACCTAGCAATGGTAAATGTTGGCTGCATTACCATGCCCCGAATTATTCCTTCACGTACTAATCATGCTAAAGTGAGGGAAAAATTAATTGCAGCATATCATAATGATATGTAGTAGTATAAGATGGGGAAAATGGTATATTTGCCTTACATGTAACCTTTCAGTTTTTGTATCGTATGCTCTTACTGATCTGTTCACCCTGTATCTGAAGGTAGACCAGAATTATTTAAGGGTCCATTTGGCGTGTGGAAGAATGTAGTGGGGGTTTAATGCTGGTGAAGTCATTAGATAGATAGTTCCTGTTTGCATAGATTTAGGAAGTTCTGCCTTAAAAGTCTGTAGGTCAAGTTAGAAAAATGTAATCTGAAGTTACAGACTTCTCTATCCTTCCTTTCTGCTGCATTTATAAATAAAATTTTATTAAATTCTGTTTGAGGGTTTAGAAGGGAAAAGCAATAGGGTTTTTTTTTCTTTTTTCTTACAGGTAATGTTTTAGTGAAGTTCTCATAGAATAGCATGCGTTTGGGTCGGGAGGGACCTGGAAAGATTGTCTAGTCCAACCTCTCTGCCATGGGAAGAAACATCTTTCGCTGCATCATGCTTCTCATATTTTCCAGTTATTGCGGGGTTATGAATTGTTTCCTGAAGTAACTGATACCTCTCCTGTTCAGTCATCTTGTTTTTAAGTCAACCTGAGTTTTATGGTTTTCTCATTGTGAAAGCGAAGAATAAATCACAGTAGCCAAAGCTGTTGTGACACCCTCTTTACATGTGCATATCAATGTTAGACAGGTTCCAATACATGTTTTAATTTCAGAAATTTGTAACAGCACAGCATGATTTAATTTGGTGAGGGCTTCAGTGGGATTGCCGGGAACTAACATCGAGCTCATTATCGAGCAGCTGCCATTATTTCTCCCTGTTGCTGTCCCTTTTGTCACAGGAGAACATAAATATTTAGTTCCTGTATCATGAACTTTTCTTGCCTGTTTTTTCTTCAGTTCATTCATATCTGTAACACTGCAGGCTGTTTACTGGGAAGGCCAGGCTCATGTATTGTCCCTAGGGGTGGTGGCTGCTGGCAAGAGTGGCCAGGAGCTCTTTTCCTGGTGTATGAGGATGTTGCAAAAATATCAAGTTTGGACTTTTCTCTTGGAAAACAATTTGTGGAGAACATTTTGGCATGTTTGCATGAGCAAAAGGCTTTTGATGGGGGCAGAGCTGTCTTTACCAACAGTACATTTGTTTGTAAGTTGCTAATTTTGGCCTGTTAGCTTCTGAGCCTTTTGTAATAGCAGAAAGAGGAAGCGAACAGTGAAATCCCTTTAATAACATATTTCCTGGTTGAAGTGACTTATCTGTGAGGCTGAGACAGAGGAGATGTCATTTCCTGGATTGCCTCTCTTCAGTTTGAACAGTCTGTTTTAGTGTGTAATCTTTTGACCCAGCTTCTTAATTGTAGCGTAATTTTCATCTTAAATAATGTAAACTAGATGTTTTAATGAAAATGTAAAGCTTCAAGGAAAGACCTCTTAACAAAATCGTAATGTGCAAACAAGTCTTTCATAACCTACACGTTGATATGAACTTGAAATCCCTTACCTTAAAATTATGTTCAAGAGGTTAAAATCTTGTTTTTAAAAGAGTGTGATAATAATGTTTGTTCAAAGGGATAAAAATAATTAACACTCTATTCCTCCTGGTGCTGATACTAATCACCTCTCCTAGATGCCAGCTGTAGCTGACTGTCCTCAAGAGTTAGGGCACTTCCAAATAGTTAAGAACAGGCAGTTGTGCTGTTCTCAAATTTCTTTTCATTAATAGCTACTTGTGAAAATTGTTTCCAGAAGTCCATGAAGAGGAGGCAGAAAGAGCTAATAAAATTAGCCACAAATGTGGTTCTCGGTATTTATAGCCCACAAAAAGGCCATGGAATCAAAATGATGCAGGGGAAAAACAGTGATGTCTGAAATGATAATATAGAGCTCAGTTTAAATTGGAAGTTACAGTTGGTTTTGGACCTTGTAATACAACTTTATTAAAATATCTGTTGGGGATGATAATTTTATTCTTTTCCCTGACTTTGTGCATAAGTAAAGCACACTATAAATATTTTACTCAGTCAACATCTAAAATACCTTTGCATGAAAAGCATTAAAATATCAGGTGATTAGCTCCTCTCTCTCTCCCCCTCAGCCCCCAAAAGCAAAGACCAAAAATATGCCTTGTTGATTTGTGTTAGCAGAGTGCTTTTAAATCTCCCTTAAAATGTCTACAGAGTTGTTAGCAATCATTGAAAGATTAAAATATTGTTTCAATCGCAGTGGGAAGAGTATAAAAGGAATGATAACTAAGGTGTTAGACTGTGAAGACAGAGTAAGAAGGTGCTCAGAGCTCTAGAGACCTAGTTTTTATTTTTCAATCTTTGCAGTAGAAATCAGAACTGTAATTCGTCAGAAAAAATATGTTCAGGACTAACTGTGAAACTCTAATAGCATTAAAGTATTCTAAAGAGTAAGAAAGACCCTTACTTTGATACTGTAAATTGATACTGTAAAATACAGTCATACATTAATCCAGTTATATTGCAAATATATTAATGAAAGTGTAGCTTCAAGTCATATTTGATGTTTGAGTTGGAAGTGGTATGTAGGCTGCAAGCTAGTTGGAATTGAGTCTTCATTGTGCTAGGTAAAATCATAGAAGATAGCCCAGCTGTTCTCCATCAGGGCATTCCGTATGGTTCTTTTCTCCAGTTGCAAGATGAAGAAGCATATACCTGCTGACACACTGTGTTACAGAAAGAGATAGCCTTTTTTGGAGGCAGTATTTGCTAATTTGGTTTTACAGATTCTATTACGTTATTTTATGGGAAGTCACCTCAAGTCAGTACCTTCTATTGTATTTGCCAAGGTTATTGGGCAGTTCCTGTGCAATTCATGCAGTGACTAATCCATAAAACATTTTTTAAATTTTTTTTTCCTTTGGTTTGGATTTACTGTATTTTTTGTAAAATGTCATTAAATATAAGACCATGTGCTTCTACACCTGAAAAATTAGTACCGTGGCCTAGGGCATCACTCCTTTATCCTTAATGGGTCATGCAGGAGCAGTTGTGGTCAAGGCTGAAATAATGCCTATAAATATTGTTCTTAAAGTAATTAAGAAACTCTGTCTTCTTAATTGACTTTCATTTTTGATTATTAACACTGTTTTGTATTTATTTTTGTAAGAAAGTTCTAATACATGATGTACAAGACTTTCATAATGCAGTTCCTGTTAAATAGATCAAAGTGTGAAATTTCACCTTTTCTCTCTGTGGCAGTGTAAATACCTTCGATATATATCACAGGATGGTTGATGTTGGCAAGGACCTCTTGAGATCATCTGGCCCAGCACCCCTGTTCAGTGCAGGGTCAGCTAGGGTAGGTTGTCCAGGAGTATGTCCAGTCAGATTTTGAATATATCCACCAATGGAGACTCCATGATCTCTTTGAGCAACCTGTTCCAGTGCTTGACAATCTTCACAGGAAATAGTGTTGTGTTCAGATGGAATTTCATGCATTTTAACCTTGTACCCGTTGTTCTCTTGTCCTGTCAGCACTACCTTTTCTTCATTCCCTCCATCAAGTATCTGTACACAGTGATGAGATCCCCTGTGCTAAGTCTTCTCCAGGTTGAAGGGTCCTAGCTCTCTGAGCATTTCCTCTTATAAGAAATGCTCTAGTGCCTTAATCTTCATGGCCTTTTGCTGGACTCACTCATTTAGGTCCTTGCCTTTTTGGTTTGGGGAGTCCAGGAGTGGATACTGCACTCCAGGCGTATCCTAACCAGTACTGTGCAGAGAGGAAGTATCATCTCTGTTTCCCTACTGACAGTGCTTTCCCTAATGCAGTGCAGGAGGTTATTGGTCTTTTTTTTTCCCCTGCGAGGATGCATTGCTGTGTCATGATCAACTTGTCCAATAAGACCCTCAGGTCCTTCTTTGGAAAGCTGCTTTCCAGCTTGTCAGGCCCCAGCCTGTACTTAGTGGCCGACGTTATTCCTCCCCAGAAGCAGAGCTTGGCTTTTCCCTTTGAAGAACTTTGAGATAATCTTTTCTGTCTAGTTCACCTGCCTGTTGAGGTGCCTTTGAATGGAAGCACAGTACTGTGGTGTGTCAGCCACCCCCTAACCCCTGGTTTTGTATTGTCTGCAGGATGCAGCAGATATAATGAAGGTAATGAAGATATTAAGCAGTGCCAGCCCCAGTGCTGGGTGCTGGGGCACACTACTAGTGCCTGGCCTCCAGCTGGACTTGGTGCTACTAAATCACGATCTTCGGGGCCTGGTCTTTCAGCCTGTTTTTAATCCACTTCACTTGTCTAACCTGTACTTTGTCAGCTTGTCTGTGACATCTGTTAGGTTAAATTAAAAAAAAAAAAAAAATTGCAATCAAATAACTTAATTTTAAGCTGTGCTTAATCATTAATTCTTTCTGTGGTGAAAAGCAAGATCTCCACCCATGAGGTAACCTGATTTGTGTATGTGCTTATTTAGGACAGTCTGGCATTCAAAATGTATTTGATAATTGTGAGCCTTACCTTGAGCTCTATTTGCATGGATACACTATTAGAATGAGTTTAAAAATTTTAGTGGTATTTGCAAAAAATGACCCCTTCCCAGATATATTAAGAAAATAGAAATAAATCAGCAGGTTTTTAGATGTAACATCAGTTATTAAGTAAACTGAAAAGCTGTGTATTTCTATTGGCAACCTATTAATAAATGTGATGTTGTCTCTGAGTTTAGTCTCTGTGATGCCCTGTCAAGGCTCAAAAACCTGAAGAAACAGTCTCGGGCTTTTGTCTTGAGAGCAGTGAACAAAGCTGCCCGTTCAAGCAAATCACTGGAAGTGCTGAGTATGAACGGAGTCTCTGGCTCTTCTTAGTATCTGAAACCAATTTTTATTTCTTCCTGTGTAACTAGAAAGGGCTTTGTGTTTTGAAGAGCGTTTTTTTAAGTTTTTCTAGGTTGCTGAAAGGTGGAATTAAGTCTTGTAACAGGCGTTTAAAATACTATTTTTAATTTAGATTTTGGTGATCTCATCCCTTGCCGTTTTAAGAGATCTCAATTAATTTCTGTGGAGGCATTGATAGTTGGTGGCAGAATGGCATGCAGAGTTCTGGCTTGTCTTCTCTTGAGTGGCTTAGAAAAAGTAATCTAGTCTCGTAAGCTTGAATTATGTCATTAATTGTCATGTTAAGTTTAGGTTCTGTCTTGCTTCCAAGAAGAAGAGTGTGCAGATGGTTTTTGAGAACAAGAAGATAGAGACTGTGATCAAAGCAATAATAGGGGTAATGCAAACATGAAGGTTTTGAATATGCAGGAAAAGTACAATGGAAGTAACAGAGATTGACTCGAATATCTTAAATCAGTGTTTAATGAGTAAGATAACTTACGGGTGAAGATTAAAACTAATACTCCAATTTAAGTCCCAGTGCCACACTAATCTGTGGTAATGTCTGTACTGTTTATAGTCCAACTTGGAGTCGGTCGGTGTGTGTTAGCTCCTTTGGTGGTTTATAAACACACTTGAGAGCTTGTTTGATTTGCCTACTAGGAATGTGTTAATGCGTGCTGGAATAATGTATCATCCGTCTTGGTGCAGTCGGTTTAAGAAAGTTGTTAATTAAGTCTTTAGAACTTAACTTTTCTTTTTTTATTTTTTTTTTCCTCCAGGATGGATTGAATTCTTTGGTCCTTGACCTGGATTATCCAGCACTGAGGAAGAACAAGAACATTGATAATTTCTTAAATAGATGTAAGTTGCAAGGGGCTCTTAAGTGATGACATTATGATCTCAGCCATAGGAAGCTAAGTGCTCAGAAATGCAGTAGTATTTTATTACAGTGAAATTTTATTTTGGGGGGTGATTGTATTGCTGAAAATATGTTGGAAAATAGCAGCTGTAGATTTTTTTTTTTCCAACTGCAGTTGGAAAAATTGGCTTTATGTTATTTTTTTTTTATCTTAAGTATGTGCAGTGACGTAGTTTGCAAAACATATCCCAGTTACTATTCTTCAGGATTTAATTACTGAAAATGTCAACATTGTCTATACAGTCTTATTTAATCTAGCAGAGAAGTCTTCTGTTGATTTTTTTAAGACTAAATTATTGTACCTTAAAATCTGTTGGTGCATTTTTGAGCCTTTGTGTAAATGTTTGTGATTCTTCCCAAATTAACTGTAGACAGGATCTTGGAATTTATTTAGTGTATGAAAATGGAAGACTTACATCAGAGTAGCTGTATTTTGTCTTTTTAAAGTGTTTTTTATCCATGTATATAAACAATTTTTTTTCCCTTGTAAAAATAGTGGAATATTTGCTTTAAAATGTGAAGAGAGAAATAGGGTAACACTTTACTGGTAAGAGCTATGTGTGTCTGCCCTCCATTGCTCTGGGACTCCTTTGAATATCCACTCATGTTCCTCAGTTAAACAGTGGCTGGTGTAGTAATTTGTGGTGAGTTCTTATGTTTGGAATTCAGTTCTTCTCCATGAGGTTTAGCAGAGCCCCATAGCTGACCATACAGCTTTACAGTTGCCAGTAAAGTCTCATTTGGAGAAGTCACTGAAAACAGAGTAAGAAAGAAGCAGCAGATTAGAAAGGAGAGGCATACCTTGGGATTTTTCTCCGTTTGAGTTTATGAAAGCAGATATTTATGAAAGAAAGGGTCAGGGACAGCAATTGTAAGTAATTTTGTTACCTGCAGCTGTGCACTCTATGTGTGATGTGAGGGAAAAGCCCTATCTACAGGAAGAAAAAATGACGATAACTTTCATGGGCTATTCAGATTCACCTTTACATTATTACTTCATTTTTCATTTAAACAAAATTAGAAATTTTTCTAATCAGAAGACCATTATTTTCTGCCATCAAAACTAGCAAGTATGGGAAAACAACTCAACCTTGGAAGCAGTTGTTTTTTTTTCCTGCAGCTTCTGAACATTCTCGCTGTCTGCCTTCCCTTTTCTGAAGGCTATCGCTCTTTCTAATCTAGGTTCTTTCCCATTGTAGTAAATCTTATTGTTCATCTGATGTGGCCTGCAGGCTACCAGCAATGGCTGAAACCCTAAGATATACTTCCACAATTTTATTATTGACCTCTTTTAAAAACCAGCTGACAGTTTACAGTTGAAATAGCCAGATACTAGTTTAAGAAAATCCTGAGATGTATTAAAAGAAAAATTCACAGTAGTTATTTAAGAGCTTTCAGGGATGCACTTCATCCTTACCCACTGAACTTTAGAAGAAGCTTGTAAGAGCTGACTGTTTTGCCTCACACATTGTGAAGCTGTGCATTTCTCTCAAGAATCACCCATGTGACTTCTCTCCTGCTTCTATACTGGATGGGAAAGAATGAAAAATAGTGCTGCAGATCTTCCATAATTTACACTTAAAAAAAGAAAAGAAAAAAGGATTTCTGAAATGAGAATTTTGTAAAAATTTGAACCTGGTAATATTTTGGCATTGCAACTCAAAGAATTAGTCCTGCCACAGTGATTTGTGTCGGAGTCCTCTCTGACACAGGTGTTCGTGTGATTGGGGAACTGAGTAGAGTTGATGCAAAGAGTGGGGTGGGTGGTCGGTTTGTTTCTTTTTGTTAAAACTAATCAGGCAAAAGAAAAGCAAAGACCAATTTCTGATTTTCATTTTCTGCACTGATACTTGTGCTAGCACAAATGGAGCTGCTTTAGGTGCAGGAAAAGCCAGAACAACTGGGTTCTTGCTGACATTGTTGTTCTATGCAACTTAAAGATGCTGAACCTGTAGCTTTTTTTTATTTCTTTTTGGAAACTGTTCTGAGTATAGCAGGTATCAGTGGGAAGGAACAGTGTACAAGTGCTTGCTGGAGCTTCTCGCTGTCTTGGACTTGGAATTGTATTAATTTATGGAACAGTAAGTTGTTGCTTTCTTTGGTTAAGGAAGAGCGAGTTCTTGTCTCTCCTGATTTTTCTCAGCATCTCAATGGCTTTAGCAAATGCCTAGATGAGAACTACTGTCAAAAGATTCTGACAGACTCTGATGAGTGGTCTGTGCTGCGGGCCTGGAGCCTACATCCCTCCTTGAGGCTTCCTGAGGCAACCATGGAGAGGTGGCGGGACCGTCTTGTGAGCTAGCTTTCTAGTGCAAAGTGAGACAGCCGAGGCAGAGTTGTTGCTTATGATTCTTTTAATCCATATTGCACAAATATTCAAAAATTACGGACAACACTGCAATAATCATCACACTTCCAGTCAATCATTTAATTCTTCCCCAGTAACACTGAGAAGGAAATTTTTCTTTCCGACTATATTCCCATGGGTTTGAACATACCCTACTTCAGACTTGCTGCAAGTCGTTACTAATCAGGTTAAAGTTTTATTAATAGCTTATTTTAATTTAAAAATGAAGTAGTTTGTGTCTCAGCTGAGACATTGGTATTCAGCTCAGATCATAGTTTCAAGCTGAAACTTAAATGTTTTAACTCATTTCACAAAGTTACAATTTATTAATTGCCCATACTATAGGAGTTTGGTGTATTCTGTATCTGTGACTGCTTTGCCAAAGCAGCCTCTTCACATGTTCAATATGCAAGAAACTCCTTCATTGCCTCCTTTCCCTTAGTACTCTTATTTCTTACGACTTTCTTTAAGGCACTGAACCAAAGTACAGCATGTCTTTATTATAAGAGGCACATAAGTATCTCATATAATACAACCATTCCTTTTCAGTCTTCTCTATGGCGTTAATCAACTGTTAGGATTCTGGTTAAATTGCTGCTTCTTTTTGAGTATTCATGAGGCAGGAAAGCATAATGTAATACTTAGTTCCCAAAGCAACAAGAGGAATCTTGTAGTCCTCTTGAGAGCAGAAAGTAGCTTGTTTATTATAGAAAAGAAGCTTGAGCTTTCCAGCATGGGCTTGGTGTAACAAATCTTTCTTGGTCTTTTGTTTTTTTCTTGTCTCATCTTGGCTATAACAGCAGGTTGAGTAAATTCTTCCAAATCACTTTTTCTCCCATCTTGAGATTTGATAAATCTTAACAACATGTGACTTTTATGGTCGTTTCACATGCAGGTACTACATAGCCTGTTAACTCTTTAACAGAAAGTTAACTCCTTTAGCAGAGAGTTAAATAATTAAGCAACAGTTTTCAAGAACAGTTTAAAATATTTAATCATTTATAGTATTATTATGAGAAATACAAGGGCATGAAGAATGGATGTTGAGGAAGTCCCGACAGCAGCACTTGGGCTGGTGCCGTCAACAGACCAGATACAATCCAGAAACCTAGATTCCCTAAATGGGTCAGTGACGTCCTATGCATTATCCGGCATCACTCAAAAATTGGAAAACTACTGTTAAAATTATTTGCTGATGTTTTGGAGTTTGGAAAACTTCTAGAGTATTCATGGCATGGGATATGTTTACAGTAGAAGGAACTTTTAGTACAGGTATGTCACCGGTGCAGCAGCTCTGCTAAATCCCTGAATAAACATCCTGGAAGGTTGTTTTGCCATTTTTCTCTTGTCATGCTTACTTAGAAGATCTATTTATTAAGATTAAATTGTTGCAAAAGTGACAGTTCTGGTTCCTTCCTTTACATTTTGTTATGTTGCTTGAAGTTGCTGAATCATATGCCAGCCATGTGGTTAGCAACAGAAATGCATTGCCTGGTATGGTGTTAATGCCTGTCATGACTGTAATTCTCTGTGCTCCATGCTTCCTGTCAGTGACACAGCTGAAATGTTAGATGCCAAAGAAGAATTTTAGAAATTTAGTGCACAGTGGAACTTGAATTAAGGAGCTAATTGCCCTATAGTTTTCTTCTGGCTTCATTAAGGCCATTCCTTGTCAGGTCTTTGCACTCACCTCTGCAGGTCAGGCTCTGATGTCATTCTTAATGATACTGTTCTGGTAAGAGTAGGAGAGGTATCAAATACTAACTTCTCTCAAGCAGAGCATAAATTAGAGCCACAGTGTTTAAGAAGAATGTCTTAGATGTATAAACAACTTATCACAGTTATTAGCCACTTTTCCATATGGGTACTTGGTAAATAGAAATTCACTTCTGCCATCACACTTACTTTCATTGAGTCAGGGGTATGTCCGCTCATGTCAGAGGACTGTTGCTTTCTGTTTCTGTATCTTCCACTCCTTTCGTCTGTGCAAGACACAGTACTTCTTGTGTCCCCTTTTATTTGATCTGGAGGGGGAAACTATGCCTTCTAGTTTCTGCTGCTTCTGTAGGTCTCCAGCAGCTTCTTGTTACTCAAACACCTTTGACCAGATAATATATATGCACCCCTAATTACTTCAGTCTTTCTGTTGTGCTTTTTGTTTGGTTTTGGGCGGGTTGTGGGATTGCAGGAGTTCTGGCTGTTCTTCAGTTTAACTTCTGGCTAGACTTTTGCCTAGGGCAGCAACTTTTGACTTAATGTGCTCCATAGCAGCACTCATTGACTGACTGTTTTTTGCTGTGTGTGGATAAAATTGCACTGCCTTGCATTTTTATTGCTCATATATACATGCCCCAGAACTGCCTGATACACATTCTTTTTAACTTTTAAGAAAATAACCTGAGTATGGGGTTTTTTTTCCCCCCTTTAAGAGCAGAAAAGTATGGGTTTTTTCTCCTCCCCACCCACTTTTACTCCTCTAGTTCAGGTATTTAGTCCGTTTTCACAAGCACTTATAACCTTCAGCCACATTCTTGCTGCCAGCTGTCAGTGATGATCCAAACACTCTGCCCTTTCAGAAAGCGAAGCTTCATTTGTTTAAAGGTTATAGTGCGATTTTCAAGTAGTAAATCAAAAGCTGTCTTTAAATACTCTTGCTATCCAGCATTCCTAGTCCTTTTCTGTGTTAAAAGAAGAAAACTGAGTCATATGTGATGACATTCTCACATTTTAGGGCTTTTTCTCAAATGTCACAATATTTTTATAAGATTCCATTATATTCTGGGGCTGGGGAGTCCATCTAATATCTTCCTTTAAATCTAACATTTTTGTTCTGCTGGGCTTTGTGCTGTTGCAAATTCATGAGGCTGTTGGGTACAATCTGTGCATATAGATACCACAAATGTGCAAACTCATGTGTGTGAAACCTTCTAAAAATGTAGTCCTCCACTAAAAGGATAATGTTCAAAAGGTCTCCTGCACCTTGAATTAGATCATGTTATGTGATACATGAACTAAATCGTGATCCAGCATGTTGTAATTATGACATTGCTTCAGGATTTCTCTGAGCTTGCTTTCTTGTAGCCTGATTTTTGTTTCAGGTTAGTTGCATGCTTTGATTATCTGTTCCGTATCTGTTAAATTTTGTGACAAAATAAACAATCTCTCTGTATAACTGATACCTCCACAACGTCTGCATTCCTAAATGATTATTACTGCTATGAACTGAGATTATTAAGTCTTAGTTAAAGGAGTTAGGAGGGGCAACCTTATTGCTCACTTCAGCTTCCTGAGGAGGAGACTTTGGGAGGGAGGTGCTGAGCTCCTCTCCCTGTTATCCAGTGACAGGAGGCTTGGGAACCGTTCAAAGCTGTGGTGGGAGAGGTTTCGACTGGGCATTAGGGAACATTTCTTTACTGAGAGGGTGGTCAGGCACTGGAACAGGCTTCCTAGAGTGGTGGTTGATTCCCCAAGCTTGTCAGTGTTTAAGGGGCATTTGGACAATGCCTTAATAACATGCTTTGAATCTTGGTCAAGCCTGAAGTGGTCAGGCAGTTGGACTAGGTCCATTCCAATAGAAGTACTCTATTTGTATTTTAGAGAGCAAGTAGGATTTCTCCATCCTCAGCATTTCACAGGTTTGATAAAACTGGTAATTCCTTGGTTGGTATCTCATTTGCTTACTTGATACATCGTTGGGTTTTTCATTGCTTAACTGCAGTGTTCAGTGCTAAAGCCGTTTCACTGGAGTTCTGTTAATGTTGTTCATGATTTTTGTATTTTACTTTGAAAAGAGAAGTATTCCTCTAATAATGGAGCTGTGTTAAACTACGCCCTATTTATCAACACATTTAAGTCCCTGCCATCTCATCTCATACATCTAAAAACATTTGAAACATCTCAGAAACATTTGAAAATAAATTCATGTGATTCCCCTCCCTCGTGAGATCTAACATTGTGTTCAAATGAGTAATTGCACATTCTTTCTGACTTGAAATTTGCTGATACTCCTTCTCTAGTGCTGCTTCTGTGAATTTGCATTTATCCTCCTTGTCTTGAGCCAGAGCTTCTGATCTGCAATTAAGTAAGATTCCAAGCAAATCTTCCCTTCTCAAACTGCAAAATTAATTCATGTCATGACTGAAATAATAAACTCGGTGTGGGTGAAGTTATTGCTGTCCTGTGCTTTCTGTCTAAGCCTTTATGATTCACTGTAGAAAACAGCCTCAGAGTTCTCTCAACTCTGGATTACTTCACAGTCTCACTTTTGCACTGAATGCAGCAGATCTGTCTGCTTTTGAGGGTTTAGTTGCCTCTGTCCTTACAACTTTACTAGCAGTCTCTCTTCCCTCATGATTAATGATTATTGTGGGGTGGGGTTTTTTTTGTTTTTGTTTGCTTGTTTATTTGGGGTTTGTTTGGTTTTTTAATATCTCCCCTTTCTCCAGTGAGTTTTTCAGTCACCTTGTAATTCCTCTGTGCAATCCATGTTGGCCTGGTTTGGCTACAAAGATACTCTGAGATGCTGTCTTAGAAGTCATGGTACAGTCAAGACAAGGAAATGTGTACTGCTCTCCCCTTATCCACAAGACAGGCATTTCATCCTGGGAGGCAGTCAAGTTAATCAAACACAGTTTGTCCTTTTTTAGATCCATTCTGGCTGTTCTCATCCTTTCTTGCCTTTCAAGGGCTTGGAAGTAGACTTCAGAGGGATTTGCTTCATAATCATCGTGCTGTTCCAGCCTGTAGCTTTCTGGATCCTCCTTGTTGCCCTTCTAGAACATACACATGACATTTGCCCTTTAGCAGTCATCAGTAGCCTCCCCAGGTTGCTGTGACCTTTCAAAGGTGATAGAGAACAGCCTGGTAATGGTGTTGACTGGTTCCTTCAGCACATTCGGGTGCATTTGTCTTGTCTTATGGCCTGGCACATGTCAATTTTGCTTTATTGGTCCTTAACTTTGACTTCCTCTACTTCAGTGCTTCACTGCCCCACACTGCTATTAGCTCTGGGGAGCTGGTAGGCCTGTGAGCAAAGCTTGCCAGTGAAGTCTGAGACAAAAAAGTCATCGAGTACCTTGGTCTTCTCCATGTCCTTTGGTACTACATCCTCTACCCCGCTGACAGCATCAGGCCCACATTTGCCTCATTCTGTCTTTTGTTGTCAGTGTATTTGTAAAAGCTCTTGTTTCTGTTCATAACCATGGCTAGTTTCAATTCCAGATGAGCTTGGCTTTCCCAAGTCCATGCATGGGAGATTCCTGCTGGGTACCCCTTCCTTGCTTCCATGTTCCAAAGCTGGTTTTTGTGCTTGAGTTGAGGCAGATGTTACCCATTCAGCCAGACTGGCTCTCTGCCATGCCTGCTCTATTTCTAACTGGAATGGACTGTTCTTGTGCTGTGAACATATCATTTTTGAAGATCAGCTCACTCTTCTGCCCTCCTCGGTGGCTTCCCACAGGATCCTGCCTGTGAATTCCCTGAACAAACCATCATCTGTTCTCCTGAAGTCCAGGGTCTGCTATTTCCCTTCCTCAGTTCTCTCAGGGTCTTAAATCCCAACATCTTTTGGTTGCTTCATCCCAGCTGCCACAGACTTCGTCATCCTTGGCCAGTTCTTTCTTGTTTGTGAGTAATAGATCCGAGCGCCTTCCTGATTAGGCTTGTTGCTCAATTGGGTCAAAAGAAGTGTTCTTGATAGCCAGGGATCTCCTGGATTGCTTGTAGCTGCCAGGTTTGTGAATATGTAGGAATGGTTAAACTATTTACTGGATGCTCATTATCATTAACTCCACTCTGACAGTTTCATCTTTAATGTCATACTGAATTAACTGATCTCTGATCCCTTTTTGTCCTGCTTGTGTTCACATCTGAGATCCCCTTTAATGCCTTTCTTGGGATCAAATTCCATGGTCTTTGATGCTAAACATGAATCTCGCAATATGCACCTCTGCTCCTTTCTGAATATAAGCATCCACAGCTTTTCATACAATTTCTTGCCTGGTAGAGGTCTTGCTTCAGACAACCTCTTTGCTTTGTTTTGTTCTTCCTCTAAGCATGTATGGAGGTAGTGTCAAAGCTTGTCATGCTTAAGAAAGATTACCTCCAGTAGTATGGATTCTGTTCATTGCTCCCATTATCTTTTGTGCTTGTAATAAGAATAGATTTTTTAAATGCATTTAGCCAGGAATGCATTCACTAGCGTTCTACATTTACAGAATTGAAGAGTATGGGACCTTCCATGTTTTTAGAAGTTGTCAGAGGTCAGGATTTCACTGGTTGCCTTTACGGATTCCCACAACTGCCAGCAAAAAAAGTACTGAAAGACAGCTTGTCTACAGAGTATTGCATTCGAGGATACTTCAACAGAGCGTTGTAGACCTTATTTTAAAAAGGGTAGAACTACATGTGTAGTGAACTCTAAAAAGAACTTTGAGGTGGCCAGCAGCTATATGGACATACATAAACTTGACTCATTATTTCATATGGAATGAATGTGAGTGACTTCAAGTCATATGCTTGCATGATCTGAAGTTGTACATGAAGGTTACAGGGAGATATTCCTCCTTGTTTGACTGCTATTGAGCCCTCCAGGTGTGTAGGAGCAAGTTGCACCTGCAGTGCTTTGGTGTGAACCAGATACTTCACACCCCCGTGTTATTGGTGCAGTGTTTGTGGATCCTGGCTCAAGGAGTAATTGGAATTTCAAGATAGGCATCTCTGGTTCTCATTACCAGAGTCTTCCCATAAGCTCGAATGATTATTAGAGGTGTGAAATACGAGTCAGCAAAATCCAAGAGACACTTCAGTTCCTACAGCTACAGGTAGATGGTTAGTGGTTTCCAACAGTAATAAAAAAGTATATTAATAGTGACTGCAGACTTCAAGAATTCCTAAGAAGGCTCTAAATATTTAAATATTTTTTTTTACTCTAAATGAAAAATGTTAGGGAAAATTCTTGTATTCTTCAAATGCATGCATTACCACAACTTTTATTTGATTTGTTTTAGATGAGAAGATTGTGGAAAAAATCCGAGCTTTACAAATGAAAGCCGAAGACTATGATGTTGTTAAGGTGATTGGAAGAGGGGCTTTTGGAGAAGTGCAGCTGGTAAGAATGTAATAATTTAATGATTAGACAGATTTTTGCCTCTAGCCAATAGAGTCTCAGTCTGGCATGCTTATATCTAAAAATGCATTCTTACAAAGCTGTAGTGTTATTTTCATTGTACTGTGATGTCATTTCTTTGCATAGTAAACAGTACATTTGAGTTTAAGACTTGATGGATTCTCAAGGACTTAAAAAATAGTTTGCTATCCTTTGATGAAATGGAAAAGGAAGTTCATGGCAATTCTAAATGTTTTTTGGCCGCAAGCATCACTGTATAGCAATATCTGAAACCCTCATGAAAGCGGAAGCTAATAGTGCGACAGAAAAACTTGTTTTTTCTCTTGTAATTGTGATGCTTTCATTCTAGTTAACTCATACGACTCATGTAAGATTTATTTTTAAGACATTGTCTACTCAACATTGTATCCTATATAATATCTAATGTAAGAATGGGAATGGCATTACTTTTTGAATTTGTATTGTGGAGAAATTATATTTTTTTAAAGGCAATCAAAATACATAAAGTAACTTAGTATATCGTGCATAGTGTGCTTTTCACTCAGTTTTGATTTTTCCTGGATTTCCAACGCATACTGTGTGATAAATAGCACAAAAAATGTGAACATATGATCCATATGGTTGACTTATATGTCAGTTTTGAATAAGCTATGGATAAAAGTGGCAGATAGAATCTGAGAATACAAACACCAAGGACAAGTTATCATGAGCTAACAGCTGTGCACCAGTTGAGCCATGCATTTCTAGAGGAAGAGGAGAGATTTTTGCTTGTGCCTTTTGACATGGAATTTAGCACTAAGAAGCCAGGAGAATCCTCTTGTCTTGTGAGGTGAAACAATTTTGGAAAATACAAAGATTGTTAGAACTTTGTTGAAAAATGTGGCAAGATCTTAGTTCGGAAGTTTTATAGGAGTTTCACAACATATAATGGCAATAAATTTGTTGGCCATTTATAAAATTATTTGTATTCGCCATGTTAGTATTGGTGAAATTGGTTGAAACTGGGGAAGAATCCCTTGCAACTAGTCTCAGACTATTTGTATGACTCATGGGTGAGGTGCAAATTTAGATGCAATTCATGTAGCAGTTAACAACATTTAATTGGCAATTATTATTCATTTATGTTAGTTTTTAAGGCAACTTCATTCAAGTGTGGCAACATGAGAATGTAGCTTCCTCTTCCCTGTTTCTTTCTATTTGCACTTTTGTAATGCAGAAGAATTTATGAAGCATGGTGAGGAGTATTTCCAAAGATTCCCAAGATTCACCTTTTCAAAAAAGGCTTTAAAGATTTAATGTCTATCTTTATATGCTTTTACATCCTTGCTGGCAAGAGATAAAAAACAAAAACAAAACCTTCAGCAGAACCTTTTCGTTTTTGTTTTTTGTGTTTGTTTTTTTTTTTTTTTTTTTTGCTAAAGGGCAGCTGCAGGGAGCTTTGTAAGAAAGCAGTCTACTCTTATCTTTTCACTGACTGTCATGTCAGATGGTTTGTTTTAAAGTCTTCTATTAGACATTTTCATCATTATATATGTATCCATTTACAGCAGCTAATAGAGATGCTCCTTTTCATGCACTTGCATGGGAAGTCACTGAAGAATCAGGTTGTAAGGAGCGGAGTTCCCCATTTGTTGAGGCAGGGAGGGAGAGATGAAGAAGAAGATCCCAATAATAGAAGTCATGTGCATTTCATGGAAATTGAGCTGATGTATTTGCTGGGAGCATCCAAGAGAGTTGTATTTTTAATGTGCTTAAAAAGTCAAAATACATTGTTTTCATATGTATATTTCTAAGAACCTACAGTTTTTTATGAATAATTTCTATTTTCTTAACATTTCATTTCACATGTAAGTTCTTCTCTGTTCTGGCTTAGAATGGAAACTTTTTTCTTAATTCACTGAGTCATGCACAGTTTAAAGTAGAGTTGATTTTTCACAGTGTATGCACTGCAGTTAGGTAGTTTGAGGGGTCTGAAGGCAAACTTCTCATTTGTCTCATCATTATAATGTAATGGTAAAATGCATAGTAAGTTGGTCATATAGTGATGGTTTTGTTTTGGTTTTCATTATTCCTATGGGTTTTTTTTAATTCTTTGTATAAGCCCTACACGCCTCCAGATAACAAAAGCTAAGAATGCTAGGTTCTAAAAGGGAACTTGTGTCTGTTCATATAGAGCTCTTCTGTACTTCATGCCAACTTAAAAAAACACTTTTTTTCTGAGATGTAAAAAAATAGAAGTATAAATCATGATGTTATGCAGTCTTACAGCTGAAAAGCAGTAGGTTAATAAACAAACAGCTGTAGAACTGAACTAATATTAGCTGGTGATGAGGGCATACATACCTAGATTTTTTGCCTCACAAGGTATGATACAAGTTTAAACTATTGAGCTAAGCTCTATCTATTTCTGCTCCATTCAAAATGTTAACACCACAGTTGCAGATGATGGATTTGCAGTAATCAAAATATTTTGCAACGCATTCTGTGATCAGAATAGAAATTTGCTTCAGTGGGGGCTTAATGCAGAAAGAACCATAAATAAAACATGATGAAGTACATGGGTTAAATTCATGAATGTCACGTTATCAGTGTGTGCCATTGTTCATAAATATTTGTAGCACAAATATTTGTTATGTATTTGAAATAGTTGAATATAACAAGAAAAATTATAAGTTTATTCATATACAGCATAAAATAGTCAGCTATGTCCTCCTTAGTTTAATTTTGTTTCCCCAGGCTTTTTGCTCCAGTCTGGCTTTTTCTTGTGAAAGAAGTGGTGTGGGAGAGACCAGCTTTCCACATCCTAGAATAAAAAAAACCCCACATTCTCTACTGTTGTATCATATAGCTAGGTTTTTTTAAAAAGCCTCACTCTTCCTTTCTTCTTCCCCTCAAAAATTAATTAAAAAATAATCAGTCCAGTCAAGTGAGCATCTGACTTTGGTGGAAAAACAATTTCCTTGTAACTTCAGACATATTAAACTACTCTCAAGCTCTGGCCTCTGGCTTTGCTGGGTCTGTAGTGATGGGGAAGGCAAAGAAAATAATTGCCAGCTGCCAGGTCGCTTCTGTTACTCAGTGCCATGAATAAAAGTGACTGGTGTCTAAGGCAGACAGAAAAATTAAATTATGGTGCTTAATATGTTACTTGTGGTTTATGCAGAAACAGTAATTTATGAAAACACATCCTGAGTACCTCTTGTTTGTTTTCATTGAGGAAAAATACTATTGGTCTGAGATTGAAACATCCTTAGTTCCTTCTCCCTGGTCTAATCATAAAGTACTGTAATGTTGGAGTGACACAGCAGGCTGACTAGATCATGTACTCAGGCAGAAAACTAATGCAAGTCTAGCTTTTGTATTTGGGTAGTAAAGAATGGTCTGGGTGACAGTCTTTACTATGTCATTTCTTAGTGTTGCAAATCAGTGGTTGGTCCTGGTTTAGTTTTTTCCATTAAGTGCTTTCCTTATTAGGTTTAGTCCCCCAGCCACTGCTGATGTGTACCTTCTGTAGTAATATAAATAAAACGGTCATAGTTTATTACCTGGAAATTTGTCAGGAAATGAACTTTGGTACCATATCTGTAGCAATTTCTTAGGGTTCTGTTCAAGTAATTCATGATATTTATGATTATTTCAAACCTTAGAGTTCATTTCACAACTCCATTCTAGGATCTTCTTTTACTTTTATCATAAAAGAGATGGTACTGTGATCAGTATGCATACTCAATCTGATAGCTTCAAATGGAAATGTTATTTTTTTGCTTATGCATTGTCTTCTGACACGAATGCTGTAGAAATTAGGGATTCAGTGTGCATGTACTTGTTTTTCGGAGGTCTTAGCTTGATGAAGTAGAGTAGCAGGAAACTCTTACTTCTTTATGCATTTTCGTAAGTTAAATTAGGCCATGTTACTCAGTGCTAATGGCATGAAGGGATTTTCCTACCTATTTTGAGAGTGAGCTCTGGTGAGCTGCAGTTTAAATTTGGCAGTTCATTTAAACAGTTGGAAGAAATTGAAACATCATGACAGTTTAATACATGAATAATCTGCTATATGAGCCAATATATGTATGCACAAATATAGCTCTGAGTAAAGAGCACAGTGGCTAGCAGCTAAAAAGACAGTCTTCAATGGCCATGATAATGATAAAGGAGTATTATGGGTAGATCTGTTCACCTGTAAGGTGTGCCAGTATGCTTGTTGTTGCTTTGGTTCCTTTATTTTTGTACAGAGAATGAACCTCTGTTGAAAATACCTCAAGAAATAATTTTGCCAACTAATAACCTGTTGGCACCACCCTCAAGAGGTACACAGGCTGTGGTTTCTGGTCCCTCTAGCCCCGTACTTTGCTACTTCTGTGTGAGAGCATCAGGCTTTACTGAGTTATCTCCCAAATAGTGGAAAACAATTATTCTTGTAAATGAAGGCAGTGATGCAACTACATGCTGGCAAGAGTACACTACGATTTGAGGAAGTGTAAACTACTGAATACGTTGCAGAGCTTTACATGAATAGTCACAGAAATTGCACCTTCAATTAAACAGTATCTTTTTGGAGGTTGCTGGTCTTTGTGTTTCTTCTGGTTTTGAGCAGGGTTACAAAAGCTCTACTTCATGGAGTAAAGTTTGTGGTGTGCCACCTTGTCTTTGTAAGTAATCCATGTGGGATTAGTAAATAGGAATGAAATAGTTTTCAAAATCCTTTTTAAGGCCACCTTCACTTGCTGGTTATTAGTGTCTTAAAATATACAAGTTTATAGAGTTGTTGACACATGTTGGTAACGCGTTTCTGTTTTGGTGTTTGGTTGGAGGTTTTTTGATCTACCTGTATAGAAAGCTGTTGGTTAGTGCTAAACTATGCAAGATACTAGTGCTGAAACTTTTGTACCTATATCTTGAGAGTAAAATCCTCTGATTTCAAGAACCAGTAAATTCGTAAATAGTCCAGTTTCAGTTCATTCTCACTCTTTCCAAATCTACACACACACACCCCCACACACCTCCACACACCTTCTCCTATTTCTAGAAGTCATTCCTCTTGGATTCAGCAGCATTAATGTTTACAGCTCCTCAGGAGGAAGAGGCTGATGCTCCCATATTTGTAAACCAAAAAGGTGCCTCTCTGAAGCTTTGCACTGCAGCTATAATGAACCTGAAACATTTACAGCTGTTCAGGAAAAGGGCCTATTAAATGTTCTTTCAAGTAGCATAATTAAACTCAGACATTGTGTAAAACTAAGAGGTTGAGAGAGACATTTTAATTTACTAAATGGGAGGCTTTTAACTGAACCATAAAATCTTAACCATTTGGTTCTAATTTCACAAATTAGTCCACTGAATTTTTTATTTTCATGTGGAGAAAACACGCTGAAACTTAAGATGCAGTTCATTTGTTTTTTCTGCTGACTCGGACATCTTACAGCTGAATACTTCTCACCTTGATTTCAGTAAGGAATACTCAAGTATGTTAAAGAGCTGGTCCTTTAGTAGTTGTTTCATAAAGTAGCAAAAATGTAATGTTTCATTGACAGAGTAATGACTTTACAGTCTGTACCTTTAGGATCTTGTTTCATGTCCGTATTCAGATGAAGTTTTCAAAAATATTTTCAGATTTTGTCATTAAAGTTCTAATTTCAGTTTTCCCACAAGATTTATGTTATTAATTTTACATCATGTAAAGTAAATTTAAGAACTACTTCAGCAATTGGAGCAGAGTTGTTTTTTTTTTTTTTTTGTGAAAAATAAGAATTGTAGGAGCCTGAAGTGAACTGCATGCAGAATTTCTAACACGAGTAAATACAAGGATAGATGGTATTTAAATAAGAAAATATAAGCAGAGTTGCATTTCATTTCTCCTTACACAATGGAACTTTCAATGAACATTTCCTTTTTCTTCTGTAAACAGAAATCTTGTGTGTGTGTGTGTGTGTGTGTGTGTTCTGGGTGATTTGAGGTGCCTGCATTTACTCAGGAAATGTTAAGAGCAGCAGTCCAGTTTTTTAGAGAAAGACGGTACTTTTCTCATTCTGAGTTATGGGTTGGGTTTTTTGGGGGGTGGGTTGTTGGTTGTTTTGTTGGGGGGGGGTTGAGGTGGTTAGTTTCAGTTTGAGTAAGCAGACTACTAGAATCAGCTCTCATTTTTATCTTCATAGTCATGGTGAATAAGTATGTACTTGTATGGGTGCATCTTCAGTAAAGCCTCCTAAGAGCTCCTACGGTCTGAGGCACATCCTTCAGCTCCTCTTCTGGGGTTGCACCAGCAGCAGCAGCAGTTGGCTGGGCTCTGCCATATTTTACTTCATTTGGCATCCTTCTTGTATACCCTGCTGTATTTTTCTGGAGCAGCTGTTAGGTTTTTCTTTCCAGCTTTGGAAGTTCTCAAATCTTTCTGGTGTAGAAGACTGGGTATATGAAAACCTGGAGGCATTGCATCCCAGAAAGCAGCTTGCACACAGGAGACATGTACTATGCCAGTATTAATTTTTTTTACAAGGTGCTTTAAAATCATTGTTTCTCTTCTTTTTCAACCAACAGGTTCGCCATAAAATGACACAAAAGGTTTATGCAATGAAGCTACTCAGTAAATTTGAAATGATCAAGAGATCAGATTCAGCCTTTTTCTGGGAAGAAAGAGATATCATGGCCTTCGCCAACAGCCCATGGGTGGTTCAGGTAAGGATGATGAGTAATAGTAAAATAATAATAATAAAGCTGTACATTTTTCCCAGTCTTGAGCTGGTTTTGACTTTACATTGAAACTCAAATAATGGTTTAGATTCAGATTTCACTTTTTAAAACATGTTTGCAGCACTTTCACAGAGTTCTATGTATTTGTGTTAGACAGTAGATTAATTTGCATTTTAGTCACTACAAGTGCATCATGAAACAAACAGATTTTTTAAATACCTACATAATTATTTGGAATAATAGGAAGGTTACCTTTCCAACTAAGAAAAATCTGTATAGAGATATAGAAACAAATATCAACATTCTTTCCATTCTTTCCTCATGATACAGTTAATGGATCACAGGCAATTAGTAGTGAGAGTGCTTTAAATAGTTTTTCTCTTTTCATCTGTGATTTGATAGATGGATGAATGCGCACTCTGGGTCTCCTGTATGACAAGAGATTGTAGCAGTAGTTTTCTTGAAACCATCTTCCTGTTTAGTGGTCAGCTCAGAAGTAATATCCAAGTAAAGGAAAGCTGACTTCCTCAGCTGGTTTTCAACACTGTTGCTTGCAGCTCTCTCATGACATGTATCATCATCATGTTTGTAGTAGAATTATGCCTTTGGGAAGAATCAGTACTGAATACTGCAATTTGTTGTAACTTGTAAATTATACCAATTAATAAATGAGTAATGAAAGTGTATGCTTAGAGAAATTGTTAGTACTTCAGTTTGTTAAATAATTAATATCCTTAAATGCTCTCACATATGTTGCCATGCTTCTGTATATTTAATAAGTAAAGACTGGCCTTCAGTTTTCCATATTTTCTTCATAATGCTTTACCTCATGTATGCAAGAAATGCTTTACAAAGTTTTTCTATTTAGATGTTTTGGTCTTCTGAGAATATTCTGTGTTCTTACCTATATTCAGCAGGAATACTTAACCAAATAGATGAATTTATATTTAGTTCTTTGTTTTTGTTCTAATGACAGTTGTCTTAAATGATTTTTACTTTTCACTTGCAGCTGAGAGTAACAAGAAATGTACAATGCTCAGTTTTCAAAGGAAAGTGTAGCAGCTGTGATATAAATGTGTGTGTTTGTAAATTGCAACTGTACTCTGATTCATTTGTCATTATGCCTTGTGTGATGAAGTATACTAGTGTGTTGTATTTAGGGATTGTGTCCGATGCAATATGACATTGAGCTGGCTTTAAAAAAATGTAGGGTCCTGTTCTGAGCTAGAAGCTGGGACAGATCACGCTGCTTCACTGTGCTGCAGTTTTTCTGTGAAAAACAAGTGAAACCAGAGCGCTAGATAATTTAGATTTTTTTTTTTTTTTAATGAAAGCCCTTGAGGGCAGTAATGAAAGTGCTTTATAAAGGCATAGTGTTGTTATTAATTATGGTACATTGCAAATAAAAGACAGACTAGGGACAACGTGAGCCCCCTCTGGAAGCTGTCAGGAGAACTGGCTACCCTGGATTTGGAGAAGGCTGAGGTTCTTAATGACTTCTTTGCCTCGGTCCTCACTGGCAAACGCTCTGACCACACCACCCAAGTCTTGGAAGGCAGACGCAGGGACTGTGAGAATGAAGACCCTGGGCCCACTGTAGGAGAGGATCTGGTTCGAGACCATCTTCGGAACCTGAACTTATACAACTCCATGGCACCTGATGAAATCCATCTGTGGGTCCTGAAGGAGCTGGCAAATGAAGCTGCTAAGCCACTGTCCATCATATTTGAAAAATCATGGCAGTCAGATGAAGTTCCCAATGACTGGAAAAAGGGAAATATAACCCCCATTTTCAAGAAGGGGAAAATGGATGAGCTGGGGAATTACAGACCTGTCAGTCTCACCTCTGTGCCTGGCAAAATCTTGGAGCAGATTCTCCTGGAAGGCATGCTGAGGCACATGAAAAACAGCAAGGTGCTTGGTGACAGCCAGCATGGCTTCACTAAGGGGAAATCCTGCCTGACCACTCTGGTGGCCTTCTATGGTGGGGCTACGGAACTGATGGACAGGGGTAGAGCAGTTGATGTCATCTACCCGGACTTGTGTAACGCGTTTGACACAGTCCCACATGACATGCTTGTCTCTAAGTTGGAGAGACATCAATTTGATAGGTGGACCACTCCGTGGATAAAGAACTGGCTGGATGGCCGCATGCAAAGAGTTGTGCTCAATGGCTCAATGTCCAGCTGGAGTCCAATAGATCAGTGTTGGGACCAGTCTTGTTCAACATCTTTGTTGGTGACATGGACAGTGGGATTGAGTACACCCTCAGCAAGTTTGCCGATGACACCAAGCTGTGTGGTTCGGTTGATATGTTGGAGGGAAGGAATGCCATCCAGAGGGACCTTGACATGCTTGTGAGGTGGGCTGATGCCAACCTGATGAAGTTTAACCATGCCAAGTGCAAGGTCCTCCACCTGGGTCAGAGCAATCCCAGGCACAGCTACAGGTTGGGCAGAGAAGAGATTCAGAGCAGCCCTGCAGAGAAGGACTTGGGGGAGTTGGTCGATGGAAAAAATGAACATGAGCCAGCAGTGTGCGCTTGCAGCCCAGAAAGCCAACCGTATCCTGGACTGCATCAAAAAGAGCGTGACCAGCAGGTTGAGGGAGGTGATCCTGCCCCTCTACTCTGCTCTTGTGAGACCTCACTTGGCGTATTGTGTGCAGTTCTGGTGTCCTCAACATCAAAAGGACATGGAACTGTTGGAACAAGTCCAGAGGAGGGCCACGAGGATGATTAGGGGACTGGAGCACCTCCCATATGAAGATAGGATGAGAAAGTTGGGTTGTTCAGCCTGGAGAAGAGAAGGCTGTGTGGAGACCTCATAGCAGCCTTCCAGTATCTGAAGGGGGCCTATAGGGATGCTGGGGAGGGACTCTTCATGAGGGACTGTAATGACAGGACAAAGGGTAACTGGTTCAGACTTAAACAGGGGAAGTTTAGATTGGATATGAGGAAGAAGTTCTTTACTGTGATGGTGGTGAGGCCCTAGAATGGGTTGCCGAGGGAAGTTGTGAATGCTCCATCGCTGGTGGTGTTCAAGGCTGGATTGGACAGAGCCTTGAGTGGCATGGTTTAGTGTGAGGTGTCCCTGCCCCTGGCAGGGGGGTTGGAACTAGATGATCTTAAGGTCCTTTGCAGCCCTAGCTATTCTATGATTCTATGATTGTGTTATATTAATATCTTTACATGTGAGAATACAGAGAGTGTTCTGGATTTTAATTTAGATTTTAATGACCATTACCATATATATTGCATATTTGTGAAAATAAATACGGTGCAATATATGTATTAAATTATGTATTTATAACATAGGTCTTCTGTCTGTAATATGCAGTTAATTTTAATCTAAAGGTCAAATCTCAATAGTAATGTTCCTGCCTGTCCTGGTTCCTCGTCCTCTACAAACACCCTGTTCTTGATTTTTTTCCTTTCTACACATCCTCTGTTGCAATTGAATTTTGTGTGGGTAACTTAAAGGTGTGAATGATTTTAGTTTTTAATATAAAGGAGCAGTATTCCCTGAGAAATAAAGTGAGAGACTTTCAGATTGAACATTGGATAGTAAGACTTTTTGCTGGTTTGGGCTGTTTTCAGACCTGGTGATCGCTGAGTGAAATCTCTTAAACTTCATCCCTCTATGGCTCAGCTTACTTTCACTATCATGCCAGTAGGAAACATAGAAGCTGCAACCTATACCAGACCATTATTTTATTGTTAAGCATAATTTTTATTTGTATTGTGTTATAGCTCTCTTCAGGAACATTTTTTTCTTTCTTTCTTATTTCAGTATATGTGCTGATTTAGGATAAACTCAGAAGTGACATGTTTTTGTAAAGATGTACAGAGATAAGGAGATTTAGATGCTATTCACTCTTGCACTATTTTCAGATCAATACATGATGCTTCCTAGCTCAGATTTGGTATTTTGCATTTTGACTCAGTGATAATTTTTAATGCCAGGAAACATGGATATGTAGAAGCTTATACTCCTTAAATAATCAGGAAATCTTTTTTCATTTTCTTAAAATGAGGGCCTTTTGAAGTTCATTAAATTTGAAAGTACTGTCATAATTAATAGAAAATGTAGATTATTTAAGTACAAAAAAGAAAGTTACTTTACATTAGTCTTGAAAAGATATACTCAGGTTTAATAAAACTTCAGGTTAAAGTGCCTTACTCTTTTTCCTAGCTGTCTCTGAGAAGTAATTTTGTTTTTTTCTTTTTCTTTTTTTAACATTGCAGCTATTTTGTGCCTTTCAAGATGACAAATACTTGTACATGGTAATGGAATACATGCCAGGTGGAGATCTTGTAAACCTTATGAGCAACTATGATGTGCCTGAGAAATGGGCCAAGTTCTATACAGCTGAAGTTGTTCTTGCTCTTGATGCAATTCACTCGATGGGCTTGATACACAGAGATGTGAAGCCTGACAATATGCTTTTAGATAAATATGGGCATCTGAAGCTGGCAGATTTTGGCACTTGCATGAAAATGGACGAAGTAAGTATGCCACTGAATAATTTATCCTCTATAAAATTGTAATTCTACAGTTATTTTCTTATGAATTACACTCTCCAAAGGGATATTCATCAAATTGTCCACTTTATTGGAAAGCTGTTCCTTGTTTCCTAGTTTTAAATACAAGAGTGCTTTAAATAGTTTAGCTTTTTCTAAAATAAAACATTTCTGGCACACAGAAGAAACATGTAAACTCACTTTTTTGTTATTTCTGAAGGCATGTGTGTTTATGAATTTCTGAGGTTAATCTTTTTTTGGCAAATGTCTGAAAAGCTTGTGAGAAAACTCCTAGTTTGGAACATTAGTAACCTTGAAATAATTCATAAATGACATTTTTCTGTAAATGATTTCATAGGCACAGTACAGTCCCTATTTATCTTTTACTGTGTCTAATTGTTCTCATAGCATCCTCTAGTGGTCATTAAAATGAGGTCACAGTAAGGCAGCAGTGGCATGTGATACATTGAATGAATTTATGTTAGCTATTTCTCAAGATGTCATACATTTTTAAGTGTTCAGATTTTACTGTGTAGAGCCAACATAGTTTTCTGATGAGGTTGTACAAGAATATTTTATTTTTGTAATAAATAAAAAAAAGGGTGTAATACTCTATAGACTTAAAAATGATGCTACCTTTAGGAGTTTGCACTTTTAATGTCTTCTCTGACAAACAGTATTATGCTGTAATTTACACAATATATTCTGGTGAAAAATTACAACGTTCTAAAAAAACTATGTATGAGTTTACATAATGATTTGCTGGGCCTTAGAAAAGTTTCTGTACTAATGTTGGCAAGAAGCATCCTTTTAAGTTCATTTGCTTTAATAAGTTAAATATTTTTCTGTATTGTTTAGGAAGTGCTCGATGCAATCTCTGCAATGTACTTAATTTACATTTGCATCATTAAGTTAATGTTTCTTCAGGGGTAGCTAGATAGAATCTAGATATAGATAGAGTACTATCTCTGGTTTGGGTTTGCTGGATTTTTTTACCTTATGATCCTGTGACAATATATTAACTTAATTGAACCACTACAGCTGTTCATGGAGATTGAGTACTCTGTTTAGTTTTGCTGATATCGTAGTTATTATTCTAAAGGCATAGATTGTTTACCCCATTTTGATGGTTTACATGCCTATTTTTTAGGGTACACGTTTATTTTGAAAAAATCAAAAGTAGTACTTGATCTCTTAGTTTCCTCCTTAAAAAATTAGTCTTGGATTTGAGCCAATAGGCAATCAGTCTTAAAGAAATTTGATTTTCATCAGAAGAGACAATTAAGAAAAATAAAATCAAAAAGTTCATAGTATAAATCTACCAAAACATCCTTTTAGAGATCCCAGAAATGGTAAACCTAAGTCTTTTTTCCTTTTTTCTTTTTTTTTTGTTTTTGTTAACAGGATGGAATACTAAAATGTGGATGCTCACATTATAAATGTGAGAAGTGCATGCTCATTTCTTGTAAGGAATTTTTGTGAGCACCAGTTTGGTCTGGGTATTATCAATGAAGCAGTGATTTCCTAAAGAAATTAATTTTTTAACAGATTACATTTTAACTTCTTCATGTTTCTCAGACTCAGTGGAATGGCAAATATCTTTTATACAGGAAGCTTTAGAAGTTGAGAGGTTCTGGATTGTCTCCAAATCTCATGCTACTTCTTACAAAACACGAACACATCCCAGCTGTGTAAATACAATACTGGTGTTGGCAGGATGATTTCTAAAATATATATGCTTACCCAATACTTATTTATTTTTTCTGACTCTTGAGTTCTTTAAGCAGTTGTGCATGTTAGTATCTTCCTTGTGCTGTTGAGAGCCCAGGGAAATTCTGCTGCAGCTTCATGAGAGACTTTTTTTACCTTTGCTGTGGACTTGAATTCAGTGTCCTCTTAAGTTTTCCAGGCCAGTCCAGACCTCTGGAGCAGAATTCCTTCTTACCAGTATGTGAAAAGAATTGCTAAGTGGTTTAGTGATCTTTTCCAACGTAGAAGGAACTGGCCTATTTATGTAATTCATTTGTGATGGTTTGGGGGTTTGTAGGCTGCTTTCATGTTTTCTTTTTTTAAAATCTGCAACAAGGTATTTCTGCTATTGAATAAAGATTAGAGTTGGCCTCAGAGATTCCTCAAGTACGAACTGTGGTTCCCGTTTGGTTATTTAGGTATGATAAGGTAGCCCAGGGCAGGTTTCATCAGACTAATGATCAGGTTTTCTGTAAGAAACTAAGCTGTAGTTGGCTTTGGCAGGTATCATAGAGTCTGTAAGTGTTGTTGGGCTATAATGCTGCCTTGTGCTGTTTTAGAAGAGCACAGGTTTATAGGGTATCTGTTGAAAAGAGATGTGACCAAAAGAAGGCAAGTTTACCATTTGGGATTGTCACCTCAGCTCAAGCTGTTCAGCTGGAAGAAGGGATGTGTGCCCCTTTTTAGAACTCAATTTATTTTTCACTGAAACTTGTCCAATACTCTCCTGGGTCCTTCTTGCTTCAGTTCGTTGGCTACAGCACTCGTGCAGTGCTAATACCTGGTCTGAGCTATCCTAATGTTTTCACAAAAGTACTCTTCAGCTCTTGTTTACAGAAAAGAACTTCCTGAGGGAGCTGAAAGCCTGATTCTCAGCCTTGGATCAATACAGTGAGTCATTCAGGTCTGATGGAGATCCTCTTGAGGATGAAAACTTAACTACTTTGTCTTCAGCAATATAATAGTTCTGAATGATGCTAGGAAGCACTCCAGCCTCACTGCCAAGCTGTCCCGTGAGAACATGCTGTTTCTGCTGGACAACCTTTTTAACCTTTGCACATCTCTCAAATAGCTGCAGAAGATAACTTCCAAGATTCACCTTGATCTTTTTGAGGTGATGAGAAAAATGCTGGCTTGAGACTCCCAAAAGGAAGCTTTGTATGAGAGCTGCTATTGTAAGTGTGCTACTCGTGCATAAAAGCAGGTTTAGTATTTGAAAAACAGGAGCAACACCTTGTCCAGAGTAAACAGCACGCTTTAGATCTCTTTGAATGCTGAAGAGGTCATCATGCAGAATGTAGGGACTGTTGAGATGTCATGTACTGCCATGTGTTGCACAGAGAGGACTTCCCTGTTTACTTGTCTTTAATGCCAGAGATCATAGAAGCTAGTCTGACTGTGGCGTTAAGAGTATCCAGTACCTGAAAATACATACAGAGCAACACCCAAGTTCTTTGAAAGAATAAGTGTGCAAATGAACAGAAATCTGGGAATACCATATTCAGGTGATAGTGGACCAACCTCTGCAAGGACATGGTAGAATCCCCATTGCTGGAGGTTTTCAAGATGCAGTGGGACAGGGTGCTAGATGATCTCATCTAGGCTTCCTGTCCCATGACAGGTTGGGCCAGATGATCTTTCAGGGTCCTTTCCAGCCCGTGCTGTTATGTGATTCTGTGAATGCATTTTTAGATTTGTTCCTGAGACAGAAGATGGAGAGTTTTACGAGGTTCAGAGAGGTACAGTCCATTGAAAACCGGGGGTAGCATGCAGCAGGGCCCTTTCAGCTGCAGAAATATGTTTTGGAGTATTTTTACTATTCATTTTTTTGACATCTTGTCTGAAAACTTAACGGCATTGTTACCTGAAGTTCTTTAGCATCTGTAATGTCATTGGAAAGAACCAGCCGTCAGACTTGGGTAGGGCTAGTGCTTTTTTTAATGCAACAAAGCAAAGGTTGTGCCAGACTTAATAAAATACCAACATGTAGGACATTAAAGTGTGTATTAATTACAGAGGAAAAGGAAATGGAGTGTTATTAAGCGTCAAAGTGACAAGGCTGTGACTGAAGCTGCAGTCTTCAGAGAAATCTTTCAGAACTGTGACTTTGTTTTTAAAGAAGCTGCTTGCACAAGGAGGGATTCAGGTAGCTTCAGCCAGTCTTCACCAAGTGAAGATTCAGACCTTCCCTTGTTCTAGTTTTGCATTTGGCTAAGGAAGAGATCAACATGCACCAGTATCAGCGTCCTCATTAAGATGCCGTAGTCCTCCTAGACCAGCAGAATCACATGAGCCTAGAACAGTTCCTCCAGTGCTCAAAGCAAACTAAGGCTAAAGCTTCTGAGATGACCTGTAGGTTAGCGCATAGAGTGCTGTTACAAGCAGGATTTTCAGATGTTTCCTGCCGTGTGCCAGATACAGTTTTGAATGTTGTCAGCTGTAGATTTCTGGAAGCTTTAGGCTTTAGTTTATTTCCCAGTATCAAAATGTGTTCATCTGTATTCTTCTTTGTCCAAAGGATGCATTAGATCTTCTGAAAAGAATTAACTTCATTTTCTTATTCCAGGATGGTCCAGGCTCTTTGTTATCTGATTCATAGTGTAGAAAGCAGAAGTTAACCTGCTCTTCATTCTGTAGCTGACAAGTTAAAACTTCCTTTAGGTTTCAGCTTCAGTATGGAGTGCTAGAAAATGGTAGTCATTTGCTGGGAGGATATTTGAAGAGACTCCTCAGGTCTCTGCAGTACTTAGTCATCACTTTAGTTTTTCCCTAGTAATTCTGACTTTCCAGGATTCTGGTTCGTTACATAAATGAAAACTTTTGCAGTTCATATTGTTTATGAGAAAAATACTGTAATTGGATGTCTAATTTTTACATGTCAATACAATTCCCAAAGCAAAGGGATTCTCTTCCTTTCTTTAAATATGTATTTTGACTTTATTTGTCGCTGCTAATATTTGTATTCATATTCAGAATTAATACGTATAGCCATTCATGCTGATGGCAAAATGCAGAAAGAACTTTGTAAAATGACTTAGAAAAGATTTCAGCCTGAGAGACACGATAAAAGATGAGTGTATTTTTGGTGCTTCTCTTAACTTCATCCAGGATTTCATTTCATTCATCCATCTGGTATCTCTGTAATGAATGCAGTGAACTTGATTAAAGGGAAAAAGGCTTATAATTGTGCCCCAGCATGCTGGCAGATCTGACGATGCTTCTGCATCATTTAGGTCCTGCAAATTTAGTCTCTCACTGTGAAGCAAAGAGGATGAAGCATCATTCCATTAATACAACTGTGTTAATATGTTAATAAGAATATTTTTTTTAAATAAGCTTTGTTATCCTTTATAAATAGCTTTTTCTTTTTTTTTCTTTAAATAGAAACCAAGGTATGACTATAAAAATTTACCTGTAAGTTGATTTATTGTCTGAATTAAAAACAACTGTTACGTATCTGCTGTGTAGGGCGTAAAACTCACAGCTTGTCAAAATCAGTCTAAAGTTTGTCCCTGAATTCAGTGAGATAAAGAGCAGTGTGATATAATGTGAAGCTTCATATTGCCATCAATTGTAAAAATATTACCATTGGTCTATTTTTGAAAGATGTAATCAAGAAAGAATGCTATGAGTAGTCAGGGGAGAGCACATTACCAGCAGTTGTCCTTTCAGTCCATATGCTTCTGGAGTGAAAACTGGAGTCTTTCAAACACATTACTCAAACCAGATATTTTAGGCTGTATTTTTTATGTTTTTTTCTGGTGTACTAATAGACAAATTGTGTAAAGACTCAGAAGTATTTTCAATTGAGCTGTTTGAATTCTTACTGTTGCACAGACAGGTATGGTGCGCTGTGATACAGCTGTGGGAACCCCCGACTACATATCACCCGAAGTTTTGAAGTCACAAGGGGGTGATGGTTATTATGGACGGGAATGTGACTGGTGGTCTGTAGGAGTTTTCCTTTTTGAGATGCTAGTTGGTAAGTGGTATTTCTTTTGCTCATCAGATTATCGTTGAGTCAGCTGTGCCCTCAGCGGTACTTCGCTGCGCAGGGGGTTGGTGGTACTTCACTAACAGCTTCTGACTTTTGGGTGATACTGTTTCTTCATTCCTGCTCCCTTTGCTCTCTGTCCCTCTTAGGCTGCAGCAGCTGTTTGCGTGCTTGCTTAGTGATTAGTTCCCTGACTCAGTTCAGCTTAAAACTAATTCTTAGAATAGTTTTAACTGGGGTCAGCACCTCACCATCTCATGAACATTTGTGCCGCCTCAGGGGCATTGCTGAGTTTTCAGTAATAAAGAGATGGGAAAGGAGTAGGAAGGGCACAACTTCCCTTCTCTTTTTCTCCTCTTTTTTTACCCCAGCGCTAGCAATGGCTTCTATTAGGTGAAAACAACTGTGAAAGTATGGCTTGATTCTTTCTTTTATGCTTGAGTCAGGATTTTCCAGTAAAATACACTGGACTGCTATGGCAACGAACTTTGAATATAATCTGTTAAGTAGATGAGTCATCTGCATCTTAAAATGCAGTGAGGATCGGTATTATAGCCTGGTAGCAAAACACTGATTATAGAAGGATGGAATCGAGCATATAATTATTAAAAATCCAAATCAGCATGTTCTGGGAATATTGCAGGTTTGATGTATCTGGTATCCTGAGCCAGGAAGGACATTTGGATGTATTATAGAGTCTCTGTGTCTTTCAGAATAAAGGCATTTTGACTTACCAAAAGCATGTTTTATAACTAATAGTCCCTTTTAAACAATTTTAGCAATAAATAAAGTTGTTCTGTTGTTAAATAATTGACATAGCTATCCAGAATGTTTTCTCAGAGTCTCTTATTTTTTCTCCTTCCTTGTATCTGATGGAGAATTCTCCCCTTTTTCTCCTTCTAATGAAAACATTTTTTTTAAATAAAGGCTCACTTAGTTTATCCATATCCTCCGCATTTCTTGAAAGTATATATATTGTTTATATTTGCATATCACATTCTGCCTATGGTCTTCTAAAACATTAGGCTTTAAAGAAAGCACAAAAAGCATCCTGTTATGGTTTTAGTAAAGACTAATGAAAATGGTACTGCTTTTGGTTGTGCATTTAAATAAAAGCTAAATGTTGGTCACAGGATGAATCCTACCATTAATTCAGTGATTTAGGGTAGTTCTAAAGTGTGTCTTAAATAAAAGCTGTTTCTGAGACTAAAGGCAATCGAGAAGGGGAAGGTTTGGAACGAGGGAGGCGGCAGCAAATATCAGTGATCCCCTCCTGCAGTGTACTGGTGCAGCAAGCAAATGAATTTACTAAAAGTCTGGAAGTTTTAATTCAAGCTGGTGTGTCCTAATGTCTCCTTTTGCATAAAATGACAGAGAGAGGCTAAAGGTAGGATTCTTACATTTAGCTTTCAAAAAGACCATAAATGCGTATTGTCCATATGTCTGTTTGTACATCTTTTCACATACTTGGCTTTCAACATTTCAGTACCTTGTTGGATGCATGGAGTCAGTGTGCTGACTGCCCTGCCAGGTGATCCCTGCCTGCACACAGCACACAGGATGGAGGAAAGAGCCTAGCTCATGCAATTGGTTGATTGTTCACCTTCCTCACTGAACCTGCAGATTAGTTGTGGGAAAGCACTTGTGTAAAAGTTGCAGCCTCTTGGTTACTGACTCAAACCATTTGTATATTCAGAATGTTGTCAGTTAACTTGAGTGTCAGCTATCTTTATCGCTACTGATTCTTTTCAGTTGTCCCAGTTTTACCTATCTTGAGGATATTCCCAAGAAACTAGACTTAACTGAAGCCTATACTGCAAATCTAGGGTTTGGGCGGGTGAAAAAAGTCTTTGATTTTAAATGCACCATGCCCACTGTGGGCGCCCAAGCTAATGTAATTTATCAGACAACGAGATTTATTAATGTGGGTTTAACAGGGCAGTAACACACTTCGAAGGCTCCTGCTCAGAGCTGACTTGCCTTAGGCAGCTCCAGAGGGTAGTCAGGGTAGACCTACCTGCCTCTGAACCAGTTTTTGGAGAGCTTTGGTGGAGTCTTTCCCACAAATACGCATTAGCAAATCTTTAGTGAGTTTCAGTCCATTATTCCCATGGAAGCACTTAAAGATGGGGGGCTTATCTGGATGTCAGCCCTCATGTAGATTAGAAACCACAGTGATAGTTTTCAGGTAGAACAAAAGGTGTAGCTCGCTGGGCAAAATTTTGGTAGTGGCATGCAGGATGGGAAAGGATTTAGTTTGTAACACAGGCATTTTAGAGAAGGAATATGTTCAGTAGTATACATTACTTTGTACCTTGTGTTCCCTTTACTGTTTGTGATTTTTTAATAAAACACTGTTTTAGGTAAAAGTGCTTGTAGACTTGCCTTTATGTATTTTGTCTTTTTCAGCTTACGTGACTTGAACATGACTCAAAATCACAGTCCATTTACTTTACTTTTCAGGCGATACTCCTTTTTATGCAGACTCACTAGTAGGAACGTACAGTAAAATTATGGATCATAAGAACTCATTACATTTCCCGGATGATGTTGAAATCTCTAAGCATGCAAAGAACCTTATCTGTGCCTTTTTAACTGATAGGTAAGTGCGTGTATTATTCTGGTACTGGTTTTATTTTGGATGGTATTAGTACATGTACATTATAAAAATTAATTCCTTCCATTACGTCTCCTAATCTCTGTTCAAATCTCTTCTGCAAAGTCTCCTACTCTCTAGTTTTTCTTTTGGGGTGTTTTTTCCAGGTATTATATTTTATTTCCATGTGCAGTTCTGACAGCTCCTGTTAACAACACAGTTTGTGCCAGACAAATCCTTCTAATTGTAGTGTATAATACGTAACAAACTTGTAAGGTTGAAAGTGATTTGTAAGCTCCAGCGCAGGGACCAAATTGTTGTGCCCAGTGTTTAAGCAGGTGTTACTTTAAAAAAAAAAAGCAAGTATTTTTGTGAAAATAAGCATGTGTATATTGCATTTAAGCTTTCTTAGAATGTTTGAACTTTTTTTCATTTGCTTTGTGTTGTATTGACAAGTGTAGCAATATAAGAAACCAGCAGCGATATTGTTTTGGCTGTAAATAGATCCTAGAGGACTTCCTTTGTAAAGCTGAGACATTTATTGATATTAAGCTGTGTAAGCTTTTTCTTCATGTAAACATTTACATTCTTTTTAATTCCAGAAAGCAGAGGTCATCTTCAGTTACTCTCATTTAAAAGGACATCACTGTAGGTCCATAGTTAACTCTGGATTGATGATGCATTCTTATGCTTTCCTGTGGCCACCTGACCTTGGTTACAGCAGAGCAGCTAGTCTTTATAGAATGAGGGATTGGGGAAAAAATTACCCTCTAATGGTTTTTGCGTTCAAGGAGAGATTGTTTTCTCTGTTGAGCAAGGTCGCGGTTGCTCAGGAAGGATATGTTCTAACGGCATTTTTCACCCTTAGTAGCTGAAGGGTAGAAAGCAAATACGAGTAGAATTTAATAATGTAAATGTGGTGAGGTGTACTTCCACTACGTGTGTCCGTCTTCCTGTTTATATTAATACAGTGCTCGAACGATTTATTTGAAACAGATGCCTTCTTTCAGTATGCGTGATCACTGCTGAAGCACTTAAAGAAGGAATAAGCATTGACCCTATGATTTATTAGCACTTTTACACACACTGTTTTTATGTCCTGTTTTTGCAGATAGTTTTAAGAGAGACTGTTCTGGTCAAACTAAAAGTTTCTTGTTGCACTTAAGATTTACTTCACTGCAAATATCAGCAAAAGATGTGTCAGGGTTAGTTATGGGGCAGAGGATGGAATTCTTAAGATTTTTATTTGAGTCCAGCTTTGAATAACTGTTCTGTGCAGTAAGTTAGACGTTCCTTCACTTGCGTCTGAAGGTCTGTCATGTGGTTTGGCAGACATTCTTCTGCAGTTTCTTTTCCCCTCAGGGGTGTTGGGGTTTTGTTTGTGTTCTTAGTTTTTTCTTAGCTTTTGCTTCAGTGCTCTCTTTCTTGCTTTACTCCCCACATAGCAGACTCCAAATCTGGACGTTTTAGCAGTTGTGGGGAGAGTGCGTGCTAAGAAACAGAGTACATTTGATATCAGAAACTACAGATCGGTGGTTGGTGGTTTTTGATTTGTTGTTAATTGGTTAAATTTTGTCAACCATTAGTGTGGTTAACACAGACAATCTTTACTGAAAGTTTCTTTGCTGCTTATGCACAAGTCTGAATTTAAATAACAAAAAACAAGTGCTGTTGTTCCTAATGTGAATTTTCTCTTAATTGCTGTGTTTAGGGATGTGAGACTTGGGAGAAATGGGGTAGAAGAAATAAAGCATCACCCTTTCTTCAAGAGTGATCAGTGGAACTGGGACAACATTCGAGAGAGTAAGTAATTTAGCTTTAAAGTTCTGTTTTTATTCATTATTTATTCATTATTTGCAATAGTAGAAATGAAAACAAAAAAACCTTCAGGCTGTATAAATTAAGTGTTTTCTATTTACCAAGAATCTAACTCAAACTTCCATATTTATCATTTGTATTATAAAACCTCTTATCAGTAAGGTTTAGTAAATAAACATTTTCCTGCTGGAATTATCCTCACCTTTATCATGCATTTCATGTATCTGTTTTGGCTTTTAACGACAGAACTGTATGTTTCAGAATTCTAACTAAAAAAAAAAAAAAATATGTTGTTAAGTTCTGTTTCTTCGTGGCTTTTGATGTTTTGATTTGGTTTTTGTTTTTTGGTCTTTTTTTGGGGGGGTGGGTTTGGTGTTTTGTTGGGTTTGGTTTTGGGATTTTTCAATCTTCTGATAGTTAAGTTTGGCAGCAGTCTTGTCAGTTCTACTGCTTTTCTTTTAAGGCATTTTGAACTTGGTAGCTTTAGAAAGAAAAATGAGTATGCCAGTTCAGATTATGAGCTTGATTTGATGAGTTCAGATAATGAACTTCTGAAGTGATGCATTTACTAAAGTTGCTTAAAATGATGAGTGTATTTAATATTGTATTCTTAAATGTGATTACCTTAGCAAATGCATTTTGTGCCTTAGATAATACGTGCATTAGGCAGCCAATGTAAAAATAGATTTCTCTAGAAAAAAAAGTTCACAGTAGTATTTACAGATCAACTGCATGGTTAATACATACTCAATTCTCAGGACACCTTTATAATACAGTCTTTTTGACATTATAAAGATACCTGTATATAGCAAGTGGCTGAATCTTGGCGTGAAGTTGATCTTTTCTCTCCTCTTTATAGCTGCTGCTCCTGTCGTTCCTGAGCTTAGCAGTGATATAGATAGCAGTAATTTTGATGACATTGAGGACGACAAGGGAGATGTGGAAACCTTTCCGATCCCCAAAGCCTTCGTGGGAAACCAGCTGCCTTTTATAGGATTTACCTACTATAGAGACAATTTGTATGTGATACTTTAATATGCAGTTGTAGAAATAGACCTGCAGATTTTTCTTACATCCTTTCTTTCTTTCACTCTAGATACATAGTTTATTCATTGCATTATATTCTTGTCCAGTTGTGAAGATACAAAATGCAGAGTTGAAGCAGAAGATATAATTTGCTACAATTTTGATTATTTTTATAAGCCTGAGTAAACACTGTAATTTTTTTTTATACACAAAATTATATAGTTTCTTAAAGTCTTTTAGGCTTAAGATCCTAATAGATTTGTAATTTAGTTCTAAAACGGCTTTTTATTAGTAGCTTTAGTAAAAAGGTTTCACGAGATAATACCTTGCTAGGATTCAACTTGACTAGCTAAGAAATAGCTTAATTTAAAAACTATGCTATGGTTTTGAAAACATATGTTATACTTCAGTTAAGAAAAGATTCAAATCGGAAAGATGCACTCACACTGAGATAAAACAAGCTTCTTTCTGAGAACAGCATTGGGCAAATTAAGACTTGAGAGAACTGATTAAAATGAGTTGATTGGCAAGGCTTCCAGAGTTGTTCAAAACTTGAATAAGAGCTGGAGGGATTTGTTTTTGTTTTTGACAGGTTGCTAAGTGATTCCTCTCAGTCTTGCAGAGAAAATGAATCTGTGCAATCTAGTAAAAATGAGGTTAGTGCCTTTTTTGTAAGTATTGATGGTATGTTTGTTAAGGCTCTTGAGAAGAGATAAAGTCTAAAATACATTTTCCAAGAAATTTGAGGGAGAGGGGGCTTGTCTCTTAATGATTCTCAATAAAAATGATATTTTCTATTTACAGGACAGCAAGGAGGTAAGTATATTATTTGAATTATGAAAGGAATAAAGAAGTTCCTACATAATTTATGTGAATGTGAAATAGCTTAAATGTTTATTCACTAGTTGTATTTTGAAACAGTTATACTCTTGTATTAAGGTACTATAGTATAAAGGTGTATGAATACAGATTTTTTTCTCAAATTCTTCTTGCATCTCGGATCTGTTTGGAAAACAAACATGTAAGGATTTGTTTGCCATGAACAGCATCACTCTTGGGAATGTTGTGAATTTTGGCTCCACACTTGCCTGAGTGATTCATAACTGATTTGTTCAGAGTTAGGAAAAGTAAATCGTCACCTGCAGTGACAAAGAAATGTTTAAATCATGCTCTCAGTTGAAGTAAGTGTATGGAGCCTGTTTATCTGGGTTTTGAACATTGATAATTGAATTTAAATTTGCAGATAACAGGAGAATGCTGTGGAATTTTCATGCATTTACATCATTATGTTACTTAAACTTTTATATTATTCAGATGTAGCTAGTATATTGTTAGCATTTCTTAAAACTGAAACTCCTTTTCAAAGTTTAAAAAATAAGTAAACAAATGTATTGACCAGCATAAATTTAAATGCAAATGTTTACTAGACTCCATTTCTTCCTGTCATTGCTGAATAGATGAGTAGTTTTAGAGTTGCTGTTAGAAACACGTAGTGTAACATCTGTGATACTTCCTTTATGTTGTGATAGAAAACAAGGTGTTTTAGAGAATTTGGCATTTACCTTCTGTCAGTTTTTCTCACTCTTATTTTCTCAAACGATGAACCTCTGTTTTTGATGTCCCTTTCAGTGTCCCTGTTCTGGGACCCTTCTAATTGTAACAATTGTAAAGTGTTGAGAAAGCCACATTTTTACATTTCATGTTTGGGGTTAGGGAAGGAGGGGGAATGGAGGAAAATAAATGCACTTGAAAGCTGAAGACATGAGACAAATCCAAAATTAATTATTTATAACTTATTTCATAAATATTTCGTTACGTGACTCAGAATTTTTTTAATATTTTAATAAGCAAACCAAAGCATTCCTAAGCCTGAAAAGTGTTTGTTCGCTTCTGTATGTATCAGACTAAGAAGTTGTTCATTATGCAAGGTCATTGAACATGCTTAGTAATAGTTGCTGAATATTGTCCAATTTGGTCCTGTGCCCTGCTTTTTGTTTTGTAATTTCATTTAGAAAAGACTGTCCCCAGAATTCTCCTGCAGTGCAAAGCCCCTCTGTCTACAGAGAAAGAGTACAGCAAAGGGCTAGTAACAATACTTTGCCAGTGGAAATTTTATGACTGACAATCTATGACCCAGAATTCTGTGCTGGATAGATTTAATACAGCATGCAGCAAATTTTGTTACTATGGATCTGTATCTTTAAAAACATCAGGATTAGTACCTTGTAAAGATATACAATTGAATTTTCCTCACTTTCCCTTTTTCTTGTTCTTTAATTGAATTGCACTCATTTTATGTGATAACTTTTTTATATGCGGGCCATGCTTTTTTGACATTTTGCACAGTTTCAGAAAAAGCTAAGCAAGCTGGAAGAACAGCTCAGTAACGAATTACAAGCCAAAGATGAACTAGAACAGAAGTACAGGTGAGAATGTTTTGACGTGTTTGGTATGTTTATAAAGAATTTTTATTACACCTTTTGTTTTTGAATGCTTGAAAGCATTTTAATCCATCTGGGGATTCCTGATCCTGCAAGCAGACCTCACTGTAAATTGCTGGATAATTATTGCTACTGCTGTGACTACTGTAGTATTCTCTTTTTTTGGCCTTAATGCTCCATAAGAATCTTTCTATTGTTTGAATGATTTCCCCAGTCCTTGAAGTTTCATGTGATTGCTGAAAATAAGAGTATCTTACGTAAAATTAAGGAGATAGATTCAAACATTCCTGTTTCTGTATAATCAGCAGGGTATAAAAATACTTTTCAAATTTCTTCAGGTCTACTAATACTCGTTTAGAGAAGATAGTGAAAGAACTAGATGAAGAGGTAAGTCTGTGGTTATTTCTTATTGCAGTTAGAACTTTAATATTTCTGTGTGGCTTTTATTCTTAGGAAACAGCAAATTACTTTTGAGCGGCTGTGTATATAAATACACAAGCAATAAGTAATATTGATTGATTTCTTGATATTCACAAGCATGAGATTGTTGTCACTGCTTAAATGTTTTCATTATGATTTTTTGTACTACAGCTACACACCTATTTCCAGAATTCTTTTTTCTCCATGTTTTTAATTTGGTGGACAATGTGATACAAATATCCCATATAAGATTCTAAGAGTTGAAGATGTGAGAGCAATGTTGCTAGAAGAGGAAGGCCATTCTTTGCATTGTTCAGTGTCAGTAAAAGGACACTGTTTCATGCCCTGCTTTGCACCTTAGTGCTACTACAAATTTATCATATCTGTAGTGAATGCGTGCAAATTTAATGTATCATTTATCCAGGCACATGTCAAGACCTTACGCTACATGTATGTTTCTGTGCCTCTGGATTGGCTGCTAGGCAGGTTTGCCAGATTCATCAAATCCAAATGATCAGACAGTCTTGAAATCGTAGAAAAATTCTGGCTGTGGTTGTCCTGGGCTGTCTTTTTGGCAGGCAAATAGACTTTGTCTTTCTCCATTACTGTCTAAACTGAGCTGTCTTTTTGTCATGTAAAGAATACTTCTCTCCTGTGTGCAGTTAGTGATGTTTTTTATTTCTTAAATGTATCCAGATAACTTCAAGGAAGAATGTAGAGTCTGCAGTCAGACAATTGGAAAGGGAGAAGGCTCTTCTTCAGCATAAAAATACAGAATACCAGCGAAAAGCAGAACATGAAGCAGATAAGAAGCGCAGTTTGGAAAACGAGGGTATGTTGAATCATGCTTGAAGGGTTGTGCATTGATGTGGATTTTTAAGAGATAAAATAAATGAATTGTAGTTCAGATGGAAGCTTTTTCATGAGAGTGATTAGCAATGTTGAATTGTTTTTGTTCTAGTTAACAGTTTGAAAGACCAGCTTGAAGATTTGAAAAAGAGGAATCAGAACTCTCAAATATCCAATGAGAAAATCAATCAACTACAGAGACAGGCATGCCAACTTCATACATTCATATTTTAAAATAATAGCTGTTTGAAGTACCGGTTTTGTTAGTAGAGAAGGAAACTGAAATGTGTAATGGAGTTTTAAATGCTGTTCATTCTTGTCATGTTTTGGTGTTCAAAAGTAATCTTAAAATATACTCTGTGTTTATTTCATTAGTTCATAAAATCCAGTATTCTGTAGTATCAATGGTAGTTACTGTATTTCAGTTGTTTCTGAAGTATGTTTTTATCATCTTTAGTTGGATGAAGCCAACTCTTTGCTGCGGTCAGAGTCTGATACTGCAGCCAGGTTAAGGAAGAACCAGACAGAAAGCACGAAGCAAATCCAGCAGCTGGAAACTAATAATAGAGAACTACAAGATAAGAACTGCCTGCTAGAGAATGCGAAACTCAAACTGGAGAAGGACTTTCTCAATCTTCAGTCAGCTCTAGAATCGGAACGGAGAGATCGAAGTCATGGATCAGAGATTATCAGTGATTTACAAGGTATTCCTGCAAATCTTGGGAAGATAGCCTTGCTTCTTGTTTCAGAAATAAAAATAAGGTTTGGTGATGTTATTTGACCTTCAGATTGTGACTAGATCAGTGTGCTGTTCTATACAATGTTACGTAAGTGTGGACGCACATTTAAGAGAAAATGTGTAATAACATTTATAAAATGTTATTGATAATTTTTTAAATCGCCCCAAAGGGAGTGACTTAATAGAATTAGAAGCTATTAGGTTTGAAAAATTAAATCTCTAATCTAAACTGTAAGTAGATAAAGTACATTCTTTTTTCACACCCTGCCCAGCCCCATTGATGTTTTGGTCATTTTTAGGTCGAATATCTAGCCTCGAAGAAGAAGTAAAAAATGGAAAGAGTGCATTAGCCAAACTGGAAATGGAGAAGAGGCAGTTGCAGGAAAAGCTTACAGATTTAGAAAAGGTAAGAGCACTTCTGAGTGAGCATTGATGTTACATTCTTATGGAATCTTGCAATTTGCGCTTTTATTACTTGAGGCATGGAAATAAAATCTATGCAAAATTAAGCCTTGTTTTCACTTTTTATTCTTTACCTTTGAATTTTTTAAATTGTTTTTGCAATTTAAGAAGTAGGGGAAAAAAGACATCATTTCCCTTATGATTGTAACACATTATGCTTCTAATGTATAAAAAAATACTTCAATGTGTAGCTTAACAGTGCATCAGTTCATCTGTTGGGCGTTTTTTTAAATTCTCAATATTGCCAAAAATAAAAAAGCTTTTCTCTTTTTTTTTTTGTCAAATTTATCATTGAAACAAAAGTATTGAAAAAATCTTCCATAAGCTCAGTCTTTGAGCTACTCTTATTACAGAATGTTGGTTGTTAAAGCAATAATTCTGTAATTGCAACTAGGTGCAACTGGGGATGTTGTGCATTTTTTGAGCACTTTGCCATCCATAGAAAAACATTTGTAGAAAGGAGTTCTCAGCTCTGTAGAGACTGAGCTCTTCTACGCTTGGCATAGATCCAAGCAGCATGTAAGTGTGGTCCAGATTTTTGTCTTTAACCTGATGTATGTATTTAATGTCTTATTTTAATATAAATTTTTCTTTAACAGGAAAAGAGCAACATGGAAATAGATATGACATATAAATTCAAAGTTATGCAGCAGAACCTCGAACAAGAAGAAGCTGAACATAAAGCCACAAAAGCACGATTAGCAGACAAAAATAAGATCTATGAATCTATAGAGGAAGCAAAATCTGAAGCCATGAAAGGTATGTTTTTACATCACAGTTGGACTTAGGTCTAAATCATGCAAAGTAGATAATATGATCTTTTGATGCTAGTGAAAGCCTAAGTGTAGGCTTTTTCCCTTGATTCTCCTACTCTTTTAAATACAGTTAGTGTGGTAAAAATCAGTCGTAGCCCGTTTGTCCTTGCTTTGCTAGGTTAAAGACACTGGTTTAGTCTCAGAGTGAAACATTCTCTGTTTCACACTCCACTAATTCATTTTCTGTGTTAGTGCATTCTGAATTAATTTTTCCTAAATTTATATCACTAAAACTGCTTGAAACATTTTTGTTCAGAGTTTATCTGTTCTTAATCAGCATACTCAACGCTTTTTTGTGTCTTCCTAAATAAAATATACATCAGCAACGAATGATTTAAATGTGTAGACCAGAGAGAGTTAGTAACCATACATATTGTGGTGCATCTCATGACAACTGGAATCCCTTGGAAAAAGGGATAACTACCAAACAAATTCAAAAGATGGGTCTTAACTTTTGAATTAAATGAATTATGTTTCTTGCAGTTACTTAAAAAGGTAACTACAGATCCTGTCCTTCCAAAAGCAGAGCATTCACAAAAGTTGTGAGCATGCAGATGTTCAAAAGAAGGAAAAATGATTCAGTGATAATGGCTGAATCACTTGCAATATCACCTTCCTGAACAGCTTTCAAATTATCGTAGTCAAAGCAACACTTCAGTAGATTTAGATGGATTATTTAAAAAATCCACGCTTTTATCCATCTCAGATATGCTGCTGTTAAACTGGACATTATCTTGGAAGTCAAAGGCAGGAAGTGGCTATCGGACAGGAATGCATGCAAAAGCATCTTCTGGGTGTGGGTTTACTGTGAAAATTTTAGTCACTTTTCAGCAATATTTCTCCCCAGTGTTAAAAGGATAAACATGTTGATTATTGTTAATATGGTCCTTCTCCCCTGCTCTCCAAAATCTGCTGGTTTACACTGACTGACATATTAAATCTCTTGCTTCACAGAAATGGAGAAGAAGCTTTTGGAAGAGAGAGTTTTAAAGCAAAAAGTAGAAAATCGGTTGCTAGAAGCTGAAAAGCAGTGCTCCATGTTGGACTGTGATCTCAAACAATCGCAACAGAAAATCAATGAGCTCCTTAGGCAAAAGGATATACTAAACGAAGATGTAAGGAACACTGACAAAAGGAGTCTTGAGTGGACCCAGTATTTCAATATCCTAATATTTTCCTTGTTATAGCTGTGTTTAGGAGTGTTTGTGAATGAAAATGGCAGAAACTTTTTCCTTCTCTATACTGGGAGCTTTAAAAAGTCTACAGAGTGTGATTTTATGTTTCTGAAATATTTCAGTGTTATTAATCTTAAAAAGGTTTTCTTCTTGAATGTAAAATGTTGTGAGATTGACATGGAAAAGCTATCTTATTTTTTGTGTGCTAATGCCTTTATTGAGGAAACAGCTTATGAAAAGATATGAGCATGTTGTACAAAAATGTAGAGGAAATCAATAAAAGAAACTGTTTAAATGTTGCTTTCCTGTGTAGGTCTGTAAAATTCACAGTTTTCTGTTTATTTTTCAGGTAAAAAACCTGACATTAAAAATAGAACAAGAAACACAAAAGCGCTGTCTCACTCAAAATGACCTCAAGATGCAAACGCAGCAAGTCAACACCTTGAAAATGTCAGAGAAGCAGTTAAAACAGGAGAATAACCATCTTCAGGAAATCAAATTAAGTCTGGAAAAGCAAAATAATGAACTCCGCAAGTATGCAGTTGCTCTGCATTTTTTAGTGATGTTACTGATTTGCAATTGTTTGGGGCAAAAGCTGAGCGCAGTATTCATTCTAAAAATTTGCTACACAAAATATGCTCTTCTGCAGTCCAAAATGTAATTGTTGTTTAACATAAATTACAGTGACTCTACTTGAGATTTGCCCTGGTGACTCAGCAAAATATAGATTTGTTGGAAGGGATGTTTGTTATCCTGAAAATCTTAAAAAAACCCCAAGTTTAAACCCAGCTTAAACACAAGAGTGTGAGGACTTCAGAGAAACAGTTCTTTAACCGAAAGTCTAGGTACTGCTTTTCTTGAATGACACAGGACTTTAGTGAAGAGGAAAGTTTCTGGCATTTAGTTCAGGAAAGCTTATCAGAGTTGGAGATGGATCCTTATACACAGCTGTGCAGCATAACTGTTGAAATATCTAGTACTAAAGATGTTTAAATACATCTTCTGGACCTTCAGATAGGACTTGTTCTTCAGGGTCTTGCAAGAAATATTTGCACCTGATAGTAAATATTTTTTTAATTTATTGAGCAACCTGATCTAGTGGAAGGTGCCATGGCAGAGGGGTTGGAGCTGAGTGATCTTAAGGTCCCTTCCAACCCAAACCATTCCATGATTCTGTGATACTATGATTATTTTTATATATATATATTTATTTATATATATATTATATATTTATTTATATATATATTATATATTTATTTATATATATAGAATATATTTATAATATAGAATAAAATGTATTATATAATATATAGCATATAGAATATTTATATAAATTATATATAATATATAATACATATTTATATATTTTTTATAAATATATAAAATCCCTGTGAATAAAAAGCCAAGTTTAGCACATATATCAAATGAATCTTATCCGTAACTCCTTTATGACTTTTGATAAACATCTCCTTGTGCCTTATCTCTTCTTGCAACAAGATGCAGCTATTCACGTGGAAAGCAGAATATGTGATGGTTGCTGTGATGTGAAACACTGCAGAAATATTTTCTGCCACATTACTGTTCTTTGTTACAGGACTGACTTGTTTTAATAAGAGATGGATTCCAGAAGTGATGCATGTCGAGGAATACAGACGTGTTTTCACAGATTAAGCTCTAGCAAACAAGAGACTAAAGCAATGTCAGATCAGTGACGTTTTGCACTGAAATAAGATTCAGTCGGTGTCTGTTTGCTTTGTCAGTGTCTCTGACTGGTTAAGCTGTGTGACACTGTAGTAATTACTGTGTTAACAGTATTAAACTAACTTACTAGTGCAGTGTTCTTAGCTGTGCAAATGAAAAAGAGGGCTGGTACCCAGAGGAAGCCTCAGGTTTAACGATTGAAGATCTTAAGAATGTTAATGCTATCTTCTCTATTCACTGGTTTGGAATATCTTCATATCTTTTATTTTAAAGTTTGCTGTTCCTTTCTAGGGAACGCCAGGATGCAGATGGACAAATGAAAGAGCTTCAAGACCAACTGGAAGCTGAACAGTATTTCTCAGTATGTTTTATGCTTCTTTATTTTTATACTAATCTATGTACTAATTTCAGTGTTAACTTTTCTTCTTCCTCCTCAGCCATCAGGTGTTATACATCCCGAACCTAAAGCTAATTCTTGTGTCTGTCTTCAGTCTTGTCTGTAACCTTGTCATCACTCCTTGATCACTGGGTAGAATGAAAGAGCTCATATTAAGAAATATCCCTGCTTTGTAAGGGAGTCCCAGACACATTTCACAGGGAGGGTAGAGTCAGACAGCTCATTCTCTTCCACAGTGTGAATACTTCCCTGCATATTTCAGTCCTTTTGCATTCATCATCCCTTCCATGCTCCATGGAAGAGAAGAGCTGCATTCTCTGAATCACGTGACAAAACTTGTGCATTTAAGGCTTGGAAGGGAGTTTTTGCATTACAGCCAAACTTTGTACAGATGAATTGGGAGTTCTTGCTTTATTGTGGTAAGGTGCAACAGAATAAATGGGTACTGTACATACCTATTTATTCTGTTAAAATACTAGCATAAGGAAGTTAATTTATATTAACGATGCACAGCCAGTCACGTTGCAGGTAGAGGCCAAATGGCTTGTTTCAGAATTAAAGGAAAGTTAAGATTTTACTGTGATGTTGAGGTCAGTGAGGAGGAAGACTTTTTGAAGTTTTAGTAGGTGAAAAAGCTGCACACATTAGAGGAGGGGAAGGGAGAGTTAGGTCATTTGGCTGCTGTGGATGGGCCAGAGAGGGACAGTCTGTCTTGAAATTCCTGCAGGAAGTCCACTTGCTGTTGTCTGTCAGATTACCTGTATTCAGTCATTTGAACGTAGAGAAAAACATATTTTTTGTTTTGTTTCCTTTAGAGCTCTGTGCATTGATTTAAATTTTTTTAATTTCAGATGTTTCTCCGATCTCTTTTTCCTTTCTTCCTAAAGAGCTCTTTAACTGTCATCTTCTTTTCATGGATTTTTATGGTTCAAGTCTAAATTTAACATACCTACCTATGTCAGACAAAGATTTAAAATACTAGAGAAAAATAATGGTTTCCCTTGCTTCTGATACTTCTGAATTCCTATCAATTAGTGATTTTCAATTTAAAGTCCCTTTAACAGTATGTTTACAAGCATATAAAATGTATACCATATATATATTCATTCACAAGTACATAAGGTTAAAAAAAAAAGTGAAATAACTGAAACATTTGTGAATGATAATGACTTTTAGTTAAAATCAGTGGAGGCATTGCACAATGACACTAATTGGGTGTATGATTAAAGAATTGCATACAATGCATCTTGTATCATTTTTTGTGTACCTTCAAGCTAGAACTTGCAAGTCATGTCCTTCTCTTTCCAACTTCAAATTCTAGACTCTCTATAAGACACAAGTTCGAGAACTTAAAGAAGAATGTGAGGAAAAGACCAAACTTTGTAAAGAAATGCAGCAAAAGATACAGGAGTTACAAGACGAGAGGTAGGTTCTACTAGTTGTACTACTAATATGTAAAAGATTACAGTAGCATTTCATTGTTGTCTTCTCCTCCCTGCCCCATAACCTGTCATATAAGTTGATAATATATATCAATAATTTGCAGAGACTCCTTGGCTGCTCAGCTAGAGATTACTTTGACAAAAGCAGATTCAGAGCAACTTGCACGTTCCATTGCTGAAGAACAGTACTCTGATTTGGAAAAAGAGAAGATTATGAAAGAGCTGGAGATTAAAGAGATGATGGCCAGGCATAAACAGGAACTTACTGAGAAAGATGCCACCATAGCCTCTGTGAGTTACATGAATTGTAATTTTGGTAGAGGCTTACATGAGTTTGCATTTTATTTGCAGTTTGAGTTAACCATTACTATTTACCATACTTAAAGGTAAGTGATAAGGAAGTAAATCTGACATTTTAAAAATACTTATTTTCTATGAAAGAAAGAAAAAAATTTCGTATGCTGTTTCTTGCACTAAGCTCTCTGTTCATTTGTTCTTCTGTGCCCCTACCCCTCTTGCAGCTAGTCCTGTTATCCTTATCCTGGTTTCACTCTAAAGCATTTCCTTCTGTACTGTAATGCTTTTGTATGCCAAATGAGTTTTGTTACATGGCTCTGTGTGCTTGTTTTGTAGTTGGAGGAAGCAAATAGGACACTAACTAGTGATGTGGCTAATCTTGCTAATGAGAAAGAAGAACTGAACAATAAACTGAAGGAAGGACAAGAACGTATGTATTCTCTGAAATGTAACTTAATTTGAAACCAGTTTTGTTCTTTAATAGTACTATTTTCTTTTGTAATGAGCTTTCACATATTCATTTTTTTATTACCTCACTGCAGAAATTACAAAGCTAAAAGAAGAAGAAGCAAATGTAGGAAATATTAAAGCACAATTTGAGAAACAGTTGTTGAATGAAAGAACATTGAAAACCCAGGTAAGCAAGTATCTAAATGAACAAAGAGCTAGTGTTTATGAATCGAATAACTTTCAGTAGAGATCTTTCCATGGTAAACTGTATGTACTGTTAATGCTTTATTCTTTTTTTACCCTGAAACAAAATATATTGATTTTTTTTTTTTTTTTGCTTCCTCTAAGTAGACTTTCAGTGTAGTGAAACTTCATCCTCATGAAGTTACCAGGGGACCTCCTAATCTAGATGCAGTGCACCTGCAAAAATCATAATTTCAGTCAGATGGATTCCTATTTTACTATTTTCCATCTTGATTTATATTCCTCTATAAATTACATAAAACAGTAGATTTCCGATTTTAATCTGGATTGTCTTTTAGAACGAGTGACATTTTAATCCAGAGATATATTTTGGAGTTAACTAATGAAAATGGAACGGATTACTTAAATGAATAGAAGTGTCCACAGCTAATGCTTGCTCAAAGTGAAAACATCATCATTACTTTCTTTTCAATTTTGACTAATACACTGAAGCAACTTTATAGTACAGGATTTACAGAGGTCTTCGTGTACAGTTAGATTAAAGTATCTGTTCAAGGACCGGAGAAAAGACTTTCTTCTTGATGCAGCTCTGTGTATTTATTAATGTGGCTTTTGTAATTTTTTTCTTTCCCATGGGAAGGCTGTGAATAAACTGGCTGAGATCATGAATCGGAAGGGTCCAGTCAAACGTGGAGCTGACACTGATGTACGGCGGAAGGAAAAGGAAAATAGGAAACTGCATATGGAACTGAAGTCTGAACGAGAAAAGTTAACCCAAATGATGATCAAATACCAGAAGGAAATCAATGAAATGCAGGCAGTAAGATCCTTTTGCCAATACAAACACTGATAGCATTTTCTGTAATTCTCATTGAATAGATACAGGCTTTAAGGTAGTGTATACAGCTTCTCTATTCCTTAATTTCCCATGATCAAAAGGAGTACACAGTATATATATTCATATTGGCTGCATAGTCTCTGTAATTTTCTACTTACATTTTCTCTGATTAACTGAGTATTATGATAATAGGAAATCTTGTGATCTATTTGCTTACAGCAAATAGCAGAAGAGAGTCAGATACGGATTGAACTCCAGATGACTCTGGACAGTAAAGACAGTGACATTGAACAGCTTCGTTCGCAGCTGCAGTCATTGCACATTGGTCTAGACAACAGCAGCATAGGCAGTGGACCTGGAGATGCTGAGGCAGATGATGGATTCCCTGGTAAGTCACTTCTGTTAATATTTCTGCATTAATTGGGTTTATATCAGTGTTTTACCATAGAAGCTGAAGTATTAAATTAATGCTCTGATGAGTCTGTGGCTTTTCATCTTTATGTGTTTTCTACCATCTTACCAATGATTCGATAGTGATCACTATCCACATACTAAATCTGTCTGTAATCATACTTCATCTTACATTTATTTAAAGAAATTTATTTTAAAAAGTCTGTGTTACCCCATTAAAACTAAGTATTTTTTCTTCTACTTTATTGTGATGGTTATTTTGCAATTACTGTGTTATGTGATGAAATGTAAAACTAGTATTCTCTTCTTGGAGATTCTATTTTGACTTCTTTTCTACCTTTTTCCTCCTTTTATCGTTTATGTTTAGTCCATATCACTCAATCCCACACTATGGAATCCATGTCCTTTACCTACCAGCACTCTTCTACCTCTGTCAGTATTGCCACTAAGCCTTCCAGTTCTCGCATGCTTTTCGATTCTGATACTGATTCTGACTCAGAGGAAGAACCTTTGTCTTGTTCCCACAGCCCTACAGAAGTTGATAGCACAGGTGACATCCCTGAGAACTGTTTGGTTTTGTTCTTACTGTGTACTTTTCTCTGTTTCAAAACTAACGCTATTAATACATCGTTTAAACAAGAAACCCAACATGTCAAATCTGGCAGTAAACACGCTGCAGTGGCAGTAAACATTGCCATCAATGACATGAAAACGTTTGCATGAGCAAATGATTGGCCTGTTTTCTCTAAATGTTACAGATGCTTGCTTCCATTTATAAAACCACCATTTTTATAAAGGCATTGAATAAATGGGGCTTACAGCCTTGTTTTCAAGATAGCCTCTCTCCAGTAGCTCTCAATTCTGTATGAGCCTAAGATACCGGATACCAGAAAGTCAAATCTTTGTGTTATGACTCCTCACCATCTGAATTTACATTATTGCTCTTAGAAATTCAGCATTCTGAGTTATTACATTTTTTTGCCTTAATTTGTGTCTTATTTTTGATTCGTGTATGGAAAGGCAAGCACAGTCTACTCAGATACATAAAGCATATGATTAAGTGATATGGCTTTGGTAAAACAGAGCTTTGTTTTACTCACTGATACTCATTTCATATGACAACACATACACCATGTTAACACTAAATGGAAGCATTGTTCAATGTCACAGGTGTGGGGTTTTTAATTACATTCACATTTCTGTATTTCACTTGAGGTTCCTTTAAAGTCTTGTATACCTTTCCACTGATGGCAAAACATGTTTTGGGATATTGCCATTGCTTCATCAATCTAGAGTAAAGAATAATGCATTTCCTCTGTTTTCCTTATTCTCTTTTTTTTTGCTGTGAGGCTTCTAATAAAAGAATCATTAAGTTCATACATACGTTTTGACTTGTTAGTTGCTGTTGTGGTATCTGCATGGGTTTGTTCTAAAGAAAAAATCATATCTAAGGTCTTTTTGCTGACATAATTACAACAGCTTTGAGATATGATGGTTGTGTTATGTTGCGGTTTTTCCCTCCTAGTGCTTATAAGCATGCGCTGTGAAAATTTTGGGATATTCTGCATTTCTCTGACCCGTTAGTATAGAATGGACACCAGGAATGAAGTAGTGTAATCAGAAACTTATTTTGTTCAATTCCATGCCATAGGATTAGAGATTACAGAGAAAAATAGGGAAAATACTAATGTATTTTTTTTCACACCATTAATGAGCTGTACATGCTTCTTGGATAGGGGGAAAGGATTTTTTTGCATCAGCATTGTGCTTTCTACCCTTGTATGAATTGTAGTTTAAAGGATCAATTTGAAGTGATAGGTGTGAAGCAAAATACACATTATAGAATTACTTCATTTATGGTAACTTGGTACGTATATTAAAATGTGTCATCAACATCAATACTTACAGGGGAATAAACTTTGAAGACAGTGCATATCTGAATAAATAACTGCTTCAAGTCTCATTAGACAAAATAAGGGTTCTGTGAATATCTAATAACTATCTGTTACACTCTGTTAAACATAGGCAGGAGCCTGCAAATACCCTCTGATGAGGAAGAAAATGGCTTTTGCAATTCTGGAGCATGTTTATGCTCCTTACATGGTTTTGTGTTTGTTAATACCTAAGGCTTCAGAATTTTCTGACTTGGAGGTTCCTCAGCAGCAGTAGAGGTTATCTGCTAGGGTGGGAAACTCATTAGAAAAATATTATTGCAAATGAGTAGTTCCTCTTAATAAAACGTAGGGGAAAGAAATGCCTGTATTAGGTGCAGCTCTAAAAATAGGGCCCAAGGCTATGCAATACTGTGTATTACCAAGCACTAGGAAAGTGTGACCGCGGTGAGCTTTCGGTTGCCACTGAAATATGTATGACAAACAACAGCTGAACTGTTAATACTGTTGATAAATGAAATCTGACTAATGTGCCAGTGTGATATAAAATACTGTAAGTGTGTGAAAGGGCAGTCAAACTTAGTCAAGGCCTAAGGATTGGCCAAAGATTACTTATTTTGGATGAGATCGCCTAGGAGAATTAGAAAAATAGGAAATTTACAGAGCAAAAGATATGAATTAGAATAGTAAACTCCTGAAATTTTACCTCACGTATAGAGGATGTGAATTATTTGTTGTGGTAGTTTGCCCTTTTTTGTCTTGAACTGGATGTTGTGTGGTCTGTACTAATATCTTCAGGTGCTGTTTTAAAAGGCAAAGTGTGATAGACATAAGCATTTTAAGTCTTGAAAGAAATTACTAAAGGGAATGTGTATGCTGCAGTTGCAAGTTTGCTCTTCCCCTTCTTCCTTGTTGTCATGGGTTCAGCAGGAAGGAGAAAAATGACTGCTGCTGCTGAACCCATCACACTTGTGCCTACTACTTTTTTGTGATTGCATCATTGCTTTCTGGTTGTATTCAGGAATACTCGATTTAACTTGTTCCAGAACAGTTACTGTGATAAACTTTGTAAGTGTTTGTTGTAGTTCATGTTCTCATGTTTGCTTTGTTGCTTTCTTATTGATCTTGAATAACTATTTTAAATGCCCAGTAATCTCAAAAATAATGTTGTGTGAATATTTATGTTCTTCAATATATACTTTTTTTCAGAATCAAGATTGGAAGGCTGGCTGTCGCTGCCAGTTAGAAATAACACTAAGAAATTTGGATGGGTTAAAAAGGTAAGAAAATCAGATCTGTGATCTTGTCTCATGTGTTGTCTGGATTTAAACATATTGCAGGCTTTCAACACATTGATCATTCTGTGATACATGTTCTCTCATTACTTAAATATAATTAAATAATATGTTAGCTGGTGTAGCTACCTCTGGGGAGGAGCATGTTAAGACAATTGTAATAGGTTAAAACACTTACTTGTGCAGTCAGAGGTGAGAACAGCCATTCGTGATCTACAAATGTTTGCACATTCAGGCACCAGCACTCCCAGCAGTATTATATAGCTGGAATTCAGCAGAGCCTTGAAGCAGATGCCCATGACAGTTTCTTTATTTAGGAGATAAAATTAACAACTACTTTTTTGCCTTGTGCAGCCTTCACTCATCTACTACTTTTCAGGAATCTCTTTGATGGTTCTTTGCCCAAAGAATAAGATACACATTTTCATACCAGTTCATGTGCTTCTCAGTCAGACTCTTAGTCTGGGACAAAACTGAGGAAATAGGAGGTCTTACAGATAACTAGCTTCCTTAGGAAACTTGCTAACAATGCTGCAAAGTGTAACAGTGATCCTTGTGATACCTATTAGTTATGAACTACACATGTAAAATAGGTATCATGGCAATTACTCTTGCTATCAGTCCAATTGAAAATTAAATCAATCAAATAGAAGTGAAAAGCTTTTTTCTTACTCTGTTGCAGACTTGGTTTTTATCTCTTCGTAGATACTTAAATCTGCTTAAATATTAATTAATCTGATAACATAAATTGATTTATCAGGTAATCAGGATTTTGTTTGTTTTGCAGTTAATTTATTGTCAAATGTAGTCATAGCATACAGTTCTATTGTCTACTTAACTACCATTTAATAAAGCTGTAGAAAAATATTGCTGTGACAGCTGTGGTAATTACTGTGACATATTTGATATCTGTGATGAGCTGGATTAAAATGTGTGTTTTCTCCTTTTCTGTTTCCTAACAGTATGTAATTGTAAGCAGTAAGAAGATCCTGTTCTATGACAGTGAACAAGATAAGGAACAATCTAATCCTTACATGGTATTAGATATAGAGTAAGTATTACCATGTGAGATTCCTTCTTATTTGTAGGTGAACTTTGAAAGACTTTGGCAAAAGGCCTTTTGAGGTTCAGCCTGGGAGCACAGTGTACTTGTGTAATCTGAACTGCAGAGCTGGGACCTCAGGATCTGTTGCGATGAATTGTGCGTGCCGTAAGCAGTGGTGCAGCAGAAGTGGGGTGCTGAGTCTGATACAGAATGCTCCACTGAGCTCTCATGTAACTGAACTGCTTCCACAGGCTCAGCTAGGTGTACCTCACTAACATGTTGTAGCAAAAACCATGAAGAATACTGTAGCAGAGAGGCTATACTTCTCAGTGTTTGAACATTCTCACTTACAACATGTCCTTACAGGTGGGTTGTATAGTTAATTATTTTCTTACTAAGTGCAAAATGTGGAGAGGTTGGAGCATGGGAAGAGGATTGTTAGAAAGCCACCAGCAAGCATTAACAGTCACATGATGTTGGGTTTTCAGTGCTGTCTTTTTACTTATTTTTAATCTGAAAAATATAGCTGGATACTTGTGACTTCCTTTTGTTTAGGGTTTTGGCAAGTTCGTGTGTAGGATTGAAAGATAAGGCTTCAATCGAGTGATTAGAAATTTGACCTGACAAATCTATAATGGCTCAAAGTCTTAATGTGGTTTGTTGTATCCTAACTTAATCTGTCAGTTTAAATTTCTTATTTTGGTAACAATTTTTGTCCTATTGAAATAATTTCCTCTAGCAAACTCTTCCATGTCCGACCAGTCACTCAGACTGATGTGTACAGAGCAGATTCCAAGGAAATTCCTAGGATATTCCAGGTATTTAAATTAATGTTTCTTACATGGTAAAAAACCAATCTCACACATTGTAAAAAATATTTTCAGAACTTTGTCTAATGAAATATTTACTAAAAATTACTGGAAACAAAAAGATTATGATGCAGTTCTTCAGTCTTTCTACTTAGATAATGACTATGGATTTGCATTTATCATCTAGGAGTACTGAGATTATTTTGCTTTGATTCTAGATTCTATATGCTAATGAAGGAGAGAGCAAAAAGGAACAGGAATTTCCTGTGGAGCCCATGGGAGAGAAGTCAAATTACATTTGTCACAAAGGACATGAGTTTATACCTACTCTTTATCACTTTCCAACCAATTGTGAAGCTTGTATGAAGCCACTGTGGCATATGTTTAAACCTCCTCCTGCTCTAGAATGTCGCCGTTGCCATATCAAATGTCACAAAGATCACATGGATAAAAAAGAAGAGATTATAGCACCTTGCAAAGGTAAGTGGCACGTGTTTGAATATGCACATAGTTGCTGGAGTCATAAGGCGTTCTAATAGATGAGAGGATTCTAGTAATGACACCAACTAAACATAAAGAAGTAGGGTTTTTTTTTATTAGTATGTAGCCATCAGAAGCTTTCTAAGGGTGTCTACATGAGGATCAGCCTATTGCTGTGAGTTAATGGCATGTGGCCAATATACGTACGTGCCTTTTGTGTTGTCAGCCTTGTGCAGTAAAGCATGATAGATATAAGACTGCTCACAATGTGAGTTGTGCTGCATTGCTGTGTGAAACAATAGTGTTAGTGCATGTTATGAAATAGATGACATTCAGTGAAGTTTACTGTGACTCACATTACTTGTTTTCTTGAGCACATCTCTTTGTGTTACCCTTCCCTGTTCTTTTCCATGTGAGTGTGTGTCTTCCATAGTATGAAGTTGTTAGCCTCTAAATGTAAGGGGGTACTGTCAACAGCCAGGAAACTTTTAAGTTTTGGCAAAATTGCATAGCTTTTAGTTTCTCTGCTTGATTCGCGTTGTGTTGGCTGTGAGAGAACAGTAATCTGTTAACTAATTTTTGATGCTGGGACATGTTTAGAATAATAACAATATCTTTATTTTAAAAATTCTTATTACAGTGTACTATGATATTTCAACGGCAAAGAATCTACTACTGTTAGCTAATTCTACAGAAGAACAGCAAAAATGGGTGAGCCGACTGGTGAAAAAAATACCCAAGAAGCCTCCAGCACCAGACCCCTTTGCTCGATCTTCTCCCAGAACTTCCATGAAGGTACAGCCTAACCAGTCCATCAGACGACCAAGTCGACAGCTTCCTCCAAATAAACCAAGGTGACACAAGAGCTGCTATTTCATTTATTGGTTTAAACATCTGACTACAATTAATGTCAATCTGTTGATAAGGATAATTGACCACAAATGTTGTGGACTATTGACCTAGGTGAACTAGCATGTCATTTTCTATAAACCTCAGTTAAGTTAGCAGAGCACTATGATTGTTCCCTTCTTTAAAGGATTTTGCATTACCTTTCAGTTAACCTTTCCGTACTGATAATGTATTCTATTGCTTCTACATGTAATAGGTAGAACTTGTAGCATCCTACAAGCCTCTGGCTTAGTAGTTCCTGTGAACTGGCAGGGAAAATGGGGTTTATCTAGGCAAAGAGTCAGGGAGAGGGGGCATGAAGGTTAAGAAAAGAAAATTAAAAAGAAAACAAGGTTTGACAATATTCAAGTTGGCCATTGCTGTCCCTGATTGGAAGTTGAGCAGTGGTTAGGTGCCTAGCGAACCCTGGAGAGAATTGAGTGCCTTCAAAAAAGCAGTCTAGATGGCCTTACATGTAGCAAAGACTACATGTCTTTTGTTTCTTATTGCTTGTTTTGGAGGCATGTGTTTGAATTCCTGCCCTGCTCTTGAGTTAGACACCTGATTGCGGATTTGTCTGTTAATGTGTGTTTCATCTGACCAAATCTGTATATCTCTGCATCTGACTCCATTTACAGTTCATGTTTAGGTAGAGTTGGTTTTAGGTTTCCCGTCCTCCTAGTGTAAAAAAGGAGCATACAGCATGTTTCTGGAGGTCTACAGTGGAAATCTAGTTCATGTGAATCTCACTTTTGCATCTCTGCCCACGCGGGATGTACAGCGTGGAGCCTGTTGCTGCAGTGGAAGGCATTTGTCTGAGCATCACTTGTGCTTCTTGAAAGAGAGCAGGAAGATTGGACAGTGGGTGTGGGAAGTCATCATTTGTGAAGTAGCTGGAGCACTCACCAAAGGGTTGAGAGTTGGTTTCAATCCCTTATTCAGCCTAGGACTTACGCTGATGTTTCATCATTCCTGAAGAATAGTCTTACCAAGTTCCTCTGATTTGGGGGAAAAAAATGTCCATACAAAACCTAGAAATCTATTACAGGATCAGTTTTAAGGGGCAAAACCCTATAGTGTACTGTGGAAGTGATAGCATTCTGCAGGTAGTGCTCATGTGATTGCACAGCAGAATTTCTTGGGGTTTTTTTCAGTTTCCTTTTCTTACCACCCAGAGCACTTGCTGATACTTGGTTATATCAGTCCCCAGTTGTTGACAGCCTGTGAAAAGTTTGGTCTGACTTCTTTTGTTTGATGCAGTATTCCAGCAGCAATGAGCATTCCAGCAAGGGCTTAACATTTCTCCCCAGTGAAGTAGTTTGGCTGTGGCTAGGCAATTTTGCTGCCTTGCTCCTGTGACCAGTCTGCCACCAGTACCTAAACTGGCTGGTTGAAAACAGGGTTGGGTGAGTCACCAGGGTTCCAGTGGAGAACACAGGGAAAGCGTGCTCTTCCTGGGATGGTGCTGTTGTGCCTTATGCCATGAAGTGTTAGATCTTAAAACAGTACTGGTATTATAATGTATGGAAATGCATAGCCAAATGACTCAAAGTCTTTAACTTTCCTCCTAACTTCCATATAGTCTAGTTTTTGATGATTTATTATACATATTTAAAAGAAAGTCAGGTCTCATAATTTGGATTTTAAATGCTTAGATATTATTATAACTATGAAAGTAAAAAATGGTTTAATCACTACTCTTTATGGACCAATTGAAGAGGTTCTTTGTGCAAAGCTAAGCAGAATATCTATGATTGGATTGAACCATGAATCAAGGAAACATACATGATAGCTCGGGGAACAAGTACAAAGTTGACAAGTTGACATAGAAAGGGTATATTATAAATTCTGATTCTTTTTCCACAGCTAATTTTAGATGTTCTGAAAATAATCTTTCTCCTTCTAAAACCATTCTTTCAATCTTCATGACCTTTTTTATGCAATGCTGTCATAATACAGTATTTACTTTCACCATTCTTTTTAGTTGTGATCCTCCTCCACTACAACTCGGTCTTGAATGGGGTTTTTTTTAGCTATGAATTTTGTAATGGTGGGAAAAGGAGGAGGATGAATACTTTTGTGTGTAAACCATTTTACTTTTGCAATTAAACTTTCCAAGTGAGCTTTTCAGATATATCTGGCAGATGGAAAAGTGTAGTTCTGTGAGGTCATGTCACCTGTCATTGTAATAATGCAGGTTGGTCCAACCAGTGGAAATTTATATGGATTTCAACACTTTTAATTAGAAACCACATCCTTGTGTTTCTGTAATTGCTATGGCCAATTTATGTCTGGCTGGTGCTACTATGGGGCTCTTGTGCAAGGACTTACTGTATGGAATAATAATTTTCTGTTACAAACTTCATTAGGAATGAAAATGCAGTTAAATCTGGGGACTGAGTGGATGGGCAGGAGCTGGAGGTGAGCCAGCAGTGGGCCCTGGCAGCAAGGAAGGCTCTGGGGCTGCACCAAGAGGATCACAGCCAGCTGGCTGAGGGAGGAGATTATCCCTCTCTGTTCACTCCTTAGTCTGCAGTAAGATACTGCTTCTGTGTTTGGGCCCCCAAGTTCAGCCAGTTAATGACAAACAGAGAAGGTCCAGCGGGGACCACCAGGATGGTCAGAGCAGAGGCTTGAGGGAGCTGGGCTTATTCAACCTGGATGAAGGACAGCTCCAAGGGGGTATCAGAGCAGCCTGCCCCCCTCCCTTCAGGGAAGGTATCGAGAAGACAGAGCTGGGCTCTTCAGTGCTGCATGGTGGGAGGGGGAGAGATGAGGGGCTTGGTTCACCCAAGAAAGATTCCAGCTGGATAAAAGGAGAAGCCAACACAGAACCCAGGAAGAGAGACAGGCTGGTGGGGCTAGATGGGCTCCATCTCTGGAGGCTTTCAAGACCTGACAGGACAAAGCCTTGGGTAGTCTGGGCTGGCCTTGTGGCCAACCCTGCTTTGAGCAGGCGGTTGGGCTAGAGGCCTCTAGAAGTCCCTTGTGTCCTGCATCATCCTACAAGTGCTGTCCTTACTAGAAATTTCACACAGTGATTGTTTCTCCAAGGTTTTCAAGGCTGTTGTTCATGATGATTTAAGAAAGGGCAAATGAGTGTCAGATACAGAGCACATTAATTTCTCATTACCCATTCAGTTGGATTGTGCCAAAAGGCTGATGCCAAATTAAAAAAAAAATTAAAAGAAAAATCAACTTTAATACATTGTAATGCCTAATAGATTCTTTAAGTGTTTTACAAATGGCAGTGGCCATAGTTCATATAACAAATGAATATCGAGCCTTTAAGGGAATATAGCACATTTAAAAGTGTACAAACTTTAAAACCTGAAAACCCCCCAAATCCATTTTGTTTAAAGCATCTGATTATTATTAACATCGTACTATGTTGTAGTTGAACACACTGAATGCTCTGTGCTCTGCTAGGGTAAGGTTTCCATCTCTGCCTCCTATGGCTGACATATAATCCTGATTTAAAACCCATTGAGCTCACTGGAGGAATGATTCGACCGAGTTTGCTTTCTTGTAGCTGTAGCAATTGAGAAGTTTGTACTTAACGTACTTGTCTAACGTCATTCGTAACAACAGAAAGAGATGAATGCTTCTAGACACCGATTCATCCTCTCCCAAAATAAATGCCTATAATAAGTAAAATGACTCATTTGCTGACAAGGTTTGACTCGCTGGCTTGCTTTGTTCTAGAGTGACCATAGAAGGAGTGCAGGCATTGATGCCTAGAAAACTAGTTGATACCTTCTCTGGTTTTGGCATTGCTTAGCTTTAAATAGTGAGCTATGCTTTATAGGGTAATCCTACTGAATTTGGGATACAATAAAATCCTACTGTATCTCTTTGTAAATTCAGATGATGCTGTTTTATTTGATGTTCTGTTCAGCAGTCAAAACTACTTGGGGTTTTAGGAAAAAATGTTAGCTTTATGTTCCTGTCTGGGAAGGAATACCAGGAGAGCATAAAACCGCACCTCAGTCAGCAAGAACAGCAGCAAGCCAAAAGGCAGTTAATGTTATGAAATGTAAATCTTGGTATCTTCATAACATTGGTACTCAAATTTTGGGGGACTAAACCCAGTATGGTAAATGTTCTATAGAATTGAATGATTTCTGAGATAAATTCCCAATTAGTTAACATTCCTGGCCTACATGAACACTTGACTGACTCTTGATAGTCCATGATAGGTGAAGGAAGGAACCTTAAGTCTTTTACTTGAACAGGTTTAGTGATAACAAATGGAATTTTGAAGTCTTTTACAGAAGTGTGACCCACATTAAACATCAAACCCTCCTGTTGCAGATTACTTGATCTGGCATTTAAGGACTGGGATTGGTCATTTGATGATGTTGATGATATTGATGGTGATGATGATGATGACGATGTGTTTGATTTCTGAAGAAGTATAAGGGGTAAATCTAAACAGAGAGGAATGGATTTGTTTGCCTTTGACTACAGCATGCTACATTGGGCTTTGTTTCTCAAAGCAGAGAAAACACAAGATCTCATTTTAATATTTTAAACAGTAAAAATGAGATTGTGTTCATGATGATGAATTTTTAAAGAAACCATTTTCATTAAAACATTGCCAGTGTTTTTATCTTTCTAATATTAGGTGTTTTTTTTCAAAATTCATGTCTGCCTGCCTGAAAAAAACCCTAAATCTGCTGCTGTCAGAGTAGGTGCTCACCGATGGTATCAGTGCTGCTAACCTCTGCAGATAATTTTTGAAGGCTAAAAGGGAGATTATAGCAGTTGGATATGGATATGTAGCTGAAATAGAATTGGTATTTGCAAATACTTCTCATTTTTAAGCTTTTAACGTAAACTGCCTGGTCTATGGCTAGCAGACATGAAATCAACAGAGTTCTGCATTTTGCCTTTCTCCCTGTGTTCTGAAGTGAGTTTGACTTGGCTTTTCTTTGCAGTGCTGTGCTTTTTTGGTACCTAACCATGCATTTGAAAACTTATGTAAACAAATGGGATTTGCAGCTTCTGTGATGTGGTTTCCTTGACTGCTTTAGAAAAGATATGGCCATTTCATTGATCTGATTTGTCCTGTGGCTTACTTAAATATGCAGCGTGAATGTACTGGAAATAGAACAAAACTTTTCTATGATAACGATTTTATAGTTTTCGATGTTTAATCATTTTACATGTTCATGCAATGTTATGTTTATACAGGGAAAAAAAAAACCAAATTAAATGTTAAATTCCTGAGGATTCTTTTAAGTAAGGTGTGATTCAGCCTCATAAAAGAATGGGCGATGACAGCAGCAGTAGCATTGCACCTCAGTTGTCTATTCGGTTATATGAGATACCAGCGCTCGATTTAACTTGGGTAGTGTTTACAATAACAAGCATTATGTTAATTAAATATCCTGCATCTTTATATATTGAAAGCCTACAGATTACTAATCTTTTAGAAATTACTATTACACTGTGCATATTGTACTTTACCCTCCTGCATTACAAGGGGGTTTAGTCAGTTTGGGATCATAATACATAAGGAAGTACTGTACTTAAGTAATGATGCTGTTGAATGCAGAGGAATGATGTTTTCCCCAAGTATGCTGATGAGCCCATCTTAAATGAACACTTTGAGGAAGTATATTTGTGTCAGATTTACATTTGCTGCATTTACTGACCAAACTTCCTGCTTCTTTTTCAGCTAACTGCTTTCCGTGAATGCAGACACAATTCGAGGTGATAATTTTCTTCCTGTTACAGCAAGACTGAAACATATCCCAAAATATATTAAAAATATATATATTTTCCTGAGAGATTATGCTATATATATCAGAGGTTTACATTTTTGCTGCAATATAAATTACTAATCTCTGAGGGTTTTCCTGTATTCTCCTGAGTGACTGATAGAAAGAGGAATGGTTGGTAAATAGTAAAAGGATATGTTAGGTAACCTTTTAAACTCTGTTCGACAAAAGCTTTCTTGGCAAGACACATACACTACATTTCATAAAAGGATCGAGAGGAATGAATATTAAAATAGAAGAAACTGACTTTTCAGCTTTTGTAAAGATGCCACCAGCATGTCTGCAAGAAGAACAGGAGGAAGATCCACCACAGTGATATAGACTGCATCTGTAAGAAGTGACCATTATACTGTGTATATATATTGTACTGTAATACTGCAAGAGGGTTTTAAAAATCTTTCCACTTTATTTTTTTATGCTTATTAATCAGATACCGTTACTTATTGCAGTTGCAACTATGCACTTGTATAAAGCCATAACGTTGAAGTTTATATCATTCATACACGTCTATCAGAAGCTGCATGTCAGTGTTCAGCAGCTAGTACAAGTTTGAAGTGTATACTAGTTTCAGCTACGTCATCATGGGCAGTCCTGTTTTACCTGTCTAATTGCCTTAATTTAATTTTGTTTTCTAAGTTTTTTGCCCATTCTCTCTATTTAAGGAAAAAAGAAGGTTTACCAGCTCTTAGGATGCAATTTTGCTTTGTGGCAGAAAAAATAGTGCACTATTTTTACACCTAGTAAGTATATCAATGTCAGGCTATTTTGAATGTATATCGACTGGTTTTAAGGGTGGAGGAAGTGTTGGTTACAGAAACAACATCTGGTACCCTTGGAGTTACGTGATCATTTGCTTGTACATGTAACTGCTCATCCAGCCCTTTTTACGAACCTCAATATTAGTTATTGACTTATATTAACCCTCATTAAGTGCTATGAAACTTCATTTTGCCTTCTTTTTGCATACTCTCCTAGATGTGTTTTTTATTTCTGGAAAACAAGAAAAGAATCTGTGACTATTTTTACATTTCACAACACAACAGCCGAGGACTGTCGCAACCTTTAAGTAAAACATACTGTAGGTGTATTTTAAACTTTGAAATCTGGTTCTCTAGCACATAGCTGTAGGCATAGATAAATATTCCAGTAGTGTGTCTTGAGAACTGATAGCTGGGAAGAAAAGGCCTCAGAGGCACTTAATCTGACTTTTTTTTTTTTAACTTGGAGTTGTACAAAAACTATAATTTATGTGGGCTCATTCACGATATGTTCATAATTATCCCAGAAAATGCATGTTTTATACAACTACAGTATGCGATGTTAAACATATTGACAGTAAAAAAATGTAGTCTCCTATTTGGTTTCTTTATATATATAAATATATATATATATATATTTAAAATATATATATATAAAAAAATATTGTGTGGGAGTGCAGTAATTTAAAATATGATCTAACACTTCAATGAAGGAGGACATTTCACTTTAAAAATTGTTTGTTTGTATTTTGTTTTTTAAAGAGTGTTGAAATGTTTGGAAGGATAGGACCATGATTTATTTAACACTATCACGAAAGGTGGACTTGGAAACACTGAAATACTGAAAACGAATAAATATATTTACATTTTGTAACCTCTGCTACAGTTCAGCTTAACAGAGCCAGAATGTATTCAGTCTTCTATTTATGCACTCGCAAAGTAAACTGTTGTTTGTGAGTTCAGAAATTCAAAACTAGAACTTTCGTACCATTTCTGTTAGGTATTATAACCCAGCACACAGCTACAGTGTTTTTTCCTTGCTTGTTTTGATTTACAGAAGTACGGTATATTTTTAGGCAATGCAGATTTGCATAGAGTACAACATTAAAAATGTATACAGTAAAACTGTTTCCATTCACTGAATGCATAAATATTTTATATATATATAAAAAAAGTTACATTGTGGGAAGTTCTATCCTTTTCTGAATTGGAGAATATTATATATATATTTTTAAATAAACTATTTGAGTAAGGTAAAATAGTTCCTGAACTTGAGAAGCTGGTAATTAATTGAAGTATTTAAATGTATAGGCAAGTGCTTTGGTAGATACAGGAAAGGTGAGGGTTACTCAAAAGGAAACCAAGCAAAGCCTGTGTGTGGAGAAGGCACAGGCTCCTCAGGAGCTCTTTGGCAGGCCATCAGAGGCTGGGGCTGTTGCAGTTTCTCTCCTTGGCTTGCCCACATGTACTGTGAATCCCTGGGGCCCTGTTAAGCTGGTCATTTTAGGAAATGTACTGTATTACCATATTGTTGCACTCCTCTGTTTTCCTTCATGCAGTTTGTCCCAAAACAAAAGACCAGCATGAGCTGTGTTGAGCTGCAGTGTGGAGATTAAGTGGCAAATGGTATGATGTGCACGAACCTTGTGCCTTCTGGTTTTGTACCCAGCACACAAAAGAGCAGCAAAGCTGCTCTTCTGTTCTTACTTGTCCTGCTGGAGGCAGAGCTTCCACCTGCTGATCTACAGAATGCAAAGAACTTTTAAGCATTAGTTACTCAAAATTACATTGTTTCCTTATTGTCCAGTGGTAACCTTTTAAAGTCTTTGAGAGAAGAGCATATTCCTGAACTAAGGAATATTTGTCTTAGTCACTGATGATTAAACACTTTTTGTAACAGGGCTGTCCCAGCAAAAGTATGATGTAGTGTAAAAACCTGCTTATTTTCCCCTGGTGCAAAGATTGGATTTTTTTCCAGGACAGAGATGGTGTTTGCCTCAAACCACTTCCAAGGTAGAATGGGATAGTCGACAGCTTTAACTTTAAGGTGTCTATATGCCTGGTCTTGCTATCTGGCAGGAAGCACCTGAGGTCCCTCTGGACTTGGGTCTCTGAGGTTGCCAAGCTCTTACAGTTGGATCCAGCACAAGTGATGAGCTGGCAGGTTCTTGCAGTGATACTTACTGTGACTCCCAGACACCTATTTGACGTCAACAGCCATCATCTCTGAGAACTCTTTTAAGTGTCTTAGAGAACTGTGGCTCACAATCAGGCAAATTAAATTCAGTGCAAACCAAGAATTTAATAACATCCCATTTTAAGGGGTTTTCAGCTTTCTTTCATTCCAAACCAAACATCCTTACACCATTATTAGTGATGAAGGTAACATTTCATGTTCTGCTTCATATGAATCATTTAATGTTCTTCATTTGAATCTCAAATATCAAAGAATCTGGAAAGGAAAAAAAAAAATTAAACATTCTGACCACACCACCCAAGTCTTGGAAGGCAGATGCAGGGACTGTGAGAATGAAGACCCTGGGCCCACTGTAGGAGAGGATCTGGTTCGAGACCATCTTAGGAACCTGAATGTACACAAGTCCATGGGAGCTGATGAAATCCATCTGCGGGTCCTGAAGGAGCTGGCAAATGAAGCTGCTAAGCCACACTACATCATATTTGAAAAATCATGGCAGCCAGGTTAAGCTCCCAACGACTGGAAAAAGGGAACTGTACCCCCATTTTCAAGAAGGGGAAAATGGATGAGCCGGGGAAATACAGACCAGTCAGCTTCACCTCTGTGCCTGGCAAAATCTTGGAGCAGATTCTCCTGGAAGGCATGCTGAGGCACATGAAAAACAGCAAGGTGCTTGGTGACAGCCAGCATGGCTTCACTAAGGGGAAATCCTGCCTGACCAATCTGGTGGCCTTCTATGATGGAGCTATGGAACTGAAGGACAGGGGTAGAGCAGTTGATGTCATCTACCTGGACTTGTGCAAAGCGTTTGACACTGTCTCACATGACATCCTTGTCTCAAAGTTGGAGAGACATCAATTTGATAGGTGGACCACTCCGTGGATAAAGAACTGGCTGGATGGCCGCACGCAAAGAGTTGTGGTCAATGTCTCAGTGTCCAGCTGGAGACCAGTAACGAGTGGTGTCCCTCAGGGATGGGTGTTGGGACAGGTCTTGTTCAGCACCTTTGTTGGCGACATGGACAGTGGGATTGAGTGCGCCTTCAGCAAGTTTGCCAATAACACCAAGCTGTGTGGTTCAGTTGATACGCTGCAGGGAAGGAATACCATCCAGAGGGACCTTGACATGCTTGTGAGGTGGACTGATGCCAACCTGATGAAGTTTAACCATGACAAGTGCAAGGTCCTCCACCTGGGTCAGAGCAATCCCAGGCACAGCTACAGGTTGGGCAGAGAATTGATTCAGAGCAGCCCTGTGGAGAAGGACTTGGGGGTGTTGGTCGATGAGAAAATGAACATGAGCCAGCTTCAGTGTGCACTTGCAGCCCAGAAAGCCAACCGTATCCTGGGCTGCATCAAAAGGAGCGTGACCAGCATGTTGAAGGAGGCGATCCTGCCCCTCTACTCTGCTCTTGTGAGACCTCACTTGGAGTACTGTGTGCAGTTCTGGCATCCTCAACATCAAAAGGACATGGAACTGTTGGAACAAGTCCAGAGGAGGGCCACGAGGATAATAGGGGAACTGGAGCACCTCCTGTATGAAGATGGGCTGAGAAAGTTGGGGCTGTTCAGCCTGGAGAAGAGAAGGCTGTGTGGAGACCTCATAGCAGCCTTCCAATATCTGAAGGGGGCCTATAAGGATGCTGGGGAGGGACTCTTCATTAGGTACTATAGTGATAGGACAAGGGGTAACGGGTTCAAACTTAAATAGGGGAAGTTTAGATTGGATGTGAGGAAGAAATTCTTTACTGTAAGGGTGGTGAGGCACTGGAATGGGTTACCCAGGGAAGTTGTGAATGCTCCATCGCTGGCGGTGTTCACGGCCAGGCTGGACAGAGCCTTGGGTGGCATGGTTTTGTGTGAGGTGTCCCTGCCCCTGGCAGGGGGGTTGGAACTAGACGATCTTAAGGTCCTTTATCAACTCTAACTGTTCTATGAAAACAAACCAGCTTGAAAAGAATTACCAGGGAAGTAATTACTGTTTATCATCATAGAAAAGACATGGTGGGAAAACACCTAATTTAAACTGATTTCCACATCTGCGTAACTCTTCTTTTGTAACAGCTATTCCTGTGGGCTCTGAGGTGTTATTTCCTTTTTTCTTTTTCCCTGTTACGTATGTCCTGAAATGGGTAATGATTGTTCAGTGCAGCAAGTGTCGTTTTACCTCATTTAAAGGAGTGAATGAAGACTTTCTACACATTATGTGCTTTTTAGGACCTTTTAGCTAACTGTGAATGACCTCCTCCAAAGAGTCAACCCACTCTAAAATCCAGCTTTGAGCTCCGGCAGTTGAGTTGTGTGTCCTTCCCCACTGCATTCCTTTCTGTCATACTGTAGTAGTTCAGGGTGGCAGAATCAGGCTATGGAGCACCTATGTGCACAGCATAAGGCAATGGAAAAGGCTCAAGGGTCAGACAGGGACAGGAACTTCCAAGCAGTCCAAGCACTGATATCTTCTGCTGGATTAGCATAACACAAGGGACGGGTATGTCTACATGGTGTGACTCTGTGCAGAGTGCTAAGTGTCACAGAGACCCGTAGGGTGGGGGAGAGGATGAGTTTGCATTTTTGTGCAACCTTCCTGTTCACTGAGGACCGTTCAGAAAGAGGCTTTTGGGAACAGTAAACTGTACGTTTTCCACTCTGCATCCTCACTTTCAGACCGGCAACCTGCCGTGTATGGAATCATGCCCTCACACTTTTTGGGGGTAGTAAGTCTCAGGGTAAACGTTTTGTCTGTTAAACAGACATGTGGCTCAGTACAGCTTGTAGCTTACCAAACACAGTCGGGGTTCATCATATTTATGGCTGGAGATATTTGGGGTTTCCTGGTGGGCTGCACTAGAGTTCAGACTTTGTCTTCCCACTGTCAAGAACACTCACACTGACAGTGCTGGCTAAGAGCTGCACTTTCTCACCAGGACAGGAAAGGCTGCATTACCTTGTGAGCATGTTGTGAACCGGTGCAGGGAGATACTGAGTGTATAACCAGGCACTTGAGCAGGGCTTGCCAATGGAGACATGTCACCTCCTGCCCTGGGGATGACAGATACTTCCTGCCTTACCCACACTGCAGTAAATCTGCAGTGCTGTCTGGCCCTGCCTGCCTTTGGGCTGCTGCTGCGTTATGTGGCAAACAATTTGCTGTGCCTGCCCCGATGCTGTTGAATGACAAATTGAACAAGATTTATCCTCCCTGTGTGTCTTGTCCTTTAACCCAGCCATGGAGAAGGTTACAGTTTATATACTGGAAAACCACAGGGGTTGTGCTCTCTTAGGGCTTGCACAGGACTTGAGCATATGTCTGCCTCTCCAAAGTGACAGAAATTGTTCTCTGGGGAAGAAAAAGCATGTAGGACTTTTCCTACCTTCTGATTTGTTCCATATCTCTTGCAGCTTGAATGAGAATGCGTGGTCCAGCTTTCCAAGTCCGTAAAATTACTTTACCTTAAGCTTGTGAATTCCCCAGCCTTGTTTCTTTTCCTCACTGGTTTTTTTTCCCCACAGGTTTCTAAACTGCTTTATTCAAAACACGTTAAGTAACGTGTAGAGAAGTTTTCTTAATTACATTTTCAGCATTTTATGATGAAAAAAACAACTTGCAGTGCTGATCCTCAAACCGAAAATGGAGGTCTTCAATTTGCTACAGCGTCATTCAGGAGTATGAAATATGTCAGTAACAGAGAAAGTTTGAACTTTACACAAATCTTTATCAAGAAGAGGCTTTAATTAAGAAAACGAGATGGGAAGTGTTTTGTTTTTTCTCTGTTAAGATGCTGGGGCTCTTCAGCATTTTGCAGGTGAATGCACAGCCTGATGTTTCAAGTATTAAGGTGAAAACTGCCAATTAATGACCCATAATGAGTATTTAATTTTCTCTCCATATACGGAAACAAAATAAAAATTAAATGCTATGAACCTTAACTGTAAGAATGACATTGATCAGTCATGAAGAATAGCGTTTATTAACACGACCTGGAAAATACATGCCACCTGCCACCATTTAGACCACTTCAGGTATCTTACACGGCTTTACTAGAATCAGTAACAGGATATTTGCAGTTACTCTCTCAACCAACATAGAAACATTCATACATTTTACTGGAGCAGTGAAAAGTGTTCATCTTTGAATTTGCTCTCCATAATGTGAGATACGTGAAATCATGTCCACAGACGTATCTCTTTCCACCACTTCCCACTCTAATGGGACCTTACAGAGCAGCTGTGCTCTCTGATGGTGAGGTCTTGGTCTGACTGTGTAGTGTGCTCTGGCACAGAGAGCCACTTTTGCTGTTGCAGGGGAGATCTCCCTCTTCCACAAGAGCCCTGTGGTTCAGTGTCTTGCAAGGAAAATCTGCCTCAAATGACATCAGTGCAGTCTGTCGCTAGTTATCAAGGGTGTCATGATTTTAACCTGTCAATCATCAATAATACTGTAAGAACTCTTGAAATGCCCTATCTTTTCATTTTGGAAAATGAATTTTGATTGTTCTCCAAACAATCAAATTGTTTGGAGTTTTGACTGGAAAGGCATTACTTCCAAAAGCAAAATCTCCTCTTAATAGTTCTCAAGATTTTCTTTTTACCTTTTTAAATATCATAGAATCATAGAATAGTTTGGTTTGGAAGGGACCTTCAAAGGTCATCTAGTCCACTCCCTCTGCAATGAGCAGGGACATCTTCAACTATATCAGGTTGCCCGGAACCACATCTGGCTTGGCCTTGAATGTCTCCAGGGATGAAGACATTCACATCCATCACCTCTCTGAGCAACCTGTGCCAGTATGCATATTGATTAGCATCTGCAAAGTAAAAATGTAAGTGAAGCCTGTATGTTCTTCAGCACACTTAGCACAGACAGGCTGGAAACTAACGGAGCACAGAGCAGTATCTTAACTGTGAACCACTGGGGAGGAATCAGTGATGCGCACCTAAAAGTGCACGTGTGCCTAGGCCACTCTCCATGGGGACTGCATTCGGGGAGCCTGGGTATCGGTTCAGGAATTCCTGCTTGAATGCAGTTTTTAACACTGTTGTTCAAAGTTTCATTAATTACTACACATTCTAATCTCTGCTGTTCCCAAAACAGTATGTTCAATGAATGAGAGCTCAGGTTGAAAACTTAGAATTCAGAGCTGAGGTTTTACTCTTATCCTAATCAAAACTGGGTGTATTGAGGAAAGTGACTGTGGGCATCCTGTGTCAGCTGTACAAACTGTGCTATTTAAGTGTTTCATGTAAGCATAACAGTCCCAGCTGGATTTGTGACTTGGCAAAACACATTTAGAACTCGGTTTTGGATTTGGCCTTGACTTTAGTTTTCTTCATCCTACAATACATATAGTTAATGTCGAACTAAGTGAGTTGCTTGCAAGAAGACAAACATCTGTTGTTTTCATACTCCCAGCAGATGAAGAAAGATGAGTTGCTACGTTGGTGCAAAATTGAAGAAAATTGCTTATATGTAACCAGGAAGTACTGAAGTGATACGAGAATATATAAACATCTAAATATGAAATACCTTGTTCATTTAGTAAAAAATCCCACAGAAAATATGATACCAGTGAAGCTTACCTTAAGTGACCAATAAAAATATGCTGCTTAAATTAAGTATCTTATCAGAATTATTTCTAAGAGAAAACAAGCATGACTGTACTAAGTACGCTTAGGGATGAATACCAGGCTTAAGAGAGGGAGCTTCCTCGACCTTTCTTCTGTTGTTTAACCTTAATTGTGTCAAGGGTTTTGATGGTAACTGGGGTATGTGCTGAGGAGTGTCTTCTAATCAGTCTTTTTAGTCTTCCTGTAGTGCAGGATTGTGGCTGTGACCCAAATATTGAGAATGAGCATGGTTATGAAACGGATGAGAACTAAAAGGGGGAAAAAAATAATCTTGTAAGCATAAATCAAAACATGTCAACTGTGGTCATTTTCAGAGGACAAGCTGTTTTCTAATCTTCACTGGTCTGCAAACAGGCTGAGTCCCATTCTGTAACTCTTTTCAGTCAATTAATTCAGGAACCCAGAAGCAATCTGAGTAAATGTAGCAGAGGACAGCATTTAACACTTACAATTTATAGCTAAAAATAATATGCTACAGTACCTTTAACATTGCAAGTCTGAGTATCCTCATATAAATGGATATTTACACCAAAAACTAAACTCAGTTTCAGCTCACGTGCCCTTTATAATTGTGTGTGTTGTTTATAATAAAGGGATTATTCTTTAGTGTCATCTGTTAACTTTAGACTTTGGGGAGACAGGAAATACTTGTATCTGCCTGATTTTAATGAGACGAAATCTGACAACTGAAAAAAAAGCAGGTTTTTTAACCAAAAAATGTCTCTGACTGTGAGTGCACAATTGGAAGTCTGAGTATTGCTAATACCCATTTGGTAACTGCAAAATTCACAGAAATGTGCACAAGATTTCTTTTCAGAAATATGTGATATTTGACAGTTTCATATCTGTAATGAAACCAAGTATGAAATCAAGAGGAACATGCCAAAGTGTTCAGTTAGAAGTTAAATGGAAACATTTCCCATTAGAGCAGCACAGCATCAATGTTTGCTGCCATCTTTTCCATGCCCCAGTACATACTGTGCTGAATTCTTAAAAGCAGCTGCAGCCAGAGCCAGCTTTTTACATTCAGGATGTTTTTCTCCCTTCCCTCCTCCCCTAAATATACTTCTCTTGCTTCTCAGCAGTGTGTGTAGCTGTGGGCAAATTGAACTTGGTAACTGATCTGGACTAAACTTCTGTGCATGCATTATGCCAATTTTTTGGTGAGCCAGTTAACTGCCTGGCCCCACAAACTCTTCCTCTGGCAAAGAGAAAGCAGCAAGCACAGGGGGGGAAATGAGTGACTGAGCCAGGGACTTCCTTTTCCTGAGGAAGAGCCACTTTAACTCCTTGTAAAACCAGAGCCTTATTGTGCTGCAGCATGCTGCTTAAAAAATAAATAAATCCATTCCAGTGACGTTTCTGATGAAATACCAGTTTTGAACCAGAACAAGGAAGGACCAAATAAAGTACAATGTGATTTTGTTATTGGTCTTACATCCGCCAAGTCTTGTTTTGAACCACTTACTGAAAAATCTGCTGCATTCCTTAGCTCTTTCAGTTTTGTCAGGATGGTAAGCAGCTGTTAAATGAATCTGCTTTATGACGAAGGCGGATGCAAATTACATATTTTAAGCCAGTTTTTTTGTATCTTACCAGCCTACTATTTCATTTTCAGCCTGCAATAAACTTTCTGAATGTGCCTAAAATGGTTCATATACTAAGATTTGTAGAACTTTAGATTTCTAGAAGAATTTTTTATTGCACAAACCCCACAATAAGAAAAAGAAACACTATTTGAAAAACTAACACTCAATTATTACAGTTTAAGTTGCATTTTACTGAATTTATTTATTTCTGTATTTAAATATTAAAGATTTTTAATGATTTATTCTGTTATTTTCATAATTAAGTTGATTTTATAATGCTTTTGCCATCTGAAAAAAAAAAGAAAGTCTCGACCAGTTGTCCATTTTGGACCACTTGTCACCAAGTGATAAGCATAATCAGGTTTGTTTGCTTTCCCCAGGTATTTCACTGATGTGTAACCATGTGCTCCTTTCTTAGCTTTAACTTCTCCCCTCACAGTGCTAGTATACCAAGTTCATGGTTTGTTCTTCTAAGACCAGGTAACTGCATTACCTTGGAAAGACAGGCAATTCCAGACTTTACTCACCCCCAAGATCATTCATAGTCATTATGGTTGTAAATATCCTTGCTGTAAATAGAATGAATTCTTATTAGTGTATTAGATACGACATGTTTATACCCTCAAAAATGATGAAATACCTATTTTTCAATAGAGGATAATCTTGTATAATAACTTGCATAATAATATACATTGTACAGACATTCCCACTCTTTGTGCATCGCTGTTTTAGCTTCAGAGATCAAGCTCTCAAAGCTGTGTGACATTGTATTAACGGCTTTTTTTCAATGAGAAAATGACTGATAGCATTTTCTATCTATCTCACTGGACTGGATGTGGGTAGAGTTTACTGCTTCTCTTTCTGTTCAGCTCTCTCCTCGGGTAGCTGCTACTGAGCTACACCCACAACCAAGTTTGCATGACTTGGCCATTGTGAATGTTCACATGATTGCTCTTAGGCTTCTGCAAATATGAGGAATCCAGCTTTCCTGCCCACAACAAATCTAAACATTAATTATTTCACATTTGCAGCATATTAAAACTATTTAGAAAGTTCACTGCCATTATTCAGTGAACATACCACAATTCATAATTCTGTTTCACAGGGCAATAGACCTGCCATCACTATGTTTTATAGTAAGAACATTATGAACAAGTTTTGCGAATGTGACAAAGAGACTTCTGACAAATAGCTGTACAACTGTTCATGCAGACCACCACCTAGTTAACACATGAACTGTACAAATCACTGTTCTTCGTATGTTCTTAAATTCTCCTCTGTTTAGAAACATTTACACATTGTCACAGTATTAAAGGCATTTAGCAGTAAGTGTGTATCTATTTAGAATCACAGAACAGTTAGGGTTGGAAAGAACCTTAAGACTATCTAGTTCCAACCCCCTTGCCATGGGCAGGAATTCCTCACACTAAACCATGTCACCCAAGGCTCTGTCCAGCCCGGCCTTGAACACTGCCAGGGATGGAGCATTCACAACTTCCCTGGGCAACCTGTGCTAGTGCCTCACCACTCTCACAGTAAAGAACTTCTTCCTTATATCTAATCTAAACTTCCCCTGATTAATTTTGAACCCCTTACCCCTTGTCCTACCACTACAGTCCCTAATGAAGAGTCCCTCCCTAGCATCCTTACAGGCCCCCTTCAGATACTGATGACTTCTCAGAATTAGTGTTGTCTAACTCAAAATTTAGTACAGTTTCATGCTGGATCACTAGTAATTTTATTAAATCCTACAACATTGAAATTGTTTCTTTGTAAAGACACTCTTTCAGTTTATTTCAACTATATCAGGTTCTCTTGACAATATCTGCATGTTTTCTAAGTGAAAATGTCATTGGTGTCAATGATAAAACTTGATTTTGAGACCCTGTGTTGTATCTGAGTCCCAGAACTTGGCACTAAGGGAAATTCTATTAGGCAAGATTTTTACCTACTATGATTGAGTAAAGACCTACTGAACGAGGCATTAAGAGATACGGCTTTAAAAGAGGAAAGCTCAGTGATTCACACCAAGCTGCCCATTGCTTACTTGCGCAGGTATATGCAGACATACTCCAGGTCAAGGCGCTGACTTGTCCAGAATCTTTTGTCTGCCAGAGACACCGCAGCTGAGCCAGCTTACTTGCCGCACTGATGAATGTACACAAATTCTGGAAAGCAGATTAAAAAAAGGAGAAAGAACCTCTGTCTCTGCCATTGCACTACCTGCGTGTTTAGCTTATGGCTGTTAGCATGTAACTTACCTAAAACCAGGGCTAGGTTTTCATTGAGAATAAAAAACATATGTTTTTTCAGTATTTGCCAACTCAAGCGTTTCAGCTTCTTACCATGAAGCAAAAAATTAAAGTTGCCAGGAAAAAAGAGACCAATTTCTAAGGTACTGCCGAGAAAGAAACTCAAAGAGCACGACTGCTACTACTGTTGGCAAACGCTTGAGAGAGGCAAATACAGTAAGAAGCAAACAAAGAGAAAAGCCTCTCAACCTGCTACATAAAACTGTTTATACAAGTTAACTAAAATGAGACTGGTCTAGTCTAAACAGCAAAGTTGATTTAGACCATCTGTTACCATTATGTCTGGCAAACTAAGCCATCAAAGAATGAGAAAACTGACAAGAATGTGTGGAAAATTAGTCCAATTGGTGGGGAAAAAAATGAAGGGAACAGACTATTCACTCTGTCATCCTTTTCATGGGGGATTTTGCAAAGGCAGCAGGTAGAGGGGACCTCCACATGCCTGGATCTCCCTTGCAAGCAAGGATCAGTGTTAGGCTTAGAAGCTTTTATCCCTATTTTTTTTCTTTTGCATTAGCAACTCCAGTTCATCTCAATTCAATTTTAACTTTTTTTTTGATTAAAAGGGAAAAAAAATACTTTAACCTTCATAAGGCATTATCAGATGATAGTTTTCTTGCAAATTCTAAGCCAAAAGGGAAAAAAGATCTTGTGAAATATTTAACATTCCCTATATCAAATGCTTTGACTGATGCTCTATTGCTTTCCTCTTGTGGTAAAGGTTTACTAATCAGGATTATGACATTAGGACTAAAGAGGCAATATTTTTTCACCAGCTTAAACCTTTGCTAGTTTTAATTAAGGCACCACAATTAACAACTTTATCTCAGAACATAATTCCACCCACCCACCGGAGTCTCTCTTGCCAGTGCTACTCACAGAAGAGAGAACCAGCTGTATTTGAAAACTGGCTGGTTGTTCTGAAAGCTAATCCGAATGATGAATTCTTCTAAGGACAAATATAAGGACAGATTTCACTGATAAAGATTTCCAGAAAAAAATCTTTATTTCACACGAAGATCTAATTTCAACTAATCATGCAGCACTTACCAAGGCCAGGTCTATTATCCACTTCCGCAGTGTTATCATGTACCAGCCCCCCCAAAATCTTACATTATGTTAAGGTTCATAGCACTGAAAATTCTAGGATTCCAAAACTGCCTGGGGAATTAGATTTTTTAAAACATCTGGATAAAATCTTACTGAAACTATACAATCTACGTAAAACATTAAGCACTGCTTGAAACACTAAGTATTCCTATTTTTCACGCTGTCTTTGGTTGAACAGTGCCTGGTGTTTCTCCAGAGCTGCTCCAAAGAACAAGATTTGAGATTGAAAAAAAAAACCCCAAACACTGCTGTGTTCATCACAGCGAGTACAGTCTGCGTGGGTAGGAATCCAAGAAAACAGGTTCATCATTTCCATCCTGCATCTCTAGCAAAGATGGAAATGAAGAATTGGTCTTACTCCTTATCAGTTGTGGTTCCTCTAAAGCACAGCTGCATATAAAGCTTATGTCTTGTAGACATTTTACTGTGATCCCAGAAATCGGCATGGAAATGTGGAAGGGTGGCTGAAAATTATTTACAACAGCAGCACAAAACAAATGATGACATTATAGCTGCTATGCAAAGAACTAACAAACAAGCTACATACACCAAAATTCCCAGATTTCAAAGGATACATGACTCCATAGAACAAAGCTCGTTTCTTGTTTCCATTGAAATGCAGAATAAACAAAAGGAGAATGACATCTGAAATAAATAAAAGATTACTTGTCGCAGAAGGGAGAGAAGGGTCCAAATGTACCACTGGGCACCACATCTATGGAAACTTGTATCTTATGGAGTTTTGTCTCTCAAATTTGATTGTGTCTGAAACACTGCAAGCTCCAAAACGAAGCTTTTCTTAGGAGTCTGGAGTGTTTATAATGTTTCTCTCCCATGCGGAGTCACTGGATAAAGGATGAACTTACACTGCAACTCCGTGTGTGTATTAGATCTTTCTCTTCTACCCAACAATCTATTTTCATAAAATTTATAAGAATTCAATTGCATTGGAGATATTCATTTCCTCTTTTCCCCAACTCCAGCTAGACCTGGTCAAGAGATTAACACCACTGCACTGGAGTACTGCACCTACATGCAGTGCCTTCAAGTGCTGAATGAGCCCTGTTTTATTTCCAAAACATGGCTTAAAAATTACCTTGTGCAATGATGATGGGATATTCCAGGTATGTCTGCAGGGGGTAACCATAATAGATCTGGTACCTCAGAAACACAAGGAAGCTGAACAGAAAGACACAAAACAGCGTGATTGCAGGAAGGAACAGGACAGAGCCTTCACAACTGCTTTTTTACTGGCTTGGTTGTGCCAAAAGGCTCCAGATAGGTGTAGCACCTGCTGTCAAACTGATCAAATGAACATGAAGACAAAGTGCAAGGCTGATGATTCTGTAGTCTACTTCTGTCACCCTCAAACAGAGTAGGATGTAGAGAGCTGCCCATGCTTCTTGTCCAGGTCTTCATGTCACCGTGTGTAAAATGTAATTTTATTAATTACAACTGATGACAAAGAAAGGCCAGACCTAGAAGATACCTTCACTTTGCAACTGCCTTGGCACCTCTGAGTAACTCCTGATTTCTTTAATTATGTTTGCAGCTCAATCTATACATTCAGCAACTTTACAGGAACAGAAAACATCTTCCAAGGTGTCTAGACCACACTGATTACCCAGTGTAGCTGCACTGCTTAGACTAAGAGCCCGTTCTTCACTGCATAAAACAAAGGCAGTTTGCCTTCCTGCCATTCCACAATACAGTATCTAAAAGGAATTTAATTTTTATGATGTTTTCTTTACTTTCTTCAACTTAAAGGCAAGTCCATACAGACAGACAGAAACTTCAAGGCTGCAGAAAAAAACAGAAAGACCTCTTAGGGCATAGTTTTATGTAAGGAAAAATTGATGGTTTCCAGTGCAGAATAATGTCATAAGGAACTGCTTGCCTTGTAAGAAAGTGGCTTTTACAGAATTCAGTATTGAAATATCTGAGCTTCCTAAAAGTCTTTAGGGTCAAATTAGAATCATACTTCTGTGTCACTCCTCTGCCAGGTCACTGCATGCTGACTCTGCAGAACCATGCCAGTTTATACCAGTAGCTCCAAAGCTCCCTGCAGCTGCAACATCTCTAAAGCTTGTGGGATAAATAGCCTGCTAAATAAACAAATAGTCCTAACAGAGGTTTAAAAGAAGCATTGCTGCAACTCTTTCAAAATAGTTCTGCTCAGAGCAGGTGCAGATCCTGCACTGGTGTGGGCACTGTGGTTATCACATAGGTGATAAGGAGATACTTACGGCTTCTCCCTGCTCATCTGAAACATTCTTAAAAAGCCTTTCTAATGCACACCAACTCACATGAATCATTTTAAAATGGTACCACTGCTTTCTGGCTGGGCTGGGAGGTTGGTTATCGCTGCTGGAACTAGAATTTAGTTCACTACTCTGAGGTGTTCTAAGGGTAAAAAGCAATCACAAGGGTGCAGTGCCATAGAGAAACATGGGCTATGAACAGCCACAGTGGAGACCAAGGCAATTCTGCACAGTCCCATGCAAAGAGGTGTCTGTATGTCCAAGCCTCTGCAGTACCGGAGTGGGGTCCCTAACCAAAGATGAGGCACAGATGCTTTCAGAAACAAAGTGTCATTTCTGTGAGGTGATTCTTCTGAATAAAAAGCCCTTTCCTGGCTTGGTGTGGAAAGCTAGCAGTCATTCAGCTACATGTTCTGACCATCTCCATCCCTCAGTTCAGCAAACAGGAGGCTTTTCACCATACTTTCTCTCACATGCTTGTACCTACATTTGAATCACAGAACAGTTTGGGTTGGAAGGGACCTTAAAGCTCATCCAGTTCCAAACCGCTGCCATGGACAGTGACACCTTCCACTAGACCAGGCTGCTCGAAGTCCTGCCCAACCTGGCCTGGAACACATCATGTACATGAATGTGCATGCACACACAGTTCATTTATTTCTCATTCCATGCAATCCTCTTTAAGCAAGATTTAATAAGCCCAGCCCATGTAAGCTTATTACAGACTGACAAATCTTCAGAGTTGGACATGGTCTATAATTTTCTGAAAGAATTATTGTATTTTACATATTCGGATGAGAGAAGCCCGTCTAACTTGTACAATTACCTGCACAACATGGCACACGGACCATTTAATAACCTAAATAATGACATAAACCAAACAGTAGGTGTTCACTCCAGCTACACTGGCTGTTCGACGCTGGTTTTGGGCAAGTTGAAAAAAGAAAAAAGCCGAGTTTCCCTTTAACCAACAGCGCGGAAACACTTTAAAACGGGAAGTTTCTGCTCCAAAAGCCGTTACGCCCAAGGCAGGCAGGACGCGGCCCATTCACATGACAGGCGAACCGGGAGCGGGCAGGCTCAGCGGAGGCTAGCCGTGAGTTACAAAGAGGATCAGTTTAAGACCGAAGGGAGCAAGGACTGCTCTCCCACCCTTTCGCCCAGCCACTCAACACACTCTTTCGCGCGGCCAGCGCTGCTCAGGAGGGAGCTCCATCACCAACTGCCGCCGCTGAGGGAATATCCGCGGAGCCGAGCCCCAGCGCCCCTCCCGCCGCGCGCCCACTGCGCTGCGCGCGCAGCCCCGCTCAGGAAGGGGCAGCCTCCATGTTGTCCCCCGGTCCCCAGCCGCGGCCTTACCCCGCCAGTTCCAGCAGCAAGCTGCCAGTGCTAACCCCCCGCGCCGACCCGGCCGCCAGCACGGCTGCCAGTTGCGGCAGCTTGATCACGGCGCACACGGCCCAGGTGCTCCAGTGTGCCAGCTCCAGCAGCGTCGGCGCCATCCTGCTGCGCTGCGCACCCGCGGCAAGCCGAGCTGGGCAACCCGCGGTGCGGTGCGGCGCGGCGGGGTGTGGCAGGGAGCTTGGCCCGGCCTGGTCCCGGCCGTCATGGAGCGCTCATGGCGCCCGCGCTGCCCGGGGCGTAGGGCGTGGGGCCGTGGGCTCGGGGCTCGCCCGGCCTGCAGGGAGAGGAAGGCCGAGCCCGGCCAGGCAGCAGGCATCCCAAAGTCCGCATCAGCCCCGGGCCTCACCGGCCCAGAGGGCCACTCTGGGCAACCCCAGGGGGGCGGTGCGGTTTTCTCAGGAAGGGGGAGTGCTCCTGCAGCACCGCGGAGAGCGGGGAGCGGGTGGGGGCGGGAAACGGGTCTCCCGGATTCCTCCATGCCACTGGCTGTGGGCCTACCCACAGGTAACGATCCTCGGTGGAGGGGCCGAGAAACTATGAGCTCCAGGTTGAAAGTGTTGGCCCTGGACTTACTCTTTATTACCTTAAGTAAAAGCCACAAAACAGCATTCATCATATGCTGCGTTGGTTTAAACAGTTAGCTATGGGTTGTGTTCATAGAATCATAGAATAGTTAGGGTTGGAAAGGACCTGAACATCATCTAGTTCCCACCCCCCTACCAGGGGCAGGGACACCTCACACTAAACCACGTCACCCAAGGCACTGTCCAACCCGGCCTTGAACACCACCAGCGATGGAGCATTCACAACTTCCCTGAGCAACCCATTCCAGTGCCTCACCACCCTTACAGTAAATAATATCTTCCTCATATCCAATCTAAACTTCCCCTGTTTAAGTTTGAACCCATTACCCCTTGTCCTATCACCACAGTCCCTAAGGAGGAGTCCCTCCCCAGCACCCTTATAGGCCCCCTTCAGATGCTGGAAGGATGCTATGAGGTCTCCACACAGCCTTCTCTTCTCCAGGCTCAAAAGCCCCAACTTTCTCATCCTATCTTCATACAGGAGGACTGGTGTTTGGCTCTTGGTTTGGAGCTGCAAGCTGGATTTCAGTTTTCTAACCCAAAGTGAAGTCACCAGTGTTCCAGTTCCCATGGTTTCAGGACACGCTGTGGTGCTGGTTCCTGCAGCAACAATGGTGTTGTTCTGTCAGCAGTGGTTTTGGTTGCACAGAAGGAAAGTTAAGCAAAATTAAATGTTCCTGAATGCCGCACTTGTCAGGTTATCAGAGATGGAACAACTTCACCGGAATACACACCTACCCACCATACACAGTTACACACAGAAATAGTAAAGCACAGTCTTTAATGCTTCCATACTCTTCAGCTTGTCAGAACTGAACAAGAGCAATTATGCAAGGAATATGCATTCGTATTGATCGTGCGCATACAGAATCTTGGCTCTTTCATACCAGCATATGGGTAGGACATCTGAGTGTCAAATCCATACCATTAATCAGATTTTTACCTACAGCACAATTGCTTTAACACGAAGGATTATTTTCAGGCATAACATTTCTTCCTTTTCATTTCAATTGAAGTTTCATTTCTGTATGCCTGATATGGAAGTTTCATTTCTGTATGCCTGATAGTTCTTAGCACAGTTTAGTTTCAGCTCTTTTGCATTTCTCACAAATTGTTTTCTGTTGTTTTGATAATATGATTTGAGAAACCTGTTTGCATTCATTCCACATACCTTTTTGTGGTATTTTAAAACAGTGTTTGATTTGTGAGTCATGCTGCCCTCTGTGTAATTCAGTCATTAAAGGAGATATTTAGAAGTACATAAAATCTCAAAACTCTTGAAATAAATGCACCCCATACAGATTTTTTATTTAAAAACTGTGTTTCTGTTAATGTAATTCAAATTAAGATGTTCAAAGACAGTAAAATCCAAAAGAATAAATGAAAATTTTAATATAAAAATAAAAGCTGTTCCAAGATCTTGAAAAACCAAATTCTCAGCCTTGTGGAAGTATTGTGTACTTGGAATAGAGTGGAGTAATCCATTAGAGAAGATGAAGTTACCTCATTTAAAATGAGGTTTGGGGTGTAGTTGTGTATGTCATTTCAGATAATCTGAAAATGATAATATAAATACTTAAAGTTGTATATTACTATATGGATGCTGATCCAACAAGATGCAGTACAAATACCAATGGTACGCACTACCTTGTATCCTACTAGAGTCATGAACAAGCTGAACTGACCTCAAGCTATTTAGGATGTCCATGAGCGTTTTTTTATTCAACTATTTTTATATTTAACAAAGACATGAAATATTTAACTTTAATCAGCATTTCAGCTTTTTAAAAAATACATCCTGCTATGCATTGCAAACAGTTAAGCAAAGTGATTTAAAGATGATCTTGTACACCTTTTTACTGGCCACTTCCAGTTAAGTAGCAGCTTGGGGAAGGAAGAGCCGTCACAGTGCTGGACAACCCCATTCAAGGTTACGACAAAAAAATATTAGAAGAGTGTAAGAAATTCTTCCTATTCTGCTTATATTATTTAGTTTCATATCAAATTCCAGACTCTTTTACTTGATAAGTTGCAGTGGAATGCAGAACCACTTTAAATTACAGTTCAGTGAATAAATTCATTGCAATTGAATCTACAGTGCAGATTGCCTATTTCACAGCAGATGGGCAGTTGTTTAACGCTGCTGCTCCTCAAGGAGGAATGCAAATGTTGATTCCCATTGAAAACAAAAAATAAAGAAGAAGAATAATCTTTCTGTAAGAATCTAAGACAAAAAGCCAAACCAGAAATATTTTTTCCAATAATGATGTTGGCTTATCATAGTTGAGTTTTTAAGCAAAATAATGCCTTGAATTTTGTGGTTTTTTGCAAGGAATGCAGAGAGTGCGCTCTGGCTCATTATTTCCTCCGCCTCCCATGCCAGCAGGGAATAGTTCACTTGACAGATAATTGGTGGGTTAAGCTTTAGGTTAACATAAAGAAAGTTCCACAACTGAGGAACCTGTGGGGGTGGAGACAGCTCCTAGGAGATATGTGGACGAAGGCTGGGGGTGGACAGGGATGGCCAGGGACAGGAGGCTGTGGGAGTCTTGCTCACTTGCCTTGAGAAGGGAGTGTGAACACCCTGTGTGAACAGGGACGGCGGGGGGGGGGGGGGGGGTGGAACTGAGGAATTTTGATATATCAGCACAGTTGCAGAGCTGTGACCTCTTTGGGATCACAGAGACAGGGTGGCATAGCTCCTGACAACTGCTGTGATGAAAGGATGCTAACCTGAGTAGTAAGACTGATGCAGAGTCATCACAAAAGCTCACCATCAGGAAGGAGGGCTGAGAGACTCCCCAGTGGCAGAATGACTGTTTCAACGCTGATTTGAAGAACCTCCTCTTCCTAAAGAAGTCCAATGGATCCCTGCATACTTCATGTTTGAGGTTATGTTATGCAAATGTGCATGGTAGGAGTATAAAAGAAACATTGGAGGTTGCATGTAATTCAATGGTTTTGCGTGCAATATGTTATATATATTTGTGGAAAATTGGAAACATGGCTATATTTATTTAAAGTTTACTTGATGTTAGGCTGAATGGAAGTATCACCAATGAAATGAAACTACAATAAGCAAAAAATCGCTGGACCTTGTTGGCTCAGTGTTTGCTCTGTGAAATGGTCTATTCAGTTAACTGAAGGCCATTCTGGGTAATAGCACGTTATGTAAAATACTAGTATAGATAAAAAGTAGTACTGGCAGAGCGTAAAATATGAAACACAGACTTAAAAATCTAACCCAAAAGCCAAATAACTGGGAGGAGCATAAGGAAAATATTAATGAGTTTGTGCTGGGACTCCTTAAATTGATTTTCATATTAAACTTGAAATTGTCCCTTTTATGTAGAAAATCTACATTGAGCTTGTAGCCCAGAGAAGAGGTTGAACTGCAGCATTTGGACCTGGAAGTGGTATTGTTCTAGATCCATGCTCACCTCTGAATTACTCAAATAAGGGCCTCCAGTAAGAGTTGAGAGTGTGAGTACATTATGGCAGCCCTTTCTGATATCCTGGTGTGTGATGCCTCCTGCATTCTTGCTAGACATCTTATGATGCTCCCAGAGTTTGCCAGTGGATCTGCCAGCACTGAGAAGTAGCCACAGTATAATCATGCTTGTTCCAGAGAAGGAGATGGCTCACTGGGTCTGAAACACTGCCATGTACTGTTTTCACCCTGTGGCTTTTATGTTTTTCACTGGAAAGAAGTTAAGTAGCCCTATGGTAATACAGCGCCAGCAATGTGTCAGCATTCTGTTAAGTTTTGCTATAGAGGAGTTGATATAGACATTGTGTTTTCAGTCCATTTGGCTTTTAAGAAATATAATTGTGTTACTGCTAATAAGCACTGCAATAGTTACATATGGTTCTGCACTACATCGTTGATTTGGTTTGTTTCTCTTTCTCAGCAATAGCTGTAGTTGAAATAAGAGTTACTGCATGAATACATTTGTTAATTCACAGATCACATAGAATACATCCAGTGATGATAACTGATCATTAGTGATTGGGGAAAATAGAATTTGAAGTGATCAGGTCAAAGTCATAGGTTGAAACCAAATCTCATGATTTTTATAGCTATTGTGCCTGTATAATTGCAGATTACTTCTTAATGCAATTTTTCAATCAGTGTATGCCAACTGAGACTTTCCTCGGGGCATTTTCCGGTTAAGAGACATTTGTGGCAGTTTTGATCCATCAACCTGGCATAAAGGTCTTGTGCTGAGGTGAGGCTGTAACCCCTGATACTTGGAAGTTCCATTTAGAAGAATTGGTGGATACATGCAGCTTCTGAGAGAGTCTTTGAGAAGTTTACAAGCTGAAGTCAGTCTGTGGCATCTATGCCCTGTGACAGAAGAGGGCTGTAGATGGGGCTGCAACAGGCAAAACTGTGCAAGCACCTCTTCAGCCTTTGGCAGAACTTCTGAGTTTCTTGGAGAAGCATTTGTGTTGCAAGGAATTCATCCAAGCAAACATGGAGTGTTCTGAAGAGGGAAGAACATACCTGACATGGATTCAGAGCAGCAAGTAGAGGTCTAAGAAAGACATCCTGCTTTAAGAAAGGTTTATTGGTTTCTGTCTCAGCAGGGTTTAGGAGCAGCAGCTTGAGGCCAAACAAACCAAAAAGAATAGCCCACTTCAGAAAACTTGTCTGCTCTAAGATCAACTTCAAGTCAAAAATTTTGTTCGAAAGAGTGCTCTTTATAGAAAGCAAACATTGTGAATGTGTATGCACATGAATAATACATGCAAACTTATGATGTCTGGACTGGCAGTATTGTCCTTCTAATATTCATACAGAAATATCCTCTCCTATCCCTATTTGGGAATCTTGATGTTTATGTAGTAATTTCCACAGCATGATGAGACCACTGTTATAGGAAAATCCATGTAGTTATTTTGTTTATTTTAGAGTAATTTATACATCAAGAAACAGTTTACAGTTTCTAAGAAACACAGTTGGATTTACAGTTGTCACTGATCTTATGAGGCAAAACTTTATAGTTAAGATGCCAGCTGGGCATATATAAAGACTATGCTAAAATTTTGAGAAATACTTGTTTATATGAACTTACGTGTGTTTTCTAAAAAGATATATTTTACACTTGTTTATCTCAAAATGAGAACACACAAAATTTGGAGGCACTAGAAACGTTTATCCACCAAGTTTTAATTAATATTAGCAATCCTCAGAAGTCTACTAGAGAAGGTGTAATTAATTGAAGAATTAAATTAGTATAGCTATGCACTTGTGCTCTTTAACTAAAAGAAATACAGAAAGTTAATTGTCTAAACATATATAATCTCTTGTTTGAGATCTGGCAGCAAAAGGGAAGAAAGCTTCTGAAACTGGAGCACAAGTGATACATCATAAGAAGTCTTTACAAGAAGCTTAGAACACCATTTAATATCTACACAATCTCTTTAATAAATGGAATTTCCACTGATTGTTTACAGATTTTAGTGCTATTATCTCATCCAGTCTTTCTAAGAGATTCTGCTTATGTAAATAAGGATTGGTTGACAAGGTTAATTATGGTAAAAGAAAAATGATTGTTAAACTTGAAATGAAAACGGCATGTAGAGAGAGTGTCTTCTACATGCAGATGCTAAAGCAGTTTAGATTAGGATCTTGGATATTTCCAGAAGATCTTTTCTGGAGGTTGATATATGTGGTAGAGAGAACCAACACTGAGTGCCAGAGCAGGGCTGACTGCAGCAGCATAAAATAATTTGCATTTCTAAGGGAAGTGTAATAATTGAACAAAATAAGGTGTCCAGTTCAACACAGTGTTCCTATGTCACATGGATTATCAGATCTATCCCACATGGGAAACTTCTGTTTTCTAAACAGTCACTTTCCTCTTAGAGATAGTCATTAATATGTCAAGTGCTTAAGAGTTACTACTGATTTCAGCAGGAAATAGAAATAAACTGGATTTTTTGGTATGAACAGAGCTACTCCTGTCCAGTTCTTGCCCACTAGTATTTTAGAATAATTTCAATTAATTTAATCAGAAAGTCAAGGTATTATCTTAATTCTACATCAAAAAAGACAATAGGTTGTCTTGAACCTCCAGCAAGGTGCAGAGCTGCATTTTCCAAGGTGCACACTTTGATGATAAGGATTTGATACACAAATCCTTGTGTATTTTGGCTCCACTTCAGGTATACCTAGAGACCTTCCTGTTGTGGTCTATTGGACTAAAGTGACCTGTGCAGAGAAATAAAGCTGAGAAGGCATGCAGGATTGTATAAAGGTCTTACTGTGCTGTATACATGTAATCACTACAAGTACCTACTGTGGGAACCACCTGGCATCTCAATGGGCACTTTACCTGATTAAGGACACAATCAGAACTACACTTCATTAGTAAAGGCTTCCTGAAATTGTTGAAAGAAAATTAGTTATTGCCATTGATGCACGAGGCCTAAGGACATGAATGTGCTCTTTGAGAAGTGTTCTTGCTTGGCTGTCAGGAGGGCACTAGTCAAGCCGCTTAGATGTGTGTGATTAAAAGAAAGACTTTGTGAAAAGCATTTGCTATAAGTAATTAGAAGAATTAGAAATATATTTTCTATCAAAAAATTTAGGTGATTAATATGTATTTTAGAGGTGCGATCTGTTTAAATCTGGTGTAACTGAAATAGGATTTTCTATTTATTCTTTTTGAATGTGTTTGAAAAAGCAAGTTTGCATAGTGTTTTCTGATCCCAACAACTCTGGTGTATTCAGAGAATTGGTGAAAACGTCTTCAGATGGTCATTCAATCTATACACTAAAAGACAAGTTGTATTAAATATTTCACTCTTGATGGATGCGTGTGTTTAACCTTCACACGTGGAGATTCCTTGGGGAATCTATTCCAGTGTTTTATTAGTATTACCACGAACTTCCCAAAAAGTGAACGTGATTCTGCCTTGTTGTAATTTAAACCTATGATATTTACTATTGTCTGCCACTCATGTGAAGTGCAAAAGTTCTGTTTTCTCATTCCAGAGCTATAAATGTATCTAAAGACTATCTTCTTGCCAGACTGCTGTTTCTTCTTCAGTTTAAAACCAATCTTTTTAATTTTTTCTCATAAGACATACCTTTCCATGCTCCAGTTACCATCACAGCTTCTCTAGACTGCTTAGTGGCACACATTTTTAGGGTAAGACCTGGAAGATCTTGCCTTACACTGTGAGAAGTACTTCAGCTGAAACAAAGCCAGTGTGAAGTGGAGGGATTAAATCATGCACTGCTTAGACCATGCTCTTTCACATACCCTCCAGTTTGAAGAAACTCTCTGGAAGAAGGGTTCTCTGGGTTCACACACAGAAAACAAAGTCAAGAATCTGAAATTATTTAATGTTGCTTGAAATTGAAAAGGAATTGTGTAACACTGCCTTGCTGTAACTTAGTGTCCTTTTCAGTAGATTGACTACCTGATGTGGAGTGAGTGCCATCTGGAGGTTAGGAAACGTGGAGCTCTGTTTGCTTTCATGCTGAAAAACAAAATCCCCATGCTTTTTAAATGAAATTTCTTACATGAATAGGCGCTTAAGCCTAACAGATACTGGACATCTGCCACTCAACATAGAGTTTGTGGCCCATATCAAGATTTGAGGCTGCTCAGTATATCTCAGAGTAAGGCATGCAAGTGTCGTGGTTCTCAGTGTTAAGCTGCCACCAGTAAGTATGTAACCTCTTGAGCAGCATGTGTAGTTTTGGAAGATAACACAGGGGCAAGGAAAGGTATGATCTTCTCTTTCTTCTCCCTCTTTCAGATGTCTGAAGACAAACCAGTTCCTGGTGCAGTTTTCAGCTCACAGGAGGGAGCAGAAAGCATTTTAGCTGACAAGATGTCTTTTTTAAAAGTAGGTTCCTATTTGATGTCTCTGAACACAGTTGTCTATCACAATTCGTGTCTGCACTGAGTGGAATCAGTCCACTCGGGCTCATTGCATAATGTGGTCTCATTTTTTTAGGCAGTTTAGCTGTCATCTTGAAAGCCTTAATCCTGCAGTTCTGTCTGTGTTAGGGAAGCCAGGAGTAAAACCGCTTGGTGCCATGACTTCAGTGAGTGGGATTTGGCTCTTCTTTCTAGTGTCTTTTTTCCTTTCCTTTCCTTTCCTTATTTTTTATCTATTTCCCCCCCCCAGAGACTATTTGGGTGCTGATAGTGATCACACTTGTTCATGTCACCACTTGTGCTTTTGAGCTGCCTTCTGAGGTTTAATCATAAAAACAAATAGACTTAGTTGCAAAAAATAGTATACACATCTCCACCTCGGTGTGGTGAGAGATTGCTGCCTGATCCGTCAAGGCAATGCTAATGGCTTCTATGTTGATCTCCACAGAGGACTGAGCATGATCCTACAGAAGCTACATACAGTTCAAAAGGCCATATGAGTCATTATCAAAGTTTTCACCTATGTAATGGAGGTGCGCTGGTGAGCAGGCTTCAGGTATTGCATTGATTTTGCTTGGTGATGGTTTCCCTGGGCAACCACAGATTTTAGGAACTGTGAACCTGTTAAATTCAAGGTTGATGATCCTAAAAGTGTCAGACAGGTTGCTGAGCCAACACTCCTTCAGAGCAAAATGTAAAAGCCTGCTTCCTTGTCAATTAGTTTCCATCAGCTAAACCAGAAAAAAAAAGCTAAGGGAATTTGAGAACAGCATATCTAAAGAATCAAAAATGAAAACCAGTGTGAAAAAAATTTGTTCTCCTTCTCTCAGCAGGAATGGGTGAAAAAGCATAAAAAAAATCTCATGGGCCTTAAATTTTATTATTTAGAGCAAGCTTAAACATGCAGATGACAGAGATGATGAATCCTTGGCCAACTGCATGAAATGCATCAAGCTGCTGATTTTATTGTGCTGACTTTCAGAACTGAAATATGTTGTTTATTTTGGGACTCATCTGAGCAGATCTTCATTAATTGTTTATTTTCAGGAGATAAGAATTTAGAGAGTAATTGCCTTTTGGCTGTAAACTTGATCTTTCTGATGTCAGTGGCAGCCTTACTGTGGACTGCATGGGAAGATGGATGAGGTCTGTAGTTCTAACCCTCTTTATATGGCCCAGCCACCCGAAATACAATGAGGAATGTCTCCTGTGGCATTATTGGACAACATCCATCTTTGCTCTTGAAAGAAAATCCATGCTAAAGAGTAGCATTGGTCTCTCTGAGAAAAAGATTGAGGAATTTTTTACCTGTTGTGGAGTCTGTTGGCTAGAACCATTCAACTTGCTTTGTTACTGTTATACTTTTACCAAAGCACTAGGAAGGCTGGAGCTCACCATCAAGTTTCCTCTTTCGTGCTCCAGTGCTGAAGAAGTAATCCATGTTTACCAAATCCCTGCCAAGTTCAGTATTCATTCGACTGCCAATAGTCTGGTTGGTTGAGTTGGGAACTTTGCTTGAGAACACAGGCATATAGTTTGGCAGTGGCTTCTGCTCCTTTTTCTTACCCTGGATTAAACAAACACCATTAATAAGTTTTCAGCATTATATCCATTGCTTGTTACAAAAATACAAGTTACTGAGATTATTTATAACATCACTATTGCCTTCAAAGTTAGAGTTTGAATATACTTAAAAATGTCATACTGAATGTACATGAAAGTGCTGAAGAAATAAAGTAAAACAATTGTTTTCTCCTGTCTTCTGTGGGAATAGGATAACACAGGGAAATGAATAATTTTCAAATGTGTTGCATAAAATGTCAGCTGAGACAGAAGTTATCCTGCTCTAGAATGGTCATGAAGTGGGAGGTATTTTGTTTCACTTTTAGTTAAGTGTCTTGGATATCAGCATGATGACACGATCTTGCAAATTTTCTCCTAGGAGGCTGGTTCTTCTTCACTTGTCTTTCTATGGAGTTGCTAATGCGAAACAGATTGAACACATGCATGTGCTGTATTTCTTCGCTGCATAGGTAGCAGATGAACAGCACTTCAGTTCTCTTTTATTTTTCCTGAAGATTTTAGTCTTATAGCATTTGCCAATGATGCCTAAGTATGCTTCAATTTTAAATACTAGCCTAGCTCAAATGGATGAAAACTAAAAAGAGCCTGGATTACAGTTGAATGTTTGTTCAAAGCTTACCATTTGGTCATAGTCCTTTAGGAAACTCCAGTTCTGGTACCTTGGGATAGAAGTGAAAAATGGCAGTGTAAAATTGACTGTCTTTATCTAGAATAGTTAATGTTGGTCGTATTTGAATATCTATTTAACTGCTCAATTTGATACTTACAACCCAGCTCTTACACCTGCAACCTCTTTGCACCAAAACCTGTCTCTTCCATGGTGAAAGCACAGGGTTTTTTTTTATTCCCATAGAGACCCCGTACTACATGAAGAGTGGAGCTTTTTTGCTAAAGGAAGATGAGTTTATCATGGGGGGAAACGGGTTCCAACTTAAACAAGGGAAGTTTAGATTGGATATAAGGAGGAAATTCTTTACTGTGAGGGTGGTGAGGCACTGGAATGGGTTGCCCAGGGAAGTTGTGAATGCTCCATTGCTGGCGGTGTTCAAGGCCGGGTTGGACATAGCCTTGGGTGGCATGGTTTAGTGTGAGGTGTCCCTGCCCATGGCAGGGGGGTTGGAACTAGATGATCTTAATGTCCTTTCCAACCCTAACTATTCTATGATTCTATGTCCACTGTGTATTCCTTGTGCAAATGCAGATGAATAAGCAAAATCTTGAGTCACTCTAGCAAACTTTTGACCCATGACTTGAGCAAGACAGAGATTCTTATTTTCTAAGTGACATCCTCTGCTAGCAGAAGTCCCTGGTGGGAATTCCCAGAGCTGTATTTGCTGCAGGCGAATGCCCACAGGAGTATTCTGTGCAGATAGGCAGCTGTGCTGGGTGTAAACTGAGTCAGAAGACCTGAGTTTTGCTCTTCAGCTCAGTTCTATATCTGGTGTGGGACTGCAGGGCAAATCTTTTCATTTTCTGTCCTTTGGTTTCCCTGGCCTGAAATTGAGATAACAAAAGTTCACCTGCTATTGTAAAAGTGCAGTGGGATCAAGAGAAAAAAGAGTTGCCTACAGCTGTATTTGCAGCAGGGCTCAAGGGACACCAGGGTTGACTCTCTGAGCTGGTTACCTGTGTCTATACAGAGCTACATCTAAGTTCATCGATCTTGTGCTGAATGTACATCCTTCTGAGTTGAGCTTATTCCTACCGCAGAGCCATGTACCCCATTGAGCTAGGAACATTGAATTTCTGTGCTGCACTGCCCCGTCCAGTGCATATATACCCTAAGTGCACGTAAAAGCTAATTTATGATTGTTGCATTTATCAGTATACCTTTTTGTATACCAACACAGCACAGAGGTCCTAAAATTTTTATCTTACTATGCCAGCCACTATTTGAACATACAGATTTGGGTGTTACTGGATGGTGTTAATTACTGAGAAATGCTTGGGTCTCAGACATTTACCTATATCCACTTTAAGTCAGACCACCAACACATAGCAGGCTTTCCCCATCATCATTTCTGATAGGGGATGTAGAGCTGAAGGGCAGTTCTCTGCAGGCTGTAGAATTTGTAGTCTGCTGAGTCCAGCTTTAGGCATTTGTCCTTCACATGCCCGTCCTACCCTTTTACAAGAGGTTCTGTCTTTGTAGCTATGATTGCAGAGCAGAACATGCATCAGCTGAATGATGTGCTATGTTAGTTACCCATGAAAATGAGTCTGCGCCACTATCCCTGACTGTGAACCCCAGGAGGCAGGTACAGAGTCCCTTCTGCTGCCTTAGCTAGGGAACAGGTATGGAATGTGCTGAGCCCATTTGGCAAGAGTCTGAATGCACAACTGGGGGAGAGTAACATTGCCACCATGGCCCTAGCTTTGCAGCAGTCCTGGTCCAGCCTTTCCCCTAGGTAGAGAGAGCCAGACAGGATTTCAAATGCGTCTCTGGGAAAATCAGAGCTGTGATTTGCATCTCCTCCAGAAGGATGAGGAGGATGAGGGTTTTCAGATGGTTTCTTTTCCCATTCTAAAAAATCCTGAGAGTGATGTTCTTCTTCCTTCCTTTCCTTTAACTTGTCGAGTGCACAGCGGGAGCTAGAACTGATTTTATTTTTACCAAGGATATTCTTCTAACAGGCATGTTCATGCTGTGTACTGAAGGATGAACATAAACACTCAAGATATGTGGCAGAGACAGAAAGGATCTTAATTTCAGGTTCCTTAAGGTTACTGTATACACAGTTAAAGCTTAGTTTGTGTGTGTGCAGTTCAGTCTGCTCAAACACTGTAACAGTGGGGCATGGTCAGTAGATTTACAGATTGGGAATACAGAATCATATTTTGGCAGAACACTCTGTTCAACTCCCATTTCAGCCATTTCCAAGAATATAAGAAGAGGTGATAGTATCAGTGTGTCTGCAATAAATTATTAAGGTTGGCACATTTAAATCTTCATTCTGGAAATTTCATTAAAGCTAAAAGATACTTAGCATGCAATTTTTTGCATCCCTTTCAGCTCAAGCCCAGCATGCCAGGAGATTTTGTTCAGAGAAGACAAACAGAGATAAGAGAGATGATCCAAAGTCCCTGCAGAAGAAAATTTCCTTTCATAGTATAGGCTTAGGATCAAGCCCCAAGGCTGTCAGGGAGCATCAGTATCAATGTCAAGATGAGTAGAAGAGGCATGAACTGGAGCAAGTGACTTACCAGGTCTTTCTTCCTCTCTGTTCAGCCTCCACAGACTCTCTCCAGATCTTATCCTGTTGAACCTGGTCATGCTGCAGTGCTGCCTGCTCACCTGCCCAAGCCCGAGTAGCCAGTTGTGCAACGGCAGGTCTTCTGGGCTGGGTGCTGCCAAGAGACACAGATGGAGCTAAGGCTGGTTGCCCCAGTGATGTGGTTGCTGGTTGCCGAGACCTAACTGAGGTATTTCTTCTGCATCCAGAACCATTTCCCAACTTGACCATTTTGAGACTCGCTGTATCCCAGTATCATTAGGTATATTGTGACTGTTACGAATGTTAAACCTATTTTTGTGCTTTCAAAGCTTCATCTCTCCTAAGTTTTCTTTTAGTTGCTGATTTGGAGTGCTTTCAGAAAACAAAGGTGCACGGCAGCGCTAACAGACAGTGGTCAGTGCTGGTTTACTTCCCTCTTATTTAATGCTCATTTCCTACTGCTTTATGTTGCTTTGTTGATTGAACGCTGAGGGAGTTCTCATGGTAGCTGCAATTTTGTAAGAAACGACTGTTACTGAAAGCCATCTGATCTCCAGCTGTACTCAGCAAACTTCCACTTTAAGAGGTGATTACTGCTGCTGGCAGCTGAGACCACCCTCTATTGAAATTCCTCAGAACAATAAAGTCTGGCTTAGTAGCAAAGAGTGCTGTGGAGATTGCTGCTGAGTATGTGAGGAGGACTTCTGTTGTGGTTATGTAGCAGAAGCAAAACCTGAAAGCTGCCAGTTTCCCTGGTGCGTTTACTGTCTATTGGAAACAAGTCTGACTTGTGAATATTCATCAGAAAGGGAGCAGAAACTCAGTGGGACAGCTGCTGGGGCCTTGAAATAGATTTTTGGGAGAGCTTGTTTGTGTAAAATAAGATATTTCAATGAATCTGTGCTGAGAGCTCCTTATTTTCAGATTAAAAAAAAGGGCAGCCAGAGATCACCAGAAGTCCCTTTTAAGTATTTAGAGATTTCTGCAGAAGGTATTAAGCAACTATAAGTAGTTTTTAAGTAACTATTAACATAATACAGGGTTATTAGCATGCAAAGTGAGAATTTTCAAAACAGTGTCCAAAATGTCAGTGTTTGTCTTTACAGTCAGCCTGTTAGGTTTCTGTGGTATGAAGTCACTTCCTCAAGTATGTGTGACCTTGCAGGAAAATGGAGTATTTTAAGTATAAATTTCCTCTGAAATTCTTGGCTGACTTGTTTTTGAGTAGTGTGTATTAGCTCCAGATGAATTCTAGCCTCTTGCTTCATCTTCCTGGTAAATGCTAACTTTGAATTGACCTTTTCAGGGGACTTTGGCAAACTTGCTTGCAGTGTCAGGAAATGCATGCTGAATTTGGCAAATGATTTCTTTTAAAATAGTTGCTATTTTAAAACTATACAACAACCCAAACACTTCATGCATGAAATACTTTGGAGAAATTATTCTGACTTGAAGATTGCAGTAGCATAAGAAGAGGTAAACGCCACCTCAAACCATAATTTTTGCTTTGGGTTTGAATGAAATTTTTAGTGAACTTTTTCTTTATTTGCTTGTTTTTCTGAGACAATTGAAACCTAAATAATGTTGTTCATCTGTTTCAGCCAAAACAATAAAGTCTTGTATTCACGCAGCATTATCCTGAACTGAAGAAACGAACTGTTTGCCAACCTAACCTGATAGTTGTCTCTGTTCCTCTTGTGGAATCTGCTTATTCTGCTGCATTTGTTCCAGGGTCCAGTCCAAGTTGGAATGTGTGCAGCTAGTTGGAGAATAGGGTTTTAGAAGCATCTAGCTGCTTTAAAAGGAAGCTGAGGCACATTTGGAAGACCCAGTGCATTAATCAGTGTGCATGGGATTTTTAGCTCCTGATCAGGTCAGGGTAGGATCTTGATGAGAAATCTGTTCCTATGCATGGAATGCTTTTTAATTCTTGTTTACAAAGTTCTTATGTTATTTCAATTCTAATCTTTCCTTGAAGTCAATTTCTTCAAATTGATCATAATAATAAAGATGGTTATTGAGCTGAGTACATAGCCTTCAGATGACTACTTGTAGCCACTGAATAAACTGGACCAGAAAGATTACAAGCAGGTATGCCTATGACATTGAGTCATAAAAAGATGCAGGGGTTTTAACTACCATAGTTTTGATGGGGGTGTAGGGCTACAAAGTGTCTTTCAAAACATCTTACTGAAAGTGAATTCTTTGGTTACAGCCAGCTCTGTTGGCCTGAGAATCCACAACCTCAGAAATTAAGGAAGTCTTAACTGTTTAGGGCATCTATAGGCCTAAATCAAAAGCGAGCTATGAATCGATATGGAGGCATTGGACACTTCATAACATTCAAGTGATTTCTCTGGAAATAATAGATGGGAATGGGATCATGGCTGTTTAAATAAGGTAGAGTTTAAAAATTATTATTTTAAAATGTATCTATCTGCTATTTCCAAAAATTGGTCACTAACAGCTGATAATTTAAAAATTATCCTATATTCTGTTGGGACTAGAAGACATCAGGGTGTGGTTGTGCACCATTAAAGCACATCCAGGTGAGCGCAAGGCCAACATTTCTGGATGTTACTCTAGATTCCTTACTGGATATACTATTAGCCTATTTAGGCCATTCACCAGAGTAGCAGCTCAGCAGAACTGCTGCAGAGACTGAACTGTTTCCCCTTGTATTGCCATCTGCCAGTTTATTATTTTATTTGTTCATTATTACAACGTGGGGCATTTAAGCAGGGAATTCATTTGGACTGGTACACCTGATCTTCTGTATACTTCTTTTCATTCTGCAGTAGATTAGGTTGATGTTTACTGTGGCTCTGTGCCATATGTTTCTATGTAAATTGATTATAGCATTTTATTTTTTCTGGTTAGGGACATGAAACTTCAAAAAAGTTATGAGTGTCACTGTAGGAGATGGTGCCTTTGCTTAGGAGTTTGTTAGGGATTAGTTTATCTGACAAGCAGTCTTGGTGCCTGTCATTCTGAGGAAGAACTTGACCGAGGTTCATCTTTTGGTTTTTCCAGGCAAGTGATGATACGTACTACAAATTCATCTGTGAAAAATATGTTACTTAGCTCTGTCAAAGGAAAAGATGTCTGAAGAGGCTTTTTATGGAGAAAAAGGTTCAGGTGTTTAGACAAAACATTTTTGTTTGACCACAAGAGGGTATTGCCGTATAAGTTATGTAAGACTTCAGCTAATGTTTGTCTTTGTATGTGCTGCCTTATTTTTAAAATACACAGTAGTTGAGAAAATCGGATTTTGTATGCCAGTGTTTGACATCCTTGCCCAGAGGCAATTTCTGAGCTGTTTATTCTAAATTTTTTTTTGCTTTTATAGTAACAAGTTTCTAGAAGCTCAGGAAGTTCTCATAGATTTCAGGGAATTCAGAGGCTTATTCTAAACCACTGTAAAACTTAATGGAAATTGCTTGGCTAAAAGCAAGAATGTATCAGTTACAGAAGAGAAATAATAACATGAGATATAATAACAAGAGAAATAATAACATGAAATAATAACATGAGCAGCAGTGTTGCTGCTTTGGTTGGAAGTGCGTGTTTGTCCAGGATGGGTGCTGTCAAAGTCACTGAGACTCTGCTCTGATTTTCCCCTGTGGTTCTAATTGCAGGATAAGATGTGAAATCTTTCTTAGCTTATTGGTGTTTCCCAGATTTCTTGTTTACATCCAAGTCTTCTACAGTTGGTTTGCACTGTTTTCGTAAGTCAGTACTGTGTTGGGATACTTGCCTACAAGTTGTCTTCTAAACTTGTGTTACCAAATGTTCATGTCATGTTCTGTACAGTTAAGACCATGGAAGGGAGCTAGAAGGATTTCTGGATTCTCCCTCTTCTAGGTCTGCTGCTGAATTTAGGAGAAGATGCATGGTATGCCTAGCTTTCTCTCAACTAGCCAACCTGTAAAAGAAGAAGGATCACAGCCATATCACATTATATGTGAAGAGCAGATTAGTACTTTGGTGGACAACAAAACAATTTTCATGTAAGAAATTTTGTGTATGTGAGATACTGCGCATTTGAAAACAGTGTATATATTGTGTGAATATGAGGCAGGAGCAAAATTGTCAGCTGGCAGAGAGGGTAGCTCCCTGGAGACCACAGCTTTTCAGAGCTGATCACCATTCAGAAGACCTCTGTGACTTCACCTATCATATGGAGACCCCCATTTAATCTTCCAGTATAAACAGTATTGCTTGCCTCAAACAGTGGCGTTCACACTGCCACTGTCATCTTCCTCAAATCAATAAAGATCAGTCAAGTCAGTTCAGACTGCAGTCTGGAAGACGGGCCATGTTGACGGCTAGTGGAGCAGTATGTTAGGTGATAGGTCAGAGGATGCTGAGCACCCAGCAGAGATGTGATGGATGGCAGAGCAGAACTGTGCTACTTTCTCACTGGCCCTAGCCTTTAATCACCAGGGGCCCTAGAAAGCCTGGAGGTGACAGATCCTGCTGACAAGCTATGTCTTGGGCTGGCAGGAGCAGAGTGCTTGGGTTGTTGTATGCAATTAAACCAAAACCAAATCCTTCAAACTACCAGTTTGGAGTAAAAAAATCCTGTTAAACAATTATGTAGCTGCTCATTTAAGGGCATCATGTGTGAAGTTTTGCCATAGCTTTCAAAAAAAAGATATAAACTTCTTTCTTGTCTTGATGGAGTTGTGCAGAGAGAACCTGGGAAGCTGAGCGTCTGTTGCGTCGGCAGCGTACAAATGCCACTGGGGGAATGTCTGCTTTCAGTGACACAGAGTCTGACACTTTGAAATAAAATTAAGGCTGTAATGCAGATTGTAAAAACCTGTTATATTTTTTCATCCTGTTATAAATTCTAGTGTTACAAAATACATTAGGCACTGTTAGGCAGTTTGCTTTATTTGAAGCAGAAATGATTTATTTGAAAAAATACTATTTTCTTAAATAAAAATATTAAATAGCAGCTATTTCATAGACTCTCTAGGCCTGTTATGTTAGTCTTCTGCTTAAACCTGCCACCTAAGCAAGGTGATGGAATTTCAGGGAGGGAGCACTGCAGGGCTGATGTGTGAATAGGGATGTTTGAGGAGGAAGAACTATGAGTATAGGATGGTGTGCCTCACTTTCTGAGGAATGTTTTAAGTTGCTATTTCACATAATGTCAGTCTTAGAGGCTGGATCCTGTCAAGAAGTGCAGTATTGCATGGGCAATCAAAGTCGTCATTAGTCAGTTGTTAGGTCACATCCTCACCACAGCAGGGAGCTCTAGTAGCTGCATAGTGGAGCTTGGCTTTATTCTGTTTATCCTCTCTGTTCCCTTGCACAGTTCCTTAGCAGGTCTAAGAGAAATTCAGTGTATAAAGTGATGAAGTCCTTGTGAAAAGGCTGTGCTTCATACTGCCTGAGTACCTGGGGCAACAATTTGACCTCTGAAGTCTGGTGTAGTCCTCCTTTTCCATGCTTCTGCAACATACATCTGTTAGTAGTATCAGTTTATGATCAGTTTGTAACAGCAGAGGAGAAGCTGCTTCACAAATACTACAAAGATACAATTTTCTCTCTCTGCTACCTGAGGCACTATAGTACTTACAGATGTATTTTATCCTGTGAATTGCAATAGTATATCACTATATATTTCAATGCTCAAGATGCTATTAAGTTATTTTTTGGATTCTTCTGTGCCTGCACTTTAATACACTAAATGTTTCATTTACCATCTGCTCACCATATTTAAAGGACATTAACTTCCGTTTTGATGTGAAAAACCAAAAATTCTCTGCTGCAATGTAGGCAGTTTTCAAACCGTGGTACCTAAAATTTGTTTTAGATTGTGTCTTTAGCTACTAGATACAAGGCACCTGTTCTTTTTTCAGATGTTCTTAACCTTTTCAAGTTCTGTTGGCTGAGAATTGAGCTATTTCCTTTTAGATTTTTTCAAGATAACTGTCAGAGTCTAAAATTGGGAATCCTTGTCTGAACATGCCAATCACAAGTTTTCTCTGTTTTTTAGCAAAGCTTTTAGCATCTTCGTTGCAGCTATTAGTGTAGGTTTCTGTCTTAACTGTAGCAGCTAGTGTTAAGTCACACTTCATTCTGGTGTTTGTCCAACTCTGACTGTTGGGAATAAGAAGGAAGTTGTTCCTAAAGGCAGGATGTTCCCATAACTGCGTGCAGGGGGAACATTTTTTATTTTTGACATGCTATAATGTAGTAACAAATTTCCTGAACTCATAGGAGAATTCAGATCTGAAGGGACCTCAGGAGGTCTCTAGCCCAATTTGATCCTCAGAGCAGGATTAGCTATAAAATCAGACCAGCTGCTCAGGGCTGCATGCCATTGATCTTGAAAGCTTCCAGGGATGGGGACTGCACAACCTTTTGGGATAATGTGTTTTGCCACTTGGCTGTCCTCATGGTGAAGTTTTGCCTTATATACAGTCAGAACCTCTCTTGTTTCTACTTGTACCTGTTATTTCATTCTCCCACCAGGCACTGCTGCAAGCAGGCTGGATTTTTTTTTCCAGTAACCCCCTTGCAGGTACTGGGAGACTGTTCTTGGGTCTCCCCGTGGCATTATCTGCTCTATGCTGAGCAGGATTTGATCACCAGTCACATTACCTGTGTTTCCCAGATCTGTCAGATCTTTACCTAACTCACTGCATTCTTTGTCCCTGCCTGATTTGACCCTGTACACTGCTCATGCCCAGCAGGACAGATGCTACGTGAGACCTATGAAGGAAAGTAACAGAGTACCAGGAGTGTGCAGTCTGTTTTGCCATTCTTTTCTTGGATCACCTGCACTGTTCTGTAGTTCAGTTCAGCCTTATTCCTTCTACGGTTGTAGAGAGCTTCTTTGTTTTGCTGTGGGAGCTGGAAACTTTTGCTCCCTGAAGAAATGGACAGCCAGAACAATGAAATCTTCTGGATGTGTTTGGAGCTTTGTATTTTTAGCTCAATTGCGCAACAGTTCACATGCAAATACTCCAACAGTAAGGCAAAACTGAAAGGAAAACAGCTGTGTCCCTACACCTTAGGGACAGAGCAGCCAAAGAAACTTGGAACAGCTTTCAGACCAGGCTGTCATTGTACCGGATCCTTCATTAAAGATCCTGTTATACGTTAATGAAGAGAATGGGAACTTGGCTCTTAGCATGGGCTATTCCAGTTTTCAGGACACATCCCAGTTTTTAGGAAACCTTTTGCTTAGGTTACTACTTAAGAAAGCTTCCAAAGCAGTGGACAGCTATGCAATTAAAAATACAGTTGCAGAATTAGGACAAAACCTTACTTTCTTACTACTGACCACGTCAGGTGAAAAAGGCATGGCCATATCCTACTTTTTGGGTGAAATATCTACATAATGTACGCACGTGCTGTATAAGGATTATATACCTCTCTTTAAAAGTCCAGCTTTGATCACAGTGCTGACATAAGTGCGCCTACCAGCCTCTTCCACATAGAGATCATAAAAAACACTTTTCAGCAAAACTGAGATTGTGTAAAACAGTTGACCTGTTCAACCTGCAATAGTTCATCATGAAATATAATGAGATCAGTGAATCTTTGCTGAATGCAAAGCACGGTTTTCAAAATGCTCCCAGGATCTGGAGTCACAGGATAGAGAGCAGAGTAAAGCCAGCAGCATGACAGCATGGAGAAACCCATCAGGTGAGGTCTCCTACAGCAGGAACCTCAAAGCTTTGGGATATTGGGCTACTGAGTCCTTGGTTTCTGGGCTAACTACTCAAGGTTTCTATATGTTTTTTCAAAAAGTGGAAAAGACAACAAGCAAACCAGGGGTATTCATGTGTGTTTCTTCATTCTTGACAATCTGCTGCAGCGTTCCATGTCTTTCATTAGTAGTTTAAACCATAAAAAGAACATTCTGCACATACTGGTTCTTGTCTGCTGTGCATGCTGAAGATCCTTTAAATATATTCTAAATTGTTTAAGATTGACTAACCTATGGAAAATTAGTTGCATATGTTGAGTTAGTCACACATAGAGGCAAATAGAAAGTCCTAGGGTACTTGAGAAATCCATGCATGGCCAGCAGATCCATAGCAAAACTTCAAGAAACCTATGTCTTTCTACAACAGCAGGAGGAAAAGGCAGGAACATCTCTCTGGCTGTTGGATTGCCCTAGATGACTATGAGTGCATCAGTATTCACATTTGATGTCTGTTTAAGAGTGCTTTACAAGCAAATCTGGTCATCTCTACTTACTGTGTTTTGGATGGGGTGGTCTTGGAGCAAGTGGGCTGTGTGGGCCCCCGAATTGCTGCTGGAAGAGAGGGCAAGCTGCACCCTCTTTCCAGTTGCTCATGGGTGTAAATGCTATGGACCATGAAAGAGCAGACAACTTCTGGCCTGCAGAGTGGATTAAATGTCCTTGTGAGTACTAAGCAATAGTTGGCTTCACTCCACAGATACACGTAGCCTGCTATTGCAAACATTCCCTAGACCTTTGTTATCTATAAGGTTGTTGGAGACACTCTCATGGAGCCCTACATGCAGATGTTAAAAATGAGATTTCTTGCTATGAAGGAAATGTAGAGCTGCACCTACACTAGGAAAATAATGCTAGGCATGCTCCCTGAATGGGAGTCAGAAATATTCCACACCTTAGCAGAAGAAGTTTACTATTGATTGTGTTATATTGCACGATATTTTATATTACTTATTTGCTGTTTTAAAAAGGACTTACCCAGGAGTAAAAGGAGAAATTGGGTGAAAGACTTTGTAGAAAAATGACTTAAATTTCCAGTCCTGTGTTAGAGGAAAATATGTAGGGTTTTGTCTACTTGATATGGTTTATATTCCTAATTCCAGCCATTCTTCTTTCATAAGAGTTTTGCTTGAACCTGGCAATTGGAAGATTAAGGATGTGTCTGGACTGGCTTTTTTACAAGTCTATTATAATCACCTATGCCATTAGCATAAAATAAAAAGCAGAACCTTTCTTATACTTGTAGTTCTAGTAGGAGACCAGTTCACAGAAACCAAGTTTTGCTGGTGAATAAGAATATCCATTCTGGAAATAGCCTGCACCATCTCCAGAGTTAAAATGGTACCCTACTCTTGCAAAAAGCTAATTTAGGGATTCTGACAAAAGCATCTCTGTGTTGTACCTGTTTGCTCTTTGCTCTTTGCCTATTTCCATTCCTCCAGGGTTTAATTAACTTGCTGTGATGTGGGTATTCACCTAGGCTGCATACTGAACTTTCACAAGCCTACAGTTTTGCAAGATGACTAGAAAACAGCAACAATCAAAGCAGACTTTTCAAATTGCTTCTCCTTGTTAAAGCCTTTATCACAAAAAGCAGGTTAAAGTACCATTTTTAACCTAAAAAAAAAAAAAAAAGAGAAAGTTTATCTTGCTTTTCTACATACCTTTGTTTCTGGTGAGCATTCAAATTCATTTCCTTAGAATAAGGACTTCTCAGAGCCATGGTGTGTAATGGCTGCTTTATTTTATACTTTCTGTTTTATCGACTCCACTATTGGTACTGTTGTTAGCTGGGAGAAGTAAATAGACTTTGAGAAAAAGATCGCACCATAGCAACCCTCAGCTTCTGTTTACAGTTCAAGTAAACTGCTGTGCCGCAAACATTTCTGTCCTGAGGAACTTTCTAAACCAGTACACTAATTGGTTTAATAAGAAAAGGATTAATGTTGATAAGCAGAAGACAAATTTACACTCTAGATTTAAATGGTGAGTAACTTAATTTTCTAGAAGCTGCCAGCAAATAACACATCACAGCCACTCCATAGGGAGAAGGTATTTTCTTACTTACGTATTTTACGAGCAAGTACATGACAGTTCTCAGGGAGAGGTTCATGTAAGCACTCGTCAGAAAGCGAGTTCTCCATTCAAATCAGTATTAAAGCTCCCTTTGTATAATGTGAGCAACTCTGTGTGTGTTTTGAAAACTAAACCTTTTGATTTGTCTTTTGGTTAAAGAAGAAACTTTTGCTCCAGCAAAACTTCTATTGACTAACCTGGGCATTTTGCTCCAGAAAAGCTAGTGCAGTAGATGCCTCTGAAAATCCTGGCTGCAGCAGGGTTTGGGCCTTTAAAGGATATGGCAGGAAAAGGACATTTTTTCCTTTCTGCAACTGATGCTAAGACAATGTTTCTAGCAGCGCTCTGGGTTTGCTCTGCTTTGGTTTGTGGTTTTTTTTTAATTGGTTTTTTTTAATAATCAAATTGGCAAGATTTTATTACAAAGTGCAAGCATTCTGTATTCTTTAGGGATTTCACCCATGCATGTTGGTCTTTCTTCTGGTTTGCCTTTATATTTGGCTGGCAGCGCAGAAGCATGGCCAGGGGAAGGGTTAGTCTGAGGTGGAGTCACCATTTTGGAGGATCTTGTATCTAGTGAGGCCTTTGTGGGTTTTGGCATGGAAAGTGGCTGGCAAAGCTGATTAGGAGGCAGATATAAAGTGATAAAGTTGTTATTACTCCACTCTATTCAGTGCTTATGAGGCCGGTCATGGAATACTGTGTTCAGTTTTGGTCCCAGTATTTAAAGGATGGTTGTGAAGAAGCCAGAAACTCCCTTTTCACAAGGAGCCACTTGGAAAAGACAAGGGGCATGGGCACAAGTTACTCCTGGGGAGACTCTGACTGGTCATGAGGAAAGTTTTTCACATTGAGAACGATCAGCCATTGGAATAATCTCCCCAGTGAAGTGGTGGACTCTCCAACATTGGACACTCTGAAGGTTCAGCTAGACAAGGTGCTGGGACACGTAGCCTAGGTCATGCTTTCCCTAGAAAGGTTGGGCCACGTGATCCTTGAGGTGCCTTCGAGCCTCATATTCTGTGATTCTATGTTATAGGAACCAGATGCCACCAGATATAGGATGCCCTGTATCTGTACACCTTAATGAGCTCAGCAAAGTGGGGTCATTATTTAGGCTGGGGGTGGTGGCACAGTGTATCTCTTGCGGTATTGACACAGAGTGGGTATTGGCTGGCTGGTGCCAGAGAGGTGAGAAGCCTCTGGGGCAGAGCATAGGGCAGTCCTGAGGTGTGTTAGAGAGCCTGGGGCAAGCCATTGGGGTGACAGTATGACACGGGTGATGGGAGGCAGGTGTGGAGGTATTGGGGTAGTATTGCAGCAGGACTGGTAATGATGAACATTTTTGGGTATGTGGCACCCACCGGGGAGCTGTGCTTGTGGGAGTGAGCACCAGGAATAGGCCCCCTCTGCACATGGAGCTGAGGAACCAAGGTGGTTTTAATAAGGAGTGGCTGGGAAAATGGAAAATCCTCAGGGTACTTCCTCTCTGACAGAAATGATCAGAAAAATAATAGCTACAGAACATCAGTGGAGCATGAGTCCAGGGATAGTGATCCCCACAGAGCCTCCAGTGCAATATTTGTGCAGAGTCCTCCTGCAACACACACAGGCAGGTTTGTGCCTCTCCACTCCCAGCTTCCTCACGTCATGTAAAGATTACTTAGGTGAAGGAAAAGTCAAGCTTTTTTATATAGTGCTCACTGCTATAGAAACCACTAGCCCTGTAACAACATGCCTTGCCATGGAGGCACAGCTGGCGGCAGCTCCAGACCAGGTTATGTTGTAACCTGCACAGCCAGTTTTCAGTATTTTCAACCAAAGCCACCTTTTTTTTTCCAGTTGTGGACTGCCCTACGTCCTTCACTTGTGCAATGCGCAGCTTTTAACGTTGGAAATAAAGGCACCAAACATCTGGAGGTTTTTATGCTATGAAAGAAATCCATAGCATTGTAGTGTAAAGGTTTGTCTGCAGTTTGAAGTCTGTCACAATGTGTGGATGACATTAAGCCTCTACCAGGTTGAATTATGGCTGTAACTTTCCCTGGAAAGTCACTTTCAGCCATCTTTGTGTCTCTCCAATAGGAAAGAAAAGGCAGCATTAAAGGAGGTGATATATGAAAATCATTGTGTCTGCTAAACCTTTCATTATAGTGTTAAGATAAAACTTCTTTAAAATGACTGTAACACTGATGAATGTTTCTGAAGTCAGAGGAGGATGGAGCTGTCAGCTCTGAGGGCAGAAAAGCAATCTAGTATTGATCCTCAGTCAGTAGACCAATCCTGCTAATGCTTGTAATTCTAATTTCTGTCACTAGAAAACAAACAGAACAAGAAGAGAGAAGACAAACATAGAACATCCCAAAGACATCTGACAAAAAAAAGTGCTGAAAGTGAAAATGAGGTTGGATTCATGAAGTGTATTAAAGGAATAGATGTGCTTGCTTCTTTAGAGGTTACAAGATCTCCAGATGAAGAAAAAGTCACTTTACTAAAATCCAAATTCTGGATGTTACAGCTGAGACAGTATTTCAAAAGCATTTATCTGAGAAACAGATCTGCAGATAAATACTCTGATGAGAACAAAAAAGCAATGCAGAAGATACAGCACAAAATAAAGCTCTCTTTTTAATGACTAGGCTTAGCTTGTCTTGAGCATTCATGTAGTCTGTGTCCTCACTGAAAATAGATGTCCTGGAAACCCAAACAGAGGCTTTCCGCAAAGGTGAAGAAGATGAGGATAGGCAACAAGGACAGGGTCTAAAAATGACTGGTAGTTTCCACCACCAGCACTGCTTCTGATTCATGCTGTATCCTCCCATCCTGCTGAGTGGGCAAAGCTAGAGGCCAACCTTCTTTCCCCCAACCCTTTATGTGATTTTTCCAGTGGCTGCACTATGTTTAACTCATGCAAAACAGCATCCCAGAGTATGGGCAGGAAAGCTGTAGGCAGGCGGTGTCAGCAAGATACTTTACAGACAGTCTGAAAGGGTCCCACCTGTGTTTGGCTTAGCAAAGCCTCCTCCTGTGATCCAGCTGGGTTTGTTAACCCAGCCAGGCTGCTGCTGCTGGCCTGAGAACTCCTAACAGGATACAAGGCTGCCCTAACCTTGTGCCAGGACCCTCCCCAGGATGCGCACAGAAGCTTGTTGCAGAGCACCAGGGTTCATTTGGCTCCTAGTGCTAAGTGATTAATTGAACACCTTTTGGCACAGGAGGGAAAAAAGTCCTAAATGTTCTTACAGGTATTTTACAGTACCCAAAGCTGTCACTTGCTCCTCTTCCCATTGTTTCCCATTTCACAGAGACACACTCACCTCCAGAGGATCTTTGCATTCTATAGAGGTAATCTTTGTCTTACAGCAAGTTTGTCTTCATTTTGCTGTTACCTGCTTCTTTCTTCTTCAGATGCCCTAAGCTAATATCCAGAGGTAAGTGGCTAAAGTTCGGCTCTTGATACTGTGCCACTGGCCTCAGCAAGAGTTTGCATTTGACTTCTATAGTCTTTAGCAATGGCCCTTTTGTGAGGTTTGTACTGTTCATTGCTCATGGAGAGCCCTTTAGAGAGTTTATGCAATTAGACTGCTCATTTCAGTACGCACTTCTTTGCAGGTTTAGGAGCTTGACTTATTTTGGATTCCAAAATGGTCATCTCAGAGGAACTCGGTGTTCCACTGGTGAAGTACTGAGTAGGGCAGAGGCAAGGCAGGGACTGTGTGTGGAGCTGGGGTCCTGCTGTGGAAGTGAAGGATAAGAGCTCAGAATCCTGAGCTCTACTTCTGCATGTTAGAAGCTAATTCTGTAAGCTTTCACATTGCTTTATCTAGTTCCTCTCCTTTCAAACACTAGGACAGGCTACACTATATGCCCAGCAGCCTTTTCTTTGGGGAAGAAATGTTTCAGGGGAAGAAACATCACAGAAAAGTGTTTCTCCAGGTACACTTGAGTACCATCTGTAAGCCCAAGGTGTTCTTGATTTGTGAGACCAGTCCACCTTAAAATACAGACATGCAGATATGCGGGATTGACAAACTGCCATACAGAAAGTATTGGAAAGTGTATGCTGAAAGAAAGATGCTGGCCCACCATCTCTTCTTTGAAAGCATTAGCCAGCCTTCTGAAGGTCTTTTTCAGAAGTAAAGATGCTTTAGAAGTATTGAAGTTCGTCCTGTAGTGGGATGAGGATTCTGACAAGCTGCAAAACCAAGTCTCTCTAGAAAGACTGCATGATTTACACACCCACTTCTTCTTAGTTTTGAATAATCTAAGATTATTGCTGCCAGACAAACTAAATTAGTCCTGTCATAAGCTCTTAAAGCCAGGCAATAGCAAAACCAACTCTAGGGGTTTTGTTTTCTTCTTTAATTTTTCAGGGCTTTGCAAGCTGTGAAAATGATGAAACACCTAAAAGAGTGTGAGAAGACAGATTGTATAGGATTTATACTAAGTAAGCTTTCTGGTGGGAAGCATGCAATTATATATTATGTACTGTCAGCACATGGAGCGTGATGGGACTATAATTTTACCTGTGTCATTTCCCCTGGTTGCCAGAGAAACCATAATAAGAAAAGTCAAAGTGCTCTTGTCCTTATTGATCTTCTTAACAAACTCTCACAAACAGAATCAGATGTTATAATTATTTTCTCTTTGCTAAGATGATGTCACACATACTGTTGTCAAAATTAGCTGGTTTACCAGTGCAGAATTCTAGGCATAAAACTATATATAAAAAGCTACACTGAAGAAAATGGAACAAGCACATTAAATAAAAGTAGTCATGCATATGAATGATTTCCTTTGCCTTTTCTTGAAAATCTTTACTGATGGAGATAGAAATGAGAAAAAAAAGCTGTCAAGATCCAGAAAATCGATCCTCATAAGTTTTAAGGCAAGTTTGTGATGAAGGTCTTGTTGATGGCTCACAGCGTGTAAGCTGTGAGGAGCTGTGTTTGGGGAAGAGCAGGAGCTCTTTGGAGACCCTTGTTTCTAACCACAGGCCAGAGCAGATTTGCTTGGCAGCCTTGTGAAATAATGGCAGTGTATCTTGGATGGACTTCAGGAGATGCAGGACAGGGAGGTCAGTGGCAGAGACCTGCTGGAGGACAAACAGCTCTGGGGCAGCGGTAGGGAAGAAGGAAACCAAAAGAACACTTCATCCCTTCTGCCTTTGGAACCAGTGCCTGAGTAGGTGGCTGAAAGGCTTCCTCCTTCTCCTCTTCATCCTTCTCCCTGTCATAGCCACATAGGGAGTGGAGTCTTTGGGGCTCTGTGGAGGAGTCCCAGAGTGGTGGGGTAGTGGGACCACACCATGGGAATGGGGGAAAGCTGCCCATCTGGCAGATCTTGGAGTTAAAATTTTAATATAATTTTTTTCTTCCCCGTTCCTTTACTGCCCTTTGAAAAGGGTGCTCTGCGCCTGAAGCAGCAGTATCTCCATGATCAAGGTAATCGTATTTTTTCATTTGGAAAACTGAGGCTACAGATAAACAGAGAGTGATGGATAAAATGAACCTAAACTAGAGTGGCTGCAAACGCATCCCGTGCTATTTCTGCAGCCTCTTGTAGCAGTGGCCTGTGGCCCCACATGTGACAACCTCTCCTGAGTTGCAGGTACAGAGAAGAGACTTCTTTCAGAGTCTTACTATTATTGTATAAATAAGAGCACAGGAAAGCCGGAAGGTGTGTATTTTGTAGGGGAAACTGAGCAAAATATCATATTTGGGCTTTAGTTAATCACAGAATGGTTTGAGTTGGAAGGGACCTTAAATATCATTCAGTTCTAACCCTTCTGCCATGGCCAGGGACACCTTCTACTAGATGAGGTTGCTCAAAGCCCCATCCAACCTGGCCTTGAACACTGCCAGGGATAGGGCAGCCACAGCTTCTCTGGGAAACCAGTTCCAGTGTTTCAGCTGCGGGACTAGAGAGCATTTTGGTCTTCTGGAGGATGCAACCGATGAGTATTCCCTCCCTCATGTTCTCATGTTCACCCATGAAGTCCCTCTGTCCCCAGTGCCCTCTGACGATGAGCAGTCGTGGTCTCCCCAGGGAAATAGAGCTCTGCTGGGAGGCTGGGGCTGAGAAGGCAGGCCTCGGGTCAGGAAGGTGCATGGCATTGACAAGTGTGGCATACCTGTGGCTGGTATACAACTTTGGTTGGGAACTATGAGATTAGAAACTGGTTCAAATTTATTCAGGGTGGTGAATGCAAAACAGGTCTGACCACTTGGGAGCTTCCAGTCCAGGCAGAACGATTCAAGTTGGGTTTGTGTGTATATGTTTGTCTACCCTTTCCTAATGTTAATGGAAAGTGAAGGTTTTCTCCTCATTTTTGGGATAATTTTCTCAAGTAGGTTTAATACTATGTGAAGAAGAAATGATACCTCCCTGCCTGATTAGCAGCCCGCAGCTAACTTGTGAAGAGTTTTTCTTAGTAACGTTTCAATTATTCTTCCCACTGAGGGCGAGTGCAAGATATAACGTAAGTAAAATTATTACAGCCCTATTTTTAAATGTACCCATGCAGAGTAACAGTTGGGGTGTTGAGTAGCTCTGGTGTTTGGAAATTATGTCTAACAGTCCTAGGAAAGCATCAGAGAGCTGTGACAAGCATATGAGCAGCCCAGGTTTGTGTCCAAGAGAGATTTTGGGTCTCTTGTCTTGATGGAGATTTGATGAAACTGGAAAAAAAAACCATTTTTAAACAGATGATTGGAAGAACAGAAAGCATTTTTCTTACTGTATCGTATAATTAGTAGAAAGAACAAGGTGGCTCCCACTGGCCAACCTCCCTGCTATAAACCCTCTCCAAATAAAATTTCATCAGATCTTCAATAACATCTTGAAAAATCTTTCACCACCAAAGGAAAGTCCCCAAAGATAGCCAAATAGTTTGCACATTATAACAGCACCACATGGGGGAGTGGAAGTGGTTTTCAAATCATTTCAGCCTGTCCTCTTCCTATGCTGGTTTAAAATCTTTTCACAAGGCATCTGTACCCACCGCTGAGTGTGCAAGGGAATCATAGAATCATGGAATGGAAGGGATTTCATGGGTCATCTGGTCCAACCTTTCTTCGCAAAGCATGACCTAGACTAGGTGTCCCAGCACCCTCTCCAGCTGAGCCTTTAAAATTGTCCAACGTTGGGGACTCCACCACTTCTCTGGGGAGATTATTCCAATGGTTGTTTGGTCTCATGGTGAAAAAATTTCCTCTTGTATCCAGTCAGAATCTCCCCAGGAGTAACTTGTACCCATTAGCCCTCATCTTTTCCATGTGACCCCTTGTGAAAGGGATTCTCTGTCTTCTTTGTAGGCACCTTTTAAATACTGAACATGGTGATAACCTCTCCCCTGAGCTTTCTTTTCTCTAGGTTCAACACACACAGTTCTCTCAGCCTTTCCTCATAAGGGAGGATGGAATTCCACGCATACTGCAAACAGACTTTTGCATCACGTAACGCATTGAGCAGATCATCATCCATCAGGCTGTGGTCAGTGGCTGGTGAAATTGGATCTGAAATTATTGCAAGGTCTATCATTAGAGGCAATTACTACGGCATAGAGATTATTTTCTGTGTGTATCATTTTGCCATTATTTTCTACTTGCTATGCAAATTGTCCCTTTGTTGAAACACACCATCTTATCCATCAACAGCAAAGTTCGTTATGACCATACTGTGTATTTTGCCTATAACTGGTAACAGGATCGTAATTGTGTGACTGACACAGCAAGCAAAGCAGCCAGCTGTGTGGTTTTTGTTGACTCGTAGCTTACGTTGTTTTGTAGCTTATGAATGTATATGAACCTGATCATTTTAATGAAAATTTGATTCAAACAACAACCCCAGCATTTTGTACTATTTTTTTTTTTTTCTTTCCTTGTTTCCTTGTTGGTAAAGTTGGGCCTATTTTATGCTCAGACAACTGGTGAAATTCTTTAGAAGTTCTTTGCAATTTAGGATAATAAATCTCTGTTTGACAAAACATTAAGGATTTTTAAAAACTGCCATTCATTCAGCATATGTAATAGAACACATACATGTTCTGTGAATACATCTGGATGCATACATTATGCATGAATGCTTCCATATTACACAAAAGATGTTGCAACAAACCAGGTTTTGATCAAATTCCAAGGAGATTCCTGGACCAAGGCAGCCTTTATTCTGATTTTCCTGTGGATATAAGAGAAGCCGTAAGTTTTGTGCCTGTATACTGTTTCTGTTGTAGATTCAGCCTCCCACTGAGAAGATGCCTATTGACCATAAGGGGTACCTTGCAAGCAGACCCCACCAGCTAATTCAGGTGCAAGAAGATGATCACAGGTGAGTTCCTGGGCTGCAAAGCTCCGCCAAAAGGGCAGCATCTGGTCTTTCAGGTAAAAAGCTGCTCTGAGAGATGTTGTTCCTGGTGCACAGGATAGCTCTTCAGCTATTCCCGTTCTCCAAGGTGATGTGATATGCTGGACAAACACACTCATAGCTCAGAACTACATCTATGCACCCCTGGAAGACACCCTTATCCATGATGTTTAAAAGTTTTAAGAGTCTGTTATTCAGGGCATACATAATTTAATACGAATAATAGTATTTGAAAAACAGCAGGCAGCTTCCTTTCTTGGCATTAAGCCAGGTGAGTGAGACTTCTTTAATTTTGTGGTATTGGAATTGATTCAAACCAGACCTCCTGTACTTAGAAAGAAATGCCCTTCGTACACAGTGGAGTTCAAGCACTTTACGTATTAAAAAGTCATATTGTGTTCTCTTGAAGTCAGCAGCAGAATTCCCATGATCAGAAAAAAATAATCAAATCAAATCCCTCACCAGACAATGTAAAAGAAAAGCACATTTGAGTTACAGTTGTTGCTTAAGGATACAACCAAGCTTTGAATGTGCTGCCCTGTTTCAGGGTGCAATCTGAAAGCAATCCTGGGCTCCTTGTCTGAGCAGGGCCTGCAAAAAGCCCCTGGGGCATCGCTGGGTGGGAGAGTTGCTGCCACGTGTTCTCCCAGCAGGTCCCTTCTACTGCTGTCGTCAGTAGGAAGGGTGTTACTAGCTCATTTCGGGTGGTGTTTTGACAAGATGCTGGATGTGCAATCTCACAGAAGGGCTAAAAACAGCAGTGTACTCTCAGCACAGACAGGCTTTTGGTAGTGGTTTGCTGCCAAACTCCAGAGTCTCTTGCTGCTCATGGGTGGAGAGGCATTTTTTGACTCTGAGTTTTATAACTTGGCTACGTGCTTTCTAGCTGCTGGTATAAAGCAGTTCCCAAACAGTTGCTTCCAAATTTCAAGGTTTTGTTGGAAAAAGTTGTAAAAAAACCCCAACCAACAACAACAAAAAAACCCAAACAAACCACCAAAAAAAAAAAAAAAAAAAAAATCCACCAAGCAAAAAAAGAGAAAAAAAACCCCACCAAAAAAAGAAAACCACCAGAAAACCCCTCAATGAACAAATAATATGATGGAGAAAAAAATTCTGCTCTTCCAGAAATGAGTTTTCAGAAATTGCTGAGCTGTTTTGGTAGAAAGTTAAAAAGAATCATTTTGAGGTAGAGATCTGACAGGGAAATTTCCAGTCATAGTCATTAAAGTTTATAATCACGTAAATTTAGGATCACAGAAAAGCTGGTGTTTACAACAGGAAGGTCATGACACCCTGACCCCAGGCAGTACAGCCAGTCATCCTGCAACAAGTTATTGGTCTTTGCTCACAGAATTTGCGGATATCACTTTCAGTTGTGCTTGCCCTTGCACAGAGTCATGCTAGGGGAGGGTGAGATTGGATATGAGGAAAGGTTTCTTTCCTGAAAGGGTTGTCAAGCATTGGAACAGGCTGCCCAGGGAAGTCACCGTCCCTTATGGTATTTAAAAGACATGTAAATGTGGCACTTAGGAACATGGTTTAGTGGTGGATATGGCAGTGCTGGTTTAATGGTTGGACTTGATGATCTTAAAGGTCTTTTCCCTCTTAAATGATTCTATGTTCTGTGAAATGCTGATCACCTGCCCAGAAAAGCATCATTTAATTATTATTAGCAGTTTGGGCTCTCGTTGCTTTTCAGTTGATGGATAACAGCTGCTGGGGAGGTCTGGCCATGGCTCTGTGCTGTGTCCAGATACCAGGCAGCAGAGAGGAGCCAACAGCCGTGCATCCACGTCTGCCTGGTGTGAGAAAACACAAGCTGCAGAGGAATGAATGAATATCTTCCTTTGCATTTCCAGCTGCTCTGATTTTTAGTTTCCTGCTGTGTTGTGGAGGTGCTGGAATTGGGCATTCTACTGAATTAGGAAATTGAAGTGATGGGTTGATGACATAAATATACATGAATTCCCAAAATACTGAACAGTACATGTTCATACCCAGAACATTTTATACTAGAAAATATATCAGATGAAACTCAGCCTCTAAAAGAGTCTTTAATAAAACAGCAGGTTAATGAACCAAAATTACAGACAAGGTTTTGTGACAGAACTGCAAGTCTGATAAGCACATCCCTGATAATTTTATTCTACTGGAACATTCCAAGTGTCTCTTTTCATCACAAGCCATGAAGGACCAGACATAAATGGACTGGAAAATGTCATTTAACAGGCTGTTTCTGTCCCTTGCTTATGTGATGACTCTTCAGTGTGTTGAGGAGTTTCTGATTTATTTTGCTGGCAGATTTAGCCTGCAAAGAGCCTGAAATCACCTGCTGAATTTAGGGGCAGCAGAAGGCCCCTACTCTGCTCACAAGCCATGCTCCTTTTCCCAGCAGGAGCAGAGGGTGGGAGAGCAGTGGCAGGAAAAACTCCAGCAGTATGTGTGGAATTGATGGAGAGAAGAGCATTGACTAGGGATGAAGAGGGTGCAGGGTCAGTGGTTACTGTGCAACATCAAAGGAGAAAGGGAGAATGCACCTTTCACAGTGGCATTTTCACAAAAGCACTTATTAAGGTGAGAGAGGTGATGTGGGAAATGGGAGTAATGCTTAGTATTGGTGAGAGCAGCTATTGGGGTGGCTGGCAGCTGAAGGTGGACAGTAGAGATTAATGAGGTTACAGGAGTGACTAAAAGGCTGAAAGGAGGCAGATCAAAAAGCAAGAGGGAGAAGGATGTACAATGACTGTGAAGCAGGAGAAAGACAAGCACCAACCAGTGTGGGTTTCTGGTGCTACCCTGATGCCTGAGGGCAGTTTTCTCAGCTCCCACTGTCCTCAGCTTGACTCTTATAAAATGATGGTGTCTTGACTTTTTGGGATCACAGGATTATTCAGGTTGAAAGTGGCCTTATGAGAACATCTAATTTTTTGCTTCATTTTCTCTTCCCTCTCTCTGCCTTGTCTGATTAAGTTTTTTCTGTCTCTTGTATGTGGTGTTATCACAACGTCTTTGCGTAGCTATTACCCCTATATTACAAATAACAACACCACCCTTCCACCCCACTACCCAGAATGCTCAGGCTTGTAGATGCACAATATCTTAGCACCTATGCGAGGGAGAAAGAAAAATACAAGCTAACAGGACTTTTCCTGACTTTAATGTGGTTGCATCCATGTTCGTGTTGCCTAAATTCCTGCTGTTTCAACAAACTTCTGTGTTACCTACTTGAAGCACATTTGCTTGTTGTTTTGTCCAAACTTCATCACGGGTGTAATGCAAATGAGAAGTGAAGCAGTACACATGTATCTTACAGCATGGAACAGCTTTCTGTGGCAGCCTTTCTCAGACCCAGAGAAATGCAATTCCTGGAAAGTAGCACTTGCTTTACAAGAGCAGTCAGCTTCCCTAAATTACCCATCAGCTCCAGGAGAGCTGTGTTCTCTTTCTGTTTTGTGTTATTATTCCCACTGTTATTATAATTATTTTCAGATTTACCTTTGCTTTCTGAGTTTTGCTAGGGTACTCCTACTAGATAGATAGAATAGAATCAGCTAGGTTGGAAAAGACCTTTAAGATCGTACCACAATTACTGCTGCTGTGCTGTAGTCAGCAGGACTAGTGGGCTTTGGAGAAACCAGTTGTGCCTAGAAGGTGGAAAAACTGCTCCTCTGGAAGGAGGAGGAGAGTATTTAAGAAGGAATAGGGTGTGCTTCATCCTAAAATACCAGGGTCATCAATACAGAGAGCCAGAGGAAGCAGTGATTCTCGTCTCAGCTAGGGTAGAGGCAGCAGGGGTGACTGCCCAGCCCTTCCCTTTACCCTTGCTGGCCTATGGGGAGGATGGCAGGACTTGTCTCCCCAGTTATCGCCTTCACATGACTTTGCTGAAGGACTAAAGCACTCCCTTGCAGGGCTGCTGGGGTGGTTTTGGCAGCCTGTGGCATGGTTCCCAGCACCACAGCCGCACAGATCAAGAACAGGAGCCAAAGCATTGATGAAGCTGCTCCTGACTGCCTGTTGCTGCACATTTTGACCTTGTCAGTGGAGATTCATGATTGCTGTTGGAGGCTTTCATGCTGCAAACAGTGTTTCTAACCCTTCTTTTATTCAGGGGAATTGTGCTCTGGAAAGACAAAGTGCACACGCTGAATAGGGAAGAGGAAAGACTCTGATTTTTGCTTTCTGCCATTCTTTATTAAATGCCCTCTTTCTCCTCAAATGGGTCTGTTTAAGGGTACGTTAAGGTAAGCAGATATGCATATATAGAAATAGTATCAGTGATCATAACCATCATTACTTCTGGGAAGTAATTTTAGCTCCCCTCTCCATCCACTGCAGATGATTTTTAAGGGCAAATGTCATTTCAAGGCTGGCTAGAAAGCATTTTTCTGTATGTTCACTAAGCCTTTCAAGTGCTTTTGGTGGGCCACAATTAATGAAGCACAAAAGAATAATCATCTGGCTGTTCAGAGAAAGTGAAATTATAGGCTGTTGTGAGCCAAAGTGCTGCGGTTTTCCCAATATCTCCTTCCACTTGATCCAAAAGAAAGTTCTTAACAGAACAGAACAGGCTGGCGTTTGAATGTTTAGCTGCTATGAGTGGTTGAGCCTGGATGCAATATGCGCAGAATTTTTCATATAAAAAATATACATTCCTTTCTGTCTCCTTTTCCTGTGTTTTCTGCAAAGTGAAATGGGAATGAAAGCAGCCTCCAGTCGAATTTGCACTTGTGAACCCTCATTTCTGAGAATTATTAAAATTTGGCAAGATGGGTTTATCCACCCTGAGCAATTTTGGCACAAATGAGCCAGGAAACAATGGAAATATTGGGGGAAAAAAACCCATTAAGACCTTCTGCCTCATTTTCCTGACCTAACTGTGAATGGACCTCTGGAAATAAAACACATCTAAGCTGCCTTTGGGATGCTCTTCACTGCTCAGATAGATGTCTTCAGGATGCTTCATTGTCTGCAGGGCCGGCAGGTTGCTGTTCAATGATGGAGTGGCGGTGCCACTGTAAAACAACAAAAGGCAATAAACTGGGTTTGCTGTAAAACAGAAACCTTTCAAAAGCAGAAGATGCTTTTTGCATGAGCACTCCCTGAGGGGCTTGAGTGCTCACAGACATTGCATGAGAGCCAGGCTCTGGCTGAGGAGCAGAGCATGCCATTGCACAGCTATAATCTCACTGACGTTTTAGCATCCAGGTCATGAAAACCAGGAGTGCCTGAGGATTTTTGTTCAGTGCAGATTCACAGCCACGTCAACAGATCTTTTAAAAAAATCTTCTGCCAATGTTGCCTGAGGTTCTACCCCCATCCTTTCTATTTCATAGACATATTTCTCACCGGAAGCAGAAATGGAGCCTGCCCTTTTGCTGAGAAGTAATACTGGTACTTTCTGCCTTGGCCTCGAGCCTTCTATGTGATATACCCGCTGGTTTACAGAGGTGTACTGAGATTTCTCTCCAGTTCTCCTTCCTAAATAATCCAGTTCTGTGTCAGTGCTACAGTATAACTGTATCTCTAAAGCCAGACTTTGATGAACCAGAAAGACTCTTTGTCATGCTCTGCATGCTTTCACGTGTGGTTTTTTTGGATTGTAGCTGTAATAAACTCTCGGAGGAATAACCCTGACAGTTTGGTCACATCTCTGCTTCCAGCTGTCTAACAATAATCTCAGATGTTATTCCACCATCTGAGATGACTCATTACTGTAGGAATATTTGAAGTTCTCCCAGTCCCATCATTCTGGACCAGCTATATGGGAACGAGTCACATTTCCCTAAATATGAATATCAGGTTAAAAGACAATTGTTTATTGATTCTGTGTCTTGACTTGATGCTCAGAGTTCAAATATTTACAGACTTCCACTTTGTAAGACTCTTTTCATTATGGAAAGTAAGTCATGCAATTTAAAGTAAGTGCAAATTAATGAGATGAAGAGCTCAGAGTGTTTCTCCAAATTAAAGAAACACTAAAATTTATTAGGTGTGTAGGTGCAGTTAAAATTACACAACACAATTTTGATTCAGCTTGGTGTGGTATTATTATCCAGCCACAGATTAATGATAATGAGCGCTCCATTCTTCAATTGGATCAGTTTCATTTTACATGAATTATAATTCCTTTAGTGTAACTTTTTGGCATCGTCTCTCCAAAAGCTCCTGAGGATTATACAAATTTGCCTTTGCTTGATTGGAAAATCCAGGGAGTTATTTATTCTTTATTTATTCTGGATTTATTTATTTATGCTCCATTGCTGGCAGTCTTCAAGCCAGGCTTGATGGGACTTTGAACAACCTGGTCTAGTGGAAGCTGTCCCCACGCATGGCAGGGGGGTTAGAACCAGATGGTCTTAAGGTCTTTTCCAATCCAAACCATTCTATGAGTTTTTATGGATTATTCAGTAGAAGAGTAGCACTTCCCAACAAAACTCACTGTGTCCTGACCAAGTGAATCAATTTACCTGGGTGCACTCAAACTCTCTGACAGCTTGCTTGCAGGGGCAGCTCTGCAGCAGTCTGGCTCTGAGGGCTCCAATAGTGTAGATTAACCTTTCTGGTTCTACATCTGTTCATGCATGGGATGCCTATGCCCAGTGTGTGGAGTGTCCCGATGAGCCTGGAAACACCAGGCTCTCTGCAAACATCCTGCACATAGAAGGTGAGCGCAGCATTTCTGGGCCGTGCAGGACTTGGTACATCTGTGTCCTTTCAACAGCATTTGCTTTCTCTCTGTTCTTTCCCTGGTAGATTAACAAGACCTTCAGCACCTGCAACTTCTTCCCCAGGGAACTCCTTAAATAACTGTAATCAAGAAAGCAATCTGAGAGGAGGATCTGGCTGATTATAAGTGTTTCTCCTGTTATTCTTCTCCCATAATCCCTTATATTGCATTGCCCAGAAAAGGGAATTGGGATATTAACAGTTCACAGCCTACCAGAAACATGCTGGAACAGGTTTGACCACTTGGAAACACCCTCAAAATGTTCCTCTCTCCCATTATTTTTTATATTTTGTGACAGAAAACCAAATCTTAATGTGAAATATTAAACTAATGCAGAAACCATTTTTAAAAAAAAAAGGTTCTATGTGCACTTAACGTGAAAATAACAATGACAAATGATTTTGTAAAGCAGTTGGATCATTCAGAGTGATTTCTAACACTTTTATTTAGCACTACAGAGGCTTATATTAATATCAAGGTCCTCAGTGTCAGACCTATCTAATCTCACAAATAAATAGTCTAATCTTTCTCATTTCCTAAATATGAAACCACTCTTCTGACCTTCCACATTCTTTCCAGTGGGGACAAATTAACACATCTTAGTACTTTTTCTTTTCCTGAGTTAACAAGAGCTGAGATTTGTTTTTGTGTCGAAGGCAAATCATTCCTCCTTCCACTGTGGTAATTAAGTGTCCTGCACCAGTACAGGCTCACTGAAGTCATGTCACTTTCTATGACTAGTGCAATTACGGTCAACATTAGAGAGTACATTCCTGTTTAGTTTTCTTAATAAAAGGCACCAGTCCTACTGTGACTGCTGAGGCTGAATAGATGCTTTTTAAAACAATAACTGATGTGTCAGTACTATCATTGGTATATTTTAAATGCTTAAACATGGAATAGCTGGTGATACTTTAAATTCTGCCTTGGACCTTTAGATGAATGTTACTGTCTTTCTGAAAGCCTAAAGAGGCATGTTATCCAGCAAGTGCAGAAGGTTGAACTTAAATTGAACCCTTTAATAGTTAATTTGAGATTATACAAGTGTAGCTTCCCAGGGGTCTTGTGGAATCAGGCTTGCTTTGCAATGTCCATTGTAATTTGCTGGGCAGAACCAACAATCGCAGTATGACTTATTGTGTTTCAAATAATCTGGAGGGTGTTAAAATCTGATGCAACTGCTTTAAACCTGCAGCATACTCTGGAGGACCTCGAATCCTGGAAATCTTCCCATGTGCACAATATGGCATGTAACTGCCCTCCCAGCATAGCCTTCCTGGAAGGAATTGCTCCAGTGGCTGCCTCCTCCTTTAGCTGTTTTGAAGTGATGATTTTAGAGGTACTGTACCTTTCTTCAGAGGGTCTCAAAGACCTTCCTCTCTTTACTGGATGCAGGACAGTTAGCTACGGCAGAAAAAAACAGCTGTGTCTCTGGATGAAGTTACAGATATTAGGGCAGGGATTCCTTGTGCTACTAAAGCACATAAATTTACACTTCTCTGTGCAAGCATTTATAGACATGCTAAGGTTTCTAAGCTCTAAGTTCTCAATAAGCTCCTAACAGAAGCTGGTAGCTGGAGGCTACAGCAGGCTTTCCATTTCTGAGCTGCCACAAGGGCTGGGGGAGCAGTTTGCTTTTCTCTTTGAATGCTTCTTGAGGCAGCATCTGACTATGGGACTGGAGCAGCCTGCTCATGGCATCTTCCCTGTGTACCAGGGCAAGGCATGGGTGTGGAAAGGGAGAAGGGTCCTTCAAGTACAGTCATTTCTGTACAGAAAAGACTTAGAAAAGACTTTTTTTCTGAGCTGTGATTAGGGTGAGAATCCTCAGTGCCGGGTTGATGGTCCCATAGGTCGGGAGTGATTCCCAGGGTCTGAATGAGCAAAGAGGAGATTACAAAGAAAGGACCCCTGTGGAAACCTTGACAAGGTTCAGCGTGTGGGCCCTGAGCCCCAGGAAAGACTGAGGGTATGCAACAAGCACTGGCTGAGACAACGTTTGCAAGAGGAAAACAAGAGAAGAATCTTTCCCCCACCCCAGCTCACTGCAGTGACAACAACCATAGAAACAGAGCCATGTTCCCCTGGGGCGTCACTCAGTCCTGTGCTCTCAGGCAGCACAAAGCTGTTCCTATACCTTATCCTGTGGCTCTGAGCTGTATGAATAGTTGCAACACCACAACATTAAATCTGTCTGTAGCTATCTGGAGGTTTAGAATTAGTATGTGAAACCTGTTCCTTTCTTTTTTTGGTAGAGGAAATGCTTTCTTAAGGAAGAGTTTGCAGAAAGCTCACATTTTTTGAGAAGCTGTCTTGACAGCCATCCCAAATTTTTTTTACTGAAGTTTATTTCAAGTAGCAGATATGATAATAGAATCAAAGAATCACAGAATGATTGGAGTCAGGAGTTTAAAGATCATTTAGTTCCAACCCCACTGTCGTGGGCTGGTACACCTTCCACTAGACCAGGTTGCTCAAAGCCCCATCCAACCTGGCCTTGAACACTTCCAGGGATGGGGCAGCCACAGCTTCTCTGAGCAACCTGTTTCAGTGCCTCACCACACTGATAGTAAAGAGCTTCTTTCTAATATCTAACCTAAACCTACCCTCTTTCAGTTTAAAGCCATTCCCTCTGTCTTGTCACTACATGTCCTGGTAAAAAGCCCCTCTCCAGATTTCTTGTAGGCCCCTTTAGGTACTGGAAGCTGCTCTAAGGTCTTATCAGAGTCTTCTTTTGTCCAGCCTGAAAAGGCCCAACTCTCTCAGCCTGTCTTCATAGGAGAGGTGCTGAAGCCCACTGAGCATTTTTGTGGTCCTCTTCTGGACTTCCTCTGATCTAAGGTCTCATCCAAGATCAAAACCAGTCAGAACAAATAGCCAAGTCAGGAACTGATAAAACATATGTGAAGGCATGCACAGAAACTGTGAGGATGTGAGAATCCTGGGAAAGCTCTTGAGATGTACCTGTTTCTGTAAGGGATGGTGATAATGAGGTATATTACTGTCCTGCCCATATTGATTCCAGATATGTTCTTTCCAACCTTTCTACTGTAGAAAATAACTTGATGTAGCACAATTGACTGCTTTCAGTCCTGAAAGACAACAAATACAACCTGGTCCATCAGGGTAGTATGCATGAGACCTGGAATCTTTATTTACATCTGTTTCCAGCTCATGACATGTCTATGGCTGAATCCCTCCTCCTGCTGTGCCTCTGGCTCTCTTCATGTATTTACTTGTGTTGGGGATTTTTTTGTTTTCTGGGTTAGCTGAACTCCTTAGGATTCACAGCCTTGGGCTTGCAAGCCTTGTGTCTATACAGCACTCAGTGGACCCTGGTCTCGTCCACAGCCTTCAGGTTAATGGTGATAACACAGTAATGCCAAAGTGATCTGGGGAGAGAGGGGCCACTGCTGTTTTCTAAAACAGAGGTCTGTATGGAAGGGTCTCCTGCATCTCCTTTTCTTTGAATTGAGTATTTTGCTGCCTATGAGTTGTCTCTCTACTACGCTCAAAAATACATCAAGTAAATGGGAAAGATTTTAAAACATCCCAAGCCTGTTACACTTTTTCCTCCCAAGATGGGCCACCTTGTGGGTATGAATTCCATCATTTATTTAGGTTCATATCCTACTGAAAGTAAGATTTTCAAGCCTGGGGACAGAGAAAATACTGGGTGACTTAGGTGCTTACTCACCGAATTCACATGCCCACTTCTTACCATGAGCAATTGCTTATTCATCCACAAGATAAAATGTAATAATTTAAAAATGCCAAAACAATTGCAAAGAGCAGACAGCAAAAAATGTAGCTAGGTTATTCACAAATGGAAAGAAATAAATATGTAATGTAAATTATGCATTGCACTCATTCGTTCAGCTAAAGTAATAATGTTGTGGGCAGCAGTAGTTACTCTTACAACCCATACAAAAGAAAACTAATTGTACCCTAACAAGAACATCCCCAGGAAATTAATATGATGACATTATTAGCCATTTTATGGAAACCTGGAGAACTTTTTAATATATATTATACAGTCATAGAATAGTATTCAGTAACATATTTCTTTTATGAATTAGTAATGGAGTTTTATTGCACTCAGAAAGTACGTGGAATCTCTTTAAAAGAAACCCCAACATTACTCTCCTCCCAGCCCCAAATGGGAGTTTTTTCCTGGAGGCAGTCCGCTAACAACGTAAAAATGTCTCATGTAAAAGCTGTATGTCTTTCTGACCCTGTCAGCTCAAGCAGATGCTATATCTTTAGATATGTGTGAATTGCAGATTCTGTATTGCCTTATTGTCACTGTCTTTGTAATACTTTATTTCATTTACAATTGTGAAGACCAGGTTGCTCAAAGAATTCAGAGACTGCAGGTCTCTGAAACCATCAGCAGCTTTGCTTCCTGTCATGCCCAGTTATCTCTACCAGTGCTGTGCTGGGAGGAAAAGGGTTCTAAAACCAGCAAGCTTAGGACAGACTTCAAACAGGAAACCTTTGGAATTGGTTTAAAAGAAGATACTCTGAAAATGAACCATCCTTCCAAATGTGGCTTGGCAAAACCCACTGTGCAAAAATGGTGGTGCTTCGCCTACTGCCTGGGACTATTAATCTGCCAACACTGGAGTGGCTTACAAGAGGATCACCCTTGCTCTTGCATGCTGGTTCACCTCTGCCGAACAGGAAAAGATTCAGCTTCAAAACCCAAGATTAAACCTCATGAAATACTCCTGGCAAAGGCTGTGCATGCATAGCTCTCCTGCATCCCATACTGCCTCACTAAACCACAGTCCTTCACTGTTTTAGCAGACAGAGCATCTCTGTAACATGTTTTTTTCTGAAGCAGTATGTCTTATTTTGTTCAGGGAATATCAGGATAAAACCAACATTCATTGATGAAAACACATAGGAGGAAATTTCAGAAGATGCTTCTGGGCAATTTTTTCTTGGTTTTGTTGTTTTAGAAAAAAATTGAAAGATGTTACAGAAAATATTTGACAATAATGGGAAAATATTTATTTCTGGCACCAATCTTTCTGTAGGCAATCCCCAGTAATTTCCCTTGTGTGTTGTCCATAATATGTATTTTGCTGGAGCTGGGTGATAGAACAGTGCATACGAGAGAGCTTCTGGTGGGGTGGGCACTGGGCACTTCCATCAGCACGGTTACAGCGCTGCAGGACACCCAGTGGGACCTGTTACTGAATAGTGCAGCTACTGTCTTGATGATAATGCTGTGTCTTCCCTAGTGGTTCTTGTTGCATTCAGCATTGCCCATCTCAGCTTGGGGTCACATATTCAGCTTCTTCCTCTGCTGTACCCACAGGGTTTCCAGCTTCCAGTATGGATAAGTAAGCATCTCCCTTCCACTGTAATGGGATAGAGGGTGTTTGTCAGTGTATCCAAACAGTAAATAAGCGCATTAGAGTAGTTGGTAAATAATTGAAGACCTGAAATTTTGCAGCAAGCAATTAGATGCCATAACTATCATTATGCTGAGATCACATTTGCTATGTTTGCTTATTAGCTCATGTCTAAGAAGCTAAACAGTGCCAGGACCAGCTCTCTGTGCAAAACTGTGGAGAGGAGGAGAGCCTGTTCTAGAGCACAGGAGTGCTCTAGCACAGCATGGCCTGGCTGTGTCAGTAACGCCATGTTCTTCCTAACACTGTTCAATTTACTAGTGTGAATTTTGTTGAGTTTAGCAGAGGAAAAGAAGAATAGCTGATAGAGGAGGCAATGACTAGGACTAAAAGTGTATGAGAAGGCAGCAGTGGAAAAGAGGCAGAGGCTGCAGAAACACTAGGTGAAAGGAACACACAGAAACAAGTTTCACAAGGGGCTTTAGAGATTACACAGATAGCTGTTGATAAATGTGACGTATATTGAGAAAATGGGGGATTTGTCATGCAAATGTCCTTGGGATCCAGAGGCAAACTTTTTTGGAGTAGACATCAGCCAAGAGTCCTTTGCTTCCGTCACTGCCTCATCCAGTTACACCAGTGATTTAGACCAATTGCAAACAGTGTATGATGGATTAACTCCTGACATCAGTGTGACAGTGAAAGCTCTTCGCTAACCTTCATATGAGCAGCTGCTGTGAAAAACTAAGGTCCCTCTGAGCCACATAGTACCAGTAAAGTAAAGAAGATGAGGACCTGGGGCAGCGCTGGCATGTGGCTGTTCATGCTGTGGGACTCCTGGCATGTCCCTGACACAGCCTTGGGGCAGCTCTGCCCTGCCTTGTAGCACCCAGGCACGGTGCAGGGATGAGCAGGATCTCCTCCAGGGAGTGTGGGTGCTGGGAATAACAGATTTTATGTATACAGATGCAACCCAAGTCAAACCTCACCTTCCAAACTAGGCAATGTTCTGAGCACAGAATGGGTTATTCACTCAGGTGCATGGAGCATGTTTGGAGAGAAAAATTTAATCCACATTTCTGTGAACCAGGACAGGAGTGGAAAGGCTGATGCTGTTTACAGAATGGTTCTTTGCTGCCTGCAAAAGCCATGCTGCAGAAAACTAGTTGAACTACAACACAAAAATGAGACTTACTCCCTTTGGTCATTTTGTATGGCTTTCACCTAGGTAAAAAGAATCCTTAAAAAGCTTTTTTTTCTCCTTCCCTTCATTTCATGTAGTTAATAAGAATCCCGATAGGAACGTCATCCACTGGAGATGCATCCCACTCAAGTCCCTGCCTTGGGAAAAAAAAAAAAATAAACCCAAACCAACAACCCCCAACCAGAAAAATAATAACAGTATTTTTCCAGAAGCTATTGTATATACACACATTGTTATGTGCTACTTTGTACACTTACTCTTCTCCAAGAGGCGATGCCATTTTCCATGTATGTTTAACTTTTTAAAAGAAGCTTTATCTATTCACTCATCCTTCTTGTGACATGAAAAATGAAGTGGTTTTATTTTTCCCAGAAGCTCAGTGTTCACCATTTTCACAATGTTTATGATACTATTATGTTACAAAGGTTTTCTTATTCCCAGCACTTTGATTAGAAAAGCTGCTGCTTCATACATAAAGTTGCAAGAACTCAGTGTGCTTCTGATGCTGTGTTGCCAGTGGAACACATTAGAAGAAATTGTATTATACGATTTTCCATTAAAAATGCAGTGCAATTCGCTGTACTTAAAGGAACATTAATGTCAAATGCAAACTGATTATTATAATAAAATTTGGTATCCATAACACAAGGAGAAATTTCATGACCAATAACTAATGATAAGCACGAGATGACAACATGCAAATAAACACAGATATGGCTGGGATACAATACTTGTGGCAGCTCATCGCCTAAGCATGACATTTGCAATTTTTATTCCAATTCTGATTTCTTGGATGTAAATCCACATCTAAAATCAAAATAAGATAGAGCAACAGAATTTGAAATAAGGGATATTTTCCAACTGGGAATTAAAGGTATGCTTCTATGCATCTGAAGTAGTTACTGTTTCCCAGATAATATTGATGGACTCATCGACATGCTGATGTAACTTCAACACACTCAGTGGGGAAGAAAAGGGAATACTAACAATGACCTGCTGCCCGGTGGCATTCAGTGACATGTATAAAGTTTCACAGAGAAAGCACAAATATATTTAGTATTGTTAGGTAACTTACAAATTATCAGCAATGCACTGAGATCCTTTCTAGATCAGAATGCAGACCTCCCCAATGTACTTCAGTTGAAACCTAAGTGCATCACATACACTGAAACCTGTTGCTACACATGGAGAAGTGTTGGTCTACTTTGGTTGGTCATCTGTCATTTGGTTTTTGCTGATTCGTGACTGATAACCCAAGCACCTGCCTTCAAAGGAGCCAAATAACAGTAATCAAGACACTATTTATAATTTTTACTTCCTCCTGCTAATGGAATAAATGCTTTGTGAATACAGGGAAGGGAAAGAAGGGGAAGGGAAGGCAATGCAAGGCAAGGGAAGGCAAATCAAGGCAATGGAAAGACTAGAGCTGGTGTGAAACAGAGTCTTTTTTTCTGTAAGTTTTTCCTTTATTCTTAGTCTTTACTGTGTGCAGGAGGAAAACACTCCCCAGCAAGTTGGAATGATCCTGACATAAATCATCAGACCATTTTTACAAGTCATTTGTTACTGCAAGTTCTCATTAGGAGGGTGTTAAGTAGTTGATGAGATCTAATGATCTGCATTTGTTTCTTTCATAGCTTACAAATTGCCACCTTGTAAGACTGTCACTTTAGAGATTGTATTGTCTCTTCCTGCTGTATTCTTACCCTACTGAGAATTGACATGCTGAGAGGTTCTTACTCTCCTAAGGTGTACCTGCAGGAATGACTGCTTGGGCAGGACTTCATAAACAGGCCCTGTTACATCAAGGAAAAAGTACACAAAGTGAGTATAATACTACTTACTGTAAAAAAGAATACCAGTGATACCCATCAGTATTGCTGGTGTTACCTTTGAGGACCACGTGCCTGTGGGTTCAGCTTGTTTGAAACCCCTATATGCCTGTTTCTTTGATCACCATTTCAGTTTTGTTTTACAAAACATAATAAGCACTCCTTGTTTCCTTTCTCTGCACTTGGCTGTCTGGACTCCTGATTCAGGAGGCTGTCCTCCTGCTCCAAGGTTGCTGCCTTTGGTCATGACTTTTTCAGGCTGGAGGGTCCGAATCTTTATTCTCTTTTATGGAGTCATTTTGTACCTCTTTTCATCCTGTCCCCTACCACAGCCACTCCATGCCCACAGTGGGAGGAGGAGCACAGATCAACACGTGCCCTTGTTTTAGGCATTTGTGTAGCTGCACTTCAGAACTGCTGTTATTTTGGTCATCCCTAGGTGGGCTCAGTGGCATCCCCTGTACTCCTGGGGTGGGACACTGCGGATGCTAGCCTGAGGAGTCACTTGAATAAAATGAACTCTCCCCTTTGTGTTCCATCCCCAGCCATATCAAGCTCAATTCTAAATTTAAGCACAGAAAAGACAAAGAAAAAAGTGTAAACTGCTCCACATACTGTCAGAGAGAGAGATAATAGTCACATCTTTTAACCACCAGAAAGTTAACGGTTTGTGGCTGATTCCAGTCAAGCCAAGTTTCCATTACGTGGCTGATCCAGTCAAACCAAGTTTCCATTACATGTCTGTTAGGTAGGGTTTTAACACTGGTATCAGTGAATGCAGGATCAAATGTCATCATTATTTTAGCTACTTAAAAGCATCTAGATACCAAATTTAGTAAGATTAAACTATTGATAAGAGAATGAGAAGTGAGGGCAGATCCTGAGCTAGTATGATCTCTTTTGTCTCAACTGATCTTGAGAGAGACTTAAGCCGGGTGTGAGGTGGTCTGTATGGCATCTGCTCCAAAAAGTTTCCAGCTCTGCTGTATACACCATATATCTTGCACAAAGGCCGTATTATAAGGTGTAAGCAGGAGCAAGGATTAAGGCCTCTGGCCATATTCTTTCTTTGCGCACAAATTCCAGGTATGTCTGCTTACCAGAAACCTCAAAAAAAACTGGTGGAGAAAGGCCATCCAGAGGAGCAGAAGACTGTGACATATTTAGTCCAGAATAACAAAGACTGGAAGAGGATAAATGTGTAAAGTAGGCAGCCATCATTAAGCCTTCATGAGCACTAGTGACTTCTCACTCTAAGTCATACCTCTCTAGGTCCTGATGCTACAGCGTTAAAATTTCTTTCTTTGTTTTAGGTCATCCAACACAGTAATTTATATTCTTATCTCACTTCTAGAAGAAGTTAATTGTGATTCTGAAATGTAATAATGCAGTATCAGTATTAGCAATGTTGGAAAAGTTAAAGTTATTTCAGTCAATTAATCTCCCCCGAAAGGATATTTTATTCAAAAGTGGTTTGCAGTCTATAATACATTAAATTGTATAAGTGGGTGCCAATAAATCTGTATTCACGTACTTTAGGTCTGAAACTGAACATTTAAAGTCTGCTGGCTTACAATAGGAGGTTGCAGTGCTATTTTTTAATACTCTAATTTTGGCCATTTCCATCAGCATTTGTCACTATTTCTGTATAAGCCCAGGAATCTTGCCTAGTTGGACACTTGTGAGCAATCCTGTAGCTTTGCCAGTGGCTGTGTGCCTGATGACAGGAGAAAAAAATTCCTCATCAAGCCAAGCATCCAAGACCAAATCTGTGGTGAAGTGTTTGTAATAGGGTGGAAGAGCTACGTTAGAAGTCAGTACTATCAGGGTAACAACTTGTTCCTTTCTAGAGCACTACAAGATCAGAAGATGAATTTGTGTTTCTACAACTGCACTACAGCACTGGCACATACACAGGCAAACGCCTCACAGGAGAGGAAATAATTTAAAGAAACTCATCTATATTGTGTTAGGTGTTGTAAGGTATGAGTAGTTAAAGTTTTTAACACAGTATAATGAAAAGTATGTGTTGTTTTTAGCAGATAGTAGACTTTGTGTGTCAGCAGCAGAAGAGACAGATGAGTGGACACATGACTCTCCTGTTCTCCTGAATCAGCATCATTAGCCTTTTCCTTGGAGGCTGCCAAGCAAGGAAAAGCCAGGAGAAGCTGAGCATGTTCACCCATCACATGGTGCTGGCAGTCTGAAAAGGTGGGGGATAAGCCCACATCCCTCTGCTCTGTGTGTTTCATAGAATCACTGAATGGTTTGTCTTGGAAGGGACCTTAAAGATCATCTAGTTTCAGACCTTCTGCGATGGGCAGGGATACCTTCCACTAGACCAGATCGCCCAACGCCCCATCCAACCTGGCCTTGAACACTTACAGGGATGTTACCCATGTTTTTTTGTCTGTGCCTTTGGTAAAGGCTCCAGGGGAGCAGACTAGGGTGCTCTGAAAGTGTAATGTGTTTTTACAGAGCTTGCAGTGTGTGGATGCATGTTTTCCTGCTAATTGGCCCCATCACACAGAGACCACCCCAGCATGGAGATCAAGCCCTTCCTCACCTGCTGCGGAAGCACTGGGGCAGACTGAACTGCCTTTTGTGATGGAGAAGAAAGCCATATTCATCTGCAGACAGTCTAGCAGCTGCTATCCATTTCTGTTGCCATGATACAACAATGAAGTTATAACTTTATTCAAGATTAGCTATTTTTACTGTAATTACACAATAGGAAATTATTAGACTATTCTTCCCTCCATCTCACCCACATTTTATTTATGTGGTGCTTCAGGTGCATGTACTGAGACCCCAAGCACTCAACTGGTTGTGGCCTGGGGCTGCTGCTCTGCCAGGGGGTGTGCAGCGCTGAAGGTGTCGGCAGTCCAAGGGATCTGCTTGGTGGCACAAGCAGCAGACTGCAGACAGGAGCCCAGTCAACAGTGGCATGCACCTGTGCTGGAGCCCAGCACTGCCAGGGGCTCACTATGGCCCTGTCTGCAATCTAGAATTAGTGATGATAGATACATTTTTTGCTGTGCAACTAATTTACTGCAGAGTTATTGAAGACTTGGATCAAGCCTGCTTTGAATCACTCTCTGGGAAGGAGGTTGGGATTGTCCCTGAAACTCCAGGGCATGGGATCCCAGCAGGGCACAACATTGGCCTGAAGAAGAGAAGGCTGCGTGGAGACCTCATAGCAGCCTTCCAGTATCTGAAGGGGGCCTATAGGGATGCTCGGGAGGGACTCTTCATCAGGGACTGTAGTGATAGGACAAGGGGTAATGGGTTCAAACTTAAACAGGGGAAGTTTAATTGGATATGAGGAAGAAATTCTTTACTGTAAGGGTGGTGAGGCACTGGAATGGGTTGCCCAGGGAAGTTGTGAATGCTCCATTGCTGGTGGTGTTCAAGGCCAGGTTGGACAGAGCCTCGGGTGGCACAGTTTAGTGAGAGGTGTCCCTGCAGGGGGGATTGAAGCTAGATGATCTTGAGGTCCTTTCCAACCCTAACTATTCTATGATTCTATGATTTTACTGCCCATCGCCTGGTTAGGTTGTCATCAATGAAAACCAGCTGTGGTTTTCATTGATGACTGCTTAAGCCTCTCCAGGAGTGTCAGGGCTTGTACAAAGCCATTGGAGCTGCATAGGGTTCTTTTCTGAGGTTTTGTTTGGGGTGCCACTGTGCACACCACTGCAGGGCTTCCTAAATCTTTCCCTGGACGTGGTGGCACATAGCTGCAAGTAGTTCAGGTCAGAAGTAGTGGTAAAAACAAGGACTTAACTGTGATTTTTTATTACCGTGATTCTACAGGGTCCTCAGTCTAAGATCCCTATGAGAAAAGGTCTATAGAATTTAACAAAAAATAAAATCTCAATAGATTTCTGTAGATTTTTAATAATCCAGTATGATCCAGCTCTGGAATTGTACAGAACAGGAAAGGAGTCATTAAAAGATAACGCACTTTTGTTTGCATCTGTTAGGCCTTAGAGACTTTTTGCATGGCTGCTGCCCTTGTTTTTCCAGGAGTTGTGTAACTGGTGGATGCAGCAGCCTGCGCCCATCTGTTCTTGCAGCAAATGCAGGGGAACAGGATTGCTAGCAGTTCTGTGTGAAGACAGGTCTATGAAAGCAAAGTGGGTGGGAAAACCTGTCAGGCGGGTAGCCCTTGGGAGCATGACTTTGCCAGTGATGATGGACAGGCAAGCGAACACACTGCGTGATAACCAAATGCTGATGAGATGCTCAGGAGGGGAGCAGAAGAACATGTAGGCACCAAGGGACTGGAGCTGTATCCAGCCCAGTTGTGGGAAAGGGCATTGGGAAAATGAAGCCCAGACACTTCAAGCTTCTTGATCGGTCCAGAGCAATCCAGCCATCCTGCAGCCCAGCAATCCTGCATCAAATGTAAGGGTGTTACCATGTAAACCACAAGCAAATATAATTTCACAGCATGTGTCTCCTGCAACCAAGGCAGCTCTGTGCTGGACTCCACATCTGCTTTAAAATCCATAAGGAGAGAAAAATCCTTAAAAAAGGACCTTAAAAAAGACGAGTATGAAACCCCCGTCACTGGACACGAGGATGTTTTACCATTGCAGCTACCGCTGCTGCAGTTTAGTAGTGATGAGTTTTTCAACTTTGCAATACTGATTCTTTTTGATGATTTTTTGGCCATTGGTTGCATTGATCCAACAGAAAGATAATGTTGAGCCAGGATTTGAGACACATGGATTAAATTCTGAGTCTGCCTCAGCCTCTGTGGGGCTGCATCTGACTCAGTTTCTGCACCCTGCCCCTGTCCACCTCTTTGCACTGGCCATGCTTGGCTGCCCAACTGGGGCCTGTCTGGAGCCCCATAGATTTACTTTCCTTTCATCTTTGTGTTGTATTTGATCATGGTTCAGGGAGAAGACTGTATGCTCATGGAGTTTGTTGACTGCTTTCAGGGGTTAATAATAAAAATAATTTTTTTAATGGCCCTGTCGAGAGTGGCATGAAAGAACATTTGAAGTGATGAATATTTTGGAGAATTGAGCACTTTATTTGATGCTTTTTACTCGTGGAACTTTTGGTCTTGGTGCCATTTTTGTAATTCTTCAATTTAAAAAACTGATTGAACTTAATTCACCTAAACTTTTAGCTATCTTAAGGCATTTCAGGACTGAATTTTTTATAGCCGATAAATAATAAATGCAGAAAAGAATGGGATGAAACATTCAATGCAGAGCATTAGCAGCAATTCTAATTTGTGAAAAATAGGCATTTAGAAGTGAAATAAATAAGAATAAAAGAATGAGAACCCTGCTCCAGCACCATTGCTAATTCATAGGGATAATCTTAGAAAATTTTTGATTAGTCAGTAGTTTTATAGAGAAATGTCACTAAAAATGTGAAAAGTACTGTGTTGAAAATATGTTTTAGATTGGTACATGGAATTATTTGCTGTGTGTAAAGAACTAATGAAAGATGAGAGTGGAGGCTGCAGTGGAGAGCTCAGAGTGTAGAGGGTGCTTGCACTGGTCTCATGAGGGGAGGGTGCACAATGGGCAGGGTTGCACTCCGTGCTACCTGGTGGAGGTCCTCCTGCAGCAGGGGCTGAGCTTCAGGATGCTGTTGATAGGCTGAAAGATGACAGGGAAGCTGAGAGGAAGCAGCAGTGCTTGCCCAGGACCAGACTGTGCAGGGGCCCAAAGCGTCCCCTATAGCTCATGGAGGAAAGAAGGAGGCCGCTAACCCAGGAAGCTGGGAAACAGTAACAAAAAGAAGAAATAAAAAAAGGAGTGTCATGGGTTCAGCAGCAGCAGTCATTTTTCTCCTTCTTGGTAGCTGGTGCAGCGCTGTATTTTTGATTTTCAGCCTGGGAACAGCGCTGATAACACCAGTGTTTCGGTTACTGCTTAGTGATGTTTTGGTCTGGCCAAGGACTTTCTGAGTTTCATGCTGTGCCAGGGAGGAGGGGAAGCCGGGAGGAAGCAGAGACAGGACACCTGACCCAAACTGACCAAAGAGGTTATTCCATACCACAGCACGTCATGCCCAGGATGGAAGAGCAGAGAGCAGAGACCCGGAAGGGTGGGGGGTGCGACTGCGTGGTCGGGCTTGGTTTTAGGTGGTGAGAAATTGTATTCTTTCCTTGTAATTGCCTTGTCATTATTATTATTGGTGGTAGCAGCAGTGATTTGTGTTATACTTTTGTTACTAAACTGTTCTTATCTCAACCTGTGGGAGTTGCATTCTTTTCGATTCTTCTTCCCATCCCTCCGGGAGCGGGGGGAAGAAGAGGGGGAAGTGAGTGACAGAGGCTTAAACCATGACAAGGAGGAAGAGGACAATTAAAAGCAAAGGGCTTCCTCCTAAATCTCTTGTTCCCACCCAGAACCGCTTTGCGGTTCTGCAGGGGGCTGATAAGAAACCCCACTCCCACCAGGAACAGCCGGCTGATGCACTGGTAAAGAAGATCACTACTGGCACTGCCAGGAAAAACCGTCAGGCCATAGTAGTAGGGGACTCTACTTTGACAGGAACAGAGGCACCCATCTGTCGGCCTGGCCCAGGCTCAAGGGAGGTGTGTTGCCTACCAGGGGCTCTGATCAGGGACGTTGCAGAGAAGCTGCCTGCTCTCGTTGGTCCCACTGACTGTTACCCACTTCTAGTGATCCATGTGGGAGCTAGTGATATAGATAGCAGTAGCCTGGAAAACATAAAGAAGGACTACAGAGCTCTGGGAGAGGTGGTTAGGGGCTCTGGAGCACAGATTGTCTTTTTGTCAATTCTCCAGGATACAGGGCAGGACCTCAAAAAGGCTAGGAGGATTGGCCAGGTTAATAAATGGTTGGAAGGGTGGTGCTATAGTCAGGGGTTTGAGTACCTTGAACATGGGACTTAATTTAGTAGGCCAGGTCTACTGGATGCTGGTGGAGCTGGTCTGACAAAGAAGGGGAAGAGTGGATTTGGGAGGAGGCTTGCCAGCCTGGTCAAAGATGCTTTAAACTAGATGTGTTGGGGGAGGGGGGCATCATTCCATCCCAACACACCCAGTCACTTGCCAGCACCTATAATAAATGCTCGGAGCAATGTAAAGACATTCCAGCTGCTCCAGCCAATGAGCCGGCTTCATTTGGAGCTTGGCTCAGATGCCCCTATACAAATGCCCTTAGCATGGGGAACAAACAAGAGGAATTAGAGATGTGTGCACGTCTACGGGGGTATGATATCATAGGCATCACAGAAACATGGTGGGATGGCTCCTATGACTGGTGTGTTCAAATGGAAGGTTACAGGCTCTTTAGAAAAGACAGGCCTGGCGGGAGGGGAGGGGGAGTTGCTATTTATGTTAGGGATAGTCTGGAGAGTATGGAAATCTGCCTGGGGACAGGTGAGCAGTCAACAGAGAGTTTGTGGATCAGGGTTAAAGAGAGAACAGCGTTGGGAAACATTATTGTGGGGATCTGTTACAGACCGCCTGACCAAGAGCACTCTGTGGATGAAGCACTCTATAGAAAGATAGGAACAGCCTTCACGCTCTCAGGCCCTTGTTCTCATGGGGGACTTCAACCACCCTGATATCTGTTGGAGGGATGGTATAGCCCGGCACAAGCAATCCAGGAAGTTCCTCGATTGTGTGGAAGACAGCTTCCTTCTGCAAGTAATAGAAGAGCCGACAAGGAGAGGTGCCATGCTTGACCGTGTCCTCACCAACAGGGAAGAGCTGGTTGGAAATGTGACACTCCAGGGCAGCCTTGACTGCAGCGATCATGAGATGGTTGAATTCCAGATCCTCAGGACAGTGAGAAGAGCATGCAGCAAGCTCACTGCCCCGGACTTCAAGAGAGCAGACTTTGGCCTCTTCAGGAACCTACTCAGTAAGGTTCCATGGGATATAGCCCTAGAGGACAAGGGGGCCCAAGACTGTTAGTTGATATTCAAGGATCATCTACTACAAGCTCAGGAGCGATATATCCCTACTAGAAGGAAGTACTGTAGGAGGGCCAGGAGACCCCCTTGGATGGATAAGGAGCTGCTGAGGAAAATTTGAAGATAAAAAGAGGCTTATAAAAGGTGGAAGCGAGGACAGGCAGCCTGGGAAGAATACAGGGATGTTGTCTGGGAAGCTAGGGACCAGGTTAGGAAAGCTAAGGCCCACTTAGAGTTAAACTTGGCTAGGGATGTTAAGGATAACAGGAAGGGATTCTATAGGTACATAGTGAATAAAAGACAGATTAGGGACAAAGTAGGTCCCCTCCAGAAGCTATCGGGAGAACTGGCTACCCTGGATTTGGAGAAGGCCGAGGTTCTTAATGACTTCTTGGCCTCAGTCTTCACCAGAAAATGCTCTGACCGCACCACCCAAGTCCTGGAAGGCAGATGCAGGGACTGTGAGAATGAAGACCCTGGGCCCACTGTAGGAGAGGATGTGGTTCAAGACCATCTTAGGGACCTGAACGTATACAAGTCCATGGGACCTGATGAAATCCATCCGCGGGTCCTGAAGGAGCTGGCAAATGAAGTTGCTAAGCCACTGTCCATCATATTTGAAAAATCATGGCAGTCAGGTGAAGTTCCCGACGACCAGAAAAAGGGAACTGTAACCCCCATTTTCAAGAAGGGGAAAATGGACGAGCTGGAGAACTACAGACCTGTCAGCCTCACCTCTGTGCCTGGCAAAATCTTGGAGCAGATTCTCCTGGAAGGCATGCTGAGGCACATGAAAAACAGCAAGGTGCTTGGTGACAGCCAGCATGGCTTCACTAAGGGGAAATCCTTCCGGACCAATTTGGTGGCCTTCTATGATGGGGCTACGGAACTGATGGACAGGGGTAGAGCAGTTGATGTCATCTACCTGGACTTGTGCAAAGCATTCAACACTCCCACATGACATCCTTGTCTCTAAATTGGAGAGACACCAATTTGATAGGTGGACCACTTGGTGGATGAAGAATTGGCTGGATGGCCGCGCGCACAGAGTTGTGGTCAATGGCTCAATGTCCAAGTGGAGACCAGTAACGAGTGGTGTCCCTCAGAAATTGGTGTTGGGACCAATCTTGTTCAACATAGAATCATAGAATAGTTAGGGTTGGAAAGGACCTTAAGACCATCTAGTTCCAACCCCCCTGCCATGGGCAGGGACACCTCACACTAAACCATGCCACCCAAGGCCCTGTCCAACCTGGCCTTGAACACCATCAGCGATGGAGCATTCACAACTTCCCTGGGCAACCCATTCCAGTACCTCACCACCCTTACAATAAAGAATTTCTTCCTCGTATCCAATCTAAACTTCCACTTTGTTGGTGACATGGAGAGTGGGATTGAGTGTGCCCTCAGCAAGTTTGCCGATGACACCAAGCTGTGTGGTTCGATTGATATTTTGGAGGGAAGGAATGCCATCCAGAGGGACCTTGACACGCTTGTGAGGTGGGCTGATGCCAACTTTATGAAGTTTAACCATGCCAAGTGTAAGGTCCTCCACCTGGGTCAGAGCAATCCCAGACGCAGCTACAGGTTGGGCAGAGAAGAGATTCAGAGCAGCCCTGAGCAGAAGGACTTGGGGGTGTTGGTTGGGAAAATGAACATGAGTCGGCAGTGTGTTCTCGCAGCCCAGAAAGCCAACTGTATCCTGGGCTGCATCAAAAAGAGCGTGACCAGCAGGTTGAGGGAGGTGATCCTGCCCCTCTACTCTGCTCTTGTGAGACCTCACTTGGAGTATTGTGTGCAGTTCTGGTGTCCTCAACATAAAAAGGACATGGAACTCTTGGAACAAGTACAGAGGAAGGCCACAAGGATGATCAGGGGACTGGAGCACCTCCCGTATGAAGACAGGCTGAGAAAGTTGGGGCTGTTCAGCCTGGAGAAGAGAAGGCTGTGTGGAGACCTCATAGCAGCCTTCTGGTGTCTGAAGGGGGCCTATAAGGATGCTGGGGAAGGACTCTTCATCAGGGACTATAGTGATAGGACAAGGGGTAACGGGTTCAAACTTAAACAGGGGAAGTTTAGATTGGATATAAGGAGGAAATTCTTTCCTGTAAGGGTGGTGAGGCACTGAAATGGGTTGCCCAGGGAAGTTGTGAATGCTCCATCGCTGGCAGTGTTCAAGGCCAGGTTGGACAGAACCTTGGGTGATATGGTTTTGTGTGAGATGTCCCTGCCCATGGCAGAGGGGTTGGAACTAAGTGGTCTTAATGTGCTTTCCAACCCTAACTATTCTATGAAAGAAATAGGAAGGTTATTTAAAAAATAAAGACAACAGCTAAATGATCACCTTTACCCACTGACGTGAATGTACTGCATCTAGTTATGTGAAATGTAGAATAGGGTCTGTTACCTGTATTCTGATATTTTTTTGGGGGGATTAAACCATGCCACGTTGCTATAAAATAGACCTGTCCCAGATCTTAAATGTCATTGTCTAATATTAAAAAGTAATTCCATATTTGGCCATGTAAGTAAGTGTTACCTGCTCTTCTGATCTGCTGAGGACCAGTTCACTAAGCAGAACACAGATGGAGATCCAGCTACATTTAGCTTGTTAAATTTAGGCATCTTGCATTTGGCATTTAGCTTTCATTTTATCAGAATTATTGCACAGGGTGTGCTGTCTTTCTCTACTAAGGCACATGCCAGCATTCACTTTACTTCCATTAACATATCACTCTTAATCAAATCCAGTGTTCTGATGTCTCTGCATCTCTTCAATCTTGCCAATTATTAATGCTCTTCACATGAAAGTATTTTTGCCCTTCTTGGTATGCCAGATAGTTTTGCCTGAGTCCTTTGAGACCCTGAGGGGACACATCCCTTCTGGTGCGTTCCATCTGCTTGCTGAAATTTGCAGGTCTGCAGTCCATTTGCACTCCTCTGCCAGACCAAGCACTGGCAAGAGTCTTATCTTTAAGAAGAAAGCAGACTTTCCATGGCATTAACAGTAACACTGAGAAATTAAGGGTCTAGTTATGAAAGGCCAAACTTGACACTGCCCTTAATCCAATTAAAACTGCGTGAAATACTGTTGCTATTTTGCACTAAGTGATTAAGCAGTGCTTAGAAACTTGCATTAGGATGATCAAGAAATAATGATTAGGGTATGTCAGAAAGATCTTGGGTTTATAATCAGTTAAGGCTTAAAATCAATTAAGACCTATGAACGCAATTATCTTCAAGACCAGAATTCTTCATTTTCAAAAGACCAGTCCTGTGGTTTAAGCTTGTTATCACTTTGTAGCAGTCAATGTTAGTTGAGCAATATGAAGATCTTAATTACAAGCAGAAGTTTATACATGAAGAGATTAAAACGAAGTAAAAATTTGCTGCTTAACATATTTTATCAATTTTAAGGATTCTTTTAAAGCACTTGATCCCTGTTTCCTCAGGTCACTGTGTTTACAGATTTTTCAGAATTGTATCTTGATTTCTCATTTTGGGAGCCAGTTAATTTTTTTTTTAGGGATCCTTTTTTGATTTGTGTTTCACAATGCACAAAGCCACAGACCAATTTCTGACAGCATTTTCCCAAGTTGAAAGTACATTTTAATAACTGAACTCTACATACCCAATGGCAAGGAAGTTTGTGCAAATTCAATTTTACTCGACAAATATAACAAGGTTATAACTATGTGGAAATTACTTTAATGGATATAGATTAGGTGGTTTCAGACAGAAAGCTAGTCTGGAGGAAATCTACGTGGAGTTCAGTGGTGTTATAAATATTATATTGTTAAGAACAATAAAATTAATTTGCCGTTGCCCATATGAATTCAATTATTTCAATTCTTTGGAATTTGCTCCATGGGAATTAGCAAGATTAGGCCTTTTTATATTATTAGTTCAGTAAGAAGTTCCTTTCATTCTCTATTCCACATAGCTCCATCCCTTCCTTGCAGGTGCCATGATTCTTTGAGCTTTCAGGTCTTCAGATTTAACTCTTCAGGTTTAATTTCTCTCCCTGCATCTCATCTCCACAAATTTATCATCAGCACCCCTTGCCTAGTGATCAGGCTCACTTTTCATGTCAATCAAGGGATGTTCCCATGGTCAAGGCTCTGTGGCAGTGCAATTATGTCTCAGCTACAGAAGAGCCATTGCAGGAAAACCCAGTGGCTGTGTTATGGTGCATTTACCATGGTTTAGAGTAGGTCTGCCTGAGAGCTGTATGATTCAAATAGAGTTCCAGCCGTTGGCTCAGAGTAGTGTAGTGTTGTTCTCATTTTTTGTTCTTACAGAATTGACTTTGGTCACATTTAAACATATAAAAATGGTTGCCAGCGTTGTTTGCCATGGGTTCTTGCTAAAATCATGTAATTTCTTGTGCACAAGACTGCAGATGGGAGTGTCAAGTGTGGGAGGAAGATGTGGGAAACTAGAAGAGGATAATGACAGAGCTGGAAAATGAGATAAGGAAAAGAGTTTGGGAGGGCAAGAGGATGTTAGGGCAGTGAGCAGCTGCGAAAAACTGCATGGAGTAAGGCCAGAGAAGAAAGTAATAAGAAACTGGAGGGACCTTTAGCAGGATCAGGAAGATATACCATGAAAAGAACAGAAAGTGGATTTGCAGAAAGTGGAATTCTAATTGTAGATGCAATAAGAAGCAGATGCGGTTTCCTTTTCATGAAGGAAAATGTGTGCATGTGAGTCACTGAAAGCAAATTTGCAGGTAATTGTGACTCAGATCTGCAATCAAGGGAGTTAGTTTTCCCCAAGCTGAAGTTCTACCAGCTGCAGCATCCAATCATCTCTGCATGTGTCTTTAAAGTATTTGAAAGGCATTTCTGAAGATAGCTACGCTTACCTACATTGTATCAGGCCAGCAACATGCAGCCTCTAAGATCTCTTAGTAGGTCCAGCCTGTCCTTGCCATCACATTAGATGAGGATGTTAGATGGATCACGATGTTGGGTCCCCACAGCAGTAGAGGGGATTCACAACAATCTGGTTTTAACTCAGTTTGGATGTACAGGTCAGTGGAGACTATGCCAGGCACCACACCTCTTCCAGGACTGGCTGAATCAGGTACATCACAGACAAGGATCCTTCCTTCCCTCCCCTTTGCAGACCAGGCGGAGACATGATATCACTGCATTTCCTCGTGGCTCCCAGGTTGGACTCTGGGGATGATCTGCATCTGTCAAAGTCATAGAGAGGTGAGAAAGGCTGGCCTCAAACTGGCTGCCCAGTACAGACTAGCTGCCCAACTGTATGGTTAAAATTTGATGAGATAAATCTCAGTGTGTAATTTGCATTCACATTTATTTATTAATTAGAGAGTTTATTTCAGTTCATGGTAGCAACTGTATTAGGAAAAAGTGTAGGTTTGTTCCCTGTTGTGGCATCAGAAACAGATAGTCGAACATGGAATTGGTACTACGTTTAAATTTGTAGAAGATTAGATTGGATCTTTTCCAGAGATATGGCCATTTTTTTTTTAAATCTGCTTGGTACTTCTGAGTTATTGTCGAAGATCACAACTTCTATTCTTCCTGAAGGTATAACAGATGTCAAAACACAAATTATTGGGAAATCTGTTGGAATTATACGTATCAGATTGCTTGTGAAAGGTAATTTTTCTACAAAAAGATTAATTACTTACAGACCTGACTTCTGTATGAATTTGAATTTCTTTATTCTTACTAAAAGTTCTATAAATAAGAAATGCTGCTTTCTATTGTTATCTGTTGTACGAAACATGGGCCTCTTCTTAAAGCATGTCTTTCAGCCAAGTATTAATTCAACAGATATACTTGTCTTTCTGTTTTCAGAAGCTCTTTTAAGATTTGTGAAAGCAAGTAACCAGTCCCTTTATGGTCCCTTAATAGTCAATGGAGGAAAAATAGGCACTTTTATGATGCAATTCAGTTGCCCTGTTGTGGATACTTAGTTGGGAATGAGATAAATCACATCCTGTCATTGACTGTTTCTCTCCAAGGCAGTGTATGCTACTAGATCATAGACATTTGAGTATGAATCCACCCTTGTTCTGATGTTTATCTATCTATCTATCTATCTATCTATCTATCTATCTATCTATCTATCTATCTACATACCTACCTACCTACCTACCTACCTACCTACTGACCTACCTTTGCTCTGTGTGTGTACATATATATATATGCGCACATAACACATATATAAGTTGTCTCTTAGTTTAAATATATGGTCCAGTTTTGTAGTCATACTACTCCTGAAGCATAATTTCTTGGTAATCTCCTGAACTTTTGCTTCTTTTTTCTATGCAACACTATTACCAGGCTGAAATCCTTTATTTTCTTGGTTAGATGAAAAGCTTTCCTTTCATATGTCTTTACATAGGACCATCTCAGCCTCAGAGCAGGGAAGATGGAAAGAAGAGCAAGTCGGCTGCACAGCTACAAAGCTATGACCACATTGACTAGTAGGAGAGATTGAGGACTTTACTCAAGACTTCTGATGGGCAGATGGGAGGCAAAAGGCCTTCAGGATCAGCAAGCTAACAGCTAAACACTTGAATTTTTTCTTAGATTTAGATAAGAACTTCCACTGGAAAGCTAGTGTTACGTTTTTGAGCTGCTGTGTTCTACCAGCAGTGCAATCCTTGAAGTGAGCTTTGAAATCAGTGATCAGTTTTGTCTTCTATCCTCAGCTTCTAAGGCAAGATTTGAGGTGCTATAGGATGATGCTGATTTTTTCTGAATTCCTTTAGACTTTTATGACTGGTATTGGATTTGAAAGGTTTGCTATTTATAACAAATATTTGGGATATCTACTGTTCATATTTCTCTTGGCATTTGTATTGCATCTGTAGATAAAGGGCCAGTGTCCAAGGACACAGCATCTCTCTTTCTCCTCAGGCTATTCATTCAAAGATGTAGGGAGAAGAGAACCCAGACTAGGTATTTGTTTTCTTCATAAAGAAATCTGTTACCCAGACAAATAAATTAAATGTCGTTCTAATGAGTCTTTTTTTTTCCCCCTCCATCTTTTTAAGATGTTCCTATTCTTCCTCTTTTTCTCATATGTCCAAATGGGCAAATAATTAGTCTCCTCTGTCTCCTCTGCTGCAGTTCATTAACCATTGCTGAGCCATAAATTGAGATTCAACACCATGGTTTCCTTAAGTGAGAGCAGGCTGAGTCATTAAAAAACAACTGAATACACAATATGGTGGGATGTAACTTTCCAATTTTGTCACAGATAAAGACTCCTTTACCCAAATCATTAATGACTCATGCAGTATCCTTGATACCTGAAGACTTCATAGCCATTTTGTTTGCTGTTCTAAATATAATTAGTTGAGAGTGCTTACTTTCTTAATGTTTAGCATCTTAAATGAAATGTCTTACTGCTCTGGAAAAAAGAGCCTGCGGCACTGGTGTCTTCTCAGTTGCTAAAAGCAGCTCATCCAGAAAGCCTCTATTGCTCTTCCATTGCATCAGAAGCAGAAACTCTGCAATGAGTTCAGTCTGTCCAGCCAAACACAAAACCAGCAAAAGGCCAGCCTTTTGCCCCTATTATGCATTTGCAGCACCCAAGCAGTCACTGTCTGGTGCTGTCTATGATTTTGCACTTCAGTTAGTGCTCGTCCTCAGCAATGAACTTGTGGATCCACCAAATTTCATGCATTATACATGAGACTAAGTTGTCTGGCCCTCCTCAGTAACCCCTTCCACAATATTTCTGTCTCACTATGAGTGATGCCTTGCAATATCTCAATCTTTACTCCATTTGCCACATACATCAGGTCGGCATGTGTGTCATCTCCTGATCACTTGTGTCCAGTAAGTGACATCTCAGGGCCAAAGAGGCAATGATGTAGCAAAGCCTGGAAGAAACCTGTCTGGAAAAGCATCCTGAAGTTATGGAAAATTTAATCTTTTAAGCCCATTTCTACAAATTGAGCTCATCAGAGAAGGAAGTTGTTATTGTAGAAATTTTCTTTGGATGTTTTAAGTGATGTGTTGGTGTCTAAAACACCTTTTTTTTTTTTATATATATATTAGGCTCTGCATTCTTCACACCTATGTTTCCCTACCGTCTGGAGTGCTAAGCCTTTGTTCACCTTCCCTTTGCCTATAAGCAGGCAGGTAATCAAAAAAAGGTGCTAAAACCCCAGAGAAATGGAAACTGCCCAAAAGAGAGAAAACTGTTGGTTAGCTAGAGGCACTGAGGAGACCACGGAAAAGGCAAATTGGAGATAATCTATATCTATCTAGAGAGTCCTTGAATCCATACTTCCTTACCTGTTTGGGGGAAGAGATGTAATGTAGGTAGCTTCATTCAATCATACTGTTAGCAAGAAATAACAGGAAAAAGACAACATTTCTCTGTGCCTATTTAAAGCTCTAGGGTGAAGGAGTGCATGGAAAACTGGATGAAAAAACCCTTACATTTCTGAAAAAAAACTTACATTTCCAAAAAAACCCCAAAACAGTAGCTCTTGAGGCTCTCAGCTAACAGGAACAAGAGAAGGGACCTGAAGGGAGATGGAATTTGCTTCTGAAGAAACTGTTACGGAGATGGAAATGATCAGTGACTCCTCAGATATCATTCAGAATAACAGCTACTCCGTCCAACAGCACCACAGCCGTCCTAGTCCCAGCCCATTCGTGCTGCCTATTTTCTGCCCTTTTCAGGCCTCCTTTTCCCTTGGGGATTGGAAGGCTTGCTGCGACACCATGCTAAGGTTTGTAGGCAGAAAACCTATGCACAGCTTGAGGGACACAGAAACTTTGAATCAAGGAGCTGGTCTGGCACCTGGGAAAAAATTAGGAGGCATAACAGCAAATAGCATTTGGGAAAAAAGTCCTTCTTGAAGGTGCTCAGCGAGCTGTGAGATAGACAAGGGAATATCTTCCAAATGCATGGTGCTGGCATCTCTGTCGTCCAGCTGCTTGTGCTCATTCTTGTGCTGCGCATGAGACGCAAGTTCAGGTTTTCCCTGCATTCACAGTTCCTTTGAGCTACAGGGGCTGGGAGAAAAGAAATGCCTTCAGCCTGCCTTGCAAAATGAGCCTCACAAAGGCAGCTATTTTCAAGGTGCCATTCTGATGTCACTCAATTCCTCTCATGAAGTCATGGCTTAATGCTTGTTGCTATAGCAACCCGTTAGTCTTTTTTGCTGTTACTAATGCAGTGCAAATGCCTACAGTTGTGTCACTCTTGTGAAGTTCACCTTTAAAATATTCATTTAAATATCTCTCTCCTGTGCAATATCTCATTGGGACAAAGCACACAGCTTCACAGAAATATTATTTCTGAAGAAAAGACAGCTCCAAAGCATCCTGTGCTGTCTGAAGTAAAAAACAAGTAAACCAGAAGAAGGAGCATTCTTTGAGTGAACCAGAATTTTAGCTGAATGCTTTTCCCTTTTATGTTCAGTATTTCCAAAAGCTTTTTCAAGAGCTCATTTTATCCTTTTAGTTTCTGTTTTTAAAAGTCTCATTCTGTGTAGAGACATTCAAACTAAGCACCTTTGATTATTGTGGCCAGGCCTGCAGGCCATTTTGTAGCTGTATTTTTTTAGGAATGATGATAAAGAGCAAGTGCTCTAAGGAACAGCATTTGTCATTTTTGAATCAGTCCAAATAAGCATTAAACAGATGGAAATATCAAACAAATGTACAAAACAGTCTTATACCTTAATAAAAATACAGAGCGTGGCTTGTATCCGCATGCAGTCATATTCATGTAACACCAGTTTAGCTACGGGATTCATGAGTCAGTGTTTCTACTGTCAGGTTTCTGAAATGTGGGCTGACAGCGCTTAGCTTGGACATTACAATAGCACAACATCCAGAGTAAATGACTGCTGAAATGTTTTTCAGTCCTAGTTCAATATCTGAAAAAGAAGTAGTGGAAAAGCTGGTATTGCCACATCTGAGAATAAGACTTCTCAAATTGTTGTTTGTATGTCACTATTGCTTGAGCACGCTGTTCTTGCTCTCCTCTGTTTTGCTTCAGTTACATGATCTGACCTCAGTATTTTGTGATAAACTTTGTTAGCAGCATAACTTTTTTGGGAACTGGAGATCATGGTAAGATTTGTATGGCAAGGGAAGAGAAGTGAAGTACTCAAGAACCCACATGTCAATGATCTGAGCACAAAATAAATGATTGTCTGAGCTGAGTGCATTAGGTGCACGTTAGCCAAATCCTTCCCCAGATTACACGCCACACCCCAAAAAAGGCCCCTCCATGTCTGACTTTGATTGATTTATGGAATAGCTGGGGATGTGCAGCACTTCTTTGCTACTACCTTAGGAGGCATCAGGAGGATGCAAAATGCTGCAGTAGCCCCATGGCATCTTTGAAACATTTTACATCATTCTGGACTTGAGACTGCACAGCGATACTAGGAGAATTCATGAATAGATGTTTTCCTAAGTTAGGGGAGAGGAGGAAGGAGAATGGTGCCCAGCTTATAGTACAGCCTAGGCCTTGTTGGCTCTGTGGGATGGGCAGGAAGGGGGACTACAGAGAAGTCAGGAGCCTTGCTTCACTGTCAGAGGGACATATGACAGGGAGGAAAGGAGCTGGTAAATGGGGATGCTGAGTAATATGGTGTCAGTCTCTGTTGTGGAGCTGAGACAGGCTTACAACATTTTCAATGTGCTTCAGCTCTAAAAATCAGGAAGACGTCTGTGGCGTGACATAGGAGTGTTAAAAAGAGTGATGGTCAGTCACTGCAGTCCAGAATATATTTCCTATTTAGGTGCATGAGAAACCCTATTTGACCCCTTAATTTGCAGGTGCATATTAAAGCTGTATATATAGAAGAAGTGTCTGGTGAACAGTGTCCATGTCCATGATCAGCCCCTCAGTGTGTATAAGGCAGGCATTGGTCCAGGGGCTGGCTGCAGCAGTCAGGTTTCTTGCTTAAGGCATTTAATCAGCTTTCTCTGAATTAGCAGGCAGCTTCTCCTTCTACAACAGATGTCAAATTATGCCCAAATCAGCTATGCACTACCTGAAACTCTAGTAAAGACAGCAGTGTGAAAGTCCATGTGAAAGACTTCCATGACCTTTCTGTACCAGTGCCTCTGTGAAACCTGAACTTCAGTTTCTGAGGGCACAAACCCCACAAATAATCCTTCTGTTTGTAGCTCAGTCCTTACCAATTCTTGTCCTTCACAGTCATCAAAAAGAAACACTGAAAGGAGAATGATACCTCATCTCCATGTACCTGTTAAACTGAGCATACTAGTGCCTTCTCTCTCAGTTCCCTTCCATGTATTTGCAAGTATTGCTCCTTGTTTGATGAGTTTCTCCATTTGCTCTTCTCAGGTTGTCAAAACAGATTGTGACTCTCACAAACATATTGCAAGTAATTGCCAGATATTTTTATGTGCTGTACTTGAGCTGCAGTTTAATCACTGAAAATCCTTGTGAAATTTTGATTAAACTTTATTTCATGATGTTAAAAACCCCTGCTTGGACTTGGTAAGTTATAGTTTACATTCATGTTCCCATTCATGTCAACGGATACACTTAATACTCTGTAATATTAAAATCATATAGTTACAGAATCGTTTAGCTTGGAAAAGACTTTTGAGAATGTCAAGTGCAACTGCTAACCCAGCACTGCCAAGTCCACCACTAAACCATGTCCCTAAGCACCACATCTACACGTCTTTTACAAACCTTCAGGGGTGGTGACTCAAACCCTTCCTTGGGCAGCCTGTTCCAGTGCTTGACAACACTTTCATTGTAGGTTTTTTTCTGAATAGCCAATCTAAACATCCCTTGCTGCCACTTATAAAAGGTCAAAAACCAGGAAAGGTTTTCAGAACAATCTGCTTCATATTGCTACAATGTGCTATCAGGTGACTTAAGAAACCTTTAAAAGGCCTCTAACATATGTTATTTCTTCTGTACAGTGTATGTTGTGAATTAATATTCAGTCACAAAAGGGTGTCATGGTTAAACACGCAAACACGCATTTGTTGGTTTGTTTTGGGACTTTCTGCATGGTAAAAGTGTGATAAAAAGTGGTCACATTTGTATTTCTTACTATAGAAGATTTATTAATAGTTCTGATTTTACCTGTAGAAGGTGTTTCTTTCACACTAAATGTTATCTACCCAGGAATAAATGCATCATAGCTACCTTGAAAACTAGAAGTAAAATTTGGTGCTCCCATGTCAGTGAGGATTCGGCCGTGGATATCACCAAGAGTGAGCACAGACCAAAGGTTTGCATGCTGCTAGGGATTTTGGAATCAAAACGTAAATGGGCTGATACTTCAAGTTAGAGGATTTAGAAACCCAGGTTATCCCATCTTCTCATGTGCACACAGCTTCCTGGTTTCTTTCAGGCTGGGTGACTGATGGTAAAGAGGACTTGTTGCTGTTTTACAGTGAAAACATTGGTTAATTTCCCAACCCACAAAAGCTCCTTCTTTATCGCCTATTAACTTTCTTTAGTCCATGATACCAGGTTGTTAGTATTCACTAAATACTTTACCAAATGGAGTTGTCCCAGAGGCAGGCATGGTGAGGATGCTGCCCAATGTCTAACTGGTACACGAAAAGTTCTCTTTCACAGAACCCTGACTTCTGGTGGGCAGGTACCATTTCAAACCATTGACTATACACAAAAAGTATTCAAGTGGCTGTGTCCTCACTAGTCTTGAGTTATCTATAGACGGTTATTGTAAAAGAATTTGTGCAGTGATTGGAGGATATCTATAGAATATGGAAATCTTTGCACATGGAACACTACCTCCATAATAAGGCCTTCTTTTCTATAGAAACCTACACTGTGTAATAAGAGATAATAGCTCTCTACAGATTTTTTTAAAAATAAATTTTAATAATTATGCTCCTGCTTAAGAATTTAAAATAACTTGAAAATCTATAAAGTGGGGTCCTAGGCATTTTTTCAAGAGATAACATTCAATTCCCTGGGCTGCTGCATCTACATCCTTCAGCAGCCTGTATGATGTCTTTTTCTTCTCTAAAGGAAAGGTATTCCTGTTTTCCTCTTACATAGCAAAGTTCATTTTTCTACAATATGGGATTATCCTTTTTTGTAGATTATTTCTAGCCCTTTAGATATATTAACCTGCAAATATATTTCTCTTTGTTCTGGTAGCCAATGTTACTAACCTCTAAGACAATCCTTGCTCACTGATAATGAAAACTGTACTCCGATCGCTGAATTTTTAGGGAATTGCAGATGATCAAAAACTGTATCTGCCAAGCACATAACATGCTGCTTGTGTGGTCTATAAAATTATCAAATTCCTCTAAGATTAATCAACTGTCTTTAACAGAGACAAGAAAACTTATTTTACTATGAGAGAGTTACATTCCCAGTTAACAGAACTCTAAATAAAATCACTAGAGAAAAATAACAAAGCATAGTATGTCTTTTTTCTTTGTTTTTGGGTGTTTCAGATGGTTGGAAGCAACTAACAACTTTCACTCTCTTAGTCTTGATGTCCCTGGTGAGCTTTTAAAGTTACCTGTCTATGCTTTTGTTTTGCTGGAATTGCGCTGCTTTGCCAAACTTTCCTCCCGAACCTCCTCCAGTGGAAGTAGTCTCATGAAGGGACATGGGAAAGCTCGTTTCAAGTTGTCATCTTATACAGTTGCCCATGCCTGAAAGTGTCTGAATCAGGTTTTTTCCTTTCTCTCCAGTTCTTTGCACTGGAGGTTTCTCATCAACTTTTTTAAAGCCTTGATTGTCTGAGTCAAGAGCCCATTGGGTGCTGTGAATGAAGCATTCTGGGTTTTTCTGGAGGTGGAGATATCGCAACAGATGCAAGGCTTATTTCAAACTATCTAAATTATGCATTGAAATCAGTATTCACTGTATAAAATATTCATTATACATGGATCTTGCCAAACTCACATTTTTTAGTTTATATCTTCTTCTTAAAGATAGCATGTGACATAACAACAATTTGACACTTAGACCACTTTCTAAGTTACTCTCTCCCTCTCTGTTTCTTTCCTTTAAGTCCAAAAGAAGAGACAAGAAACCTTGAAATAGGTAATGTAGGATAACGAGTTTCTAGGGAGGATTCCAGTAGAGACTAAGCCCTGAAGCATTTAGACAAGGCTCTATCACAGAAAGCTATAAGCAGTCCATGAGCCACAGTTCAAAAAGCCCATCAGCTCTTTCCTTCTAACAACCCATAAAGTACATCTCTCACGCAATATAAGAGCATTTGCCTAACAGCATTTTTGTATCTTTATTAAAAGCGTGAATATGCTAAAGGGGTTCTCAGATGGTATAAATGCTATGTCATTTGGGCAGTAAGCAGCCTTTAGATGTTATGAAGGGGAATGATAAAAATGTAATTCAGCTTCTTTTGATATTCATTTATTTCTCTTCCTGCTTTTCCTTTGTGCTGTGCAGTTGACATCTAGATTGTTTACAGAAATTGAAAATCAAGTAAATGGATGACCTATCAGTGAAAAAAATGTTTCACCACAATTTTGGATTTACAGAAGAAGAAATTATCTGTTGTCTGTGAAAGTAAATATCCATTAAGGAGCTGTCTTGCACAGTGCTTTCTTTCGGATTTGGGAGAGATTCACTTTCATTGAACCATAGGATCATTCAGGTTGCAAAGGACCTCAGGAGGTTGCTAGTCCAGACTCTTCCTTAAGCAACATCAGCTAGAAGATCAGAACAGGCTGCTCAGGGCTTTATTCAATTAGAATCTTCTCAGAGTTTATTTTTCCTTGTTACATAGCAGTGGTGTTCTTCTAAAATACTGTGTGCGATAGAACAGTAATAGCTGTGTGGAACAGAACAACCTGCAGTTTCTTAGACTCCCTTTATAACATACACGTCAGCTTTCACAAGTGCCCTGGGCGTTGTTGGCTATCAGGTGTGACAGCTTGAAAGTTGCAGAATACCTCAGTTAATGTTAAGCGCTAATAGTATTATCATTGTAATGGTCAAAGAATGCAGGGAAGTAATGCTTGTAGGTAGAGGTAACACCTGCATTTAATGTCTTATTTGACCAAGAAACGCAGCTGAATAAAGTTCAGTTTCTGGTTGAGTCCCTTTTTCATCTTTACTTGAGGAGGTCAAAAGAAAAGAACTTCAAAAGTAGCAGTAATATTTGGTGAATGGAAGAGTATGGACTGAAGGAGGAAGGAAAGCAGATTTTTCTTTGGCAATGGAAAATTGCTTTAAAATCCTACATGGAAAATGCTGGAGAATGTAGATTCCCTGCAGGATTTATCAAATGTCTTTGACATTTTGAATTTTTTTAACTCTGGGTAGTCCCACTGGTTCTTCTGTAGAAAGATGAATACTAAAGCACAGTGAAATCAACGAATCATTGGGAAACCAGGAACCAAGACTGGAAACAGCAAAATGAATCCAGAAGAGAAATGGAATTGGGATGATCTTTGTTTCCTATTTTGTGTTTACAGAGTTTAATAAATGGAAGCTGTGTCATTTGGGAAAAATAACATTAAATGACATCAAATTTTACCCAGTCAGATCAAACATATGTAAATATAAGAAGCTTCAAGTTTCATTAACCCTACTCTTTTGCAGGATACACAGAGATCTCCTGTCTTCAAGTTGAAAGCAAAGGTAAAACTGTGGGAATGGTGACCATTTTTTAGCAGTGAAGGTGGCCATTTTAAGTTACTAGGCAAAGAACATGAAATTCTTCTCACTCTTTAGTCTTTGGTTCAGAAGAGCATCCATCTTGCATATATGCTATAGAGCAACTACAAGTTTAAATGTATGAAGGAATTACTGGATAAAGCACACCCCAATGGGAGTTGATAATGGGGTCTGATAGCCTGTTATCATGGCCAAACAATGAACTAGGGGCAGGATCTATCCAAGTGTTCTAGCCAGAAGCAGAATGAAACAAAGCCAAAGACAAGGCTGGGAAGAAGCTTCAACATGGCTCCAAAGTCCATCCGTACGGGTGCACCTACAGTATCATTCAGACAGGGACCCACAGCGGACATAGGGCTAGTCAGATGCAAGTGCAATAGGAATTATTTACAGTTGAGCAAAGGAGAACAAATACATCTTTATATCACAACAGTTAAATGCTTGTTTTTGTTTGAGTGTTGTTCCAGTATCAAACAGCCTTCATAAATAATCCACTAATATTGGTCTTTCATCATAAACTCACTTGCTTAATCCCATGTGGGCAGTGACAAATGGCAAGCTGTGCCTGACTCAACCATTTTTCTTGCACACTCTCATTATATGCATTTGGAATCAAACTGCTCTATACCCTGCTGAGTAACCTTTACAAAGCATGCTGCTTGTCGGGTAGGGTTCAAGGAAAGATCGAGCAATTCAGACTTTGCGTGAACAGAAGCCAGCCAATTCAACTGGATTGAACTTCCAAAGTAAGGCTAATAATTTTGGTACTGAAACACAAATAATTACTGTTATAATTGTTTCCCAGCATCCACAGGTGTGCTGGCTGCCTCTCAGCCTGAATGACAGAACCAGGACTCCTGGTTTAAAAAGCTCACAGTGTTCCTGCTTCTGCAAAGTTCACTGAAAGCCAGTGGGGATAATTTTCATAGATGCGTAAGTCTCCTTATGAAAGCTTTACATTTGTTCAGATGTCTGGGAAAACTTTTTCAAGGTTAAGATTAAGTTACCAAGACAAAGAACATACTTGCCATTTTTGAGTGATCTGGAATTTAAAGCAGCCCTCTTGTGTCCCATGAGAACATGAAAATGGTCATACTGGTTCAAAGGAAATACCCACATAGCCCAAAAGGGCCTGTCAGCAGATACCCAGGGAAGCATAAAAGCAGAATTCTGTGTGATATATCTTCTAGCTAGCTTATATATCTTCTATCAGATATATCTTCTATCTGCCAGCTTACCCTACTTCCACTAACTCCAGCTCAAAGGACTTCCTTCCTCTGCTGGTCCTGGCTTGTCTGTTTAGTAGTCTCCAAGTGATCTCTCTTTCATGTAATTCGCCAATTTCCCCTTAAAACCAGCATTTACCTGATATTTCCTTTCATTTTCTTTGCTTTTTTGACTTCTACCAAACGCTGAGCTGATGGCTTTAAGTAAATAGTTGCCATTTTCCAAGGCATCACTCCTGGATGGTTACACTGCTCAGAAACTGGGAAGTTTAGGTTGGATATGAGGAAAAACTTCTTTACTGTAAGGGTGGTGAGGCCCTGGAATGGGTTGCCCAGGGAAGTTGTGAATGCTCCATCCCTGGTGGTGTTCAAGGCCGGGTTGGTCAGAGCCTTGAGTGGCATGGTTTAGTGGGAGGTGTCCCTGCCCCTGGCAGGGTGGTTGGAACTAGATGATCTTAAGGTCCTTTCCAACCCTAACTATTCTATGATTCTATGATTTTATTTGTGAATCATTTGCCATCATATGCACCTTTTACATTCATCTCTATTGCACTTCATCTGGTATTTTACTGCCTCATCACTCATTTTCCTAAGGTCCATCTCTGGTCTGCCCTTGTTCTTGCTACCTTGAGCAGCTCTGCATGATCAACAAACCTTTCCAACACTCTGATCTTACTGCCATTGTTAATATGTGATGGAGTTGGTCTGGAGGGCTTTGGGGCTAGTGACTGCTTAGGTGTGCTCCTTTTATCACTCTTTCAGGTTCTTCCTGCACACAGGACTATCTTCTACTTCAAGCATGCTCCCTCATCTAAAACAAGCAAATTTTAAACCCAGAATTTTCTTCTTTTTTGGCTTTTCCACAAAATGAATTGGTATCTTTGTTTTTCATGTTTAAAACTGACTTTCATTTTGCCCAGAAGGCAAACGATATTACTTTCAAAAACAATATTTTGCTTTGTAGTTTCAGCATATGTATATTTCCATGTGTTCTCAGAAATATGTGTATGGAAATACTGAAATTAATATTTAATATGAATGCATTTGACTCTAGTCTCAGAAGACTGCAGTCTTTCAATAAACGTTATACTTTCAGATGTGGCTAATATCAGAAATGTAAGAGAAGAACTAAACTACCTGTTCAACTTTTTGCCTTTCCCATGATAATTTATTTTCACTTCATAGACGAAAGGGTGACTACAGGGACTAAACATGCTTTCCCTTTATGAAGATGAAGCATAATGGACAAATAAAGCATTGAATTGCTTCTCTTGTATTAACTACAGTTTTAATTTCTAGAAATGCAAGCAGATTGAGGGTCAATTTAATTTATAGTTTACCAATGCATGATTAGATTCAAGACAAGAGTCCATCCTTCTCCAAAATGCAATAATCTGTGTATTCCACTTTGTGACCACTGCTCAGCTGCATGCAGCAAGAAGTTTCTCTCCAGGAAGGTAAAAACCAAAACAAATTAACTTTCTTAAAAGCTCAGTAAATACTAAAGCCTGCCAAACATTACTGATCTCCTTATGCTCACCAGTGCTGCTTAAGAAAGGAGACACCATTATCATGCATTTTTTTCAATGAATGACAAGTTAATTCAACAAAGATAAACCAAGTTTGGATTAACAAGTTGCAGTCCCATTAATAAATATTTCATCTCTTGTCATGACCTATTATAAATTACATCTTATTATAAAATTCATATCCACGCAACTTTCCGGCAAAGGCTATGGACTTTATTATACCAATCAATTAATTTGTACTCATTACTTCACAGAGTTGTAAACATTCCTTCTTAGACTTTCTGCATCAAGATTTGGACTACACTAGCAGCCACCATGTCTAGCCTTGCAAATGCTCCCCAAATGTCTCAGACTTCTGAAGTCAGAGACTTCTAACATGTTCTGGCTAACCCTCATTTAGTAGTTTTAAAGCTTATGTAAGTTTAAACCTTGGAAGGTGTCACACTTCATCAGACAACAAAGAAAAAGTATTCCAAAATGAACAGGCCGTGGTCCAGTACAAAGACTGGAAACATATAAACTGAAGACCAAGATTTAAATGTGATCAGACATCTGTGTGTCCTATGATTCCTAATACCAGTATTGCAAAAACGTCATAAGAACAGTTTCTCACAGTGTGTGTTAATGTTTTAATTTAGGAATTATCTCTACTAAAATATGAGACCCTGCTTCGGAAATATCACTGCAAATCTTTGAAGGAAGAAACTTGATGAAAGAGTTATATATAAATTGTACAATGGGTAAATTTTGTTCTCTCAAGACACTGTTCACTGCTTCTGCCTTTATTTTAGTTAGCCGCCTAAATACATATTTTATCCTAAAGTTATGCTTTGCATTTAGCTAGATGTTTGGTGATGGTAAAATGAAATACTTGTGTATGTAATTACATACATTACATGGAGCCTTAGCTTTTTAACTCTTCAAGTTTCCTTACATGCTCATGTCTACTCACAAGAAGATAATCTGTCTTCGACCACTCAGTCTTTACTCTCTCCATTAGACAGGCAGAGGGCACCTGCCTGTGGTGACAGCACCTCCTGCGTAACCAGGATTGGGGAAGCACAGCAGTAGTGTGTCCCTCAACATCTGCTTAGACACTGCTACTGTATTTGGCATCCAATGTCAGCATTGCCAAGAAAAATGAATGTGTGAAGCTTCTTCCACATGGATTGGAGATGATGTGATCAGTAAATATTGATGTACAAAACTGTATGAAAGACCAAAGATGGTTCTGCATGCTAGATCAAATTCTTCCATGATAGTCAGTAAGTTCAAGCGAAGCATATGAATGATCATAGTTGAAGACCTGATGTGACAAGAAAAAATAAATTTAGATAATGCATATTAGATGATATAATGTAAATTAAGATGGTATAAGATAGGATTAAGCAAGGAGCTCTCCTGCATTCATAGCTATAAATAATGCATGATTAGATTATTGTAAAATTATCATATTACAACATTTCAGTTATTTTATGTGAGTCAATCTCTAGCACTTCGGGCTGATGTAGCCTTTTGCTCTTTTGAGCAATTCTCCAGCTTCTGCCTGGAAAAGGCAGCTTCATGCACAGGCGCTGTGTTAGTGCTGTCTCTTGGGAGAGGAACAGGGAAGGAGGTGGGCAGCAGGCTGACAGGGCAAAAGTATGTGCATTTCTCTCCAGACTAAGCAGAAAGGACGCCGGGGAAGGAAATGAACAGGCAGAGGGAGAAGTGATGGTAAATTCAAGCTATGGGAGTGAACGGCTGCTAGATGCTCTGAACTCATCTCAATTTGGAAATGCCACTGAATCCTCATTTCTGTGATGATCCTTGTACAGCCAGGCAAGTCTGCCCTAAGGAGTGTCTGAAACCACAGCTGTGGCTTAAAATGGCATTTGGGGATTGAAGAAAGACGAATAACCCCTCAGTCATGGCACTAAGCTTTCCCTGTAGAATGTGAGACCCCACCTGGCCCAGGCACTGTTTGGGCTGACCACATCTGTCAAACAACTTGTGCTTTCTTCCCAAAAGATTTCTGCCTATGGGGACAAGCAAGGGGGCTTTTCCAGGCCTGGCTTGGCTTGGCTTGCAGTACTGCTCAGGTGAAACCTGCCTCGCCATTCCCACTCCCCAGAGCTCCACAGGCAGCATCCCCTTCTGAGCTTACCGACTGGGTCCTCACTGCTCAAACCAGGCAGAAGGAACAGGCTGCAGGAGAAACCTTAGCTGGGATGGGGAGCTGCAACTGCACTGCATTTGCATCCCACATTGCTCCAGGGGTGCAAACCATTCCCCAGACTGGAACTGCAGGTCTGTGAGGCTTCGCAGAGAAATTGTAAGGATTCAGTGGCATTTCTATACTGAGATAAGGTCAGATTATCTCGAGACTGATCAGCCCATAATGTGAAACACTGCAGTTTGCTCTAATTCCCTTGCCTTTATGGCTGGAGTTAATAATTTCCTGAGGTCCCCATACGGTGCAGGTATCTAATATAAATCAGAAAATAATTAAATGCATCAGAAATCCTTCAATTCCCTCTGGTGTTAGTTTATCCTTCCATAAACCTGCTGTTTAAAAAAAACCCTTTTTGTGTCTTTCCGTAAATCGTAGAGGAAAAACTTGCATTGTCTTTCTAGCTAGAAGCACCATAGTTCTGCAATGCGGCAGCATAGATGGCAAGGAAGAATGCTAGAAGTAGACCAAGAGTGAGCTCAAATTGATAAAAAGAGCTAAATGTAATTGCAATTTACTTGTAAAGTGCTTATTCCTTTGGAAGTTATTTTATGCACAAATGCTGTAAATAACTCCTGTCTAGTGTAAGTGAAAAACCATAAGACTAAACTTCTTTTGGCTGTCATATTGCAAATTTATACATGGTCACTGCAATGCTGTAGTCAGTTTCTCCCATACCTTCATTTACTTTAAAATGCTTTTTTGTATGATACAGAGAAATCAAATATAAACATCTGGGGAACAGCTTAGTATTCTTTGTTGCTTGCAGTCTGGCCCAGGGGTGCCACTCGGAGCTTCAGGCTCCTGTGATGCTAAGTGTCACATGCGCGTGCGAACAGTGACAAATTGGTTTCTGCCCAAGGAACATAGAGAGTGTTGAACAAAAAAAAGAGAGGCTGTCTCCTCATTGTACATTTACATAGTACTGATCTGTCAAGTCTCTTGAATCTGGGACAGGTTCCCGCAGCTGGCTCTTTCTCCAGGCTCCCCCATGGCTATGCACCGTATTGCCTGTTTGCAGAGCTGCACCCCAGTATCTCTGCTGCAATCTGCCCCCCATTGGTTTGTAGTCTAACTCATGTGAGGTACAGGAATGAAAGAAAGGCCTCAGAGTTGTGCAAAGATCAACAGCTTGCTGCCTGATGGAGACCTGCCCTCAAAGACAGATGGGGTTCAAGGTGATGCTCCACAGAGCCAGCCCCACCATCATGCTGCTGCCTGTGCTGCTATGGTGTGGCCTGATGCAGAGGGCTGCATGTACACTAAAAGGAATGAATCAAGAGATCTCTGCTCAAGAGCATAGGAGAGGAGATGTCTTGAAAGACACAAAATACTCACAAAGGTTGTTGGATTGTGACCAGCAGGTTGAAGGAGGTGATCCTGCCCCTCTACTCTGCTCTTGTGAGACCTCACTTGGAGTATTGTGTGCAGTTCTGGTGTCCTCAACATAAAAAGGACATGGAACTATTGGAACAAGTCCAAAGGAGGACCACGAGGATGATCAGGGGATTGGAGCACCTCCCATATAGGCTGAGAAAGTTGGGGCTGTTCAGCCTGGAGAAGGGAAGGCTGCTTGGAGACCTCATAGCAGCCTTCCAGTATCTGAAGGGGGCATAAAAGGATGCAGGGGTAGGACTCTTCATCAGGGACTGTAGTGATAGGACAAGGGGTAACAGGTTCAAACTTACACAGAGGAAGTTTAGATTGGATATGAGGAAGAAATTCTTTACTGTAAGGGTGGTGAGGCACTGGAATGGGTTGCCTGGGGAAGCTGTGAATGCTCCATCGCTGGCGGTGTTCAAGGCCGGGTTGGACAGAGCCTTGGGTGACATGGTTTAGTGGGACGTGTCCCTGCCCGTGGCAAGGGGGTTGGAACTAGATGATCTTAAGGTCCTTTCCAACCGTAGCTATTCTATGAGTTTATAATTCCATGATCTTGAGGATAAACACTCAATGTGAAAGCATGTTTATTTGTTTTGTAAAGCTACTGGAGGTAAATTTATACTTCAGGGACTGGATGTTAATATCCAGTACATCACAAGTGGATTATTGCCGCTTATCATTACTTGTTTCATGAATGGTTACAGACTCCTTTGAAATCCCCAGATGACTCCTGAGAAGCAAACAAGCAGACATTGTTCTGTATTGCAAAAACCTTTAGTTTCTAAGACATCAGGTGTTTGGTACTGACCTTGCTGCTGAACCTGAGGCAAAGCTACCTGGGGCAGTTGTAGACTGTCAGGGTGGATCTGCAGCCTGGCAGATTTTTTTTTTTTTTTAGCTTGTCCTATTTCTAATTATTTATGTATTTTTTGCTTTCCAGATTTCTGTTTCAGTTATCTCAGTTCTATGTCTGGTGTTGCATGGGCCAGGGAGTGAGGGGTCACTTCTACTTGCCCCAACTATGTTTGAAAGAAAATCTCTCCGACTTTAAAGGAGAAAGAGAGTGTAGAACTAACCCCCTTGAGGCTATTGGATTAATAGATTTCTAAAGCAGGACTAGGAGAAGATGGGAAAAAAAGACGGATCAGCATCCAGCGAATAAATAGGATAAACTGATTTCTGGAGGTGACTTTTTTCTCTTCTCTGTTTCTGGCTGTCAGGGAGCAGCAAGGGCAGGCTACTCTGCAGGGAGTGGTAGCTGGGAGCCAAGGACAATGCGAGGCTGGCACAGCAGCAACCTCACTGACTACAGGCATCAAAGCAAGGTGAGCAGATTGGGTCAGATGAGAGTCCAGTGAGAACCAGCAAGTCCTCAGCAGGTGCCAGTTAAGCCAGGAAGCCAAGTCTACAGGTTCAGATCAGAGGAACATGAGAATGGATGCAGACATACCTGTGACGGAGGCGCAATGACTCTGTTAAGGACAAAGTGCAAGATTTTCAGTTTAGAAGAATCCACAGATGTTGGGAGGGCATCTGCAGATAGTTCCTCCAGCTCTTTCATTCCAGACCACTGGCTACTCTCTCTCATCTCACCCTGGCCCCAGGTAACCAAACCCCTTGGATGGCCTTCAGATTAACAGCCCAAATCCAAATGATTGTCCTGGGGTGCAGGTTTTGCTGTGGGCCAGCAGAAATGCCCAAGGAAGCCCTATCTCACTGCTGCCAAAGCCTGGTGGTAAACCCTGGTACCACGGATTAGGTGCAAGCTGAAAGGAAGGCAGATGATGGTATCACCTGACAAGTTCTTGTGGGTTTTTATTGCTTCAATCACACATTCAAAGGCATGACTCAGTTGTGTAAAATATGCACCGTTTAAGTCTACTGACCAAAATTTTCATTAGTATGAAATACTGCTTCCCTCTGCATTCACTGGAACTGCAATACATTATGAAGATCTGGTTTATATACTGTTTGAAGGCTCCACTGGTTGCAGCTGCAAACTGGCTTCACTGTAAAAAGGCGCTGATCTTTAAAAAAGAGAGATCTTCCCTGTGGGAAAAAATCCCCAAAACAAGCTAACAAACACAGCACTTCCAGAAAATATATTTAGGCAAAGCTTGCTTCATCTGTACCTATGCAAACCACAAATTGCTAAATAAAATGTCAGGAATGTCAACAAAAGATTTCACTCCGAGCTATTTGATGGCATTTTGGATTGACTGAATGGCGCCCTCTGGGGCTCTAATTCTAAAATACAATGCAGGTACTCTGAAGTAAAACAGTTTTAGAAATATGGATGGAGAGAAAATGCAGAGCTCTACAGATTACAGTACAATATCTCCCCCAATCAGCCCAGCCATGCTGATCCTGACATTTACTGTACTGCTTTTATCTGAAGAAACAGCATCCTGCAGCACCTGCAAATAGGTCTAGTGGAATGCAAAAGATTATATTTCTAAGGTGCAGAAGGTGCAGAATTAATGCTTGGATGTGCATTTTAAAGACCATTATTTTGGACAGACCTCTGCTTTCAGACTGAGAGTCTGAGTGTCTCTTTTGATTATGACAACCCTCTATCCTATCTGTATATCTCTCTAGGCAGCTTTCACACGCTATTTATGGAGTGCATACATTACTTGGGACCTCATCAATAATAAAGAATCCAACAATTTAAACTGAAAATGTGGTATTTTTTCCATTTTATGTGCCAGGATACTGCAACATTCCTGCACTGTAAAGGGCATGAGTGAAATTTGACCGTCACTAAAGGCAATTAGAACTCAAATTGAGGGAGGGGCGTAGTTGCTCTGCCTCAGGACCTTATTGTGCTGAAATAGAAATGCTCAAGGCTGGAATGCACAGAGCACCAGGCTGGGTTGTGAAGGCTGGAAATACCATTACTCAGGTCAGAGAAGGGAGTAGCCCTACCCAGAGCCCTTGGAGAAGGTTGTCTGAGGAAGGAGGACATCCCAGTGGGGATGGATGCTCAAGAAGGCATGTATCTGAAGTGATGCTGTTTTCTGCATGAGTAGCTAATCCCTGAAGGTCTTTCAAAAGACTAGCTTGACCATTGGCTCGACTTCACTCTCCCAATGCACAGTCATCCCTGTCATGGGGAAACTGCTGAGGAAAACACACAGAAAAGGTACATATTAAGGAATCCTTTCTAAAGAGTATTTAACCTTTGCTGGACCCCCACAAACACTCCTGGTTTTTCTTTCCCTACAAGGGTATCTTTCTTTAAGATAACCTCTGCAGTTTAACTGAGAAGGTAAATCAATAGACCAATGTTGTATAAAAGCTCCTTTACCATTTCTTATCATGAAGGCTTTGGTGTTGATGGGTAGCTGAAGGGCTTCTTGCATCCACATTTGTATTGCAGCACCACACTTGTTTTGCAGCATCTGCAATGCACCTGCAGGTGTTTTAGGATGTCTTCCTTACAGGTCCTTCATGTGCTGCACTTTAGTGAGAGCTGAGCCACCAGTGCTCTTGAGAGTGGATGCTCTCTTCCACCCTTTCCCAAGCTGGTGGCTGGGACCTCAGCTAAGCATCCAGTGTGCAAGTAATGATGGGCTCTAAGCTAGTAAATGCTTTCATGGAGGACTGTGGTCACTGGCACTTTTTGGCATGTCCCCTTGTTCTGGGTTCAGCTTAAACCATGACAACCCTGCATAAGATTTTTCCTCTTGCTGCAACTTTCTAGTCTGTACTTGGCACCTGGACCTGGAAGTTTCATTGGCATCAGCTCCACCTACTTTTCATGCCAGATGACCACATCCTCTCTAATTTTATGTCCTTAGTGGGACAAAGATTTTGAGCTATGACCTGTTTACCTTTGACACCACATGGCGCCTTTTAGAGTAGCTTCTGTGAACTGTACAGGGAAATACAAGTCTCACAGCTGGTGTTAGCCGTGTGTAGGAATTTAACATTTTTTTTTTCTTCTACTTCTTTCTGTCCACTTTTCCTTTTCCATCCTTTGTGAGGGAGTGTGGTTCCCCTTGTGTGCTTTGCAGGAGTACAAATGGAACAATTTGCTGGTGAAGAGGTGATGAAACCATTGAATGTCATTATTATCTTTAATGGAACTATGAAGATAAAACTATATGAGCCTTATTATCTGGCATTGTATGCACAGAATGTATTAACATAATTGCAGTGGACTATGGTTATTGCATCAAAAGTATTCAGTGGGAATATTAATGAATTGAACAGTATAATCAAAAAGAAGGATGGAAATATCATAACATCAAAAATTTATGTTTCATATTTTAAAGAGAAACTCATCCCTCTGAGCATGTGTCTAGAAACATTCTAATTAAGTCCAGCAAGTTTTAATACCTGCCCTTTATTTCACCCTTTTCAGGCAACACAAGGAGAATTGTAAAACTTTTGAAGTATAAAAGATAAAAAATGTGACATTTCTTGCAGCAAAGAACAAAAGAAGGTCATTTAGAGAAACACCTCTATGCATTCCTCTGACATGCAATTCTAGGAATTATGCTGTTTTCTTTAAGGTAAATCTCCTTGGAAGAAACAGAGTAACCCTTGGGGAATGTACTATATGCCAGAAATTTGTGATTCTACATTGTCCCTGTGCTCATTTCAACCAATCAGCCCATGAGGGCCCTTAAAATACTCTAATGAGTGATTAGATGAAAAAGCATTTTTCAGTTTTCTTTTTTTTCCTACCTCCTGCTCCTTCAGTGATTTTGAAGATAGAGATTTATGATTCCATTTTGAAATGAAATTTGCAAGCCTATAAAAATAATTCTTAAAACAAATACTGCTTCTTGCTCCTTCCTTCCCCAAAAGTCACTGTTTGTCCACCACAGTGGCTCACGAGGCTTGGCTGGATATGTTTTCAGCTAGTCATGCCATGACCCTTTTTTGTCACATGTCATCATCAAAAATCTTCTGCAGAGGTCATTTAGGCCTCTTCATTCTTCCTATTGGAATATACATGGTCTTTCTCCCAGGTGCGTGAACTCATCCTAGCCCTGACTATGCCCCAGGTGAACCTCCAGACAAGTTGCTGTGAATCATAATGCCTATATTCAAATGCGTGGTGGGTTACCACTGACCAGACTGTGGTGATTTATGTAGGAACTCTGAAATACTTGACTTTCTAGTAGAGCCTTATTTCCAATTGCAGTGAGTACACTTCTGTGTTGTATTTACAGGTCTCAGAAATGTGAAATAGTTGTGTCACATCTGAAGATTCTGGAGATTGGACATGAGGAAGAAATTCTTTACTGTAAGGGTGGTGAGGTACTGGAATGGGCTGCCCAGGGAAGTTGTGAATGCTCCATCACTGGCAGTGTTCAAGGCCAGGTTGGGCATAGCCTTGGGTGGCATGGTTTAGTGGGAGGTGTCCCTGCCCATGGCAGGGGGGTTGGAACTAGATGATCTTAAGGTCCTTTCCAACCCTAACTGTTCTATGATTCTATGATTATATCTTGTAATGTGCAAGTCCTCCTACAGGTTCAATGCATTGTCTCCAGTTTTTCTATTTCATTATTTTCTTCCTGTGATGCAATTACTGCTGAAATGACAGGATGGCATATTTTGAATGCATACTTTACAAACTGAGATGTATCTGTGCCGTCACTGGCACCAACACAGTGAAAGCTGTGTTTGGAATTAAGTGATGATTCAGAACACACCAATGATTTTCAATTTGCTAACTGATGACTTGCTCAGTTACAAAACTCTGTCTGAGAGACCTTTGTGCTTCCTGGATGAAACTAAAATTTTAAATGGTGCTTTTAAATGCCAAAACAATGAATATCTGTTATGATATAACAGCAGCATAGACTCAGTAGAGTGCTAAGTGTTATCCACAGCCTGTAGATGTGTTTGGCTTTACAGAGTGTGTCTGGGGCAGATTCTCTCTCTTGTGTGCTTACATTACACATGGTCCATAAATACCAGGGGCAATGATCCACCACTGTGATGGAAGAGGAACTCCTGGGATATAGGCACAAAAAAAAGAGCTGTATTGAACACAAAATATGTTGGAAGGAACTCCATTCACAGATGAAGGATTAAGAAGTAAAGTCAGAGAAAGAAATAACACCAAGACTGAGAAGAGCATCAACAAAAATGTATCTTCTATGTTCTGCTAGTTAGAATTTGGGCATAATAACCTGATTTCGTGTGATAGAAAGCACCTATTATTTTCTCTCTGAGCTGTGATTATAAGCATGAATGAGAAGATTTATTTTAAGGGCTTTTGATTGATTGGGCTGGGGGTGGGAGGATGTGCAACCTGTTTTAGAGAGTGAGATGCAAAACTGATACAGTTATTAATAAACATTTGTGGTTGCATAAGCTCAGAGCAGTAGCTGCTGGCATGAAGACCACTCTGTGCAAGGTGCTGTACTAACGTACAGGGACTGACAGCCCTTGCTTTGAAGAACTGACCTCAGGAAAGAGGTTTCCACTTCTTCTGTTTCTCTACTTTGAGCTTAAGTTGCCCAGTTGGGCAGCTAGGTGCCTTCTCCATGATCACAGGTGTCTAACCCTCTGTCATGGGTTCAGCAGCAGCAGTCATTTTTTCTCCTTCTTGGTAGCTGGTGTAGCACTGTGTTTTTGATTTTGGGCCTGCGAACAGCGCTGATAACACCAGTGTTTCAGTTACTGCTTAGTGATGTTTTGGTCTGGCCAAGGACTTTCTGAGTTTCATGCTCTGCCAGGGAGGAGGGGAGCCGGGAGGAGGCAGAGACAGGACACCTGACCCAAACTGACCAAGGAGCTATTCCATGCCACAGCACGTCATGCCCAGGATGTAAAACTGGGGGGGGCAGGAACCCGGAAGAGTTGAGTTCACAGCTCGGTCATCGAGTGGTGAGCAATTGTATCCTCTTTCCTTGTATTTCCCTGATCATTTTGTGGGTGGTGGTGGCAGTGGTGGTTTGTGTTATACCGTGGCTGCTGAACTCCTATGCCCAGTTTACAGGATCCTGTGTTTAAGGATTCATATAGATGTAAGATCTCTTAATATTTCGCATGGGGGCAGAACATGCCCACACCATGAGTGGAAACCCTGCCAGAACAGGGATTGTGCTTTTGGTGTTTCTTGCTCCAAGTTAGCTTCAGGCCAGGTGGTTGTGGTGTCTTGGCTTTGGGCATTGAGGTTGACTTGCGCAAGACAGAAGAGATGCTTTCTCCTGCTGCACAGGCCCTCTCAGTGCACGGAAGACCAGCACTCCCAAACAGACTCTCCACACCACTTTTTGCGGAGGACACTGTACTCTGGTCCCTTTGGAGGGGACATGCAGTGCAGACAAATCCTGCTCCCATCCTGGGCTCCTGCAGCCTGGCCTTGTCTGAAGCACATCTATAGTTTAGATTTTTTTATTTATTTATTTATCTATTTAAGGTTGGGCTTCTGTGAATCTGCTGGGAAAGAGAGACTCTAAAATGAGCTGCTGAACCTTTTCACACACTTCTTTGTAGCCTTACACCCGTGAAAATAAATCCTAGGGACACAAGTACCTTACAATATACAAACTCACCCTCTGAGCTCCAGTAAGTCTATTCTTCCACTGCAGTGCAGTACTGTAAAATCAGAATATATTTCTTATCTTCAAAGCAATACTCTTCTGTGCTGAAGCACCTTCTATTTCCCAGCAATCCCTCTTCTTTCACTGCTTTTGTTTTTAATTGACTGTCTTTTGGCAGTCAGAAGCAAATCGAAGCCATGGAAGTGAAAAAAAAATCCAAACCAAAAGCACCACCCCACACATTGATTTGTGTCTGGTTGAGGTGAGATACTTGCCACCTCCTAAGAGGACTTTTTTATTTTTCCTGAGACTTTGTGATAAAACACGCTCTGAAGTTGTGCTCTACATTTAAATTTTTTTTTGTCTTTTTAGCTCAACGTGTCTTGAGGAGATTAAACAGAGTATCTGAGAGTGAAAAATCCAGTGCCAGTCACTGATAGAAGAACGTGATATGTCTCCAGTTAGTCCCCTTAATCCCTGACAGGTTTATTCCTACAGGTAAGTTTTTCTCGTTACCATTTAGGATGCTGAAACAGAAGTTGGTTTTATCTCAGCATGTAAGATAAAACCTAAACCTTCTGTCTTTCTTTATCTCAGACTGTTCAGTTTTAACTTAAAAACAAGAAAAAGTGTAGGACAATGAATAAGAAGTGGCACACTGATATCCCTGGTTGTCAGCTGAGTGGTTCTGGCTGATGCTTTTGGGCAGGACAGGGGTGCTCTGTGGCTTGCCCCTATGCTGGGCTGAGATTATGGCTGTGCCAGGCTGGGAGAGCAGGCATAGTGGTGTGAGTGGTGCTGTGGGTGCCAGTGGTGAAAGGGGCTGCAGCTACCACTTCTGACTTCAGAGAGGAGGAGGGCTTGAAGAGCACTTTTTCTTTATGTCCTTCTGTAGGTAACAATGGTGTTCCATTTTCTCATCTTGGCTTTTCTTTTTAAAATCACTTTTATCTCCTTGAATGCATGATTTCTATGACAGCTCTGGACAGCCTTCACCTCCATGGGCTCTGTTTGCTGTTTTCTCACTTCTTCCAGTCAATGGCAGGTTGGACAGATGAGGGACTGCATAGTCTATCACACAGTTTACATCTTTAAACTAAGGTTAGCCTCAAAAAGGCAAGAAAAGAAGAAATAAGTTGAGCTGCACAATGGAAGCTGCAGAACTTCCCTTAATTAAATGCTCATTTCCCTGACAATGCCCTAAAGCAGAACTATATGGAAAAAATAGGAACAGAACAAGCACATATTTCCTCTGAGAATTTCTAGCCTTCATCCTGCACTGTCAAAAGATTTTTGAGCCTGCACTGCCTTTATGTATTTCTCCTCAGTGCATAGTATATGCCAGTGACTGTAAGGCTGAGGTGGAAATGTTCTCTCCTAAAGAATCCCTGCACAGCTTAGCTCAGGCATTACGTCTTCTTGTATCTTTCTACTGCAGCTTACGGAGAGTGGCAAAGGCAGTGATTAACATCCTCAGCCATTTCGCAAGTAAGAAGAGAGAACATGATTTGAATCACTTGCACGATGCTTCTATTTCCATAAAGTTAATGTAAGCCTTTCAGTGTTAAATATGGAAGGTAAATTGTTGCTGCCTCTAATCTAAGGTATTGCTTGGGCTGCCATTGCAAGGAAGGGAAAACTTTTAACAGCAGCAGTTGTGAGTGATTAGTGAGTCCCCAGCTTTTAAAATCACAGCACGACAATCTGACAGAATGCAGGAATTAGGCACTTGGTACCTAATGCGTCTCATGTCTCTCATTTCCTCTCTGGTATCAATTTAGATTTGGCATTTTTTTGGCATTTTACCAGTGACAGCAGAAAAGAGTTAGAATATAGGTTTGAAGTGGTTCCTTATAAACTCCATGTGATGGTGCTTGTTTGATTTATTGGGGGATTTTGGGTTTGGTTCTTTTTTTTTTTTTTTTTTTTTTGGTTAGTTGGTTTGCTCGGTTCCTTTCCTTTCCTTTCCTTTCCTTTCCTTTCCTTTCCTTTCCTTTCCTTTCCTTTCCTTTCCTTTCCTTTCCTCTCCCCTCTTCTCCCCTCCTCTCCCCTCCCCTCCCCTCCCCTCCCCTCCCCTCCCCTCCCCTCCCCTCCCCTCCCCTCCCCTCCCCTCCTCTCCTCTCCTCTCCTCTCCTCTCCTCTCCTCTCCTCTCCTCTCCTCTCCTCTCCTCTCCTCTCCTCTCCTCTCCTCTCCTCTCCTCTCCTCTCCTCTCCTCTCCTCTCCTCTCCTCTCCCCTCCCCTCCCCTCCCCTCCCCTCCCCTTTTTTTTCTCTTCTCTAGAAGAAATACAGATTTGTTCACCTCAGGATTGTGCATGAATTTAATTAATTGTTTTGGCTAGAAAAAGGTTTTTTAGCAATCAGATTGTTCATACTGGAGCTTTGTGCTTCTGACCTTGGTTCTAACCATGTGTTTCCCCCTGCATTTCACTAGACACAGAATGACACAGAATCACCTAAAATGTACCAGATGTGGATTCTTTCTTTTTTCTTTTTTTTATCTTTTTCTCAGAGGATGTCTTCCTAGAGAGTGGCAATCACGGCCTTTCTGTCAAACACCGCTTCTGACCCAGTCAGTGGATGAGAGATATAGCTGACTGCATCTCTGGATGCAACTAAAGCCTCGGTCTGTTATCAGCATTATTCTCAGACTAAAGCCAAAACACAGCACTGCACCAGCTACTAGGGAGAAAATTAACTCTACCCCAGCCAAAACCATAACACTGCTTCTCACTGGATGAAGGATGTTGATCACCTGTGCACCCTCACACTCCAAAGTCTGGGTACCTTGCTTAGACCAGTTTGCTTGTTGGACACTTTGTCCTCTGCAGTTGTTGCCTTAGCCCTCACAAATGGATCACCATTCAATCTAATTCCCATGAAGACTTTGTTCTTGATAATCCTAATGGATCTTTTTTTCCACAGTCTCACTTCTCTCATGGTAGGAAAGTCTCCTAACTGCCAAACTGCATATACGACCCACGGGTGCCCACCCTTCGTACTTGTGCATGCATGTTTTCTGTTAGCTCTTCTCTGTTAATTGCCCAGCTATGCTTTTGCAGTAAATACCTTATTTCAGCCTAAGTAAGCTAAACTGTTAAGTTTCATCTGTAAAAGAAGCTCGTCTTTAGTCTAGTCATCTCAGTTATCCTTTATTCATCTTTTTGAATATACGTGACTGGAATACTACATGGTCTTCAAGATAAGGTAGTTTCACTGCAAGAATCATTTTGTACTGTTTGACACTAAACAAAAACTTTCAGCTTTTATGTCACTTCAAAAAATCTTTTGCTGTTGTTTTTTTGATTTCTGATAACTTTTTTTCCTAATTGGATAGGCCTTTCCAGAAACTGTTTTTGAGTCTTTTGTTTTGGCACCTGTATTCATAAAACAATTATTATCCTGCTAGATGTTTTCAGATGTTGTTTACTTAGTCACTGTATTTACAAGTATTTTTAAAACCTTAAAATGCTTCTGTTTTCTGCTGATGTAGCCTTCCCGCAGTGCTAAAATGCCAATTAGGCCAGAATCCATGGCCTATCAATCTAAATGGGAGAGACACCTTAGTACGCATGAAGATGTAGGTCCCTGTCATGATGCCAGTTTTATAAACTGTTCGGAGCATGTCTAAATGCAGTCAGTCCCTCCATACATTGAGCTAGCATATGCCATTTAAAGTCTCAATCCTCAAACCATTCTATTGCAGCTGTTAAAGACAAATGGGGAGGAAGAGCTCTGTCTTGTTGCAGACTGGATTCAAAAGCCCTTTGGCTTTCATGCAGTAGCAGCTGTTGCAGCTTTCAAAGCTACAGTTCCGAGAGCTATCCCCACCATTGTAGACATAATTGGGGATAATGGAGCTGAGCAGGAAATATCACGAGGAAGAGATCTTCAGACATGTTCTTTTAAAATTCCAGAATTCATTAAGATTTTGGTCACAGTATATCTGGCATTGCAGGTGTTTACGGATTTATACATGAATATACATATGCATATGTATATGCATATGAATATACATATAAAAGAGGAAACATTCCTCTTTCATGCTCTCTCTCTGCAAGTGCTGGTTATGTGAATGCAATCATTTTCATGGACACTGGAAAACACGCAATTATGGAGTAAAAGCCCTTCTGCTGCCAATGGGTGAAGTGACAGGAACCTTAATTATGCTTGAATTCACAGTAATAAAATATTCAGGAAGTGAGAAAATCATCAGGGTATGAAAAAAGAGGCTTTTTTCCTTCTTTATTATGTTGTGAGATTGTTCTGGACATGCGCCAAATCCTCTTCTCAGTGATGCTGATATAAATTAACAGAAACAATGTTTACTCACAGTGAAACCTTAACTTGCATCTCTTCCCCAGTGGGAAGGTGATTTTGACCGACTGTCTAATTTCATGTAAAGCAGTTGGACCAATTGTCCTCTGTATCTTTGAAAACTGAATTCAAGGCCAGGGCTGAACTGTACTCTTAATTTACTGCTGAGAGAGGCTGCACAATGCCAGAGAGAGGTGCAGGCCCCAGATATCTTTGTATTGCAGGTGTTTAAGTCCATAACCAGATGTCATGATTTGAGTCTCCCTCAGTGGGAGTGAAAGGGAGCTGTGCAATCCAACCAGAAAAAAACATGTGAAACGTAAATGCAGCCAACTGGCCAATGATTATATCAAAGTGAGTTAGAGAGATGCTGATCAGAGAGTTCTGTCTAGAAAGCATACTTCAAATAGCTATTCATTTTTTGACTGATCTCTAGTCATTTTCTAAATCATTATAGTTTATAAAAAAATTTCAAAGCTTCTTTTTGAAGTGTTAATTGAAATGTGCAGGGCAGCGTTTTTGGCAGTGAGTGGTTTGCAAAGTTTGAAATTGTATCTGTCCCTGTGTTTTTACTTGGTGGCTTGTAAAAGTGCAGATAATTGACCACTGAATTGAAAAAGAAAAGGAAAGAAGCAAAACCGAAATGTGGTGGGATTGCCAGAGCTGGGGTCAGTTCCTAGGTGACATGAGAAAGTCACTTCAGTCTTGTGCAAGTATGGGAGGCACTTTTGGGTAGTAAGTGCAAGAGATCAGTTTATAAGAAATGACATTAGAAAGTATGGTTATCAAAGCTTTTGTTAAGTGAAATGGCTTGTAGAAGGCTAACCCATATAAAATATTCCTTAAGGTATTACTTAATTAGAGCTTTACATTATATTCCTGAACTTGTCAGCTGAATGTCTCACTGAATCACTTTGGAGTTACTCAAAAGCCAGTTGTTTCAGCAATTGACTGATGCTGGGAAAATGTGAATTTTCAATATACCCAATGCTGGTTTTTAATAGGCATAAATTTAATCAGAACTGCTCCGCATTTCTTAGCTCTCAAACTCGAATCTTGAAGCTAACTGGATAAAAATAAGTTATTTCTATAAGAAGAAGACCAGACCTTAAAGATAAACTGTGAAAAATCTTGTCCTATTAAGTTAAAGCACTTTGGGGTTTTTTTCCTACTCTTTTTTTTTTCTTTGCTTTTTTCTTTTTTTTGCTTTATTTGAAATTATAATTGAAAAAGAAAAAGAAACTAATTGGAACTCTTTGTGCAAGATGCTGGGACTGCCCAGCTGACTGACCCATCCGCTTATTTATAAATGAAACCAAAAGGAGCACAATATACTTTTGACTTTAGAAAGTTAACAGTCTTTAAATATTAAATATTTTCTCTATACAATCATATTGTCTCTGTTTTCCAGCAGTTTTCTGAAAAAGCCCTTTCAAATACTCTGTATTCTATAAGAACAGGATAATGCAAGCCTATAGTAACAAAGCTGTTGATTCTGGCTGGGAAAACCATGCTTTAAAGAGGTTTCTAAAAATGGTTTTATCACATGATCTTTGAAGAACAGACAAAGATAAACCAGATGATATAAACAACAAACAGGGAGAACTGAAGATGCCAAAGAAAGCCAAAGAATCACTTATTTGATTTGTTACAGTGCCTTTGCCGAAATGCTTAAAATAATCTGTTGATAATAAAATTTTATTTTTTCCACAAGATGTACATTTGAGTAAAATAGTGCATACCAGTTCTATACCAATGGTATAGAACTGAGCCTGTGCTTGGGTGTTAGGCAAGATGAAAAGACTTCACTCTGCTTTCCAAATGCTCTTCTTTTTTACAGTATTTATTATGTGGAATAACCCTCTTTAAACTTCGAATGAGGCAGTGTTTCAATCACAGACTGGCTTGTCTTACGAAAAGGTCAGTCTCTCTAAATGTCAGCCAGCACTTCCTTTTGTATTTATATTGAATTCAGTGATTTATCTGGTGTGTTTCCCAGCAGATCTGTTGCTATATAGTTGGGTTTAAAACATAGGCAGTGAGCTGGAGCAGGTTAATAAATGGTAGATGTGGGTATAGGATGATTTGGAAAAACTGCAATTTTCTCAGCTCTAGCAGGTTGAAATTATGTATTTTAGGTACTTCATTTCTTCAGTATCTGCATATCAGGTCACCAAGTCCCAACAACACTATGTCAAACAGGGAGGTGCTGCTTCCTTCAACTGGTATATGTTGATGAAGCATAGACCCCCAAATCCACTAAAATCAGAGAAGTACTAAAGATGAGACAGGCTTGCCTTTAGAAGACTTATTCATCTGAGATTGTCACCTATGGCTCCCTTTGTAGTCACTGAGAGGATATGACTAAGGATAGCTTCTCTTAGGAATATCAGAATCATATACAGTATTAAGTCACTTTAAAAAATAGGTGCATGAGTTAAGATCCTCTCCATTTAGGTACATGAATTATGCTCTATTCTTGGCATCTAATGGAGCATACCTCCAAAAGCCAAAATTCACTTTGTAATTAACAGGGAAAAGTAAGTACCTTTCAGGACCTCCAGAGAGAAATCCAATCTGATGAAAAGAAGGCATCCAAATTACGGGTCTGGCTCCCAACCTGTGTAAATAGCTGCTATATTGCTTCACTGCGGTAATATATCAAACAGATAGTAAAGGGATGCAACACCAGCTAAATTCAGTAGTCTCCACATATACATGTAGTCCAACTATACTATAGACACCATAGGGTGTCCTATATAGTCTTCAGTTGCTGCTAGGGAAGAGCATGGGTCTCCCATAGATCCAGTATCTTACCTGCACTATCACACGGACATCTTCAGTACCTCCTCCAATGGCACTGCATATATGTCTAGGGAGAGTTGAATCATGCCCTAGGAATGGTTCATCTTGACCGAACTGAGATTTCTGCACAGTGGAGGTCTACATTAGCATTAGTTATCCACAGTGGTCTTATAGTCCTGAGAGAAACTGGCACTTTGAGAGTGCAATTCATCAGTCTGTTTCAGAGGTCTACGCAAGTGCAATAAATTGCACCCTATGAGTGTCCTTTCTGTTCACCGAATATAAAGGGAGTGGAAAGGTATCAGCTTAAATGTATATCATTTAAGATTTTAAAAAAATCCTATGCTCAGTAACTGGTTCAAAAGCAAATCAATAATATAAAAACAATTGGCTTTCTTATTGTTAATACACTGGTCAATCTGTCTTGACATTCTTCTCTCTAAGGAAATTGTATATTAAAAAATCAACAAAATATGAGAAGGTGGTTTAAATAATCCCATGCATTTCTGGAGTCATTTTGCCCTAGTTAGAAATAAGAAAATAGTTACAATATGTTCCCATACTCCTACTTATTCCTTTTATTTGCAATTGAAGTTTATTATTCTATTTTTTCTCCCTTTTATCTTTCAGCATATATTTTCTTTACAAGTATTAGAAATTCTAGTGTAGTGGGAGGGAATGAATTTAAATGGCTGATCTGAAAGTTTTACCCAATTTCTCTTTGTTTGCCATTCCAAAGGCTTTTTTATTATTATTATCATTATTAGTTTCAGTAATATTTACTAAATGATATCAAATCCCTTTTGATCTTGATTTGTGAAAATGTCCTGTTGAATAATTCTCATTCCCCACCAAACAGATGATTATAGAGCAGTTTTGTTCTCAGTCCTAAACAAGTCATCCCATCAGCTTTTAAGATAAAGTCTAAAGGATGGTGAAGTTACATTTAAACTGAAAAAGTTATCATAGAGTCATAGAATGTTTTGGGTTGGAAAGGACCTTTAGGTGATCTAGTTCCAACCCCACTGCTATGGGCAGGGACACCTCACACTAGACCATATTACCCAAGGCTCTGTCTAACCTGGCCCTGAACACTGCCAAGGATGGAGCATTTACTAGTTCTTTGGGCAACCTGTTCCAGTGCCTCACCACCCTCACAGTAAAGAACTTCTTCCTTCTATCCAACCTGAACTTCTGTTTAAGTTTGAACCCATTACCCCTTATTTTGCCTTAGATAAGTTTGACATTACCCCTTAGGTAAGGTTAACATCACTGCAAATTCAAAGCAGAGTTCCCATTTGTCTCCTTTGACACAGCACACAGGGCACTTGTGCAGTCCTTCACAGTCAGAATATGCTGGCTGCAGTCAATGAATTCAGCTAATGAAGGATCGCCCTGGATCAGTACGGCTCTTCTGCTGTCTCTCTAGTTCCTTAACAGGTTCACTTATCCAGCTCCGAAAACGCTCTTTAGCTACACAGAACTTCTCCTGATGTTTTGAGTTGAGAAGGCTTGATATGTACCCAATTCAAACCTCAAAATAGTTTGGTTTTTACCCCTCCCATTATGTCCATGGGAACATTGTTCCACAGTCTTATTGCTTTAAGGAGTAGGAAGTCTTTTCTGATATCTACATTCAGTCTATTAAAAAATGATTGAATGCAGGTGTTGGAAGCTCTGGTACCTGCTGATTGAAATTAGTATCTTGTCAATAATGGTTTTGTCCATATTACCTGTGCTAATCTCAGTTGACAGCTGTTTCTGTACCAAGAAGACTTTTTCAAGTCAGACACTCTGTAAGTGCTTCTCCAAATTAAAACAAAACCATCATGATTAGAAAACTTTTCTTTTGCAAATTCATTTATTGTGTATGAAATGGAATATCAAACCAGTGCAATTTATTTTTAAGTGGAAGTCCCAAGCTCTGTTCAGTGCTGTTTAACAGCTCAATACCAATTATGGTGCATACTACGACTGAGCCAGTGAATTTGCTTTGGCCATATCTATGCTGTGTGTAAACACAAGCCTTTCTGTGCCCAGAGTTAGCAAACTAGCAGTTTTCATGCATACTAAAGAAAGATTCACTTAAAGAGATAATGTTACAGAATAATGAATTATTCCCACAAACCATCTGTTCTTCTCCTACACTAAATAAAAAAATTAGAAATCTGAATCCAATTCCTTTGTTTTGGTTAAAGGTTTCTTTGCAATTTGTTGCTTCTGAACTGTAAGAAACAGAGAATGCCTTAACAAAACCCTGAATTGGAAGAGAAATGTAATTCTTCCCTGTATACTGTTAATAAATGGATGTTAGTTATCTGTGGGTTGTTAACAGTTTTAGAACCTAAACCTCTGTAGTTTTGCTGTAAAACAGTGAAGTTATTATATCCATGTCAGAGGATTCAAGAGAAAGGGAGTAAGAAAACCCCAGGGTACGAGATCTGCCATTCATGAGAAGTTTCAGCACTACTTCTCTGATTTAGGAAAGCAGCATGTTTTTAAACATGTCTTTGGTGCCATACTTCACTAGCTGTCTCAAAAAGCATATCTGATTTTTTCCTCTGGGAAATGCTTTGCACAAACCTCAAAGTTCACAAAATGCAGGACCTAATCCTTCCTTGCTCTTCTGTCTGGTCTCTCTCTCTGCTCTCTCTCCTGAGCCAAGCTCCCCGGCCACCAAAGGCCCCTTCAGGCTGTCATCAGGATGTCTCCAAGCCTGGTAATTGCTAACTGGGGGGGGGGTTGTAAGAAGAAGGGTACACCTACAGTACTGATACCAGCCATGCAAAAATTATGCTGACTATCACAAGATAGCCCCAACACAGGTCTCTCTGATGTCCAGGGTCTGATATTTAAGACCCAGCCTTAGCCAGGCAACAAATATGGGAACCATATTTCCCTAGTACCTGTCTTCCACAGCCCCACCTTTTAATACATCAAAACTAAGGGACTTAGTATATAGAATAAATAGAACACTCCTTGATTGGGCCCCAGAAGAATGCATCTCAGGTGACTAAGAATGGCTAACAGAGAAGAGCTGCTAGACCAACAGAGTCCTTGCTATGGCAGGTAAATTTCTGTACCCTTTACAGATTTATCTTTCCTCCCTGCTCCACCTTCATGTCTTCCATGAGTTGAGACATGGGTAGGAAGGACAGCTTACCTTATCTGCAACATCCTCATTCTATCTGATGGTATTATTCCTTTATCATGTGCATAGTAGAAGCTAAAGAAGGTGCAAGAGAAATATCACAAGCTGCTGGGTATCTTGCATCTGATTAAGACCTACGCAGTAGACAACTGCAAAGCCTGCTCATGAGGTACCAACAGGTGTGAAGGAGAGGCATACTTTCATTTCTAACATGTTACAACTGCTTATAGATACTCCTGTTCAAAACCCAGCTGAAACAGCTGTTGTCCATTGAGTCCATTATGTGAAAAGCTTTTTCATCTGCTGATTTATGGATGAGTGCATCAATTTGCTATGACTGCTTGTGTTGATCTGAATTAGGACAGGGGGTTTCAGAGTCATCAAAATAAAATCCTTCACGGATGAAGAAGAGCTGATGGTTTATATTTCCCTACATTTACAAGCTGGATACATTCAGTGTAGTAGACTGTATTTTCCACCTCTGTAACGATGAGACTATTTGCCTGGATCCAGTTCTGAGGGATTCCCAGTGACAAAACCATAAAAGAAGATATCCCTACTGTGAAAAAAGAAGGTTTATAACTATCAAATGGACAAGGGTTTTATACTATAGATATCAAAAGTATTTATCACACTCTGTGGGCCTTTCTTAGGGTCAGACAAGCAGCAAGATCATAGACTTGCTATAGGAAATACCTCTTTGCCCAATACCACCAGCAGTCTCAGAGGACTACAGGATCTGCCAGATGCAGACAAATTATCAGTGTCATTACAGAATCTCCTTCAACATCCTGACTCCTTTCAGGCTTTCTCCTCTGGACGATGTGTTTTTTAGGAAATGTAAACTACAACATGTCTTCAGAGTGCTGACAACTGTGGTGCTACACCCTTCTTAATGTGTGTGGCTGGAAGAACTGTCTTCCATAACACTATCTTTCAGCTTCTTGAGACAAGCTCATGGTTCTACCTTAAAATGTCCATTAACCTGGATTTGCTTCTAATCATATGAAACTTAGTACTAGTTGAGATTCTTACCCTTTTTGTCCTTCCACAGCACCCGTGAAGTTTACCTCAGTGTGTGGCCGTCTCAGCCGCCATGAACTCACAGCTTTCCTGGGTTGGACTTCAAAATCAAAACAAGAAAATCTAGTTTATCCAAGAAAAAGCACCAAGTTCATAGTAGTCATTTTGGATTCCAGGCCACAGAGTTTCTCTCTCATAAGACAGGTAAAATCCTGTCAAGGTTCTGTTCTGAAAAGTCCAAGCTCAACATATTCAGAAGTCCCGTTCTTGGGAAAGAGGGCTACTGCAGAGGAAGTCTGAAATTTTTTCCTATAGTCCCACCTAAGTCTTCAGCTCCCTCAGTTCAAGCTGGTTATTACTCATCCTGTCCCCTGGAAGTCAGATCCAAATATAGACAATTTGTAGTACATATATGCTGTGATCCTGGCCCACCAATTGTTTACATTGAAATGTGGAAATATGATGAAGTAATACAAATACCATCATGAACACACATTCTCTTACATGCCGAAGGAAAGGAGCAAGTACTATGCAATTTAATAAGATTTAGTTCAAAATACTGTATTTTAAACAATTCATCCTAAGATAAATAAACTGTGAATGAAAACTCTCCACAATTCCACCTAGAAAAAAAGATCCAGCACTAATGTGCAGGAATGATCTCCAGTTCTGTAAAGCTCAAATGAAACTGGGAACTTTTCGCAACTTTGTTAATTTATAAAGTGTCTGTTGCTATAGCAGTTAAATGCTTGTAACAAACACAGATAAACAGAAATTTGTGTTATCAAAAGTGTGTTGTAATAGTTAATGCCTGATTTTATTCATATTTTCTGACTAAATTTGCATGTCATGATCTGATACAAGTGAAAGCATTGGCCATTGGGATTGCGAAGGCCATACATCAGGACATTTTCATTTTATTCCTGTCTTGACCTGAACTGATATATAAAATCCTCTGAAGCTTCACTGCCATTTAGCACTTGAATAGAATAAATATCTGTAAGAATGTTTTGGAGATTTGTTATCTGGATGTCTAAAGCACTCAGCTCTTGGGATGAAGGACTACATACACTATCAGTACAGAAAGACTACAGTCATGGCCTAATTTGGAAGTCCTGTGTTTAAGAATACGAGAGTATACACCAATGATCTTGAAGGTCTTCAGGACATCATGAGCCTAGGCAACAAAAATGTCCCAGAAATATGTCCCGTAGCGAAAGCCCTCATGATGGCAATCCTCTGATATTGCCCGCAAATGGCAGGCAGAAGCTGTTTCAGGCAGAGGGTCCTTAGCCCTCCAGCCCTGTGTGCATTGAGCTACCCTCTGAAAGTCCTTCCCAAGGATGTGCCTTTCTGCTGGACCCAGATCATTCCCACTGTAGTGGTGGGAGCACAACAGTGAATTGAAATAACTTCTCAGAAGTCTTGCTCATCAGCGCAGATAGCTCTGGAAAGAAAAGCAAACAGCATTTGGCAATAACAACTTTAATAGTGGAAATAAAGTAAAATATAAATTTAAGAATTTTAATAGCAATTACTGTATAAAATAATAATTATCATAATTATTGTGATAATATGAAAAAGAGAGAGAGGAATAAACCCCAAGACAGACAAGTGATGCACAATACAATTGCTCACCGCCTACTGATGGATACGCAGCCTGACCTGAGCAGCAATCGGTCACTTCTGGGTAACTCTCCCCAGTTTATATACTGGGCATGAGTTGCTGTGGTATGGAATATCCCTTTGGCTAGTTTGGGTCAGGTGCCCTGTCTCTGATCTCTCCCACCGTCTTGTGCTCCTCCTCATTGGCAAAGCATGAGACTGGAAAGTCCTTGATCAGAGTTAAGTGCTACTGAGCAACAACTAAATCATAGTGTGTTATCAGCATTAGTCTCAGACTAAATCCAAAGCACAGCACTGTGCCAGCCAAAACCAGGACACAAGGAAACACTCCTGGTAAGCTGAGAAATCTCCTGCTGGCCCTAGCACCACTCCTTTAGCTGCTGCTTTCCATGTCACTGATATGCTCAAGCGACCTCAAATGGGATAGTAGGTGTGTGTTGATTTTTACACTATTATGCATTATTTTGCAATATGATCTCCCAGGCAGGCTACACCACAGGGACATGAATCCCCAGCTTCTCATGGAGGTGCACTGAAGAGCCAATAGAGCACGTAGCTGGATATGCTACATCCTCAATTAGCAAATATATCCTTACAGACTATGGCGGACTGTTCCTGGCTGGCACTCCCCCCTTGGCAGGATGGGGGAGAGAATTGAAAGAGCAAAGACTAAAAACTTGTGGGTTGAGATACTAAGTCAGAGTTGTTTTAATAGGAAAAGCAAAACTGCAGAAGCGAAGCAAAGCAAAATAAATGTAAAGCACTCTCAAGTGTAAGCGCTGCTCAGCAATAACTAAAACATCCTTGTGTTTTCAATACTGGTTTAGTCACAGATCCAAAGCCCATATGGGCTGCTGTGAAGAAAATTCACTGCATCCCAGCCAGCCAGACCCAGTACATATCCTCATATCTGTTTCCAGCATAACTCCCTTTTCTTTTTTTAAACACAGTGGTGGTGCCAGTATTGTTGTTAGCTATGGGTTGTTATTCAGCATTTAGTATAGAATAACTAATGTTTTTTTGTCAAAAACACAGAGCTTTTTTCTTAGAGAGAGCTAACCCGCAAGGGGCTGTCTTTATTTGCAATATTCCAGCTGAAGACTTACCCAGTTATGGCCTTTTCCTTTAGCAGCTAGAACTACATCTCATTGAAACATGTGGGTAGGAAGGGGTTTGGTAAGGAAAGGCAATGTCTGCAATAACATCACGCACCAGCTGAAAGAATTGGAGTAAGGTGCACATTAAAATAATTAGAGATGCATCACTCAATTTGACTAGGTGCACTTTGTTTATTTCAAGTGAAAGTTCAAACGAATTTGGTTTGACTCTGATTACTCTGTCAGTAGTTATACAGAGGAATGTTTGCTGATTCATGAAACAACGTTGTTCAGTCTGAATGATTCCTAGATATGCATCAATAATATATTCCAAAAGTAAGCAGTTTAAAATATCTAAATGCAGAATGCAATCTTAGAAGCAGACAGTGATGGGTAAAACTGATAGATTTTTTTCATTTTATATACAAAAGGAAGAACTTAATTTGTTCTTTTTGCCATCTCTGTAGTGAACCCAAATTCTTTTAATAAGACTTTGGTATATGCAGTTGCATTTCAAGAATTGAAATGCCTGCTAATGTACCAGTCAGTGCAGTGCTGGAGGAGGACAACAGTGCCAAATTTCTCTTCTGCAAGAGGGAAATAACCATTAGAAGGAAGAAAAAATACTCAAAGACCACAGAACATAGGAAATGATTTTTTTTTTTTTTGCCGGTTTTGTAGGTAATAGAAGTTTTTCCATTGTGGGAAAATATCTAAGCATTTTTTTCATCTTCAGGAAGATGTTATCAGTAGCATTTACTGGAATAAACTTCTCTAGCATACCTTTCACTGCGATAAGTTGAGTTCCTCAGTTGGAGACATCTATAAATGAAGCAGGATCGCTTGTGCAGATCTCCTGAGACTAAGTTCCTCACTAACTGATGTGAGACATCCCACTTTTCTCTGTTGTGTGAAGCGTAAAACACAGAGCTGGGAGTGATGTCCATGGTGGGGTACAGTAAGGATCCCAGTTCTGCTGTCCTTCACAGAACAGAGGTGCCCCACGCTGCTGCTCTTGTACAGCATCTGCTCCATCCCCAGGGCTGGGGACCGTGTCACACTCTCTCCCAGTCATTGCTGTCAGCCTCAGACATCACTGCAGCACCATCACTAATGCTACAGAGGTTGTCTAGATTATCTGGCACAAAAGACAGCTCCCAGGCTGCTTCAGGGTGTGAGTACAATACAGGATAACAGAAAGGAAGGCGTTAGTGTATCTCGCCTTACCTAGACATATTTGAATTACACTGAAAAATCCTCCTAAGCCTCCTTGCAGAGTACTTAACACAATACAGACTCAACCAAGACAAGGAAAGGCAACACTACATTTATCTTCTTGTGAGGTATTGAATGCAGGAGCTGCTGTCCAGCTGCATTTCAGCACAAGTATTGACAAGTCTGCTCCAGTCTGTTTAAGTGGGTTACCTCATATGATTTTCCACATTCAAGCTGAGGACATTGTAACAGGACACTCTGCTGGAAGTCCCCATAATGCCAGCTCTCCCCAGAGCCAGCTGTGGCTGATGGTTATTATATTTCTTACTGGTTTAGGTATCTGTTCTTATGGTTAATTCTTTCTTTCTCTTCTGGGTGGATGACAGACACCAGCCTACTCTTGAGAGTAAAATAAGCAGTTGCTTCTTGTCCTGCGTGATGCACCTTAGCTGGATGGCAGCAAAACCAGAATCGGGCATGAAGTGTGAAGTGCTTTGACACCTTTAACTAGTGCAGAACACATTTCTTCACCTGTGCAACTACTAGGAGCCCACCAAACCTTTCCTCCCTCCTAAGTGAGGAGCTAATTCAAGCTTCTCACACAGAAGATTGAGGCAAATTTATGTTTTCAGTACTTACTGCCAAAGAACTTTATGGCTTGAGGCTAAGCATATGCAAAAGAATGCTTACAGGCTCCTGCAGGCATGCAGATGTCTGTTGCCAGCCTTCCTCCTCTGGTACACCATTCCCATGATAAGAAGAAAGGTTGTTTGAGCAGAATTTACCAAAATAATCACCCTGAGACCCCTGAAAAAACTCCCTAAGAGCCAGGGGTGCATCGCAGACTTTGTTGCCTTCAAATCTAATAGAAAAGTTTGAATTTTCAGCTGCTTTTTCAGCCTCAGATATATCATAAATTTGTCTATTTCTAAAAATGTATCTATAACCCTCCCAGCACACTCTTTCAAAATAAGTCACTCTACCTCATTCTCCCAAAGGAAAATCCCCAGAAGATAAACCCCATATATGAGAAAGGTAATTATGTTGATTAACACACTGTGGGAAAACCTTCAGGTAACAGTGATAAGTATGATGGGAGCTTTGATATAGAATAAAACAAGCCTCTTGCAGCCACGTACTTCATGTGCATTGAAAATATTGCATATATATATTCATATTTAGGTAATTTCATAAACAAAAGGTTTCAAGCAGCACATTTTGCTCTTACAGAAACTTTCTCACTTGGTTATCTTTATATACAACAGCACATGGGTACATATTCTATGTATGTTTATTTTTATATCCAAAATGGCTCACAAAACAGCTCTGAAAAGAGTAATGCAGGTGACACCACAGAGAAATCTGTCCAGCAAAATGCATATTCCTGGAGATGGTGTTAGATTGAGGTGAATACTGGTTACTAGGAGAAAAGCTAGCTTCACCTTGTACTCTTCCTGTATTTGCTTTCTTATTTTGTTATATATTTCAGAGCTCCTACACCAATGTTTTTTGCAGAGCTTAAAAAGATGGTGGAATGGTGCTTTAGCAAATTTTAGATCCTGAGAAACAGTTGTGAGCTCTAACAGATTATAAAATGCTGTCAACTGCCTTGGAGTGCTGAGCTGGATGGGCTCGAGCAAGCAGTACAAAAGCTGCCCTGGCCTCTGGTCCTCACCAGGGAAGTCTCACAGAGAAGAGAGCTACTCTCTGCTGTTTTCTGGCTCTTTTCTTCTACCACTGTCAATGCATGTATCTTGTGAATAAGTGCTTTTTTCAGTCTAAATATATTACTTGAAGATGTATCAGATATCCCAGGAGGAGAAAGATACCAGATATCTTCTTGTTACATCTAACTTTCTTCATGAGTGGATCAAAAATTCCTCACAGAAAATCCCTCAGAGAGGCCAGCCAACAGACTGGTTGGTTAACCCCAACACACGGTCTTGGGCGACTCCAGGTTTGCTCCTGAGGGCTGCTGGGTACCTGCAAGTGAAACTGGAACTACACGGTCTTAACTTTAGCACTCATCCTTTTATGTACCATCCATCTGGTGCTTTTTGCCCATCTACTGTTGCTGAAGATGGGGTGCTGTGCTGGGGTGTCTGCAGAAAACTTCCTTCACCTGGAAGTCAGGATGGAAAGGAGGGTAGATGTTTCAGGCTGCTCCTGCTTACAGCCAATGCCTGCAAGAGGGGCCAGGGACAGTTCAGGCAGATGATTGTGCGTTGTATTTCTCACCTGCCATCAGTGAGAGTTTGGTGCTTGCAGTGTGAATGCCTCTTCAAGAGCTGTAAGTAGCTATATCTAAAAAAAAAAATACTCTAAACCAATTTGTAGTTATTTCCTGGCTGGATGCTGTAACCATGAATCTTCCTCTCTTATTTTACTTTTACAAAGTGTAGAAGTCAACAATGTCCCCCATGGTGTATGTGCAGTTGAGATGGGGTTCTCTCCAGCACCTCTGAAAATCTAACTGCTGAGGAGGTGAAGCAAGATTCATGTTCACAGTGGAGCAACAAAAGGCTGATGTAGCCTCTCTCCTGGGACTTAGGGAAATCTAGGTTCTGGTCCTTGCCCCCTCAAATGGCTTCTGTATATGACTATTGCACTGATGTGTGCCCATGGGAGAGTGCCTTCTAGCATGTTAAGCTGACAGTGCATAAAACCAGGGTTTGTCTGAGCACCTGGCTCTGTAATATTGGCATCCTTGATGGGAGAGGCTCAAAGATGGTGTCTGTCTTTCAGCCTATACGCTGTGCTGGGAGAGAAGATTAGAGTGTGTGACCTTCTCTGTGCAAGAAGACACATGAATCCCAAGTGGTCTATACCCCTGCTTCTGCTCCTCACTGAAAAGCAGGAGCTATTCACAGTTGCTCTGGCTCTGGTGTTTGAATGATAGCAGCTGTAATGAATGGTGAGTCATCTGCAGCACATGAAACACCCTGCAGCCTAAGCATGCCTCTGGCACTGGCCATCAGGGAGTGTGGGCTTGAAGCACTTCATTTGTGAGACCTGAAGGCATAGGGCATGGATGTGTGGGTGCTGAGCTGGTGGGAACTGCCCAGGCAGTGCTGTGAGGGCTCTAGGAGCCTCCAAGGTTCCACCACCTTCCACTGTATAGGAAGATCCTCCCAGCGCTAAGGGCTAGGGAATGGTTATGGGGATGTCAGCAGCAATATAACACCTGTTCAGCTGTTGCAAGAAGAAAAATCTTATAAGATCTGAAGCACTTTGCTGTTCCCAAGTCAGCGGCTCATAATACTGAGAAAAGGAATGTCAAGGGCACAGTTTTATCCTTGTGTGACCGTAAATATGCTGCCTTTCCCCCATGATGCTGACATTGCTGAGTCACTGTCTGCCTCCTACCTCATACCACCTACCAGACCCTTGCCCACTGTGTGTCCTGGAGATAAATATCATCCTTGAGGGTTTTCAGCAGCTGGCAATTCAAAATAGGTGATAGATTAAAAAAAACCCTGAAGATATCCAACTTTTTATTATTATTAATTTTTAATAAAAAGACTTCTAGATGAGATAGAAGAACAAAATCCACTGCTGCTTTGAGTGGCTGGCCTATGCAGTGAGGAATACATTCCCCTACAAACCGTCAAAGGGCTTCTTAAGGAAACCTCAAGGAAACAGCTACATTCAATGGCTAGCTATTAATTCTGCAAAATAAAGCAATGATGCGCAGAGAAACTCTGGGTAAAAAGCCTGGAACTCTCAGCGGTTTAATTTTTTCTTTCTATTTTTTTTTTAAGTTGTCCTTAAATAAATTGGTGTAAAGCAAACAAATTGTACAAAGCTTGTTCCTGGCTGATTTACCACTGAGGGTGTTTATAACTGCAATTGCATGTAAATCCAAAAAGAACTAAAAAGACAGTCTAGCCCAAGGCTGAGAGCTCGTTTATAGGCACTTTTGGGGTTTAATGAATGTTGTTACTGCAACGTTTCAGCCATTTATGAGATAAATTTATGAGATAAATGGCTGAGACAAAATCCAGAGATCGTGGTTTTTTAGAGCTGTGAGGATGTTCACAGCTGGACAGCAACTTCTTACAGATAGTTTGTGAAGGGTGTTTGCTTTTGAAAACTCAGTTAAGGTATCAGATCCTCTGTCTCTGAACCCATCCACCCAAAAATGAGGCAGTAGAAATTTGGTGCCCTGAAAAAAACCTTACTGCTAATTTATACCCTCTCGATCATGCTAGCTGGCTTCAGAAAGAGACAGTTTTTTAGGGAACCATGGAGAACACAATTCATCAAACTATTCCTCCCACCATACCTGCCTGTAATGAAGGGAAAATGCTGCAATTGAAACTTAATGTGGTGTTTCTTTTAGAAGAAATAGTATAACAAGATAACAGAAGAGCCTGTCTCTTTCAATCTCTAATGTCAGTACTATCTTTAAAGCTTGTCTGGGAGCAATGTCACTACTGTTGTGCTGTCTGCTTTCGAATCTATGAGATATAAACAGGCAAAACTCCTTTATGACTTTTATCAATGACTTTCCTACAGAAGAATACACAAGTCCAAGGTCTACGAATCTCATAGGATTTTGCATGATGGAATTTGCCAAGGGATAATATCTGGGCATAAAGGGCTAGAATTCAGGCTAAGGGCTAAGTGCTGATCTGTGCTATTTAATTAAACTGCGCTCTGATCTCTGTGTCTTGGTTGTTAATTCTGCGCAGTCGTGAGGCTGGTTATTGCCATTAATTTGGCCACACCAGCTAACTCTATCTCAAAAATTTCCCAACCATTATCTCCAAAATAAGAAATAAATACTTTGCAAGTGCCAGGCAAATGGAGAATGAGAAGGTGTGGACTATGAGCTGTCATTCATCTTTGTTCCTGGTGTTAAGGGGGAGGCAGGACTAAGGGTTCATCTTCCCCAGGGGATGCTGTATATCAAAGCCACATTAATGTCTGTCATTGTGGTTTACACTTCTGCTGCCCAGCTGGACATTGTACGAAAGACAAAATGGTTTCACATGAACTATTTAAGAGAGACAGCTTTGTCTGAGGAAAATGAAATATCGACAAAAGAGTGTCTGAGAATCAGTCTGATGAGAGGCTAGTTAGTGAGACAGATGTGGGCTGAAAGGTGCCTATCAGCCATGAAAAAGATGCTTTAAAAGCTCAGAGGTACTCTTCTCCTAAGAGTACGGCAGCAGAGTATGGTTATATTGTGGGGTGATGTCAATTTCTGCACAATAGACAGGGTGTTCCTAGCAATAATTTGCACTTAATGTGGAAGTATCTTCAAACAACCTTAAAGATGGATAGGTGGCTTTGTAGAAGAGAGAAAGAAGGAGATTAAAGGTGGTATAGCAAAGCTATAAAAGGTTATTGAGCCGTGCAAAATTACAGTCTTTGGTCTGTGTCGCTGAAAACTATACGCCATTTCTCAAGTAATGCACAGCAACCTGAACACTGTAGACAGCAGCTGAGGGCAGAGAATGGTAGCTTTCAACAGTAGGTGTCTTACTTTGATGAGACACATGCCTGTAAGAGCCTTGGACTTTTCTGAAACTGGTGTCTCCTTGAATGCAGACATTCAAACACACCAAACACAAGATGAGCTAATGCTCTGCAGTGTTTACAATGTGATGCAGTTGGGCATCTGTGTAACTGCTCCATCATTCATGAAGGCATCTTCTTTCCTAAAGTAATTTTGCAGCATGCCCAGAAGGTGAGAAGCTTGGGATGCGTTTGGACTGGTGGTGGTAGGAGTGGGGTATTCTTTAACTATTACTTTCTTCCAACTTCTTCCAAAGTACTAGAAGCCCCATCTAGCTAGGAGAAAATGTGCAGTTTGGTAGCTGCATCTGTAACAGTATTACCTCTCTTATACTGTACTGTTCTGAAGAGCTGTTAGTTAAAAGTGGAAATGGCTCATGTTCTTTGCATCCAAAGTTGTATTTGGTGAGGATCAGGAGGCTTTGGTGATAAAACTAAATAGGCCAGTTATTCAAAGGTAGCATTCCTGAAGTAAAGTGTGCAAATACTTTAATGTACAACTGATGCATTTCAAATGCCGCTCACACAGGGAAGGAGTGTTAGTGTCAGACCCAGATTCTTGTTAGAAGGATGATGGAGAACTCCAGTGTACTGGATAGATAGGGCTTAATACTCTTACAAACTCATTTTTTACTTCTCTTACCTTTGAGAAAAATTTCCTTCAGGTAATAGACAAACAATAAGAGCTAATACAAACAGCTTCTGGTTGCAGGAAATGATATGCTTCTGGTGGATTATGAGCATTGCAAATTACCTGGGGAAAATTCAGACTGGAAGTAAAAATTAGTGAGTATGCAGTGACTGTTTCTGAGGTTGTTCCAAATAACCATAATTCCTGTGTAGTTTCTTTCAGCGTAGGCCTTAAAGCATTCTGCAGACATTAATTACTTCCACCTACCGTGCAGCAGGACAAGAGAAGAGATGATGACACAAGAAAATGTAAGAACAGTATGAGACAGTCTGCATGACTGTTAGAAGATACTCACTCTGGCTAGGCTGAGTTCTGTCCTTAATGCTTCGTGGCCTTCAGTAAAATGATGCCAACTTCCAATTATTTTCAACTGGATTCCTCAAATGTTATGCACTTCAATGGTACTATATCCATGAATGAGACAAGTACAGGAAATAGAGAGTGCAAAATAAATGTAATTAAGAACAGTTTTTCTCATGGAAAATATATCAACTCTGGGCCCACTTACAGTCAGTTACTTGGCAAATGTTTAAGTGCTTTTGGCTATATGGAACTGTAGGTCTGAGTTGCCTTAATTACTCCTCATTACCCTGCCCTGATTATATAATTACCCTGTAAGAGCCGGTTGTCTACTAAAGTGTCTTCTCACTTTTAAAAACCCCATGTATTAGTGAGTGAAAGGACAGAAGAGAATATCCCTCTTTACAAAGTATACATAGCCAGAGTTTTAGTACTGAAGGTATGAGAGCCTATTTGCTTTTTAACTAAGTCTCTTTTATGTTGAGACCTATGTTTATCAGGTGCATAATACATCAACATAATTTTCTGAAGTAAGTGCAGTCCTGTAGAGCCCACTCCTGGAGCTGTACAAAGTTACATAGAGACAAGCTCCAGTCATCTGGTATAGATGTGCCCCTCCTCTGCCCCCAGGCTGAGCGCTGGCACTGATGTGGTGTCATTAGCAGGGGTACTGCTACCTCGGAGTGGACATGCTGTATAAAGACAGTCCCTCTGAGGTCCTCTTAGTTTGTGCCTTCCTGCACTTTTCCATCTTAAAGCAAAGCATGAGAAGGGATCCTCATGTGCTTGGCAAAAAGAAGGGAGCTACAGTAGTAATGTCACCCTTGCCTTTTGAAGATGTGCTATGAAAGAGGAAAAGAAAAGCAAACACTTCTGTGACAGATCTATCGTGTTTTCAAAATACTTGAATGATTCTCCTTAACTTACAGGACTCTGACAAAGATATTCGTAAATATTTAACCTATTTTCCGTCTGAAACTTACCATCTTAGAGTCTTTAAAAGATGCTTTGAAACTATAGGGGACAAGTATCTTACACTGGCCATGAAGACTTTATTCTTCACAACAGTAATGTGGGTATGTATGTGTCCAAATGTATTTATATCTATATCACACTGGAGGTTTGGTGTCATAAGGACTAGAGTAGGAAGCTTTTATTAAATGAGCTGAATCATGTTAGGCTTGTATGGATTCCAGGATATCAACATTTCTAAAGATGGACCATATTGCAAATTTTTGATCAAAGGTTAGGGTGCATATTTGGACCTTGGAATCTGGCTTATTGTTTTAATTTTCAAAACACAGATGTGAGCAGAACAATCCATGTACCCTGCTCAATTCACACTACAAAAGTAGCCAAGTATTTAAGTAGATCTACTATTCTTTATGCTGTTGAGTAAAGAACTTTCTTCAGTTCTTGGAAGATTAGAAACGAAAAAAAGAAGCTAAGTTCACAACAGTGTTCCCTCCTGAGCTCATTCAGCAATTTCTGATCTTTCATAGCTGACCTGCAGCAGTCTTCCCTCTGCAAGTCCATTAAACAATTTCTGATATATGTTGTTGTAAAAATCAGAACTGAGCTGGGCATATTTTACATTCTGTCAAAGAGCTTAAAACATGCAAGGCTTCAACTGTAGAAGTGACATCATTCATTAGTGGAAAACAATCTGAAGGAGCCTGATATCTTAAATAATTATAACTGTGTACTTCTGCAGTGAGAAACATGATATTTTGAAGGTTAGTAACATCAAAATAGAGGCTGATAAAGAATTGTTGCCTATAAAACTGACAAACTTCAAGGATGCATGTGAAACAAAGCAGAGAAAATGTCTCTTTTCCTCTTTGAGCAATAATAAGTTAATGGAAGATGGTGACATGAATTTAATGTTTTGGGGTAAGGATGGAATATTCTATATAACATAAAACATAACAATTATGTTCATTCAGGAAAGGTCTTAGACATGTCACTTAGTAGTCACTTAGACTACTTTATGACCATATCAATTTAAAAAATGTGGAGAAAGTAATAGATCACATTTGATACCCATTCAATGGCACAAACCAATGAAGACAATGCTGAGACTTGTTGAAAAGATCACTAATAACAGGGCAAAGACATGCTCTCTTGACCTGAAACTAACAGCAGTGAAATAAGAAAAATGTATGAAGTGCCCATCTGTGTACTGTCTCCTTTAGTTGCTACAAGAGACAATGAGTGTCTCTATCTCTACTGGCTCTTCAGAAGTTCAGTCTTATGTCCTTCCCTGTCTGCCTCTTCCCTTGTCCCACAAAGGAAATTATAGGAGATAGATAGCCCAGATTTCCCAGTCTTGTGTGTGAGTGGCCTTGGTCATGCAGTTTGACTATGTCAGTTATTGAAGCAGGTGCCTTGATAACAGAGAATGGCGAAATGCAGGCTCACACCTATACCTTTCTTGCCCTCGCCTACTCTTTCTAAAAGACTTTTCTCCAGGAGCTCCTACTTAGCTTGAGAGTCATTCTTCCACTTTATTTTTCTTAGCTACATCCACCAAGGAAACACAAAGGTTTGCATCAATAAGAGCTGAGAGAGCCATCCAGGCATCTCTTATCAATAGCAACCTGGATAGCAATGAGGAAGATCAATTACCAAGTTCAAGACTGTGTTTTAAATTAGACATAGGCTCCCTGTGTGACAGCCCAGCTACTCAGCACCCCTGCCAAACAGCCACTCCAGCTCTATGCACTAGGTTTTTTTGAGGAAGGATAGGCTGTCCTGAACCCCACTGAAGCAGGAGAGCAAAAGCCATGTCTGTTGTGAGAACCAGAGTACTTTAGTACTGGAGGGCTGAGTTGCTTCCCTCAACTGCCATAAGCAGTGCTGTGTGTGTTAAGTTATAACCCTTTCTATTTTTCACTTGAACAGTCAAGTGGGGTTTTATAATGAGGCTGAGGTTCTCAAGACCCTTAAGTTCTGTGGATGTTAGCTGAAATGGGCTAGGAAACAAGCTTACTTCTTCCCCCTTTTAAAAAGAGTCAGGGTGTTGTTGAATTGTGAGTGGGATCAGGAGTCATGGATACTTAGTACTTGGCATAGTTGAGCCCATTAGTAAAATCTGACTGAAATAAGGGTAAAAAAGTGTTTGAGATTTGGTCAGAATGGCTGAGCATGCAGTGCAGGAGCTTAACATGCTATCTGGTCTGCTGTATTTCTCTTACTTTTGTCTGACAGCTTTGAACAGTGTTTGGCAGGGAAGTAGAGTTGACTTTTGGACATTACACAGAAAACTCCTGGGTATTTGCAAGACGGAAGTTTGATTCTTAACTGCAGTACTTGGTATTCTTTTCTGTAGCTACTGAATTTCTATGAAACAGTCACACTGAAAGTTTTTGGACCAGAAAGTAATACATGCATAGAACATTATACAAAAGAGAACTCCTAGGCTTTATGTAGTGGTGCTTCTGCATGTGGGATACAATGAAAGCTTACTTTTGAGGGAGAAGAAGAGAGAAACCTATCTTCTCTTTTAAGATTATTGGAAGTTGAGCTGTATGTGAAATCCAATTTACAATTGTCATGGTTTAATTAAGCCCCACACAGCCGCTCACTCACTCACCACCAGTAGGATGGGGGAGAGAATTGGACGAGTAAAAGAAAAAACTCAAGGGTGAGATAAAGACAGGTTAATAGGTAAAGCAAAAGCTGCACATACCAGCAAAGCAAGACAAGGACTTCATTCACTGCTTCCCATCAGCAGGCAAGTGTTCAGTCATTGCCAGGGCTCCATCACACATAACCATGACTTGGGAAGACAAACACCATCACTCTGAACAATCCCCTTTCCTTCTTCTCCCCTCTTTATATGCTGAGCATGATACCATATAATATGGGATATGCTTTGGGTCAGTTGTGGTCAGCTGTCCCAGCCATGTCCCCTCCCAGCTCCTAGTAGCAATCAGAAAAGCTTTTGAGAATATTTAAATTTTGGTAATAACCTAAAAGAAGTTTATTCATCATTTGGATGTTTAAACAAGGCTTATTTTGAGTAAGTTCTTGGATGCCTGTTTAACCTGTTCATTCTCTTAACCAAGCACCCTATTTTCGGTTCCACTGTGAGCTGGACTCAACCCTCACACATCCTCTGCTGCTCTCTTACCTGTGATAGCCTCACAGGACTCTCTCTTAAAAAAAAAAACAGCTAAGGAGAGCTAATAAGGAGCAGCATGCTGAAAGATAGGAGGTGCACACTCTGGGAAGTGAAAGATGATAAATAAACAGGGATTAAACTAAACCCAATTCCCACTTGGTCATGTGACCATTTCAGTATGAGGTGTCCCTTCCCATGGCAAGGGGGGTGGAACTAGATGATCTTAAGGTCCTTTCCAACCCTAACTATTCTATGATTCTATGATTCTATGTTGGTGGGATCTTTTGAGCCTTTTGATGTATTGAGATGTCTTGAGAAAAAAGTGGAGTGGTGGGTTGACCCCAGTTAGCAGCTAAGCACCCACACATCTGCTCTCTCACTCCCCTTCCAGGTGGGATGGCAAAAGAACAGGAAAAGCAAAAGAGGAAATCTGTAGGTCAAGATTATGTAACTTTAATAAAAGAAGGAGAGAGGAAAAAGAAAAGAAATCATGCAAAGGCCTCCTACAAGCTGACTGATGTACCAAGCAACGGTTACCTTGGAAGACAAAACTCTCCATCTTTTTATTGCTGAGAACAGTGTCATATGGCATAGCGCATCCTTTTAGCTAATTTGGATCAGCTTTATTTGCTGTGCTTCCTATCAGCTTCTTGCCTGCTTCTGACCTGTTCACTTGGATGGGACAGAGTGAGAAACAGAGAATGTCTTGATGCTGCACAATAACTGTTCAGAAATATCCAAAACCCTGCTGTGTTACTGTTGTGTTAAATGGAGAGGGGGGAACAAACCCCTTGTTTTATATAAAGAGAGCCAGGAACAGCCCCAATACACAACTATCAGTCCGAGCGTGTCTGGTATCGGATTCACTGACAATAACCGTCAGTCCGAGCACGTCTGGTATCGGATTCACTGATAATTCACCATAGGGACAGCTCCTATATGCAACTATCAGTCCGAGCGTGACTGGTATCGGATTCACTGACAATAATTGTCAGTCCGAGCGCGACTGGTATCGGATTCACTGATAATGCCCCACACTTTGCTCACAGTTATACTGAATTTATTAATGCAACAGGTACAGGTTCTTATGGATTGCCGGTGATAAATACTGTCTGCAAAAGCACGTGCATATAATAGTTACATGAATACAAACGCTTGATAAAGTTGACACAGCATAGCTCTAGAATATACAGGTGACAATAAGAGTGACTCTATAGAGATTCTAACTTTTCCTAGGAAAGCACTGGATACAGTGCAAGTCTTACCCACAGGCGTCCCTATGGGGGGGGGAGAGGGGTCCAGCCCGTCGACCAGTCCCAGGAGTCGGTTGATGTTATCTTCCGTGACTCGTCCACGATGGTATCTTCCCCAAAATCCCCCTTTCTCTTGGGCTATTTTATATTATTTTTACCTTCAAGGTGGAGCTTGAGTGACTCTAGTCATACATACCTTTATTACCATTGGTGAAAATTTCTCTCGCCTCGATTTAAAGGTATATGAGACTAAAAATTCAGAGGGCATGCTCAGAGAGAGGTAGTCTTATTTCAGAGGGGGGTCGCACTGGAGAGGGGTGTGTATTTTAGCATTATAATGAAGCAAAGTTCACACTAGGACGGTATTTTGTCAAAAAGATGACAGGCCGCTGGCTCAGGGTAGCAAGTATGCAGCTTATCAGTTTCTTGTACCACCTAGTTCCCGTTTTATCTGCTGAAGTTAGGACAGAGCATAACCGCAAGATCTCCACCTCGCTCTATCCTCCGCCTGTTACGGGAACCGCTGTGGAGTGCACATTCCTGGCATACCAGGTACGGCTGCATCTTAGCCCGAGAGGCCTTGAAAGCCCGTTTCTCTCTTATGTGTGGACAATGCTACATTTTGAATATAGATTTAATTCCCAATTATCCCAAATTTCCCAATAATTCCACAGTTACCAGCGCTGTTTTGGTTAAAATCCAAAGCACAGCACCATATGGGCTGCTATGAACAAAGTTAACTCCATCCCAGCCAAAGCCAGTACAACAGTAAATTGGGGTCTGCTGATAACAGAACTTTGGTGAGCAAGCCAGTGGCAAGTGGATTTGGTTTTGGTAATTTTCATCATTTCCAGTAAGCAGGAGGTTTTGCATGATCTGAAACAGGCTTGCTCAGCACCCATGCCTTGTAGAAGACAGCATATACAGAATTGCTAGAAAACAATAGGCAAATTTGTATTTTTCTCTAGAATTCTCACCTTTTAATTTACTTTATTTTTGTTTTTGTTAAAGAAAATACTGTCAGGGTTTCTCATACTTTAGAACTTCAAATTTTGTTATTCTTGATTTAAAATCTATCCTATATTTATACAAACATGCCTTCAGAATTCCCATGTGTTCCCTATCAAGTACTGATGGATAGGACTGGCAAATAGAATTTCAATTTTCTACCTGTTGGGGAAAATGTGAAGGATCATAATATTTTCCTTTAGGAACAGGGATAAAGCCCCCATCTCACAGTTATTTTGCATTCCTGCTGGTTGTTTTTTGTGGGTTACCTGTTTAGAACAATGATGTAGTAAAATGTGATTATATTTACTGAATCATAGAATAGAATCATAGAACAGTTAGGGTTGGAAAGGACCTTAAGATCATCTACTTCCAACCCCCCCTGCCATGGGCAGGGACACCTCCCACTAAACCATGTCACCAAAGGCTCTGTCCAACCTGGCCTTGAACACCACCAGCGATGGAGCATTCACAACTTCCCTGGGCAACTCATTCTAGCGCCTCACCACCCTTACAGTAAAGAATTTCTTCCTTATATCCAATCTAAACTTCCCCTGTTTAAGTTTGAACCCATTACCCCTTGTCCTCGCACTACAGTCCCTCACAAAGAGTCCCTCTCCAGCATCCTTTTATGCCCCCTTCAGATACTGGAAGGCTGCTCTGAGGTCTCCACGCAGCCTTCTCCAGGCTGAACAGCCCCAACTTTCTCAGCCTATCTTCATACAGAAGGTATGAAATCACAGTGTTGACCTCCAGTCCCTTCTGTAAACCCTGCTGCAAGGAGACTTACTTCCAGTTACTGCTTCTTGCCAAGTAGTAATGAAATTAGTTCATAATGTGATGCTCTAAAGCCGTTTGTTCCACAAAGCCATTTGGCTAATCACTCTAACACAATAAAAAATTAAAGCCTTTAGGTATTTAAGAGTGAATTTGGAAAGCCGTTCCCATTGAGGTACTTGCTCAATGTTTAGAGATGGGCTGAAGTGGAGAACCTAGGGGCAGAGCATTCCTGGGGTGTAGGCGGGGTATCCCTGCTCTCTGTAAAGGCCAAAGAGGTTTCAATAAGTTTTAATGGTGAGTGTAGTATCAAGTCTTACTGCTAGCTCCAGTGCAAAGGACACAGCTTGGACTGAAGTTCAGGCCTGGCGGAACACAACAGGTTTTGGTGAGGTGAAGATTGAGTAGGTTAATTTTGCAGAGTCTTCATTTCACAGATGAGGTCCTGGTATCGGTGAAAGTTTTCCTTTTAAAAACCACAGCTTAAAATCCATGCCAATACACAGGTTTACACATAGCCTACAGACTGAGAGAGGCTAAGTGGTTCATCAGATCACTGAGGATGACTTGTATTCATTGCTTTCACCTGGTGTTCTTTTCATTTGTATTGTTGTATCTCCTGCAGTGCTATGGACAACTGCATGGCCCTTCTGCCCAGGCAAGGGCTTCTACCTGTGCTACAGAAAGTCTGGAAAAGCAAAGGCTGGAAGGATTTACCCCATTTCAGAAGCACTGAAATCTTCCCTTAACAGTGTATGCAAATAAATGGCAAATCAACTTTGAGCATGTCACTCTCTTTTTGTCACCTCCAATTTTGAATACCCCAAAGGGACTGTCACTTCCTTCTGGATTTCCCTAAGATCTCTGGGTGTTTACCACCTCTGCAATTTAATTAAATTAATTTCTTAGGAGTGTGAAGGTTTAATTCAGTGTCCAACATAACCCAACTCCTGAAACAGCATCTTGAGGCATGTGTACATGGCCTCTCTGTGAATAGTGGATGGAATGAATGAAAATGAAATTGCTGACCTTTCAATCCTACATTAACCCACTACAGAGGGAGCTTTCTGGGAGATAAAGAAAAAGTGTATCGGGTCATTACCCTTGCCACCTTTGGAAGAGTGAACTGTCCTCTGAATTACAGCCTAAGGATCTACCAACAACTTTCCACTTTGTATAAAAGGTTTCATAATTCCTTTTTGTATTGCCTTTGAAGCAATGGACTTTACATGCCCCATGGTAGAAATGAGGCAGGATTTAAGACAAGGCAATTGTCTTGCATCCTGTCATAGCTACTAGTCGAGAGTGCCTATTGCTCAAACGCTGCATAAGTACTTACCTTGTGATAAGTGTGATATCCAAGGGTGACTTTCCACTACATATGACAACCTTTCACTGTCAGTTGTTTGATGCTATTTGAGCTCCAGGTTGAGTGCTTGGCCCCTTGACAGCACTGTTGTTAGGACAGTGCCCAGCTGGCTATACGAAATCCAGCTATCAACTGTGTCAGTAGGCATGCTCCTCTAACAAATGTCTTGGTTATCATTTTTCTGCTGAACCGTGCTTTGTTCTTGCTTTTTCTTCTGTTTGAATAGAAGCAAGAAGACTTGTAACTGTGCCAACTTTCAGGAAATGTATGCCTTTCCTATGCATAATTCCTTTGAAGGCTCAAGTTCAGAGGAGTTCCTCGTTCTGCATGTCATTTTTGTCTCAGCTATTCCAAGGATACTTTTAAAAGGAGCTGGAAGTAGTCTGAAACAATGGGTAGGGCTCCTGTGCCCTGGATTAGCAAATAGGGTTTATCAGGTAGACCCCTCAACACTTCTGATGGGAGATCCAGTCTAGATTAAGCCCCCTAAATACAAGAAACTACATATAAAATGTCTTAGTTCCCATTACCATTAATGAAGATCTAGTAAAAGCAATCAATAAATGATTCAGCTGACCAGCCACTGAGTACCTTCTCTATGGTAAACTGAATTGCTCTTCAGGCTCCAGTGACTGCAATGGGAACTTAGAAACCTAGAGCACCTGAAAGCAGCTGAATTTAGGTGGTTGTGTCAAACTAATTCTGTACCAAATGCTCCCTAGTCAATGAATAGCAACAGGCAATTTTAAAGAGTGCTTCATCTGACCCATTTTGGAAGTCTGCCTCAGGGGATACATGAATTTCCTCTTATCTAACAGGAAAGTAAGGCTATACCTTTAAGATAACTATAAAGTTAAGCAGTCCTAAAACTCTTGAGTTGATTCATTCTCCATATTGCTATGACCAGAACCTAAAAAAAAAGTTATATTTCTTGACATATGTTATCTGGTTTTTTAAAAAAGCCGGGGGGGGGGGAGGAGGGAAAGAGGAGGAAGGGGAGGGGGAAGACTATAGCTTCAGGCTCAATAATCAATGGCAGAAAAAGCTTTTTGTTTTTCTTCTATATCCATATTTAAAATGTTCGGTGGTTTGGTTTTGTTTTTTTTTTCTTTTTTTTATAAAACATACAATTAGTATTGCTCATTTCTGTAAGATGTTTTCCAAACTAAAAGTTTAGTGGAACAAAAATGGTTGGTTTTCTATGTTGTGTATATGTAGAGTTAAAAATGTATGTCTCACTTCTGTATTATTAATCAAAACCTTCATGTTTAATTGTAATACCTCTTTAATTCCTAATAGGAAAGCAAGTCATTACACAAATTAAAGCTGTGAGACCTGCATAGTACTATGAATAGCAGCTGTTAAAAAATGAAGGGCTAACAAGTTGTGTGTCTCTGGCCAATAAGGAAATTCACCTTTAATTGAGAAATTCTTTTCTGTATAGGCATGGAATATTGTGTCTTCTCCACTTTTTTTGTATGCATTAATTTAGCATCACTTTCATTATTCCTTTTGATACAATTAGTCTTCAAGATACTGTAAAATGCCTTTTTTGTAATTCTAAATCAATCTTCATTCTTCTGAAGTCATGACCACTTGAGCAAAAGGTATGTGATCAGTAGGACTTTAGTAAGGCAGTTAATATAAATGGAAAAACTTTGCATTTAATGCAAAACCTGTATCTATGTCAAATGATGCAATGAAAATCGAACATCCTAGAGAAGCAAAAACTCTTCACAGTATATCTCTGGAGTTCACCCACAGAACTTCAGTCACTAATGAAATGATGCTGAAGAATCCTTTTAAGCAAGCTCTAATTATTGACATTCACTTGACATTAATTCCTCTTTATTATCTAGTAGATGCACAATTAATTTTACTGCTAGGCTTTTGCTTGTCCTTACAGTTAGCTGTTTCTTCTGGAGTGCACATCAGAAGGAATCAGTCAGTGCTAAAAAAAATAAACTAATGAGCTTTATAGGAGACTAGATTTAGGGAAGCAGAAGTCAGGTCCTCTGGTAGTTGTTTCCCATTGAGGGTGCAAAAGTTTTCCTGAACTGAGTAAAGTGGATAACTGAGCTAGAGATGCTCAGTTATTTCTCTACAGAAATCTCCTGCTTTGACAAAGTTCCTAAAACTGATTATCTTCAGAAATGCTGTTAATCTCTACTGAAAAACTGCCGAAAGAAACAACCAAGTTCTATTCAAGGAGGAAAATAAGTATTGTCTACCTTCCAAAACCATTGAGTTTTACATTATGTTTATGTGTAGATCACTTTTCTGGTCACTTTGTCATCAGTGACACAACATGGATACCTAAATCTTGAAGGTTTAATCAACTCACCAAGAGGCTGCAGTGATACTATTTGTTCTTAGTCTTCATCTTCATCTTCTATAACACTCTTGTTTATGAATTCTGATATTTCAAAATGACACCCTATCTCACACCTGACTTTCCCACATTTTAGGACCTCTTCAAAATAATTGTTTTAAAGTCATGTCAGGAATGGCAGACTTTGTTCTTAGAGAAATACCTCAACAATTTGCCCTATCCCCTTTTTTCCTACGAAAAGGAAAGTGTTGTCAAGAGAGTGCATTTTGGTGCTTGGCATGGGGGGAGGTTCTTAACTGATTCATTTATCAAGACTTGCACATTTGTATGCTATGCACGTACACACACATGCATCTATTTTGGAATTGAAGCAAGTTCCTGATAAACATTTTTATATTCTTATTTTTAGCAAGATTCTATTTATACAGCACTGGCAACATGAAGATAAGCCTGAAAGGCAAAATGAGACTTCCAGCAGAATAATTTCTTTGGAACAGCAGGCAAACCACTTGGTAAGAGGGTGTAAAAGGGTTGTAGACTACAGGCCTGCAAAATAAAGCAAAATATCCTCCTCCTGGCTAAACTGGTGAGGCAACACACTCCAGTTCCCCTTGTAATTTGAATTACCCAGGAGGACTTTGCACTGACACTGTGTATTTGTCTACTATTACTTCACAGCTCTTCAGTTATACAGGACCTCATGGATTCAAAAATGTGTTTTAGAAGAGATGTGATTGCAGGATCTTTTTATAGACACGGGTTTACAGTGAGCAATCTGTGTTATCAGATGGAGACATTTTCAGTGCTTGTGCTTCTCAGGTGGGCAGTGTCACTAGCACTGATCTGTACTGTAGTGTGTTTTCAGAAGTGGAGAATCCTACCATTACAAGGTTCATGCAGTGTGGTGTTGGCAGAGAATGGGGATCTCTGTGAACACGTGTATGCGTGTTTAAATGTGTTTAAAGAAATTCAAAGTTGGTAAATATGGAAAGAGTAAGTCTGCATAAGCTTGGATGTGATAATGCTGCATGTTGCCGTTGTACACGCAGATTAACTCCATGGGTTCAGTGGTTTTTAATCTGGGCTAAGACTGGAAAACAGGAAAAAAGAACTCAGCTCTGGGCTTTGACATCATTGCCTGTACACTTATTTCAGTGATCACATCTCTGTCAGTCAGTACTGGGACCAGTGCTGTTCAGCATCTTTCTTGGTGACATGGACAGTGGGATTGATGCACTCTCAGCAAGTCTGCTGATGAGACCAAGCTGTATGATGCAGCTGACACACTGAAGGGAAGGAATACCTTGACAGGCTGGAGAGGTGGTCCAGTGCAAGCCTCATGAAGTTCAACAAAGTGTCTGTATTTGAGCAGCCTGGTCTAGTGGAAGGTGTCCTTGCCTGTGGCAGGGAGTTAGAACTAGATAATCTTTAATGTCCCTTCCAACCCAAACGATTTTATGGTTCTATGATTAACCAGATAATTGTTGAAGTGCAGAAAAATAGTTTAGAATAACTCTGCTCTAATTATTAGCAATGATATTTGGTCTCAGCAAAATATTTTGTCTCTTTTGCTAAAGATCGGTGCCAAGATTTTAGATATTAGCTTACAGTGAACAAGCACTAATTAAATAAATCTTTTTGTTTCCTTACTAAAAAGAATGCATGGATTTTTATGATGTGGAAAGACTAACATTTTATTTCTTTGACATAATCTTACACCAACCCTAACTTCCATTTTTGAAGGCTGGATTTAGCAAGTGAGCTTTTACTCATAAATAAAATCAACATCTCACAAAAGGCCAGGTGCCCCAGAATTGGATGTGGTGCCTGGTCTCCTTCATACGGCACCTCAAAAATCAGACATGAAGAAGGATAGCTGATGGTTTTTTCTTTATACCTGATAGGAGCTTTGAGTCTGCCTGGAGTCACACTGCTTCAGATACAGAGTGGCTGGAAGTAATTCTTATTAATGAAATTGCCAAGAGCTCTTGCAGCTAAACCTCACTGTAAGCATTATTTCAGCAGCTTCATTTCAGGAATAGAACATTTCTTTTACAATATGACCTCTTTCTTGCTTCAAGGAGCTCTATATCTGGGAATTATTCAGTCTTCTCATTTATGAAATGTGTTACGACATGTACACAGAACTGTGCATTGAAGCCTAAGCTCAAGGCAGCTTTGCATATGTATAACTTGGAGCAATCTAATGTGGAGAAAATAACCTGCAGCTCCTATTCACACCAACAATTGACTTAAAAGAAACCAGTCTGCTAAGCTTAAGGAGATCAGGAGCCTAAATACCACCTAGTTGTAATTTCACTTGGCTGCAGCTTTTGCTGGGTTATCACCCAGGGACCCTGGAAGAAGTGGAACAGCCATTCCCATGTGCCACCGCCAAGGGTCCAAGTCGCTGTGCAGTGAAATGGGGTGGGAGGTGACTCTGTCCCCCTGGCATCGTATCACACTTCCACATCTTACTTTGTCACCCAGCCATGCAAACCTCTGCCATCTTCAGGCACTGATCAGAGCTGGACAGAAAGGGCCTGGGGAGACAGGGGGTCACCAGCTGTTTTTGGATTTGGGCTGGTTCATGCTGTCTTAAGCAAGTTTTGAGCAGTAGCTTGAGGCTATGGCTCTGAGAAAGTATTTTTTCCTCTCTGGCTCCCTGGAGGCCACAGTGCAAACAAGGGCAGGAAGCAGGGAACGGAGGAGCCAGAGGTGTGTTTGCAGCGCAACTGGGCTAGCCACCTCGGGGATGGGAACAGATGGGACAAGAGCCCTGTATGCTGGTGCTGCTGCAGGAAAGAATGAAATGTAGAGATAAACCTGAGCTTTGGAAATGCATACTCATGGGCAGTGTCCCTGGATGAACAGGAACTACCTGTGGGCAAAGAGGAGATGTGACTATTAGCAACTTCTGCTCTCTTCCACAGGCTCTGGAGAGATGATAGGTTCAGGAAAGTAGCACCTTGGTGACCCCTGCCCAAGGAGCATCTTGCCTGTGAACTCTGTGTTTCTGCAAAACTTCTGTTAGCAGGAAAGCTCTGCATCCAAATCATTGGAACAACTTGGCAGAGACTTCGGAACCCTCTGGCAGAGCACGGCGCAGAAGGGCTGCATCTGTGACAACTGTGGGAGCTGGTCTCTGCCTTTGACAGGGTTTTTCTATTTCCCTCTCAGATCATCCTCAGTCACAAATACAGCACTATGCCTGACCACTGCTGCTGGTGTTGCCTGCAGCACAGAGGGTGAAGCAGTGTGGAGCTGCTGCAGGCAGCCCAAACTTTGCTAGGTGCATTCTCTTGTCACAAGGCAGGGGCAAAAGCCAGTGAATTATAGTGAGTAGCACATCACTGCAGCTTCTTTGGAATGGATCCAAAGCCCATTAAAGGCAATAGAAAGACTCAACTCATCCACTGTGCTTTAGAAACTATTGTGCTTTTTTTCTTACAGGAGTCTTGCTTTAAAGTAGATGGCACGCACTGTCAGAAATCACTCAGAAGAAGCAGCAAACACTTACTTAATATAGGGTACCTAAAGGTGCATATTCAAATGTGTCTTATCTGGCCAAAGCATATAAAGCTATTTCTGGACAAAGTTTTCTGCTGCAGACTACTGCTCTGTATTTCTCTTGACAGTTTACAGCCTTTCCTTCTGAAGTCAAAATCTCAGACTTACTGGCACTCTGAAAAATGTCTGTTATGCTATATATATCTTCTATCAAAATAAAGACCAGTGTGCTGGAAAATAACTTGCATTTTAAGGTATTTCAAGCAGGTCACAAGCTAATCAAACAAGTTGTGACTCTCAAGTGTGTGAGTTATTGCTGTTAGTTGCCTCCCAGCTAAAAAGAGCACAGCAGTGTGTGGGGTTTAAGTTGAATAAAGTTGCTTGTTGCTACATGTCTAATCACCAAAGAGAAGGGTAATCCCAACCCTGTGCATACTATCTCCCTTCCAGCTGCTCATTGAAAAGCTCTGTACAGTAAAAGCGCAAGCACTACCCGCAAAGGTACTTGTTCTTTAGAAGCTCTTCAAATCATACTGTATAGGTAAGTCCAGCTATCTTAACTATAAACTGTTTTGGAACAGGGAGCTAACATTAATCAACCCAACAGATGATACTTTTAGCTAGAAGAAAGTACATAAAGCATGAGCACTGAGAGATGAAGCTGTCCCTGCTGCACTGAGCTATGTGTTCTCCAGGGGGCCTGTTCGTCATGTGAGGAGGGGCAATGTCCTCAGTGTAAATCGCAGAAATTGTCTATTTTCTCAGTCCTCCATCTGAGTGTTAATATCTCCTCTTTTCAGTTGCTCACGTGAAAGTCAGCAAGACAGACCTCTTTCTTCATACAAGTAGTGCCACTGGTGCTCATTCAGGGTTATCTCTCTCAGATTCTGTTACAGATCCACTCAGAAGAAAACTATCTCTTTGGTTAAGCGATAATCCTGCTGGTTTTGTTAGGAGAGCAGGAAGCATAGCTCTTGCTTGTACCGCAGGCAGTCACTTTGCTGCCAGTCATGATAAAGATTAATCCAGAGGGACAGCTGAGGATGTTCTACTGATAGCGCAGGAAAATATGTACCTGCCGTTTCAAACAGTGAGACCAACCGCTGGACTGAGATCCCTTCAAGCCCCCAGTCAGCTTGCTATTTGGCCTCTAGGTGCTGGTTTCTACTGCTGAGTATCCGCATCTCTTCCAGGAATGCAGTTTTCTCTCACTTCTGATGAGGGAATAAAATATTGGCACAAAATTGAACAGAGAAATGGAGAATAAGAAAACACAAAACCTGTGAGAGGATGACAGATCACCTCCAGTTGGCCAAAATGTTACAAGGCCAGTGTCCTTCCTGCTACTCTTGGACACTGGGCACAAGGGAGGGGTAAACATCCAACTTGCTTCTTAGTCCATTGCTGGATCCCCTGTATGAGGGAAGATGTTGATGAAGTAATAAAGTATGTCAGACTGCAGGATCCGACCTGGGACTGGCATGGAGTGGCAGCCACTCAGGCATTATGAAGCAAATAAAGTCTTCTGAGCGTCTTTCTTTAAGCCTGTAACCTACCTGTACGTGACATGCTACTGCCTGTTGATCATAGGGAAGACACAAAGTGTTATTCATATAGCAGATTGATACAGTCCAGAAACACAGTTTTGAATAATTTACTTCTGTGTCTTAGATTAATAATTTCATTTTGGAGTTCCCGAAATAAAAATATAAAAAGAAGAGAGAAAACCTTCGTAACAATCTTTGTAATAACTGCAGGTTTTACTTTCTCCTCACAAAACAATATCATTGGGGCTTCAGTTTTCTTCATAGTCCCTTTCTTGCTTCTTGCATGCACTAAGATACCCTCTTTCCTTACCATTCGGACTTTAACCCAGAAGGTTTGCATGAGGTCAAGTCGATTAGCTGAATAAATCAAGTTAGGAAATGAAGAATCATCACTCTTCGAAGCAGGCTTGTAACAGAAGAAAAGCATTTCTCTTCATTATTTGGTTCTTATAATCAAATACACTCAAAATGCTAGTCTTGAAAAAAAAATCAATCACCTATAAGTCAAGCTAAGTTCCTGTAGCTATCTCGTTAAACGTACTTGCACGGGCTGGAGACCGGATACACGCGGCTCTGAGTCTTTACTTAACTGTATCAGCTGTGGTGGCAGTTAGAGGCTGTAGACTTGCAGTGCTAACAGGCAGGTCTCCAGGGAATGGAGAGCTGACACGGGTGCTTGTGATACCTTCTGAAAGAGTTGTGCACTGGCACAGAGCTCTCTGAACTGGAGGCTGTTTCCACATGCCTCCATTCCTCTGAGAGACACAGCTGATGCCTTCCACAACCTCTGGATGTGAAATAAGCAATCAGCTCTGGGATTCGTGCTGCCTCCCATGCAGAAGTGGGACGAAAGGCGGTAGTACCCAGCTGTCCCAGTGCAGGAGCTGCAGGGTCTATCCAGCCTACCTATTGCCTTTATATTTAAACCATAGCTGGGGAACTATCTTGACCCAGTTAATTACAGTTTTAAAATTGACAAGGCGAGATTGCCAGGAAACAGAATATAAAATGTTGGAAAATTCATTTTCATTCATACCCTATACAAAGGGTCAGTTTCACCTTTCTCAGACATCTGACTGGTTATAAAACTTTAATTATTTGATAAGCCAGAGACACTTCTTGTACCAAGAAACTTACATTTTAAATGGCAGACCAGAAAATAATTAGAAAAAAAGGCCCAGAGAAATTCACTAGGGAAGAAGTACAGGTCTTAGCTGAAAACTAATGACAAGAAGCTCTCTTCACTGCTGTGAACTCTGTGTGTGCAGAAAGGAGCTTTGAGGAGGCTGGTGGAAAAAGAGCTGGATTCCTCCTTCCACAGATATCATATGTGCTGACATTCTGCAGGCACAAGTAAAATGTCTTTGTTGTTGGATTTCCATATAATTATGTCATGTTCTCATCTGCTAAAACCATTGGGGTTGGAAACTAATAGTCTTATTATTTGGAAATTTGGGGGTTAGTGAGCTGTATCAGGTGTAGTCTCATTGCTGAGGTGCTGCGCTGCTCTAGAGCTGCCTTCTGTGAAGGAATGAGTGGTGCCGAAGAGAGGAGCTGCTGCTGTTCAACTGTCTAAATAAATACTCTTTATATTGGACATTTCAAGTGAAAAATGAATCATAACAAGAAAGGAAGCATGAGAAATATTCACTTCATTTATCATTAGATAGATAATGTTGATTTTTTGTTAGAGTGATGGAAAATGTATTGAGATGTAAAATTGATTAATTCCATTTGATCGTTTCTGGATTTTGTATATTTTACATTTATAAAATTTCTCAGCTGGGAGGCCATTGAAACACAAGTGTTTTCCTAGTTTGAGTGATGAGTTTGATCCATGCTTTTTGTATGTAACATGAAAATAAAGTACATTGATCTGCACAGTCAAGGAAGTATTGACTACTAAGTTGAGATCTCTTTCACTGTGAGCAGAAGTGGAACAAGCAGCCCGAAAGTTTCTACTTATTTCTTTTGCTGCAGTGCATGCACACAAGTGACAGGGCACAACAGGCTGGTCAAAACCCACCTGCTTAAATCTCCTGTTTGGTAATTAGATTTTTATTGTATACTTGGACTACAGATGGCTCAAATCTGTCACCCACAATCTGGAATAATGGCAAATTTTCCCTTCCCAAAACCATCAATACTTTGGAAATACTGTCCAAATTGTTCCCATAACAATCAATCCTGTTTCCATTGCTCTTTTTGGAAGTAATTCCCAGTGACTCCATGACAAGCAGGGCAGGGCCTGGCAAAAACAATTGCATCCAAATGCTGCATTCCCTGGCAGGAATAACCTCTCTGCTATGACCTTAAGGAAGCCACTCTAACTTCCCCACCTCTTTGAAGCAGCCTTTGGACCCTCAAGAATTTGTGCTCTGTAGACTAGAAGTACCTGTCCTTGGTTGTTGTTGGCAAGCAGTTCACGGTGGTTCCTAAAGACTAGAAATGCAATGTGTTGGAATAGTACGGCCCATCCTGTTTGATGTATTATTACTATTATTATGTATTATTTCAACATGTATTATTAAATGTTCTTCATGTTGCCAATTGTATTCTGAGTAATCTTACCATCTGTCCTCATAGTTTCCTTTTGATTTACTGCTGAATGATGAGAATTGAGGCATTTCATACAGACCTGGCACCTTGTCATTATGAAATTAATGATCTGTTCAAGTTTAATTGTGCAACTTTTTAATATGTGAGTCCACTCCTCAAAAGTCTCTCAGGAAGAGACCTTAAGACCCCCTTTGTGTCCATCACTACTCTGGCATGTACTTTTTCTCCAGTGAGCCACACTTTTGAAGTAATACGCATCTTGCTATGTGGCTGGGAGATGAAATTCCCAGCATTGCATGAGCTCACTTAAAGGGATAATAATGTTAGGTATTAAATTAAAATTTTTCATTGACAGCATTAAATGCAAAGTTTTTCTTGATTTCGATTGGTATACTGCTAAAAGTTGATCTTTATTTCTTTTTTCATCTTTAGTCTCATTGTATTCTGAGTAATCAAATTTCAGGGGGTAAAAGTTTCACTTTCTCAAGTTCTGTGTGCCAACACTCATGGGTGGTTTGGTGCCAGTAGCATGAAGCTGCCAAACCACACAGAAATGCTGGATCCTCTGAGCACCCTCAAGCAGTGAAGCTTTGCTCTCCGTGATGACAAGCGACATATTGCTTATTAAAGATAATATCTTGCCAGCTCCCATCCCTCACTCCCTTTTCTCCCGTGCAGTTGCAGTGCTAGTGAGGCCAGGCTTGTCTGTCAGCTAGGCAGTGTTTGGGGTTTGTTTGGGGTTTTACTTTTTTATAATCTGCTTAGTTGTATATCAGAAACTTTCAGGGTGCAGTCACTCTGCATCAGAGGAGCAGGCCGGTCAATCCTGCCGTGCAGATGAAAACACCACCAAGACCTGGAGGCAGATGCTGGGCCATGACTGCCTTTGTGGATAAACTGCTGGAGCCATCCCTAGGCTTTGGGACCTTTCCAAAGAGGTGGTTTGTATGCAGCCACCCTACTTTGAAGGCTAAGCATGTTTAGTTGCATGGAGATAGCCAGACTATGGCGCCTCACCACAGAAAAGTGTAGAAGTAACCTGAGTAGGCAGGGGTGACTGATCTCTTGCTTAATCTTTGGTAACTCCTTAGGGCTGTGCACAAGGTTAGTCCAGCATGTGGCACCCACTGAGGTGTGGAAAACAGCTGAGCAGAACTCATTCATTTTAAAGACTGTTTGACAATAGCATTTGCTTTCCCATACTGACATCAGGAAGTTTTAGACCTGGATTCAGTTTCTACTTCTCCCTGAACTAGAGAAGATCCACATCCTACTTCCAGCGGAGCACCCTGCACACTGGGTATGTACAGAAGAAACCACCTTCCTTGCTTTTGAAGTAAGGTGCCCATGCACAGATCACAGCAGGAGAACTAATGAGGTAGAGGTCACACCATACCATAGTGCTTCAGCACTGGGTAGACGGTGTGAAGAGCAGAGAGAATTGAAATCTGTTCCCCAGTCTCACCTTCTAGGAAGGAAAATGTCCCTAATGGCTGTGCTCTCTTTGGGCTGGAACTTAGGCTGTCAGCATGCAGTCTCTGGAGGATAAAGTTAAAGCAACTCCTTCCATTGACCTCAACAAATTTTTGGCAAAAGCTGGCATCTGGATCCTTAATTTGTATGCTCTGGGTTGCACATATCAATACCAAGGTGGCCATTGCATTTTTCATGTTGTGCTTAAATATATCCATGTTCTGTCTAAAGCATTGAAGTGGACTGTCTGAATGTTGCTATGAAGTAAACAGGAACTTTATGTGACTTGCTTGAAAAAACAAATGTGAAAATTATTGGACACAGAGAAGCCCAAATAGGACATTAAATGTCAGCAAAGCAAGCAGTCCTGGAGCTCAACAAACCTCATTCTTACCCCACGCAGGTCTCTGGCTGCTTCCAACATGAGTATGCTTGCTGCTGTTCTGATAAGCTTCCTTAACTTAGGTTCAGGAAATATTTATTGCCTGCTACCTCTACTCCATATAGTTGTCATTTTGAAATAGAGGAATTAATTTGGGTAATTTTTATTACTTCAGCAGCTTACATATGAAAGACTCTAGTGAGACTATAAAACACAAAAAACATTTTGGAATTGAGCTAATAAACTAAAAGAGATCCTACTAAAACAAATTGAATAATACAGAAATGAATGTCAAAGCCAAAAGTCTTCATATTATATATTGTCAAAATTACTGTACATGTTTACACAGTTGATTCATTAAGAAATACTAAGGAAGAGCTGAAAAGAGAATTACAAATAATGTATTCTGATTTTTTTTTCATAGAATCATAGGTTTATAGAATCATTTAGGCTGGAAAAGACCTTTAAGATCGAGTCCAACCATTAACCTAGCACTGCCAAGTCCACCACTAAACTTAAGCACCACATCTACATGCCATTTAAATACCTCCAGGAGTGGCAAATAAACCACTTCCCTGGGAAACTTGTTCCAATGCTACACAACCCTTTTGATGGAGAATTTTTTCCTAATATCCAACCTAAATGTCCCATGGCACGACATGAAGTAATTTCCTGTTGTCCTATCACTTGTTATGTGGGAGAAGAGACCAATCTCCACCTCACTACAACCTCCTTTCAGGTAGTCAGGTAGTTGTAGAGTGCGATAAGGTCTTCATCCTGTCTCCCCACAATCAGATCCAGTAGCATCAGTAAGCATGAATCCAGAGATCAGAGAAGATTATGTTGTGCTTCTCTCACCATTCACTTTCTTCTCCAGCCCTTGAACTTCTAAACAACATAAAGCATGGTAAAACAGGCACAGCTACAGGTTGAGCAGAGAAGAGATTCAGAGCAGCCCTGTGCAGAAGGACTTGGGGGTGTTGGTTGATGAGAAAATAAACATGAGCCAGCTTCAGTGTGAGCACACAGCCCAGAAAGCTGACTGTGTCCTGGGCTGCATCAAAGCGAGCGTGACCAGCAGGTCGAGGGAGGTGATCCTGCCCCTCTACTCTGCTCTCATGAGACCTCACTTGGAGTATTGTGTGCAGTTCTGGTGTCCTCAACATAAAAAGGACATGGAACTGTTGAAACAAGTCCAGAGGAGGGCCACGAGGATGATCAGTGGACTGGAGCACCTCCTGTATGAAGATAGGCTGAGAAAGTTGGGGCTGTTCATCCTGGAGAAGAGAAGGCTGCGTGGAGACCTCATAGCAGCCTTCCAGTATCCGAAGGGGGCCTATAGGGATGCTGGGGAGGGACTCTTCATTAGGGACTGTAGAGATAGGACAAGGGGTAACGGGTTCAAACTTAAACAGGGGAAGTTGAGATTGGATATGAGGAAGAAGTTCTTTACTGGGAGGGTGGTGAGGCACTGGAATGGGTTGCCGAGGGAAGTTGTGAATGCTCCATCGCTGGCGGTGTTCAAGGCTGGGTTGGACAGAACCTTGGGTGGCATGGTTTAGTGTGAGGTGTCCCTGCCCCTGGCAGGGGGGTTGGAACTAGATGATCTTAAGGTCCTTTCCAACCCTAACTATTCTATGATTCTGTTATTCTATTCTAAAATGTGCAAACAGAAGTTCTGGCCAGTTCTGAGTTCTGTCTAGACTGGGTTTCCTTTACAGAAATTTAAGTTCTGATACTGTCAACCTACTTTTTTTCTGGTGAAGAGCTGGAAAAAACTTCTGTGAAAGATGTTACATATTTTCCATCAAGGAAGAATGTTTTCAAATCACAAATGAAAAAAGCACAGGAGAAAAAATAACAACCAAAAAAACCCTCAAAAGAAGCAGCCTGTCACTAAGAATGAAGTCACTAAGAATGAAAACGAGCAGCAATTCCTATGGTTCCTGGGAAACCGATCTATGATTTAAAAATCCATTATGAGAATAGCTGTATCTGGTGAGCAGTAGAGGGAAAAAGGAGACCTGGATATATGCAGCAGCGATCTTCATTCTAGGAGAAATTTTCAACACCTGGAAAATTCAGGCACCTCACAGAATCATATCTAGAGAACTTGTACCTACCAAAGTGCTCTTCTAAGTTTTAAAGGGTTTATAGAATATTTTTCTCTATGTTATCACTCCTTATCATTTGCAGGGCAATGAAAAGCTGGGTTTTTTCAGTTTGAAGAGCTTAAACTATGGACTGTAGGAAAATGAGGGAAATCCAGTCTTTTTATCACTCTTGCAGTTTAAAAGATCGAGAGAGAGAGCAAAAATAAATAAATAAATAAATAAATAAACTATGCATTTCCAAAATGTTTCAATAAAAAGACTCCATTGTCCTACAAAAACTGTGCACAATAAAGGAAATATGTAAGGAAAATTATGCTTCTTATTTTTTATCGTCTGTATTGACTGGGGAAAGATATGAACCTTTATAGGTATCATCTACCTATCTGCTAGCGGTCTACCGTGAAACTGCGTTAGGCATCTGTGATTTGTTTAGATTTTCCTCATAAGGGGTGCTTGGATGGCTTTTTAGAGGGCTGATAATTAAGAAAAACAGCTCCATGCTTTCACTCTGGAGACTGGGAAAGTAAACAACTCAAATGTTAAATGCCTTCTTTCTAAACAGGCTTGATACCATGAATGTGTTTCCCTAACTGGTTCACAGATGAGGAAGCTGTGACTTCTTTTATCTCTTCTCCAGTTAATGAGGCTGCTCCTCCATTTGCAGGGGTATTCACTACTATCATTCTGTAGTTTTAAATTTAATTGTAATTATACTTTTTATGGGGATGGGGCTATTGCTCACCTAGGAGAATAGAGAAGCATTCCCACATCAGCATAACCTGCTAAAGAAATTCCCCTCCTTTGGAGAGAGAGAAATAGTTGCGCAGGAAAGAAGCAAATATTTAAAATGTTGATTTTGCGGCTGGTTCCACGTCTGGATAAAAGCTGGGACCATTTCTTGGTGTGGCCAGCCTGGTTTACACAGTGCTTGTTTCTTGTCTCAGGGAAGCTGATATTAGATCCTGCTAAAAGAGTGCACCTTAAATTTAATCCAGCTTTATTATTAACTAGTAATATAATTGAAATTTATCTAAGATGAGACAGAAGCATGATGAGTACAGAGGCCAATTTATGTCTTGGCCATCATATTGTTATAGAATTCTAAATGCCAAGAATTAATGATGATTCTAATGCTCTTTCCCTGACAAGAGAGATGCAAGATCAGTTTATCTGAAGAAGTATAAAAGAAAAACAATAAAATATATTTAGGAAAGGTCCCAGGAGATATCTAATTACTCCTGGAATTAAAAACGGGTATTGCAGACTGTACAGCAAATTACTGAGACAGTTACAGTGTGATGAGGGCTTTAAAAATTGCTTTTTTAATTATGTCAGAAAAATGTGTTTAAATCATCAGCATGCTAATATGCCTGGTGGATTTTGGGACATTTATTTGACTTTTCAGGATGAATTCATGTAGCCAGTTAATCTGCTATTTCTAAAGACCCTCATTTCCAAAATCTTGTTATTCCTAAAGACTCTCATATCAAAAATCCAGCCCTGCTCCCTTCCAAGGGATGAGGGAAGTCTCTGTACCATTCCATTCTCATGGCATTCTGGAAACAGTACAGAGCTAAACATTACACTCAAAAGCTCGGAAAACATGTGGGCTTTAGTGTTTACTGTAATCATCCCTCATTAAGTTGAAATAGGGTTATGGAAGCACCAGACAAAGGAAATGCTGTGTGTGGGATGAAGTCATAAGATAAAATTAGCCAAGGTAAATACTTTGTTTCCTTGGTTTCCTATGTTCTTAAATTTGTAAGGAACTTGGAAAATAATGAAATATGCAATGTGGAAAAAAAAAATCCATCATCATTCTGTAGAAACAGGAGTGATAGTAAAAAGGGGCTGCTCCTTCCACAGGTAAAGTAAATAATTCATTTCTTCACCCACTTAGCTTTTTTATGTTTCACTAGCAAAAACATTTAAAAGAACTGACCATCTTTCAGTGCTTTGCATTTACACAGGCAAAATATGCTGGAGAAATGAGGACAATTTGTCAAAATCATATCAGGTAAGAGTGAAAGCTGACAGAAGACAGGACTTTGGATCATGGTTATAGATATGCTTTCCAACAGTTGTACTCACTGCTCTGTAACTGATTTTGACTTATTGACTGTAAATGCAATGACTTTCTAAAACAGCTTGAGTTGCAGGTGGTACAATAGCTCTTCCTTTGGTGAAAGCAGGAAAACAACCCAAAGCCTTTCCTGAAGCAGCTGGCAAATGAAGTTGCTAAGCCACTGTCCATCATATTTGAAAAATCATGGCAGTCAGGTGAAGTTCCCGATGACTGGAAAAAGGGAAATATAACCCCCATTTTCAAGAAGGAGAAAATGGATGAGCTGGGGAGCTACAGACCAGTCAGCCTCACCGCTGTGCCTGGCAAAATCTTGGAGCAGATTCTCCTGGAAGGCATGTTGAGGCACATGAAAAACAACAAGGTGATTGGTGACAGCCAGCATGGCTTCACTAAGGGGAAATCCTGCCTGACCAATCTGGTGGCCTTCTATGATGGGGCTACGGAACTGATGGACAGGGGTAGAGCAGTTGATGCCATCTACCTGGACTTGTGCAAAGCTTTTGACATTGTATCACATGACCTCCTTGTCTCTAAGTTGGAGAGACATCAATTTGATGGGTGGACCACTCGGTGGATAAAGTGGCTGGATGGCCGCATGCAAACAGTAGTGCTCAATGGCTCAATGTCTAGCTGGAGACCACTAATATGAGTGGCGTCCCTCAGGGATCGGTGTTGGGACCGGTCTTGTTCAGTATCTTTGTCGGTGACATGGACAGTGGGATTGAGTGCGCCCTCAGCAAGTTTGCCGATGACACCAAGCTGTGTGGTTTGGTTGATACGCTGGAGGGAAGGAATGCCATCCAGAGGGACCTTGACACGCTTGTGAGGTGGGCTGATGCCAACCTGATGAAGTTTAAGCATGCCAAGTGCAAGGTCCTCCACTGGGTCGCAGCAATCCCAGGCACAGTTACAGATTGGGCAGAGAAGAGATTGAGAGCAGCCCTGTGCAGAAGGACTTGGGGGTGCTGGTTGATGAGAAAATAAACATGAGCTGGCTTCAGTGTGAGCACACAGCCCAGAAAGCCAACAGTGTCTTGGGCTGCATCAAAGCGAGCGTGACCAGCAGGTTGAGGGAGGTGATCCTGCCCCTCTACTCTGCTCCTGTGAGACCCCTCTTGGAGTGTTGTGTGCAGTTCTGGTGTCCTCAACATCAAAAGGACATGGAACTGTTGGAACAAGTCCAGAGGAGGGCCACGAGGATGATCAGGGGACTGGAGCACCTCCCGTATGAAGATGGGCTGAGAAAGTTGGGGCTGTTCAGCCTGGAGAAGAGAAGGCTGTGTGGAGACCTCATAGCAGCCTTCCAGTATCTGAAGGGGGCCTATAAGAATGCTGGGGAGGGACTCTTCATGAGGGACTGTAGTGAGAGGACAAGGGGTAACAGGTTCAAACTTAAACAGGGGAAGTTTTGATTGGCTATGAGGAAGAAATTCTTTACTGTAAGGGTGGTGAGGCACTGGAATGGGTTGCCCAGGGAAGTTGTGTATGCTCCATTGCTGGTGGTGTTCAAGGCCAGGTTGGCCATAGTCTTGGGTGACATGGTTTAGTGTGAGGTGTCCCTGCCCATGGCAGGGGGGTTGGAAGTAGATGATCTTAAGGTCCTTTCCAACCCTAACTATTCTATGATTCTATGATTCTATGATATGGGTGGGGCCCAGATTAGTCAGGGCACTGTCTTATCTCCAGCATCATGCTCTGACTGAACTTTCCGAAAACCATATTACCTAGAAATTGACTTTACTTTTTTGTTTGTGCATGAACCTATCATATGGTTCAACTCCTCCCCTTCTTTCTATAGATCTCTTGGCTATTATTTCTGTCCCACATTGTAACTAAGACATCTGGCTTCAGGCAGCTTGTTCTTTTTTCCATCACCTGAGAGCAAAGTGGTGTAACTTTAACAGTGTATTGAGAAAAGTTGTAATAAAAGATTTTTTAATATTTCATTTAATTAATAAATTTTAATTTCTATATTGAATTAATAATTCAAGATTGAAAAAATTGCACATAGCATTAAAAACATAACATAGTAAGGGAGGAAACCCCATTCATCTTCTTAAACATAGGAAAACTTGATAGCAGTAGATCACAGCTTCTACCTGGGCAAGGAAGGTACTCTGAAAATTGTGGTTAAGAAGTAAACTTCTTGGCAGTGCAGTTCAAATGTATGTAATCCATCATGAAACTGTGTAGAGAGACACAGTCTACTATTTGGAAAAGGTGATTTTTTTTTAATTATTTATTTTGCTAGCAGGGACAGGTCATTAACTTTGTCTTGTTGGTAACATCTTCTTGCGTCATCTCACACTGTCACCTTCTGGCTGTAATTTACTCTTTGGCCTGAAAATATCTCTGAGAGAGCAAACAAGACACTAAGGTCTCACCAAAACTCATTTAGGCACATGGCTGCTGTCAGTTGAGAGTTGGTACCTCTTTGCTGGCAGTGTACTTCTGCCTCTCTGATCACACCATCTCTTTGATGCTGAACCCTCTCCCCAAAAGGCTGGGCTGAGACATTGGGAAAACAAAACAGAAATGAGGACATTGTCTAATGGAAGAGTGAAATCACAGCATTTTGTGTTATAGTTTGATAATGGTAGACATATCTATTTGAAAAGCTTGTGTCATTTTGTCTGAGTGTTTGTGGGATTTCTTTCTCTCCACTGAGACATTTGCAGCCAAGATTTCAGCGCAAAGTTATTTTTCAGCATTACTCCTTGTTACAAAAGCAGGAGTTGGGAATTGCAGGAGCTGGTGTACAGCCAGAGGATAAGTAAATTATTGCAAGGTAAATGGAAAGGGCTGGACATACAAAAGAAAGCAGCTGTATGGTTTATCTGATCTGATAAGGGCTGCTAGAGGAATAGCAATGTGAATGGTGTGCACACACAAGGGAAGTCGCTTCCTGAGTCAGAGCAGACATGCCAAGAAATTGTATAGCCTGTAATAAGAAGCTATGGAAATATGACTGAAGAGTTTGGCTGGAGGAAGAGACCAAAAAAATGTGATTTGTCATGGGCAAAATTTGACCTGGATTTGCTGTGGCAATTTAGCAGCTGCAAAATGTCAGTGACTGTTTAAAAAATTATGTTGATGAAATCTTCAATTAAAGTTTCAGGATGATTCAAAGAAGAGGAATTATTGACCATCTCTTGAACTCTGCAGGACCTTTTTCCACCTTTGCCAGCTCCTGCTCTTATTCATCAGGGAACGTTTTGGAAATGGGTGTTTGATTTGTAGCAGAGACAGCAATAAGAGAGGTGAAGTCAGATAAAATTAGTTTCTATTTTTTTCTCCGCTGTTGACATTGAAACTTCTGACAGTTCCTTTAATTGGTCTTTTCTGTGTCATGCCTCAGTAGAACTGGAAAAGTAGAGCTTTTCTCAGGAATGCTTTCCATGTGAAATTATTATTTATTTTTCTTTTCAGCAAAGGGTGAAAACATGAAAAAGGGTTTTTTCTTTCCCCACACTCATAAACTTTCACTCTCTTCCAGCTTTTTTAGAGCTGAGAAATAGTAATTGAGTGTGGAGAAGGAGAAAAATGTATTTCATTTTTAAAAGTAACATGTTCCCCTTTACATGCTTGACAGTGACTTCCAAACACAACACTTTGTCTTGAGAAGTAACACTACTAATCCGTTCCTAGCATTTCACAACTAGTAAGGCTACAGCTGAAGCCTGTGTGGAGAGTGCACACGCTTCTCAATTCTGCAACAGGAAACTTTGGCAAAAATCTTCCTGACACTTTTTAACTTTTTCCTTTCCATTTTTATAAGCTATGCCTCTGTCTGGCAAATAGCTTCTCCTTTAAAACAAGGTCTTGGTCCAGTTATACTTTCAGGTGAAGAGTATGTTGGAAAAATGTTTGCTGTCTCTCATTGTGGATGTGATGATGTTCCCTGAAGGCTCCTATAAGAGGCTTATTGGTTATAGACAATTACTCTTCCCTGAAAGAGAAGATTTAACCTCAGTAGCCAAATAGCCACCAGATCAGAGGCTCAGATTATTGAATCAGTAGAAAGCACTGAAGAGCAAAAGCTAAGACTTGAGGTAAGATACAGGATTTCATACATGGACCTCCAGTGCATCACAGACACAATTCGAGTGCCAGTGTTCAGGAGAGCAGTCCAGCTCCAAGTCCTAAGCCTGATTAGATCACAAAATGCTATTTAAAAAATAAAACTATTTTAAGCACACGAAGTTGTTCAGCTGAGTTTGCCCAGCAGTGCTTCTGCCTTGACCGGCCTGGTTTTGTAGACACGTATCACCTGCCTAAACCAGTGTGTGGTCCACAAACAGTTCTTCCATTGCTATATTGCCAAAGGACCCAGCGTGCTGGGCTGAGGATGGTGTTTCCATGCATCATCACAGGACTGCGATCTGCTCTGAAGCTGACAGGTGATATCAACCACCTGATTTTGGTTCTACCATCTCACTGGGTAGCTGAGAAGCAGGATAAGCCCTGCTGCTTTGCGGTGCCTGGCCACTATGCTTTCAGCTGGAGCAATGCTTCCCACTAAAATAAAAAGCACATCCCATCCCCGTGATACTGGGACTGTGCATAATGCATGCGGGTATGTGAACATGTGGGCTGACCTGTGCTTGCACCTGGACACACTAGGGGTGCCTGTGGTCTTCTTGAATCTTACACCTCCCTCCTAACCAGGGTACTAACATGCATGTAATTTGTTTCCTTATTGAAGCTGACATATCATAATTGAATATGTGAAGATATCACCTGCAGATGCTGCTTTAAACTTCGCACACCATATACTGATAGAGCATTTTGGCTGTGGGTTGGCTGAATATGTTAGAAAAATGCCTCCTTTTGCTTATCTGGGTAATGAATATCTTTCTTGCCAGATAATGGCAAGTGAATATCTTTCTTCTACAGTGGGTTTTACATAATAAATTCAGTATTCCATTTTAAAAAGCCTGTGTATCTATGGATGAATCTTGGTTGTTCTCAAGTGAAATATTGTGAATCAAATCATAATGACAGAATCTTGACTCTTTAATTAACGTGTTAGCATGTATCTGTAATGCTTGATTCCTACAAATGGCAAAATTAACAACTTCATTTGACTATGTTGTTCTCAGTGGAAAAGAGCACACTTAAATGCTCCATGGTGCTATTTACACCTGCTTAATTACTTGTATTTGCAAATTATCTAAATTTCCTTGACACAGAGGAGGATGGGGAACACAGTCCATGAATAAAATTAAACTTCAGACTCCAAAAGCCAGTTTGGCATGATGTCAATGTCAGAGGTGATTTAGAGTCTGTTCCTGTGAGTAATAATCCTTGTTTATACATTATGCTGCCTTGGACCTGAAGACACCTCAGTTTAGATCAAAATTGTCATTATGTGTCATGTCAGTGGAGAAAGGGGGAGTGTTGTTATGATTATGTTTTACAGAAATGAGCTAGAGGCATTGGAAATTAAGGTCCATTGCCATCTTTGGACTTGGCATATGTGCCTCATGGTAAAATGACTCTTGCTCATCAATTTCCAGACCCAGTGCTGAAATGTGTGGCTTGTTCTACCCGTCAGGGTGAGCACTTTTATTTAAGTAAGAGCTTAATATGAATATATTTTGGACCTGAATTTTAAGTTCCTGAGTGACTCCATTTAATTGGCCAAACCAAACTGTAGCTGTACACTGTTGAATACCATGTTGGGATCCAAATTTCATAGCTAAGTTTGTGACCCAGTAGCCAGGCAGCCCTGATCCCCTTTCTGTACCAAGTACAGGATCAGGTCCTATTTATTGCCTATGGAAATCAAGACTTATGGTTTTTGGAAGACAGTAATTTTCTACTTGTTTTAGAGAAAGTATCAGTTTTAAATGAGGTGCTTTGAATAACTCACACTTGAAGTTCTTGGTGTGTTTTATAAAAGGCTGAATTCCACAGTGATGGTGAGAAAGAGTTAGCACCTGGGAAAACGTTTCAGTGGGAAAAACGAGCAGCATATGTCAGTATTGAAAGGAACATTTAATGCAATATACAGATTTGGAAATTGGGCTAGGGACATATAAGGGATTGACCAAATACAATGCAGGCAAAAAATAAAACATTGATGCATTTACATAGAAAGTAGTAATAAAACTCTAGACAATTTGTTATTAATTGTCCCGTTAAGTACCCCTGCTTCCTTCTTATTTCTTCTGGTAATTCTCAACTGTTTCTTAATAGCTTATCTGTAAAAGACTGAAGAACAAACAGGTTTCAATTACCTTGGTGAGAACAAGAGAAGTTCTTTAAGGTCAGAAGTTGAAGAATAGCTGTACTTTTATGTCCTTTGCTTAGAAATTATATATTAAAACGTACAGCTGCTCTTCATGGTTCATTAAGAACAATCAGATGTTGACATCTAAATGTCTTCCAAGACAAAGTTGAAGTTCTCATATATTTTTAAAATTTTATTAAGTCCTAGGTGAGGATACTGTTTTATCGATTGAAATCCCCACAGACATGGAAATCAATTTATTAGTCTCATTAAAGAGGAGCAAAAGAGCACTAAAGGAGCAAATTATTTTCTAAATTTATTTTGTAATTATCAAAACAGAATGCATATAAATAGAATGAAATCACATAAAAATGAAATGTAAAAGTCACAGTAAAAATCTTGTGCTTCATTAGATTATTTTTTTTGGAGTTCACAGCCAAGGGACATGGAAACAACATGGAACTGTTGGAACAAGTCCAAAGGAGGGCCACGAGGATGATCAGGGGGCTGGAACTGGAGCACCTCCTGTATGAAGATAGGCTGAGAAAGTTGGGGCTGCTCAGCCTGGAGAAGAGAAGGCTGCGTGGAGACCTCATAGCAGCCTTCCAATATCTGAAGGGGGCCTATAGGGATGCTGGGGAGGGACTCTTCATGAGGAACTGTAGTGATAGGACAAGGGGTAATGGGTTCAAACTTAAACAGGGGAAGTTTAGACTGGATATGAGGAAGAAATTCTTTACTGTAAGGGTGGTGAGGCACTAGAATGGGTTGCCCAGGGAAGTTGTGAATGCTCCATTTATTCAACAGAATAAATTACTTACTGGTGTGGAAAATGATAGTGAAATTACATGATATTAGAGCCCCAGATCTGTCTCCAAGCATACTATGATGCTCCTGCTTCAGTGTTTTCTCACTGAAAGCCAAAATATGATCTATAATGATATTCTGAGGATTAGAGCAGACAGATTATTTCCAGCCCCATTTAATTCCCTCAGCCATTAGCATAAGGGGAGTCCGTGCAGACAGCTCTTTTTTTAGAAGTATGTTGGATTTCCATCAGCAGCAGATGAACTGTGCAAACCACTTACACAGAAGATGTCTATAAATAAGCTAAAATAATTTCAAATCTTGTGAAGAGGTGGTAAATCAGTGAAAAACATTTCTGATAAACAAATGGAAATCCTGCAATGTGTCTCATGTGTGTCTGAACTCTGACTTTCTTTAATGTTCCTGTAGAAACACTGTCTTTGTATTAGTATTAACTGAAGGTTTAGAGTATGAATCAAATTATCATGAAAACCAAATAAAATAGTTTGTGGAAAGAACTGTAGTGGTGCATTGGCCATTTAGGAATGCTGGGCTGGAGGTCTGAACAAATAGAAGATGACAAGTAGTGGACCATGCACGAGGTTGGGGAGAACATTTTGGCATCTTAATCATTAAGAGTTGTAAGCTGAGGACAAGGAAATATAAATTCGATCTGTGCATTTTCTTTGTACACAATAATATGGGAAAAGCTGGATCTAAGCAAACTGTTTTCCCTCCTTGCTTGCTTTCTACATAAACATTCTAATTAACAAAAGTGGACATCCCCATGTGTCAACCTCACAGTGCATTTTTTCCTGACAAAGTGTGTTAGTTTATGTAATTAGCTAAAACTCTTTTCTGATACACAAACAAGGCCATTGGCTGTGTTTAAAAACAGTAGCTTAATTATATATTTTAAAAGTGCTAATTCATATTTGGGTATTAAACCTTGCTGCTACATGAGTGTAATTACATTTATCAAAAGCTTTCTGGGAGCCAGCATAGCTCTTCAAGGCCAGGTCTGAGGTTTTTTTCTGTCTCAAATTTAGGGCCTTCCTGATTACTTAGCTTTTCTGTTCCTTGTTGGGGGTTTCATTTTCATTTTGAATGCTCCCAACTGATCCTTCATCTCTACCATTACTATCTTACATCAGGATCTTTACGTAGTCTTAAGCTTGTTTCTGGACATTCATATCACTTGGAATGGACATTCTTGGTGCTCCCCCTTTGACACTGCATGGGAAATGCATGTATGGAGACTATTTTTTCTCCATTGACCATACGATTTGGCAGCCAGGCTGTTGGGGTGCACCGCACCTGCTCGGGCCTCTGTTTTGTCCTTCTTTTCACTGAAACACATAAGATTTTCTTCTTTTGCAATTCTTTGAAGTGAAGCCTGACTATTTCCCCTCCCATGTTCCAGTTCTTATGTAAGTAAGCAGTTTGCATCATGGATTTAAAGACCTGGGGATGAATTGGGAAAAGAGAAAGGAAGGGAAAGAGAAAGGGGAGAGAAAAGGGGAGGGAAATGGGAAAGGAAATGGGAAAAAGGAAGGGAAATGGGGAGGGAAATGGAAAATGAAAGGGAAGGGGTAAATAACCATCTCAAGTGTTTGTACAAAGAGCCTGAGTGAATAAAAATGATTCTCCCTATACATGGGACTCTTCATGCTAGTTTTGAGTACTGTGAAGGTTCACGTGCTGCCCCTGTGCCCCTTTGTACCTGGCTTAGCAGCTGGTTTTATAATAATCACTCCAGAAGTGCTCCTTTGCTGGATCCTGAAACTGCACGTGGTGACATCCTGTGTCCCCCTTCCTGCAAAAGCCCTGTGGTCTCAATAGGTAAGGCAGGTGAAAGAAGCACAGTGTGCCCAATTTTGCTTTCTGAGGGCAGTAAGGAAAGAAAGTCTTGCATTATACCTCCTGCTTCCTTGTGTGTACCTAAACACCCCAATTCTATTCTCTTTTCTTTATTAAGGAAAGACCTTCCCCATGGAAGAGCAAATGAAGCAATAACTAGCTTTGAAGGTTGGTTAAGTGCCAAGCTTCTGTCAAAAATAATCACATGTCACTGCTTAAAAGCAGTTTAACAATGATCAAACTACTTTAGTCCAGCTATTAAGCACATTTTAAACAGCTTTTAAAAAGTTATAAATAACTTAAAGCCAGCCAAGTAAATGCAGAAAATGGGAGTAGAAATCAGGATAGGGCCATTGTCTTTCACATATTACTGTAGAAGAGTCAAGCTGCAAGTGTTTAAATTCATCTCCTAAATTCTTCTAATAAGAAGCATGGCAGGCTTCTTTAGCTTCACTGTTTTCTACTAACGTTAAATAGGGTTAGCTTTTTTGATGAAGGTATATTTCAAACAGCCATTTAACGTTTTTTTTTTTATCAAGCATTTTTCATTAAAATACAAAAAAAGAATAGAGAAGACCAAACTAATAAATAACAGTTGGCTGTCCAAATTTTAAAATTTTTGTTACCAAATTGTTTCTTTTAGCCACATTCAGGTGCCTGCGCTCACATATAATTAAAAACTGGCATTGCTGTTGCTACCTTTACAGTGCTGGTTTTATACATCCCTGCCCATGACAGGGGGGTTGGAACTAGATGATCTTAAGGTCTTTTCCAGCCCTAACTATTCTATGATTCGATGATTCTACACCAATGAATCCTCCTACATAATAAATACACATGCTGCGTACGCTGTGACACAGAAACAGCACACTTGCGGGAGTGAACTGTGGGTGCAGACCAGCTCTTCAATCCACTGGCCAACCAAGAGTCATCATTTTTCAGTGTCAGTCTCTAACTCTTTTTTGAGTAGTTATAAGTTCCTGGCCCCTTTATGTTAACATGACATTTTAATAATAGGTACCATTTCATTAGTCATGGGTATAATAAGCTACAACTGGAGTTGTCTGAAGACACAGGGTAAGCCTTGCACCTGGGATAGCCTGAGAAATAGAATCATAGTATCATAGAATAGTTTTTACCAAGCACATGTCCAGCAATGTGGCCATTCCCAGACAAGCAAGTTCTTTTTTTTTTATATTCACATAATATTTTCTGCATTCAGAAAATATTTAGCTGATTGTTCGGAATATCCTAGAAAGTCAAAGCATAAAACACTTGTGTATATCTTGGAGGTGCTGATGTACTGCATTGATTTAGGCTGGTCTGACCGTATTGAGGTCTCAGGAAAGAAACTCATTTTTGTCACTGGGGCTTCCTCTTCTTATAGAGGCATTATTTTGATGCATTGGAATTTCCCAGCTAAGCAAATAGAAATACTGGGTTCATAGTGGAGAACATATCTCCATAAAAGATGGGGGTGTCTGTGGCTTCCAGTTTCTTTCCAATTGAAATCCCTATTATTGTCATTAATTTCCAAAAATTTCCACAGCAAGGCTTGACTTCTGTAATTAGGAGGGAATGGTAATAAGGGAAATTGGTTTTAAACTGAAAGGAAGTAGATTTAGATTAGATATTAGGAAGAAACTCTTCCCTGTGAGGGTGTTGAGGCCCTGGCACAGGTTGCCCAGAGAAGCTGTGGCTGCCCCATTCCTGGCAGTGTTCAAGGCCAGGTTGGATGGGGCTTGGAGCAACCTGATCTAGAAGAAAGTGTCCCTGCCCTTGGTGGGTTGATTGGAACTGGATGAGCTTTAAGGTCCCTTCCAACCTTAACCATTGTGTGATTCTATGATAGTCACTGCCAAATAATTTCCCAGCTCACTGCCAGATTTTGTTCCTCAGTTCTCTGTACCATGTGACAGGCATTTCAGTCCAGGGTTTGGTGGAGTTTCTACATTCCCTAATACCACATGAGAACAAGCTGGGGATGGTTTGAGGACAGTTCACAATGACCGAGCCCACACAAGATCTTCCCATATAGTCCTGACAGGCTCTGTAGCTTCATGCATCTCAAATCTCTATCAGACTGTGCCTTAATCCATGTATCACATACTTTCAGCATTACAGTATTCGATTTTGCACACAAAAGCTATCAAGTCATCTGCACAGATCTCTTCTTTCAAGGAATTTAACTGATATGTACACCTACTGCAGAAAGTATAGCAACTTCATGGCAACTTTTTTCCCCACATCCAGCCATCATCCAAGTGTATCTCTGTAATTCGTAGTTTCAAATCCCTACTGATGTTCTGTCACTCCTGATCCAAAGGTGAAAGAGGCAGAAATCGCAGGCCTAATACCAAACTCTCTTCTTCCTAATATGTCTTAAAGAAATCCCCACAATTTATTTTCTCTGCTCAATACTAATGATAAACACTACAGATTTATGGCTGTATGGTACTGTTTCCAGAGGAATTTAAGAACATTCTGTTAACTTTACTGCATAAGTACTCACCAATGATCATACAGTGATCATTCGTTATTTTAGCGAGCACACCCATTTCTTGGAGAGAATGCAGGAGCTTACATTATGTACAACAAAGCAATTGGAGATAGGAAATAGACTGTACCCAAATGAAATTAAAAACATATTTAGTCCGGAAGAATGTAATCACCTAAGATGGAATTTGGCCAGGAGATGAAAGCTAATCTCATTCTGCCCAGTGTCTACTTAACCTCCTATCTTTATAGAGAGATATATAAAGAGATACAAAACGTATGAAAAAATAGGATACTCTTCCCACCCCTCCCCACATGCACACACACAATTTACTCTGTGATATAAGGATTTGCTTTTTTTGACATTGCAAGTTGCTTTGCAAGGTAAGATCAGGAAACCTGCAAATATAAAAGATATAGTGAGTACACCATCCAAGACTGCGGAGGCTGAAGGAAGACTGAAATGCAAGAGACAGTGCAGAAATGTGCTACAGTCTGGTAGAACTATCAATCACAGACTCCTCTGCTAGAAAAAAGGTTACAGCTCTTCACCCTTTCCTCATTTCCACGTCTTTCTGCATCTCCTAATCCCTTGAATTTTCATAGACATTCCCAAGGCAGCTGGGTTTACCAGCTTACAACTCCTCACCTATGTACAAGTTACCACAAGGCAGGAAAGGGGACTCTTCCTCTCACCATGGACATGGATATCCTTCTGTTAGGGCAGATAAGGTGCGAGTCCAGCTTTGCTCACACCAAATGTTTTTGTATTTCCTTTACAGTTAAAACATTGCTTTCCACAGCACTTTCACAAAGGATTAATAACTTTGAAATTTTATTCCCCTCTACAGCACTGAGTGCCTCAGTTTCCTTTCAGGGTGAGACAACAATAGGTACCGTGTTGTTAAAATGCAGTTCTAGCTACTACCCTTTAATTCTTAAAGTTTTCCAACATTTTGAACTGAGTTTTCAGAAAATAAGTTCCTTTTATAATAGTCAAATAGATGTGCATGAGAAATTTTCATATATAAACAAATTCATTTATTTAATCTTTCCTGACTTCACAGCAGCCAGAATTAGGGTGAAGAAAAGAACCAAATATCACGCAAAACCATTTCCAGTAGAGAAATAGAGAGACCAAAATCTGAATAATTAATTAATTTCTCCTTAGATACTTATGGTTACAATAAGGAATAGTGAAAGAATATGGAAGTATTAATAGCTTTACCTAAGGCAAATGAGTGACTAAGTTGCTCATTTTTATATTAAGTAACCAGAAGTAGCTGCAGTCTTAAAAGAGTGCCAGATCAATCTTATTTAGGCATACGTTTTAAAACGGGTGTTCATCAGCTGTTTTTTTGTAGGAGGAATCAATTTGTAGAACCAAGTTGTAGCACTAAATAGTACATCAACAAAAATAGATGAAGTGATCACAGCGTCAGCAACTGTCATCTTCTCCTTGGAGAAACAAAGGCAGTTTTTAGCATTTTCATGGACTGCAAGTGACTGTGGGGAAAAGGACTGAAAAACGTATTTTTCTATATGACTTTTAGCCTTTTTGTGTTAGCACAACAGAACTGAAATCTGACAGTAAATTGTTCTTGCACCACTGGTTTTCTCACTGATTACAGAGTATAAGCCTTTTAAAGTTTTCTGCAATCAGAGCGTTGTCAAAGAGCATTGACTACCCAGTAAACTATATTTTTATCATTCCAGTAATAAACCCCTCTTTAATTAAGGTGAATTTCTGAGGGAAATTTTTTTGGAGACATGAATTTATGATGATTGAAATGATCTGTCAGAGCATCTCACTGTGGATTTCAGTCTGACAGTAGGAGCCTGCTCCACTTTCACTGTTATCTCCTCTTTGTCAGGGGGAGTTTTCCAATATTAGGCTCCATTTTAACACAAGTTCAGATTCTAAAGAGATTAGGAAAAACTAATCTAGGCCATCATACCCCTAAGACAGAATCAAATGATATCTTATTTTTCTCTACTCCTTTATGCAAAGCAGTTTTAAACCCTGCAGGCAATGGAATTTCTTCACCTCTGATCCTACATTTTAATTTTCCTTTGTCTCCCCAAAACCCAGCCTAAAATCCCACTTCTAATGCCCCTTCCTCTCTTGACTTCCTACTAATAACCTCCAAAGCCTCCATAGGTTTCAGCAGATCCCTGCCATAAGACCTTCCTTGTTTTCTTGTACTATAGCTACTGCATAGTAGTCTTTCAGAAAGGGGGAAGAGTATGGCACCCCAAGAGCACTCTTACACACCCAAATACTGACTGCTGCCCCAGGGAGTGGAGAACACAGCTCTTGACCTCTGATAAGCTTTATGGGAGGACCACACTTGAACATGGAGAAAGAACTATAGATGTGTATGATGACAACATGCCCTCATATCTGATTTTTATTTGTTTTAACCTAGGCATTGTTCTGTGTTACATTTCGCCAGAGGTGAGGAGCAAAGCAGTGACAGTGCAGGCCATGTCCTCCGGACCTCTTACCAAACACAGCAAATGTAGTCAGGGTGAAGTTTTCTCTTATATGCCACTCAAATTTATTGAAGACATACTGAGAGCAGGTGAACCAGCGAATGTGAAATGTACATTTTAACTTGTAATAAATCAAAGTATCAGCTTGTGATTTCCCATACCATGTGTAAAGATACACAAAGGTGCTGTAGAAGTGTAAATCCATTATTGGATAGATTTAGAAAGGCATTATTATTATTATCATTACTATTATTTTAACATGAACTTACCCCTTTTTTCTGAGAAAGTTTTGACAGTATAGGTTCACATAGACTATAATGTCCTTAGACAAGTTTTGCAGTATGCAATATGGAAACCATTTATTATACAACTATCAGTGTTGGAACAAGGGAAAGGCAGGCTTTTACAAGCTTTTGCTAAATACCTAGACGTAATGAGTAATGAGACAGGCTGGAGGACAGTGATATGTCTGATAAAATCATACTCTTATCACAGGTCTCTGGATTTAGGGCAACCCACCACAGATGATTATGAGGTGAGCTGCTGGGATGAGCACAGCAGAAAGTTAACAGTAGCTAAGCTTGATGTAAATGTACTCCAAGTTACCTGTTCAGCAACATGTATCTGTATGGGCTCCTCCCCAAGGCAATGTAAAGTAGATTAACTTTGTTTTATTGAAAGATAAGTAATCTCATATTCATTGTGAGACAAGAGTATAACAAGGGCAGCTATTGAAAAAAAAAAAATTACTTGTCTGCCTCATTGTGTGGGTCCATTGTATTTCCACTGGTCGACAGTAATCTTTTATTAAAAGCTGATGATAATATGCTAATGCAAAGATCGACTTTTATAAATGTTTATCTTGGTGCTGAAAACACTGCAATGCCAGTACAAACAGCAAAAGATAATGGAATATTTGTAGTGTGTTTATTTAGCTAGCTCAAACAAAATTGATAAAGCAAACTTGTGCCAGGAAGATGGCTTTGTTTTGATAAATTAGTCACAGAAGCCTTGCTCTCTAAAAGCCGGCTGAGCAATCAAGGCTCTCTGAATTATTTTGTGTGTGGTGTGCATTGATACACACACAGTCACATAAGAGCTACCTCAATAGCCCAAGCATGCTTGCTCTCCGATATCACTGCCTTTTGCACACTCTTCCCCCAAATCCTCCAAAAAGATTTAGAACAAAAATTGCTCTAATGCCAGGCTTCCCCATTGCCAGCTTTGCATTTTGTAATTAATTTACTATCAGTTCACATTGATACAAAAAAAGACCAGCTCTTTTCCCCAAACTCTGCTCTTAGAAAAAACCTGCAGTTTATAAGACTCATTGTTCCTCCTGGCTTGGGAGCTCCAGACACAGGGGCCTTCCCTGGGCTCTGTGGAGGCCTGGGATGTGTAACCACTTCAGAGATGAAGTCAGAGTTGGCAGGGGAGTGTAGAGGGACATATTAAAAACACCTTATAAGTACCTAAGTTAAGCAGTATATCTAATATGGCATCTAAATTCAAGCAAACGTTAAGAAATTGAGAGGATCTACTCTGAGGCATCAGCACCCGTCTCCTTGCAGATGCAACGGGAAGAAAGGGTTGCAATCCCTAAATCAAGTCTGTGACAGACTGAGCTGTCTACACTCTCTTGAGCTCAGACACTGTAGCAGTCACAGTGGTTCAGAGCTGCCTGAGATGGAAAGGTGCCTGCATTTGGGCCGAAATCTCCAAGAAAAGCTCTCTAATTCTTTTTTTCTGTTTGCTTAAATCCTATTTGTGACTTGGGAGCCTGTGTGCTGCTGGTGTGAATGGGCTGTGCTGTTGTATTTATAGCTCAGCAAAGAAAGCTTGAGGTGTCTCTGTGTGGAAGCTTGCAAGAAGGTAACCTAAAATCTGTGAAGGTGATAGACAAATAGCAGCTCAAACCATCTTTTATTCTTGAAACTGAAAAGATCTGTCAGGAGGAAAAGCTGATGCCTGGGGGACTGCAAATGGCAAGCAGATGCAGTACTTCACTAATTGTCAACCAGTTCAACTTTTTCTGTCAATCTTGTAAGTGCCAGTCACATCTTTGTAACCCAGACACCATAGGAAATACTTTTCTGCATAACAAACAATTGAGGAAAATTATCCAAATTTAATTATGAGACTCCAGTTGAGCTGTTGCTTTTGACTACTGCTTTATCACTCACAGCACAATGGATATATAAATCGAATGCGGTAAACTGGTATATTCATTTAGGGCCTGCACCATTCAGGTCTGAGTATTTTATTCTATTGACTGTGCTCTGATCTGTGATTTGCATTCACAAGATGGGCCCAGAAATATCCGAGTCATAGCTTGGTAAAACATTTCTTTGCAATTACTGTAGGGCTGCATTTCTTACATGACTCTCCAAAGTGAAGAAATTAAATTTCTACTCTTATTAATGATGGCAACTGTACGTACAACATTTGGAAATACAAATGCATGCATAGTACATGTAAGTTGCTAAACAGGCTGGAGAAAAACTATAGGCAGTGTAAACCCTATTATGGATTCTCAAGTCCTTTGAACTATCTCCTATGACTCTGCCACTTACAGCCGTCACACCTTCTCCTTCTATAAGCAGCTTCTTTGTAACAAAGAAATAGTACAAATCTCAGAGAATTAGTAAAAAACTCAAAGGCCAGTTAGTTACCCATCAGTTATTTGAAAATCATTAAGCAAATTAATTGTGTTATCAATGTGCTGGATTCTACAATTGCTTGTCCTGTAGTAGATGTTCTGCAGGAATGGCAAGGATTTTTCAAGAGTAGAAAATAAGTATTTTTAGCAGGTGAGAGATTTTTAGAAGATTAAACTTTCCTTAAGCCAGGTAGACTGTTTGCTGTTACAGCTGAGCTGGAAAGCTCACAGCAAGGATGACATGCTGCTTTTTTCAGACTCGTTGGGCAATGCTCCGTGTATTTACTGTATAGAATCCCTCCTCAGGGTGCTGCAGTCAGCCAATGTACCATTCTCAACTAAGTCCCTCCATCACAGATATTTGTGTGTGATAGGTGAACTCTTTAAACTTAGGTATGACATCTTACATTTCTGCTGTAATAAACACTAAAATGACTAAAAGTGAAAAAATAAAAAATTCTCTCCTTCAGGAAGTTAATTTCTAACCAGTAGAAATTTTTTCAGACTTGCTTTACTGTAACTTCCCCTGCAGGAAGAGATCTCAAGGCCAAAATAATGTAAAAATTCTTACATTAAAAAAAAACCCTCGCTATTGCCTTCAAAGCAAAAACAACAGCAAACAGTCTGACCTTTCATTTCTGAAGTCTAAACATTTCTTGAACACAAGTAGGGATTTAATGCTTGGGATTTAAGGCTCTTACTCTGCACTGGCGTCAAACACTGACACTGTATCCAGTGGAAATATCCCAGGCTTGCTCTGAGTTACTTATGATCAGACTCTCACCTGTGGCACCTCCGGATTCTTTAAGCCTCTATTAGTTTGTGAGAAATGGTTTGGACTTCAGACATCACTATCTGCAACCAGTGCAAACCCCAGTTTCCCTTACTAAACGCTGAAATGTGTTTATGTGGAAACTCAGCTGTGTTTTGTTAGCTTGTGAGTTTTGTACAAGCAGATACTGGGATTTATGTTGCCCATGTAAGCCAAAGAAGTTCAGCACATTCTGCATTGTGCAGGATTGGGCTCTTACACCACATTCTTTCCTGTACTTGTCATCTAGAGAAAAAGAGTACTGCAAACAACCTGAGATTTCCCTGAGCATTTTGTTCAAATCCAGAGGAAAGAAATTAAAATAAGTAACTGATTGTATATTTATTTTATAATTAGACTTTAATTTCTTTTTTTTTTCAAAACCAGATTTATGTTTGTAACAACTCCATAACAATGACAATTTAAGTTTACTATCATTCAGTAAAAAAACCCACAAAACTAAAAAGGAACATGAAAACTACTTGTTTGAGTATGGAGTACTGGAAACTATTTAGGCAACCCTTCCTTCATGCCTGTGGAGCCAGGCCCCCATGAGCATCTCTGCACCTTAACAGCTCAGCTGCAGGGATGACTTGGATGGGCAAATTTGCTGGCTGTGGGTGGAGTGCGAGATAATTCTGCTTCCAACACCGATAACATGGGGACAAAACTTGGATGCCTTCCCTCCTTCTAGGGTGAGGAGTCCCTTTCCATGGCAGGGGGGGCTAGAACTTGATGAACTTTAAGATTCTTTCCAACCCAAACCTACGATTCTAAGATTCTATACCTGTAAGTGTTTAGTAGTCTGCTTACAACTTTCCAAATTTATGGAGGGCTCTCTGGCTGCTGGGGAAGTATAAATGGGAAAAGGCTCAGATTTTTGGGTGTTACTTAAAGGCTTTTCCTGTCACCAGCTCATTAAAGGGGAAGGTACTTGGGTGCTAAACTTCTTTGCATCAGAAACATCAATTGGAAAGGTTGTAGCTCTTTGCATCCACTTGATTAGGTCTTGGGATAGTGTTTTGCCAATTTTCTATATGTAGGTTTTTCAATGTGTTGGGCAACTCATATGCTTGCTGAAGGGTAAATATGGGAAGCAATTTAGTGCCCCTGTCCCCCTACATGGGGGTCCTAAGACTCAGCCCAGGCTCCAGGGATCAAAGGCAGCACAGCAGAGCTCCTGACCCACTGTGGCAATGAAGGACCAGATTTAATGTTAACATTAGAATCACTCATTCTGCATGTACATTTGAGATTCTTCCAGCTTTATGTGTATGCCTCAGGGGAGTCTGCGGAATTAAGACAACAAAATGAATACAGGGAATGAGGGTCTAAAATTGCTAAAATGCTGCTCAGCAAAAAGGAGCTGAAAACTTCAAAGAAAAGTTAATAAAACCCTAGTGTAAAATCACTATTTATTTAATTCCTTTTTCCTCCACTCCTCAAGAATAGGTTGGGGAAAACTCCCTAACAAATGTGGCAGAGAATTATAGCTATTCAGTTCCATCCATTTTGTCCCCTAAATTAATTCCCTAATTATCTTCACCAAATGTCCTGAAGGTTGGTGGCATTGATTCACTGATCTCATGAAACTTTGCTCATCTATACCGACAGAGTATTTGCTTTTCTCTCTTTGTACCTGAGGCTGTATTTACAAAACATCACGAAATTTCCAGGTAAAAATGGCTCTTTTGGGTGCAATTTCAAATAGCAAGCATGAGGGATAGATGAAATTCTAATATAAAAGCAAATGGTTGAGAAAGAACTACTGGCACTGAGGATTGTTTTAAACCAAACCTTTAGTCAGATTAATTAGTCAGGATTAGTTTTTACTGCAAATTTATGCAGTGCCTTGTTCATTGAACTTCACTGATAATTACTTACTTGCACCCTCATAAAAAGAGGAGATAAATGGTAGTTGATGAAAGGCTCCAATTTATTGTCCCTGTAGAAATAAAAACAAAATACTCCTGTTAAACAGAAGGGTCACACAGAGAATTTCTAGTTTCTTACTTTGAAAATAAGATTGTTATTAACTGAAAGGCATTATTTAATAAAAAAAAATAGATAAAACATTGTCCCATACTGGGATCAAACTACTCACTATTGCTTTGATAAACTTTTTTAATAAAATGAAAAAGACGTGTTCTCTTTAAACATTAAATGTTTAAAGATGACATTAAAGTAAGCTTTAAAGAATAGCAGAAGGGAAATCCTGGTTCTTTCTTTCTTTCTTTCTCTCTGGCTGAGAGCCTACTGTAGTAATTGGGAATATTTTTTGACTTCTCTGGATTTATAACTGAACCCTAGATCTTTTGCGGAAAAAAAAAAAAAACAACAAACTAAAGGACATGGTTTTAAACTGGCAGCTTCCAGGTTGGCACCGTTGTCTCTGTGCCCTTCTTCTTCAGTGTTTTCTTGTGGATTGTAAGCTTTCCGGCATTGGGAATATTGTTTGTTTACATGTACAATAGCTAATGCTATAGATGTTCAACTCAGTTTGTCTCCAGACCTTTCCTTGTTTTGTCTGTTATTCAATAATGCAGCTGACCAGCCATGCAGATTTAATGATCACAAGAAGGAAGGGAAGGTCTCCATTAGGCTTCTTTTCTATACAACTCCATAGTAAAATAAGCTTCATTAATTCTGTTAATGGAAAAAAAAAGTTTAAATTGACAAATTCTCCTTCTCAATTCTTTACAAATCAGGGTAAACAAGTCATATCTAAGTTTTCAGCAACTTCTTACAATTTACATTGGCTGGCTTCAATACATCTGATGGATTAGACAGCACAATCTGTTTTGGAACACATATCTGGATTCATGGAGCAGTTACTTCTGCTGAAAGTGCTGGGCATTTTTTGCTTCTCCTGGGATTTAGCTGTGTGGAAGGCAAGTGTGGAGATTTTGTACATACATTGTGCTGGGGGACATTTAAAATGCATATTGATTAAATTACAAGATGTAAGGTGGAAAATGCAGTTTAACTAAAACCTCAGTTAAATTCAATATTAATGAACCACATATGATCCCTAAGAACATTACTGACAGAAGACAATTAAACTTCCACACTGATATTTGCACTGTTTGCAGCACACATGGAACAGCATTGCTCAATCTAACTGTATTCTTCTGGTTTATGGGGGACAGTAATATTTATCTTTGCCACTTTGTAAAGTCCTTACCTCCAGCCATTTTATGGGAAATTAAAATTTACCTACCATGCTCCTTTTATTTTTCAATACAGAAGACAAGTCATCACCATTCTCTCCATTCTCTTAGGATGGCTGAGGTGCCTGGAGGTGCTTGTTAAGGGCCAGCCTACGGCTTTTAAAATAACTGAAGGAAGGAGATGAATCTCGGTTTTACAGCATCTTTCCCAGACACCCTCCACTTTCGGAGCCTGCTGGATGATGACTATAAATCTCTAGGAAATCATAAACTCAATGCACGTTTTGGGGAACAGGAACAGGAGAACATTTCTGCACATTTCTTTGAAAAGTCATTTACCATTTGCAGCGCAGGAGAGCCCAGGAGCTGTGGCTGACTGTATCCGCAACAAAAGGCATTGCACAGATGCATGGTAAAAAAAACCCAGAAGCTTTTAGCCTTTCCTCTAGGGAATTGCAATTCATGTTCAATGGCATCAGTGGAACAAAACAAGCAAAGCAGGAGGTGAGAGAAGCAAATCCTACAGGCATGTTTTGGATAGCATATACTATATAAATGTAATGAGCAGTGGTGGAAGCGGTAACTGTATTTGCTTCCAGCCTGGTTAATTTTTGATATAGCCTATGATTCTGTGAGGCAACACCAATTTTTGAGGCTTGATCATGAGTCATTTATTTAGTCATGTTTTCTTTTCTTTTCTTATTTGTGCATTTATGCTTTTGGACCCTTTAAACATACAATCATAGTATGAATTTTCCCTCCTGTTCCAGATGAAAGAGAGAAAAAGTCCATTTTGAAATCTCGTTGGCAGCTGAATTGAGCACAGCGCATATTCAGCAAACACTCCTTTCCCTTAAATGTTGTTCAAATTTTCAATCATGTATTACTGCTGTTTGTACATAAAACCTAAAATTATGCTGCCCAAATTAATCACCTCCAAGTGGAAGGGGTGACAAAGAAATTGCCATGCTGCCAGGGCAGCATGTAGGCTTTGAATCCTCCTGGACGGGAGACAGAATATGGAGCCAGGGGGAAAAAAAAGCTTGAATCAATTTCTGGTAATAGGTTTTGTCATTTTCAATTAATTTTTTTTAAACAACAAACCTCTGAATATGGTGGAGAAATGAAATATCTTGTTTGTCAATTAATGTAGAGTGCTTTACAAAAGATGTTATGACATTTGCCTCACTCTGTCTACATCAATATGACAGTCCTGTTAATAGTTCAATTTATTTTTCCTCATGTTTCTACCATGACGACAGGATGGAGACACCATTCTTTCTGTGGTATATATTTACTTTCTCTCATGCAATATTTGTCTGGCCTCTTGTGATTTATTTTCAAACATTACTCAATGTCTATCTGGAGATCAGTAACGAGTGGTGTCCCTCAGGGATTGGTGTTGGGACCAGTCTTGTTCAACATCTTTGTCGGTGATATGGACAGTGGGATTGAGTGTGCCCTCAGCAACTTTGCGATGACACCAAGCTGTGTGGTTCGGTTGATACGTTGCAGGGAAGGAATGCCATCCAGAGGGACCTTGACATGCTTGTGAGGTGGGCTGATGCCAACCTGATGAAGTTTAACCATGACAAGTGCAAGGTCCTCCAGCTGGGTCAGAGCAATCCCAGGCACAGCTACAGATTGGGCAGAGAAGAGATTCAGAGCAGCCCTGAGCAGAAGGACTTGGGGGTGTTGGTTGATGAGAAAATAAACATGAGCCAGGTTCACTCTGCGCTTGCAGCCCAGAAAGCCAACCGTGTCCTGGGCTGCATCAAAAGGAGCATGACCAGCAGGTCGAGGGAGGTGATCCTGCCCCTCTACTCGGCTCTCATGAGACCTCACTTGGAGTATTGTGTGCGGTTCTGGTGTCCTCAACATAAAAAGGACATGGAACTGTTAGAACAAGTCCAAAGGAGGGCCACGAGCATGATCAGGGAACTGGAGCACCTCCCGTATGAAGACAGGCTGAGAAAAGTGGGGTTGTTCATCCTGGAGAAGAGAAGGCTGCGTGGAGACCTCATAGCAGCCTTCCAGTATCTGAAGGGGGCCTATAGGGATGCTGGGGATGGACTCTTCGTGAGGGACTGTAGTGATAGGACAAGGGGTAACGGGTTCAAACTTAAAAAGGGGAAGAAGTTTAGATTGGATATGAGGAAGAAGTTCTTTATTGTAAGGGTGGTGAGGCACTGGAATGGGTTGCCCAGGGAAGCTGTGAATGCTCCATCGCTGGTGGTGTTCAAGGCCAGGCTGGACAGAGCCTTGGGTGACATGGGTTAGTGTGAGGTGTCCTTGCCCCTGGCAGGGGGGGTTGGAACTAGATGATCTTAAGGTCCTTTCCAACCCTAACTATTCTATGATTCTATGATTACTTTAGATTTCTGTTTGCTAGAGAGGGTCATAAACATGGATTTGTGTAACTTACTGTTTATTTAACGAATCCAGTGCTCATTACACTGGGAGGTAATTGTTAATTGGCTTTTCTGTAATTATGTTTAAAATGAGAGCCTGAGATAGGAAATAGTTTCATGTCTTTCATTTTTAGGGTAGCTGAGAATGAATCGGTAAGACACAGGTACTAGTGTATATGCTCTGCACATCACACCCGTATACATGCAGATATGAATATTCAATATCACTATTATTTTTTAGGTAATGAGAAGCAAAAAATGTGCCCTTGATATGACCTTCCCTGCTGCAAAGGAGCTTTCATGGAGACGGCAAACATCAGAAGGACTGAGATTTCACCTCCTGTGAAAGGCTGTGTGAGACAAATGCCTTGAAAAGTAGAAGGTACCTGTGTATGTGTCAGCTCTTGTGGGAGATGGCGATGCTGTGCATTCCAGAGGAGACTGAGTGCTTTGTCTAAGAAGTTAGAAAAAGAAACAGCTGGGATGATTTGGTTAGAGAAACATGGTAGGAATTATTTTTAAAAAGCAATAATAATAAAATTTGTAGGCTCTTAAGCACTAGAATAGGAAAAGATTTATATGCTGTTAGGTTTTGTCTTGGACTGTATTGCTTATATGTCTTATTGAATGGACCTGACCTCCATTTATTTATTTAGTACAATAAAATCAAAGCAATAATTCTACAAAATAGTTAACCATCAAAGAGAAGTGGATTTAAGTCCATGTTTACTGTTCTGTAGCAGAGTGGAAAACACTTAAATTTTCCAGTAGGAAGAAAGGGAATTTATTTGCACAAGAAAAATGTGATCTGAGATAAGTCTAAGACAAGATGCCAAGAAATCTGTACAAACTGTATTTTAGGGATGAAATGGCAGTGCTACGATTAGTACATACAAAACCTCTTTCCCAATATTTTCTTCAGCTGCAGGATTTGCATTTGACGGTTGAATGCTTTAACTTATTTTGTGAGAATTCCTAGGCTCCTTATTTTCCCTCTTTTTATAGAAGACCTCCTTTGATCCCATTCCTGAAGAAATTTATTTCTATTACAGTGCTGCAATGTCACTATTGCTAACTATAATTATATAACTATAATATATAACAATATAGGTATATTGCTAACTATATAACAAATATTGCTAACTATATAACAATATAACGAATTGCTAACTGTGCCTTCAAGTACTGTTTCCCCAAGACATTCCCAAACTTAGCAGGGAATGTAGCCTGAATCTGAATACCCATATCCTCCTGCTGTTGAAGAAGCTGGTCTGACAAAGACATTCCTATGACTGATTTGGCCAGTGTAGGACCTGTCCTGCGAATTGCAAAGGGTGCATGAGTATATGTGAGTTTAGAGTTTCTCCTCAGCACTGTCTAAGGAGGGAGAGTTTGCCAGCTCTAGGTTTCCCAAGGGCATTAAATAAGGCTGTTACAAGATGCAACCCCTGCCAGTTTGTACAAAGTGGCAATGAAGGCATATCCGTAATGCTCTTCTAGTCCTGCCTGCACGGAGGCATAGGCTCTGAGCAACTTGTGAGCAACCTACAGCTGCTCTTTAACCCTCTCATTGGCATCACCCTTGTTCCAACTGAGATGAGCAGAACACCACCAGAAGAAAAACCTCATAGATTTATTTTTTTTAAAATGTCTTCTCTCTCTTTGCATAGAAGTTCAGCCAACGCAGGCTTGAATGAAAAGGGTTCAGCCACTGAAGAAGAGAGAAGCAAGGACAGATCTCTGTGATTCCAGGAGAAAAATTCTGTCTATGTTTACTTGAGTTTGGGAGAAATCACTCACCAGGAGATTAATTGGTGCCTGCAAGTGATGTAAGAGCAATGCAGATAAAGAAAATGGACATTTTCAGCCAGGAGGTGGTGGATAGTTAACACCAAAATGCATTTCAATATGAAATATCCTGACATTACTTAATAGGGGATCTGGGTGTGAACTTTGAAACTGATGCTTCGATCTCTGGTGGTGCAAACTGAACTCTGGCTTTTCTGACCCATACAGGCACTTGCAGTTTGCCTAAGTTAGAACAAAATCATATAAAAGCTTTGGGATTTACATAATCAATTGGATGTAGTAAGAAAAGGTCTGGATTCACACTGCACTAATCCAGAGTTTGTAAAATGCTGATGGCTCTGCAGACAGGCCAGTGATTTAAAGCTGTCTTTGAGAGGCACAAGTTCCCTGTGGGGCTGATTTCCTGTTCCACTGAAGTCTCCACAGATGGTTCACTGCCTTTTCTCTGCCTAGTAGGAGGTAATGCCCTGCTATTCCTTGGTAAAGCTCTGAAAACTGCAGCTCTGCGTTCTCCTAGCTGGTTTAGACGCAGCTCCATAAGCAGAGCCATAACCAGTTGTATTGCTCAAAGGCTGAAATAGTCCAAGCCTGGGTTTTTTTCCCACACTAAAAGTGTGTGTAAATTAATTTTATTCAGCACAAACACTAGCTGAACTATTTTTGTGCTCTCTCACAGCCTTCTTTGGGGCACAGCATAGCTCCATGCTATCTGTTGTGACTGTCTCCTCATCAGACTATGCGGCAATAAAAATAATGCTAAAATCAAAGCCACTTTAGTGGAAATAGCAATTTTCTTGAGCCCCTTTCTGTAAGCAGCAGCGAACTTTCCACGCATATGTGCATTGCTTTTCCACATGCAGCCTTAGACCACAAGTGTTATAAGGAAGAAAACTGAGGTTTTCCTTCTACAGCATAATATTTAAGAAGGATACAACTATGCAATATTGAAATTACCTCAGGAAAAAAACTTTCAATTATTATGCAGAACGTTAGATAATAATTAGAAGCTAATATCTATCTACCAGAAGGGACTATTTAGCCTGACTTCTATGTCAGTGAGGACTCGAAGTGTCAGTTCAAAATGGCTCCTACCAAATGCCCTTGAAGTCAATTTTATCCATCTTTTCCTCAAGAGGACCACCTCTTGAGATTTTGCAGTCTTTGAAGCTTTAAAAATCTGAATACAAATGTACCTTATTCCTTTGTAAGATATCCTTTTCAGGGGGACAGGACAATGATATATAGATCCAAAAGTATGATAGCAGGTTCATTCCACAAGTTGGGCACAAATACAACTATGAAGTGATTCTTCCTTACCCTGTAAAATACCAAGAAGGCAGAAAAGACTTGTGTTGATTCTGAAGATGTTAGAATGGTGAACTTTATTACTGAATTCAAGGCGACATTTGAGGATGTGTCATGGTTTAAGCCCATCTGGCAGCTAAGCACTATGCAGCTGCTCACTCGTCACTCCCCCTCCCCCAGTGGGATGGGGAGGACAGTTGGAAAGAAAGGTATTACCTACAGGTTGAGATAAGAGCAGTTTAATAATTGAAATTAAGTCTATTATTATTATTGTTGCTATTATTTCAATTATTATTGTCATTTTTGCTGTTATTATTGGGGAAAAAAAGAGATAGGAATAGACCCCAAGACAGGCAAGTGATGCCCAATACAGTTGCTCACCGCCTGCTGACTGATGCCCAGTCCAAGCTGAGCAGTAATCAGTTCCTTCCAGCCAACTCCCCCAGTTTATATACCGGGCATGATGTGCTTGGTATGGAATACCCCATTAGCTAGTTTGGATCAGGTGTCCTCTCTCTTCTCCCTGCTGGCTTCCCATGCCCCTCCTCACTGGCAGAGCATGGGACTGAAAACTCCTTGATCAGGGTAAGCACTACTGAGCTAAAAACATTGCTGTGTTACCAATGTTATTCTCTGACTAAATCCAAAACACAGCACTAGGAAGAAAAGTAACTCACTCTTAAACCAAGACTATCCAAGCTTAAATCAGGATAGGATGGCTCTGCTTTAAGTTGAATCTTTAGCTTACCTGTAAAGGCAGGCAACTGTAACTAAAATCTTCATTGCATCCAGCCCCAGATTTCTAAATTTCTTGGCTGATACATGTGACAGAAGTCATCTTCGTTTGTCCTTGTCTATTGGTAGACACTACAAGCATGCTTTGTTTCGTGCTGTCCCACAGCATCCTTCGCCTTTCTACATCCATAGCAAAGCTTCAGCAAGCTTGGCTTGTTTCCAAAAACCATTCTTTGTGACAATTAAAAGAGACAATTCAGAACACCATATAATAAAAGCAAATGATACAGCAGAAATAATTTCTGATCTCAGGCAAGAGCTGAGAATGAAAATAAATAAAGACCAAATGCTGTTTACTGAACTTTCTTTGCAGTGAGCACAGAACAGAAAATAAAATCATTTTGTTGGTTCTGTTATCATTCTTGCAAGCACAGCACAAAGCACTGCTGATATGGTACAGGTCTATCTGTCAGCCAGGAGAGAAGAAAAGAAAAAGCAATTAAGAGCATTATGAATTAGGTTTGTTGCTCTGGGCTGGAAAGATCCAGTTAAGCATGCTGTGATTCTGAACAGAGAAGAATTGCAGAGGAGCAAGGAGAGAATTTATCTTGATTTTATTTATTTATTTATTTATTTTTATTTATTTCTCTTGACCTGTTTACCCTGCCTCCCCCAGCTTCCGCAGTCAAGGATATATCTGTAGCCAAACTACCTTTGACTCTCAAAGCTAAAGTTAGGTACTCTGTAGAGAAATCCACATTCCTAGGGTGTGGGGGCTAACTACTAGTATGGACAACTTACTGTTCCAGTATGACGCTGTGATAGAAGAATACCCATCTTTTCACCTGAGTGAGGCCACCCAGACCTGATTGCCAGAGCAGAGAACTAGGTAGCCATTTCAACTTGCCCTCTTCCTGCTCCCATCAGTCCCCTAACCCAAATTTGCTTGATGTCTGAAACTGAGGCAGCAAAAGTAATCCTTGCTCCATGCAGACAAAGAGAAATTTCTGCCTCCTGAACAAAGAGGGTGCAGAATGAACTATCTTGCTGGTGAACCTATGCATTTTGCACATTTGTCACACATTTGTCAAATGCAAAGCCAACACTGTCTTTGCATTTGGGGACAACACTGGCAAAGAGCTGCTTTTGTTACCCCTCTAGCACTTTTGTTTTGGCAACCTCGGCATCATTTCTTGGTGATTCTGCACAGGACTCCTCTGGTATGCATGTAAAACAGTAATGGGAAATGAATCCCTGAGAAGTGAATCAAGACCACATTACTCTTAAGTAAGCACATCAGGCAGCTGGTAGAGGTCCAGCCAGACAAAGTTCTTGTGAAACTAAGTCTTCTCTTTATGTTTCACAGAGAACACAGAGCCCTAATATTATGTTTGCTTTATAGCACCTGTTCTTGCAAACTAAGGATGCAGAATAGACAATTGGGGTTTTATTCTGGTTCCTTTGTTCCCAGAGTCATTGTGACCTGTTACCCAGCATGTGTCTGGGAATCACATGTTCATAAACCTCCTACTAGTGCCCCAAAATCATTGCTGCTCCATGTGCAAGACACCTTTGAGCCTGCAGTAGATGTACTAAAGCTCCAGCTATTTTTGTAGGCAGCGTCACATGTTTTTCCATCCCCTTCACATCTCACACCTGCTTGACGTGCAGCCAAGCTGCCTCCTGCCAGCAGTTTGCACATGGTCAGCTGTCCTATGCCAGGGAAGAAGATCAGCTGCATCTGCCAGACTGTCAGCAGGCACTATTGTCCCACTGATGACGGGTCACAGTTTTGGACAGGAGCAAAGCGATCACTTGTTCGTATTTAAATAGCTCCGGTCCCTGGAATAATGTCAGGCCACTGTGGGCTTGGTGGTGGTTTCATAGTTGTACTCTGGGATCTGCCATGGGCTGGCTACTAAGTCTTTCTTGTTTACATGCTTATGTACATTACAGAGAGGCCAGCAGTGAGTTTACGTATGCCAGCAGTGATGGCTACACTGCAGTAAAGGTGCAGTAGACAAGTGACCACCTTCATCACCCATCAGCCACCTTAATCAACAACTGCTGGGAGAACATCATGGGCTGGGGGCTAAGGATTCATCTGCCAGCACCCAACTGAGCAGCTGTGGGCTGGCGCAGCCTTTGAGACTGATACTGCTGCAGCCTGATGCAAAGAAATGTGCCAGATTATCTCCATTCATCAAGTGAGAGAATAGAAAAAATTGCCATTTGAATACAGTCAGAATTAAACTTGAGTAGAAAAAATGAAACAGAATAAAGTTTTTATAACTTTCACAGTGACTTATAAATCATCCCCAGCTAGTTCATGTCTGAGTGGAAGCTTTTTGTGGAAAGCTGATCTTATCTTAATGCAAACATTTTGCTCCTGTTCTCTGGAAAAATGCTCGGTTCAGTTTGTAGAAAGAAATACAATCTTGTTGAGAAATGGTGGGATTTGTGAGACAGTCCAGGAATAGAAGAAACCACAGAAAGATAAGGTGGAAAAAGTGTTATTAGTTCTCTAGTAAAGGACCAATTCACTGTTTGAAAATGTTGCGGGAATTTGCTCTCTTCTTTTGTATGGCACTTGTGAAATAAGGATCGACTTTTAAATATAATGTTATATATTGAAAATAAGTTTCAAGGGTAAACTTAGAAGCGGATATTTAAACAGTAATGTTACCCCTTCATACTGATGAGTACAATTAAGAGGCAAGTAGATCCATAAACATTGTAAAGAAGCAAAGCCCTGGTGAGCACTCATGTACTGGCTTTGTGTGGCCTGGTAGTGAGGTGGCTATAGTGGTGGTAGCACCTCTGGGATAATATATTTAAGGAAGAGGAAAAGAAACCATGGGGAACAACAGTGGTGGAGAGAGGAGTGAGAATATGTGAGAGAAACAGCCCTGCAGACACCCAGGTCAGTGAAGCAGGAGAGGAGGAGGTGCTCCAGGTGATGGAGCAGAGATTCCCCTGCAGCCCTTGGTGCAGACCATGGCAAGGCAGGATGTGCTTCTGCAGCCCATGGAGGTCCATAGTGGAGCAGATCTCCATCTGCAGGCTGAGGAGGATCCCACGCCAGAGCAGTGGAAGAGTATGAGGAGTCCCCCCCTGAGAAGGAAGGAGTAGCAGAGACAATGTGTGATGAACTGACCACAGCCTCCATTCCCCTGTGCCATTGGTGGGGAGCAGGTAGAGAAGTTGGGAGTGAAATTGAGCCTGGGAAGAAGGGAGGGGTGAGGGGAACATTTTTTAAGGTTTGAATTTTTTCTCATTGTCTGACTCTGCTTTGATTGGTAATACATTAATTTCCCCAGTTCTGTTTTGCTGGTGATGGTTATTGGTGAGTGATCTCTCCCTGTTCTTATTTCGACACGTGAACCTTTGGGGGTTTTGTTATCCTGGCCAGCTGAGGAGGGGAGTGATAGAGTGGCTTTGATGGGCAACTGGCATTCACCCAGGGTCAACCCACCACAGCTCACAATGTCCCTCAATTTTGATTTATTCCTGACACTGAAAATAGATGAGCCTTTCTCATAAAAGGCTTGCTCCTACTCTTTTCTTTTCAGAGCTGCCTGTTTTCTGGGAGCCTAGGGAAACCTATCTCAACATTATATAATTAAAACCCTTTAAATGATGCAAACAGAATTGTGGCAGGGTTTTATTTCATGGTCTGTTTTGTAATTTTGCCTATTCATCCCATTTTGAATTTAAAACTTGTTTGAACACACCATTAAACATTTCAGTTCACTTACAGGAGGGATGCCACTCTTTCTCATTTAGCAAATTAGTAAAATGAGGCATATAGAAACTGGGTCAAATCACCATTGTCATGGATTTTCCCTTGTGTACTGTATGATTGAGTTCAGCCCATGTAATACTGGGTAGCTGAGACAGGTGATGCACCTAGTGATGCATGAAATAACCTGTGGTGTTAGCTCCTGAGTGAGAAAGAACCTGACCTATGGCTGATATTGTCTTCAGAGACTGAGAATCACATTAAGAACAGGTCACCTGAGTAGGTGGGAATGATCTCACGAGCTTAGGTGTTGGGTTAAGGGTTTGATCTGAAGGCATCTGAAGAGAATGCAAATATTCCAGTGGCCTGACTGCATTGCTTGAGGTCCTCACAATGTCAGCCATTTCATCTGTTCATAATTTAATAGTTTCTAGTGCAGTTATCTGAATGGAAACAAAAGGATTCTCTTACAGCACAAATCCCTAAAATAATAAGTTTTACAAACCAATGCTTCAGCTAACTTGGCATTCAGTCTTGAATAACATTTTACCTGGAAACAAAATAAGATGATACTTCTGGAAGATTGCTTGTGTGGAAAAAATTAGGCTGTTTAAGACAATGTAGAGAAAATTGTGCTAACTGATGCAAAGATACAATTTTGTCTTGAGATTGTGAATATACTTCTCCTTCTGTTGTTTTATGAATTCTCATTAGATGTTGGTTTAAAATGTGATGCTGATTTATCTCATGGAATTTAGCGCAATGAAGAGGAAAAATAACCCCAGTTTTGTTGTCTCCCATTTTAATTTTCCATTGGTTACTTAAGAGTTTGTTGTTTGAACAAGTTGTTACAGTGCATCACTTCAGCTACCTTAATGTTTTGATTTTGCTGGGAATTATATTCCAAGAATGCTTCTATTTTCCCAAATCTGTTAATTTTTAAAAATTATTACATTCAAAATGGTGTCTTAGTTGAACAAGAGATCAGTGACTATATACAGGTATTCACATCCACATTAAAAACCTAACAGTATATAACAATGTCAAATGTTCCAATATAGCTGTGAATACTGTGAGCAGCTACGGAATTTTTCATTGTTTTTAATCGCATATGATTATTTCAAACATGAGCTTCTTATCTCCTTTATCCTTTTCCAAAATCCAATGAGTGAAATAAAATTATGTTCTAAAAAGATAGAAGAAAACAATGGCCAGAGATATTAGTGCATGCTTATTTACACAGGTGATACTATTTTCATATTGCCACAATGTTGGTCCAGATGCTCAAGTGTCAGTTTTAGGCATTGAGTAAGTGTGTTTGGAGGCTCTAGCTATCCAGACGCCATTGCTTTTGGCAGGCTCTGGAGTGACTATAGATCCATGAGATTATTTATGACCTATAACAGCATCTGTATTTCCTATTCCTATTATGCACAAAATCCCATCCACACTTGTTTTCTGAATGTGATCCTTTGCACAGATGGGCTATGTGGGCCTCAATAGGGATTTATATGGTCTAAAGAAACATCACCTGAAACTTTGTTGTTTAATTTAAATGTGATCGAATATCGCAGATTGAGTGTATACAAAATTTCATTATTTTGAGGATTGATGCTTTCCATGTGTGGTAAATCACTCTTGCTCAGAGATGGGTGTATTAAAGTGCTTGGTTGATTTAGGATGTGGATGTAAATGGCAAAGCTTAGTTTATGAGCTTCATTATTTCTGGAGTGAGGCTTCCCATACAGTCCATTAATCTACCTGGTTTTTATTATAGCTTTCTCAACAACAGCCACTTTCTTAATAGATATTTTGACATTGAGGTTTAATGGCATTTAAAAAGATGACAGGCTCACCCACAGAATTGTTCAGTCATCAGCAGATCATTCAATCCCAGAAATGGAATCTCTACTTTCCTTTTTTCATTTAGGTTTTAGGATTTGCTCTGGTAGTTTAAACGTAAAACTCTCTATAAAATAATTTACTTCTACTTTCAGGTGAGGTTTCTTTCTCCATGCTTGTCTACAGACTAGAAAAATGAGAGAGACAGCAACTAAAGGATCCCAACTACACTTACATTTTTTGAGCATTTCCAAAATCAGTATAGAGCAATTTGATAAAACAAAGGTCTCCAGCATCAATCTTAACTACTCTATGGGCATCTATTCCTTTATGTGTACAAGCCACCCTGCCTTTGGAAACACATTGCAACTCTATACTTCTTTAATTGAACAAGCTGATCTACCTTTGGAATCACATTGCATCTCCACACCAGTATAAAATTTGAGTAGGCAGCCTTCCAATTCTGAGGCAAAACCAGGTAAAATTTTTTATTGACAAGATTCTTCTGGCTAATATGGTTCTTTGTCTCAGCAACCTGGGTCAGTAATTCAGATAAGAGTTTCTTCTGTGGATTTATAACAGACTAATTTATCTTTAAAATTTTATTCATTATACTTTTCATCTGCAAAGAGCTCTCTACCTTTTAAATGTATACATATATCTAATCTGCCATTAGTTTTCATAATGAAAATTAATATACATAGCCAGCTCAAGCCCATTTCTTCACTCTTTTAATAGCCTTCATAAACATATTCATGCTAAAATAATAGCCTTTTTTTTAACAACCTGCATTATTGCTTACAGGCAGCAATACACTTTTGCTGCAAAGGAAGCGCCGTCTTTTCTGATGGCCTGAATTTTCTCTCCCTGTAGATGTAGTTGCAAAAGGTTTAAAGATGTGGTCCTGCAGAGAACATAGATTTTTCTACTGTGTACAGAGCAGTTTAAACTTCATGCATGTGTTCTTGGAACTGTCTGTATGGTTTAGCACATGTTTTTTAGCTCTGAAAAGCAGTACTTGTGCAATATGTTCTCAACATAATTCTGGACCAGTGCCTGTGTGAATGGAGGCGCTCGCAGTGAAGGAGTAATGTGATCTTTGGAATAGACTAGTATGAATGAGAGTGCTTCAACAGCAGAGATCGGACAGACGTGTGGGATTTTCATTCCACTTGCAGGAATTGTTAGGAATTGTTGTTTGCAGTCATTACCGTACTTACAGGGTATTGCACCTCTTAATGTGAAAACCTATCTTTCTGCTAGAGGACAGACTGCAAAATGATTTAGTTTTGTACAGTAAGTAACACACCTTGCTTTTATTGCCTGATGGTTTTACGGTGGTCTCTGGGTTCTTATCATCTGTATTTATGAACATGAATGGGCAATTTGTTAACTTCTTTCATTGTAAAGACAGACATGGTTAAAGCAAAGTTGAAGTGGAGATAAAACGTATTTATCTTTAAAGTGATGATCTCCTTTAGAATTCCTAGCAAACTCCTGTACAAAGGCAAGAAGAATCACAGAATCAGACACCTTGAAATGACCCTCACGTACCCCCAGTCCAACCCTCTGCTCAAAGCAAGGTCATCTGTGACATCAGACCAGCTGCTCAGGGCTTTATCCAGTTAGGTCTTGAACCCTTCGAGGGTGAAGACTGCACAGGCTCTCTGGATAGCCTGGCTGTTCTCAGTGAAATTTCTTTCCCTATATCCACCTAGAATGTGTTCTTTCAATTTATAACTCCTGTGTCTCATTCTCCTGCTGTGCACAGTTGTGAAGAGTTCAGCTCCCCAGTAATCCTCCAGGCAGGCAGGGTCAGGCTGCTGTGAGTCCCTCCTGAGGCTGTCCTTCATCCAGGCTGAACAAGACCAGCTCCCTCCACCTCTGCTTGCAGAGCAAGGGCTCCATCATTGACCATCCTGGTGGCACCCACTGGACTTCCCCAAATTTGTCAATGTCTTAATATATCAGGCCCAGACTTCTGCAGTAAAAACTGCAGAAACAAGGTCTTAAACTTGTGTTTGTCTCTTGTACATTTTTATACCTTTATACCAATCCTTTCTCTTGCTATTCATTGAGCTAACCTCAGCACTGTTAAGAAAACAAAGTCTATTATCATTCCCTAAGATGCATTTCTCATAAAAACTATCTTCTTGGGATTTCATACTTGTCTTTCCTACAGGGTCTTTCTTGCATTTTCTTTGATGAACTCCATAGACGGATGACAGACATTTTTCAGGATTAATTAATTGTTTAATGATAACATCATTAGTCACTATCTGAAGATCCAATAATCCTTTAAAGGTGTGATGTGAAAGTCAATAGGTGCATGAAAAAAGGCTTTGAAATTATTTCCTGTTTCTAGCAAGTCAAAAAAGGCCCTCAGTGGGAGGCTGAACATCTCAGTATCCCAGGGCAACAGCAGATAGCTTCACTGTCCCTGCAATTGTTCAGAAACCATGTAGGTGAGTCCCTTAGGGACATGGTTTAGTGGTGGACTTTGCAAACCTGGAGTGAAGGTTGGACTAGATGATCAAAAAGGTCTTTTCCAAATTATTTGATTCTATGATTCTCAGGACAGGACACAAGCATGCGTGCAGAAGAAAGTTGTGAAAGTTGTTGGGGAGTTATGAATGCTCCATCCCTGGTGGTGTTCAAGGCCAGGTTGGACAGAGCCTTGGGTGGCATGGTTTAGTGGGAGATGTCCCTGCCTATGGCAGGAGGGTTGGAACCTAATGATCTTAAGGTCCTTTCCAACCCTAACTATCCTATGGTTCTATGATTCTAAACCAAGAATGTTTAAAGCTACTTTCAGGCTCATCTGCAAAAAAGGTCTCTTTCTAAGGCCCTCAGGATGGCGATATGCAGGAAAAGAATAGTGTTTTCTCTGTCTTTATTTCAAAATGGCATTTGAAAAGTTATATGTAAGCTCTATTTTACTCTCATCATTGAAGGAGGAACTGCAGATGGTAACACACTGGGAGGAGCAGTCTTTGCACTGGAGGACAGGGCTGCTGTTCAAGGAGACCTCGACCAGCTGGAGAAATGGGCTGTGAGGAACCCCTTGGTGTCCAGCTAAGGCCTTCTGATACTTCACAATCCCTGTTCGTCTCCTTCAAAAATGAGGTGAATGTGACTCACCAATGTGAGAAGAGGCGGGCAATAGATGTATGATTTGAAAAGCTGAGCTGGTATTAGGCAAAATAGCCCTCTGTTATTCCAGCAGTATGCATGAGCTCTCCTCATTGTGGTGCTGTAAATGCTGCATCAAGTAGGACTAAAACATCATAAAAAAGTAAAATACCTTGATGGCATAAAGAAATATTTCTGCTTGTTTAGAGGCAAGGAAGGTTCCTCACAAGCATCCCTCTCTCCAGGGCCTTCCTTTGAGGGTTTGCAGCAACGTAGCTCCCTTATCCCATGCTGCTGTGGGTAGTGCCATATCACACCCAGGGCTCACTCCTTCAGGAAAACCTGCCTTTAATTTCTGTCTGTGTCTAAAGTGAGGAAAGTTAATTAATGACAGTCTTTTTCACAAATGACCTTCAGAGTTGAATTACCAGGACAGTGTGTCAGGATATTGTTTTTTCCTCATCTTCTTGACTACAGTTTTTGTTTTGACTCAGTGTTTAGCTTCACTGGAGTTGCCCAAAAGTAGCTGTGCAGCAGAAAAGCTGAGACATCCCTGAAGTCCAGCTTGAAATGCAATATGTGTCAGTGCAGCTGGAAGAATAGCTGAATGGGGGGCTGACCCCCTTTGCAAAGCAGAGATCTGCTGGTGCCAGTCAGGAGTCTGAATTTAGCTAGAACAAATTTGATAGGCATGTGCCTTTGCTTAGGTAAAGAAGATAAAAGCTTTTATGACAGCTTACGCAGCTGAATAGTCACCTACCACCCCCTTTGCTTGTGCAAGGCCAGGCACCAGGAGCAGTTGCCAGCACATGCATGTCCATGTCAAGGCAGGGAAGAGAGAGCTTGAATCCTCCTTCTACCACTGGGACAGTCAGACACCAGAGCACTTTCAACACTCATTTGTGAAAATAAATGATGCATTTATATCAAAGATGGAGAAGTTGCAATTTTCTTCAAGAGAAAGAAATAATGCTTATACCTAACTGTTACTTAGCATTACATCTGTTCATTTCAGAGCACTTGGGATAGATAGCTTTTTTTATTACTGATTAAGTAAATGATCAGTGGTTCCTCTACATTTATTTCACAGGTCTTTAAAAACAAACAATTCTTTTCTCAGCTGCTTAAGATCAGAAGCCAGAGGTCAGTTGCTATTTCTCAGAGATTTTAAAGTGGAGGTATTTACTGTAGTGATTTATAATGCCATCCCTGACCTTGGATTCCCTGGATTCCTTGGTAAAGACAAAGTGTTTAAGTTCCAGGAGAATTAGGAAATACGTTAGAATGGAAGAGAACTTTTTCACCATGCCCTGTGCGGAAGTATTCTTTTGATTCATAACCCACAGTCTTGCTGCTCTTTCTTTGGTTTTCCTGCAGGTACCCATCAGAAGCAATCAGAGGAAGAACAGTATATCAATGAGAATAACATAATGATTTTATTTCATTACAAATTATTCATGTATTCAGTTTCATCAAGACTTTTCCTGTAGGACTCACTAGAAAGAATTACCAACTGGAAATTAAAGGGACAAGACATAAAGCCATTCATTTTCAGACACATTCAATATCTTTTTGTGCTGTATTTTTTCCAATTAAGTGAGTCAGTTCTGTGCTGGTTGTGGAAAACTAAAGCAATGGCAAGTTAATTCTGAGGGAAATGTGAATAGGTTGAAGCTTCCTACTGAGTTGGTTTTATAAATTCCTATTTGTCAACCTCTGGATTGCAAATGGGTGGCACTGTGCAGATGGATCTTTCCAGCGCCATGCAAAAAAAAAAACCTATTAATAGAAAAAATATTGTGTACATAAACACAAAGACAAAACATATGAATATGTGTTAGTTTATAGATATACCCCATAGTAAACCTATTTATCCAAAGATTTTCTGTTATGACTGTAGCAAAATTTTCTGAAAGTGCTTACAAATATTTTTCATAAACTATGCAAGGCTGACTGTATGTATACATATATATGTGTATATACAGGCATACTCATACACTCACACACAAAAGCATTATCACTGTTCTGACTGGATTTGGCTTTAGCAAATGGCTGGCAATGCTAAAAGTACTAAAGGGACTTTCATCATATTGAATTAAAGTCACGCAAAGGAAATTGTAAAATGGAGCTTTGTATGAAGACAGAAAAGTATAAAAATGGAAAAGGTATCTCATCCCTTTCCCTTTTGCCTCTCTCTTCTTTAGTGTTTCTCTCTGTATTGGCTGTTATCCTTCTGCTCCCTATTACCCTTCTAAACCCTGTGCTACTCCCACTTATTCTGTTCTTTTGCTTTTATACTAACTAGCAATATGTCCTTTCATGTTCCTGCCAAGCCTGGCTACGTGGCAATCGCTCTGTCTCTCATGCACATTAACTTTTCTCATTGACCTTAGCTGAAAAGGTGCAACTGTGCTGGCTCTTCAAGATTGTTTTAGATGGGATTTTTCAGGGTGATGAATCAGGTTCATTTTGTTCCTAGTCATTGCACTGCAGCTTTCATGTTTCTGTTCTTCCCACTAACACGTCAATGACAGTATCTTTTCTGCAATATAACACCATACCAGGCAGTCTGATGGAGGGATAAGTTCATAGCATTTTAGTATCCAACTACTACCAAGTGTTAATGCTATTTTGACAGTAGTAAAATCTGTGTCTGTCACTCCATCTGTAATAAATGGGAGATGAAGTCACACTGTTTCTATGCAGGGGCACAGTGAGAACTAGAGAATGTGATGCTAAGCTTATGTGTGGCACTAAACATCATGGAACTACACCATTAGCTGAGCTTCATCTGATCCATCTTATGATAAAAATGAACATACAATAGTGGAATAAGTGTTTGCAAATATTTTGGCACTAAATTCAAATCACAGATATATTTCAATAATAAACATAGGAGTGTATGTTTATAGGTTGTTACTTGAGTTGTGTGGGTGGCTAAGTCTTTTATTTTTATTCAGATGATTTAGTGAAATCACATGATTTAGTTATTTTGTCTTTAGTAAGAATACTGAACCCAATCATCAGCTATACCAAGTGATCTTCACTCCTATTGAAATCATAGGACAGTAACATTAATATTACGCAGTGTTTTGTTTGTTCAATTTGAATATGCATGAGAAGCTGTCCAGAGAATGCAAGGCAAGACAGCACTTTTGTTAAAATGTTAAGGAAAAAGGACTTTGCAGAGTTTGAAGCAATCTTTAAGTATTGTAACATAGTAAAATTTGGTGCTGGGTTAATTTGAAAATACTGTTTATACTTTATCATTCAGGAGTCAATATGATAACCTGAAAGGTAGATCTTGTTGCAGACTGTAAGAAGAAAATATTAATGATTTTGGAAAGTCCAGCCTCCTCAGCTGGAAAGCATTAACCACAATGTTCCCAGTCATTGTGGAAAGAGCCTTGAATTTACATTTCCAAAACGACAGAACAGTTTATAATGCTATCTCCTTCCATATGAAAGACTGACGATCTGAAGCTGCTGGCTCTTCAGGGTGGCAGAACAAAAAGGGGACCTGCCCTGAGGAATGATTGCTTTGTCAGGATTACAGGCTGCAGTTAAGGCTGGAGGAGCTGCCTGAGTGTCGCTTGCATTTTGGAAAATGGTCTCCATTCTGCTCCCATGGTTGTTTCTATTCCCATACATGGCCCAGTTCTGATATTTGTCTCATTTCCTGATACAACCGGCACAAGTGTTTTTTTGATCTGTGAGGTCAGGAACAGATGTTGGGTATATTAGCTTGATGATTTGAGGACAGGATTTATGGGTCTGGCTCCAGCAGCAGATCCAGGCACCCACTGATGGAACAGGGAAGCCTGAAAGGTCATGACATCATGCCTGTGTCACAGACTGGGGGACCACCCGTTTAAGACACCTTTATTTATGTGCAATACATTTTTTTTTAACCAGTCAGAAAGGGAAGAACTTATTCTGTGAGTTTTGTAAAAGTGGACTACCGACCTGTGTGGTTTTTGGTAAAAGAAGACCATTCACCATCTTTGTCTTCAGCAAAATCCTCTGTACCTCACCATATGACTTACGAAATCAGGAAGCAGACAGGCAGACAGCAGATGTAAGGTTTAAGGTCAGGTTTAAGACACCCAAGTACTGCAAGTACATGTGCACTCTCAGTTACCTCTAGAGTCAGTGGAGATCTAGTCTATGTCAACAGTGGAGTCTAGCATGTAACTGAAGTTGCATGGAAAATGCTCAAGCAGACACAAAGGATAGGACACAGTTGCACATAGACGTAGTGTTGGTTTGGGTGCTGTGAGGCACCTTTCTAGGACTTTTGCAGGCACTTCAGAAAGGTTCATGTATCCCTGGGGTATGTTTGCCATTCCTTGCAGATGTCACAGATACCTTCTCCTGTAAGGACGTGGGCCTGGACAACCTGCTCTAACTGACCCTTCTTGAGCAGACAGATTACAGTAGGTGATTTCAAAAGGTCTATTCACATCTAAATGATACTATGGCTGCAGCTGGAAATAGGTGCCAATGCATTGGACACGTGGAAGTTGCAGCTCTGCCAAAATTCCTGTAGGCTCCAGTGACAGTGCTCACTCCATCTTGATTCATTTGAGGATGCTTAGGAGTCTACTACACCTATGAGATGCCTTACATCTTCCTGTGACGGGCAGATACAGAACAGCACTTATGGGAAATATAGCGTCTTTCTGTGCCAGGCCAGGTAGGACACCCTCAGCATCTCAGGTGCACTGGATACTAATGTTTGAGTGATCGACTTCTCAATGGTCATGTAATATTATTTCAATAACACTGGAATATTTTGCAACCAGGATTCCAGATAGCAAAGCCTGCACATCCAAAATGAGTTGCTTCCAGGGTAAGATAACTCCTTGCTATTATGTTATGCATCTAGTTTGAGTGTGCTACATTGCTGCATTTCTGCTTTTGCCTCTTACGTTAATAAGCCCTCAGCTACCTGAAGCTTCTTTGGTATGCTGGTATTTGATCAAGCCATCTCTAAACCATTCATTGGGCAAACTAAAAGACTGCTATTTTTTTAATTTCTTTTTTCATTTAAGGTGGATTTCTCAGACGTTAATCCATTCCTGCAGCCCTTACTACGACAGTTGTTGAGTTTCTTAAACCATGCATTATGGTAGATCTCCTTGCCACACTGCTACTCAGTAAATGTAGCATTGCAGCAGCCATCACATACCACACTGTGTGGGAATTGTCCTTCTTCAACTATCTTGTGCAGTAGCTCAACTCTAAGTGTTTTTCACCACCACATATCCAGGCTCCCATTCTGTAAGCATAAACAGCCTGCGTGCAAGCCTTGCACTCAAATGTGTTCAAATGGATGATGGTTAAATGAGACCAATTCACCCAACACTTGTTTCTTGTTCTGCCTTTATTAGTTTTTACCAGAAAATAATTTACTTTGATTTGTGTTTGCATTTGTGTTGCAGTCTCTGCCAGCAACAATGGTTTTTGTTTTTCCAATGCATTGGTAGACACTGATTAGCAAAACAGCACAGTGAAAAGCCTTAAAGTGTTTTAGTGGCATTTTGTGACCAAAAAAAGATCCCAAATCCAAGTGGATTTGAGTTGCTTTTCATTCATCTCTGAGTTATATTAAGAGATGCTTCATTAAGTACTAAAGATTTGAAAGATCCCTCTCATGCCCGAGGGTGTGGCTTACTGGGATGATGTGTTCCTTTTCTTACCTGGATCAGGACAGGGCAAATGAGCTAGCAGTTGAATGCTGGTGATCTTTCACTGAAGTAACTATGGTTTCCTATTAAATCATAACAGTGCTATTGTCTGAAGATGAGAGAAAGCAGTAGAATCCAATGAAGGATGAAAAGAGCTGTTTCCTTTTTAGTCTCTGTTTAAAAATCAAGCTGTACCCAGAGACATTCATCCCAAATATCCATTACCCTCCCTATTTGGCTATTCAAGGGGAATCAATCTCATTTGCTTGTATAAAACACTTTCTCACACACTGACAGTGCAGCACAGGAGTGTCCCTTATATGTTCCCTGAGCAGAACTGAAGCTGCAGCACTGAGCTGCAGGTGGGTGTCCTGGTGCAAAACCTTGCTGTAAGGCATGTTTCCAGTCTTGCAGCCTGCTAACAAGGTCCCTTCCTTCCCACCACAGCTGCAAGTGGTCTCTTCCTATCACAGGACTGATGCACAGACAGGTCCTTCAAATTTTGTTGCAGCTGCCATTATTACAGAGCAGCCTGTGTCTTGAATTGATAGAAGAGTGAATTATAGAATCACAGAATCATAGACTTGTTATGGTTTCAGGATAATTTGTTGCACTCTACTTCTAACTGCAGAATTCCCAAGAATCAGCAGTGTTTGACTGCTCCTTAATCCCTTTGCCTTGCTGCTCAAAATCCAATTTTTTAGTCAACAAAATGTACCAACTTGGGTGAACAAGCTAAGACCAGAAATATCAGAGAGGAGTATATCAGCAAATTATCTCCCTGTATCCCACCTCTCTGTCATCGCTATAATCTTATTTACCCTGGAACAGTAAGAGACATAGAGGAATCCAGTTAGCTTGCTTTATTTCCTTTGGTGGATGTGACAAAGCTGCTTGTGACCTATTGAGCTGCTCTAGCCTATGTGGGGATTTCAGAAGCCAGTTTTCTTATATATAGTTGTAACTTCTTCAGTCATATTGAAAAAAGACTTTATTATTTTCCCTCTAAAAATCTAGAAAACCAAGAGCAATTAGCTTTTCAGGGTGGCATATATTATTATATGACAGACTTTGCCAGCATAGGCACGTGTTACTGTTACATGTACAGTCACCCGCATATCTCAGTCGTGGACCCAAACATTGTCACACTGGGACTGTCTGTAACCCTATGATTAAAAAAGTATTCCTCTCAAAAAAAACCCTCTGTATCCCTTGGATTTAGCTGAGAGAAATATGTTGTTTTCCCTAAGCTGGTCTATTCATCTCTTACAATGCCTCTTGTACTTGGAGCCTCATGTTATTGGGCAATGGTAGTTTTCTGTACAGGGAGTAGGAAAGGACAGACCTCTTTTGGGGGAATGTCAGACACAACAACCCTTTGTAATCCACCTGGTCACTGCAAATCAGGGCTTAGAAAGCAGCCAGATGAGTGGCAGGAAGAAGAGAGACATGGGTGCCTCACCTGGCCACCCCTTGCTTAGCTGGGTCAAGAACTGCTCTGGCAGCCTGCATGCACTTGCCAGTCAGCTTTTCGCTGTTCACTGAGGACCTTTATACTCTCTTTATGCTCCTTTTTCCCAACTCAGAAACATTTTGCAGTCACTGTGCTGACAAGTTGTATCAGATATGGGAGCAGCTTATTTTGATGTATCTTCAAGTTGTTCAGTTCTCATGTGAACAGTCTTGATGGTAAGAGCCCCAACATGAGGCAGACAGTAACAGCTCTGGTACGCAAAGATGAAGTCCAGCTGGCAACTCACGTTCACTCCTTCAGCCAAGGCACATACGAATGTGCCCTATGTGAGGCACAGCAGGGATGATGACGTCCAGCAGCCATTAATTTGCTCCTAAGGCAAACAGGTCCAAATGGTAAAGGCTTTTGCAAATGGAATTTACTGTTCCAATGCGAATAACTAACTGGCTAACAATAACCACTCCAGCCTGAAAGCCCAGCTAGCAATTGGTTGACATTTGTGCTGCAGAGAGTTTACAGATTCCCCATGAGTTGGACAGGAGCTGTGTTTTGCAGCAACAATTGATTTATTACTGTGACAACCAGTAGAAATAGAAGGACCTGCTGGCAGGCATGGGTGTGATTTGTTCCTCTGCAAACAAGCAAGAGGTGTCCAGCTGGCCGGTGGCCATTCCCAAGCAGAAGTCCAAGGGAGAAAGCAGGTTTTATCTCCTCTCTGCTTGAATTTTGCCTGCTAAATAGTGAAGGAATTACTTTGGTGGTTTTGGGGATTTGGTTTTGGTTTTTTTTTAGTACTGTACCAGAACATGTTTGTACTTAGCATTGTTTCTACAAAGTAAGTCAGGGGATTCAAAGGTCAGGCTACATATTTCATTACTCAAGCAATAGTATGATACTTTATCTGTTATTCACTAACAGAAAATCATTCTCACTTATATTGCAGCAGCCCCTGTAGGGACCAATCAAGGTTCCATTGTGCTGATGCCTGATTGGTGGCCATGAGCAGAAACTTGCTGGTGCCTGCTTGGATGTAGTTCAGAAACATCCTTTTTTGCCATGTAAGGCTTAACATGAGCACATTCTATTCAGCAAAGCATGTAAGTGCACGTTTAAAGCAATCTCTTTCCAGCAAAATGTTTCAGAGTGTTTCAGTACTGTCAAAAAGAAGGGAATTTAAACACGTGTGAAAATGTTTGGCTAAATCAGGCAGGGCTGCTGCACACAGACCTTGCATCTTTTGAGCGTTCCACATATAAGAGAGTTTTGTTTTGATGCATTGAAGGGTTTTGGGGGGTGGTTGGTCAACATGTCCAAATGAGGTCTTGAGGCAGTGTTTTCTCTCCTAGGCATGTTCTAAGCCTGCCCCAGTGAACTGACATGATGCAGAGCTGCGACTAGTGGGAGTGCACTAGTCATCTGCAAGTGTATCAGGGATGTGAGAAGCAAGACAGATGAATCATTTCCATTTTCTGAAACAAAATAATGAAGTGTAATAGACTGAATTTAAGGTTTGAAAAATGAGGCTGAATGAAAAGAAAAATATGCCAGTGACAAGAGCTGTCTGGTTATAAAGTAATCTTGATGGAACAAGAAAAGAAACCAAAATGGCACATATTATTTCACAGTGGTTAATCTGGTATAGCCTGAGACAGAAGGATTAATTCTTCACTAGTTGATAATGGACAAGCTGAGACTTCGGGGATATGAGAAGTTGAAAGCAATGTATGACAATGAATACTTCATTTATGTAAATATGGCAAAGAATATTTCTCCTGTATCATTTTTGATGTAAAAATAATACCAAATATTCAACATTGACCAGCAGCTAGCTACAGCTATTTCATATTCTGGGTATTGCGTAAAATTGTCATATCTTACTATGCTAGTAAGCCTGGAAAACACTGATTTTGTAAAGCTGATAAATGTGATGCAGGGGTGTTGTGGTTTAAGCCCAGCTGTAACTCATGCAGTCGCTCTCTCAGACTCCCCCCTTCCTTCCCCCCCTGCTCCTGGAGGAATGGGGAGGAGAATTGAAAGAATGTAACTCCCACAGGTTGAGATAAGAACAGTCCAGTAACTAAGGTATAACACAAACCACTACTGCTACCACCAATCATAATTATGATAGGGGAAATAAAAAGGGAAGAGAATACAACCGCTCACCACCCACCAACCAATGCCCAGCACCATCCCGAGCAGTGATCTAACCCTTCCGGGTAACTGACCCCAGTTTTACATCCTGGGCATGACGTGGTGTGGTATGGAATACCTCTTTGGCTAGTTTGGGTCAGGTGTCCTGTCTCTGCTTCCTCCCGGCTTCCCCTCCTCCCTGGCAGAGCACGAGACTCAGAAAGTCCTTGGTCAGAGTAAACATTACTGAGCAGCAACTAAAAACATCAGTGTTATCAGCACTGTTCCCAGGCCAAAAGTCAAAAACACAGCACTGCACCAGCTACTAAGAAGGAGAAAAAATGACTGCTACTGCTGAACCCAGGACAAGGGGAAAGAGTATTCGGGATCAGTGGGGTGCATCAGAGCAATAAAGAATTTCTCAGTAATGCTTTTATAGTAATCAAAGCTGCAGTTTGTCTCCTGCACATCAAAGCAGGCTGAGGCTGCCAGGTTTTCTAAAACTTCTCTTTGCAGTGCTGAGCAATTTGCTGCTTTTGTCTCACCCGAGTTTCCACCACTTTGTGAGGAATAACAGTATTTGTGAGCTTTAGCACAGGCTCTAATGAATACAGATAATTTTCATTTCTGAAGACTTCTAGCTGCTGCAGAGTGTATAGGTTACTTTCTTATAGGATAAGGAATTACAACATTTCATGCTTAAACCAAAAAGCAAAGCACTAGGGTCAGCCTTTGTGTGCCTCCTTTTCATTGCAATCAGTAGTGATGCACTGAAAATAACAGGATATTCTGGGCATGCACGGCACAGCGATCAGCCTTCTTTTCCCTTTTGAGATTTTATTTTTAAAGGCAGTCCTCTATGCAGATTCCTGTTAAGATTTCTCTTCCTTTGTGCTTCTATTGTATATCTTTAACTGACCAGGATGATTTAACAGGACTTGACTCTCAGCATGTTAAAAAGATATTCAAGGCTCCCCTTACACAGGAAGACAAAAAGCAACTTTAAGACACTGGCAGCTTTCTCATCTACATATGAAAGCAACAAGAAAAGAAACAATTAAATGGTGCAGCCTCTCCTGGAGCTCTCAGACCTTTCTATCATCCTCATTTTCCCCTAAGTGATACACATGAGCCTGCTTTGTGCATTAGCCTGGCTCACTTGGCAGCGCTATTCTCCCCAGACCCTCCTAAGGCAGCCAAAACCCTCACTGAATTATAACCTAGTATGGTTCAGTGCAGGAAGAGAAACCAGTTTTGGGTTTAGTGGGATATCTACAGCTGAAGCAAGTAAATTTACTATATATTGCCCTGAGTTGACTTTCACTAGCGCTATGTTGCTGTAACTCTTGGAGAAATTTGATTTACACCAGGCAATGCAGAATTTATTCCTCACATCACTAAGGAATGTCTGTGGCAAAGGGAAAGTGTCTCATGAAAGCTGGTGTGGAAGGAAATATTGATATTCATGAATCATTACTATGGACATAGTAACAGCATTGGGAAGAGGATGGTAGGTCTAGGCAAAATGCAGTAATTTTGAATGGACAGCAAGGTAGATCCTTAGAAATCTGGTTGGGTAGCAAAGTGCATTCAGCTGTGTGTGTGCTCAGTAACTGTCCTACCTGCGTGAATAAGAAGTTGTAAGGTTTGTCATTGGATATGGGGCTGATGACTGTGTTGACAGGGAGGAAGAAGGAAGCACTTCTGCCTAGCATAATTCACAGTGGACATGATTCTATTTGTTTTAAAATATCTGACAATGCAAATGTGGCTGGAAGAGGGTTGTGGGGGGTTTGATGTCTTTCAGTATGGTTAATTGTTCATCCCTTGGTCCTTGCTTTAAGGATATTTGAATGTTCTGTTTCAACAAGCACCTGTTTGTCACTCTTTCATTCAGTCTCAGGTGAGCTTTGGGGTAGTTAGTTGAAAAATCAGTATAGATTGAGAGAATACCTGAGACTGAAAACAATACGGTCTTAGTTTCACCTCTTAAGAATTTTTATGATTTTTATTTTGATTCAAATAGCACTAAGGCAAAAAGAAAGCTGCCTAAAGGGTTACTGAAACAGCACTGCTGTCAGCTTCATCTGCACGAAGGACTTTAGCAATGAGTGCACTTAGCACAGGCAGGGACAGATGGGCTGTGTTGCACAGTCCTCAGCCCTCCTTCTGTTTGATAGGAGCTAGTTCTGTCTCTACACCTTCACATTCTACTGACCCACAAACAGACCAGAGAAGACATTTTAATTAACCTTGTGTGTCAGGTGCCATACCTGCAGCAAGGGGCAGAAATCCTTCAGGTGTGACAGCAGGCAATAGTGATATTCTTGTATTTCCCACAGTTTTTCTTAGGTGTCTTCAAATCATATATATAGGCAGTCTAGCAATAGAAACCTAGGTGTAGATGGCTGCTTTGCCTGCACCTGAAGCTGTCTCCAAAGGTGGATGTGACACACCAGCCAGTGCATTTTATGAGTTGATGTGTTACATGCCTATCACTTCCCTGAGACAATGCTGTGTGTCACTAACTACTGCAGCCATCTCCTACACGTCTAAAAGCAATTTCAACTCTATTATAAAGTTCTACCCTTTCTGGTGTTCAGGAAGCTAAAACCAGGCTTCATTTTGCCTACAGTCTTAGCGGCTGCCACCAATCTACCATTGGCTATTGAATCAGTTCTGCTGACAGTTACTCAGCGTCAAACCTGGACTAACCCCAGATTTACAGCTGAAGTTGATGTTAGTTAAGAACTAAGAGCTGGTCCCTTCAAGTTTTAACTCTGTATGCAGATTGTATTAAAGATTCAAAGTTTCTTAGAAGCACCAGGGCTGGTTGCATAGGGCAGATGTCCTGGGGGATAACTTCTCAAGAGGATAGTTCCACTTGCTCACCGTCCTCTGAAATTTCCTGCACAGTGAACTGAGGAGCTTCTGTATAAGAAGGGATGTCAACTAAAATTGTGATAGCTTCTTTTTTCTCCTAATTCTGCTTGGTGGATTTTCTGTAGAAGGGTAGTACATTTTCTTCCCAGAGCTCACTATTTCTTATGGGAAGGGTGACCTGTTCCTTTCCTAAGCCTTGGAGTCCAAAGAGTAGCAGGAGTAGCATTTGGGTAGCAGGGGTCTCAGGAGAGATCCGGGCAGTTAATGCACATTTTTCTGTACTTCTTTTTTTTTTTTTTCAGATTAATTTGGAATAAAGGAAAAACAGCTCTGCTGGGTTTTGTACAGTATTAAAAAAAAAAAAGGAAAATAAACATCCCCTAGTTCACTCCATCCATAAGGGGCAGAACCTTCCCTCCAGCCCTGATTTCAAAGCCAGTGGTTTACAGTAGTTTCTTGGTCTGTGAGAGATATCTCCTCGGAGGCCCCAGAAAGCCTCTTGCTTCCTACCATATGGATTGCAGCTACATGAGACCTTCCTCTCCAGTCCCATCACGTGCTGCTGGCTGCCAGCCTGTCCTGTCCCTCCATCACTGCCCACATCTCGCCTTGCTCCTGCAGGGTACCCACACCATGGGCCAGGCAAACAGGCAGGAATCTATCCTACCCACCCACAGCCTTTTAACAATGTATAACTTACAGCAATGAACCCAACAAACATGGTCACTAGTGCAGCAAACCGTATGGAGCCCAGCTTGAGACCAGCCTGGGCTGGAGTGGCACCAAGGTTGTCTCAAAGCTCTTTCTATACTGACATGGCATAGGCAGACCTCTGTGCTCAAACACATTGAAGAAATGTTGAAGAAATCAGCAGAAATAAAAATATTTCTGATGAAAGAGGCTTATTTTTTATTTAATGCCACATTGAATAAATTGTAAAGTGCAGCAGTGAGGATTTAGTGCTTCTGGTGCTAACCACATTACTTAGCATTTATACAGTGCTTTCCTCATTCAGGAAAGAGCTTTTGCTAACTTAATTCACCCTCAGTCACCCTCTGCATGTCATGAGGGAAGTTAGGAACATTTAATATCCCTGCTGATAGATTAAGTGTATGGCTGGGACTGACACAGCTTTGTTACTTTTCCTCTTCTCCCACTCCCAGCATCCCACCCAAGTCGATTTGTGATGGATGCAGCCCATACTTGTGTCCTGGAAATCTTCAGCAATGCAAGCAGCAGGATCCTGTCCCTTTGGTGACAGCCAGCTATGGTCCTGGCCAGGCAGCCAGCAGGAGCAGAGCTGAGACTGGTGGCAAGTAACCAACAGGTCTCAGCAGATGAGAAGACTGAGAGAGAAGCTCCTAGAGGCTGAGAGCTGGGACCTGGGATGCAGAGGGGAGGATTGGGGTGAAGGGATGCTTGGGCTGAGGGCACTCGGATATCCTGTTGGCCTTATTCAGGAGAAAATTTGGGACAAAGGCTGGTGTAGGAGTCTGGTTCAGAAAGGTTTTGAGGTTGCTTTGAATTATCTTACTTGATGGGGGCATGTAAGGCAAGGCACAGTAACAGGGTTGGGGAAGAGAATGGTGGGTAGATCTGGCTTGAGGCTGGGGCACAGGTATACAGAGTAGGTGTCCCTGGAGGTGAGCAACTTCGGGTGTGAGGGGTAGTGCTGGGAAAGGGCTTCAGCCTTGGGGAGCCAAGGGTTGATTTCCATGTCAGGATACCTGCAGAGCTGTCAGTGTTCCTGATGAGGACACCTGCCCAGCCCCTATACACTACCACTACTCCTTGCTCCCAGCAGGACAGGGCTCTTTCCAGCAGTGGATGTATACCCCTTTGCCAGTGGCCAGGGGAAAACAAGGTGCCAGGAGAGAGCACAAAGTCCACACTGCAGCGACGTTGCTCCACCAGTCACTGTTCCTGTGGGGTGGACGCCACAGCCCTGTCAGTTGCGCATGTCCCAGGAAAGGGTTACTAGGACCTGCGTAGACCTTGCTAGGTCTCCAGCACAAGGTGTCCAGGGATGGGTCATGGCTCATGCTGCTGCTTTTCACCTAGGCAAGGGTCTGCTCAGCACAACAGGGAACAAATAATAACAGCTACTCTAGCCCTTTAATTATCTGGGATCCTACTTTCAATGCATATAAATATATCTGTGTGCCAGTTCTCCCCTCCCCTTTGAGCTGGTGTAACTCCTAGTTTCAATGGATGTTTCTGGTAGAGACCAGATCCATATATTGCAGTTATTACATGAGCCAAATTAATGCTCACACAGATGGCACTTGCTTTTGGCAAGGATAGTAGGTACACACTGGTGTTGATTAATATGGTGGCTGATGAACAAGATATTGATTAATGCCTACTACTTCTGTAAACTAACATTTACAAAACCACACAGTTATTGTAGGGGTGGGATGTGCTTTTTCTAAAAAAAAACCCCAAAGCCCTAGTGATATGTTCATTCACATAGATATTTTTACCATAAATGAACTGGAGATTATACTATTTTGATTGAAACTTTCTTTACACTTTCCTTCAAAGAGTTAAAGTTTCTGATTTACAAGTGCTCAGTTTAACTCCTCTGAAAACTTCTCTTCCTTTCATAGTGATTTAAAAATATAGTGAGCTAACTTAACGTTTTAAAAATTACTTGATTATAAATCCTTCCTGAAAGATCCCTGCATGTATTAATTATTAATTACAATTAAAATTTCGAATTTATTTTTTTTAATTTGCTCCTTAAAACACTTTGGTTCTGTTCTACATCCCTGACAACTTAATGTCCCATTGAAAATTGCAATTTTTTCTGGAAACTTTCCAAAAAGCTGACCTCAAAATTACATTTTACAAAAATAACACCATTCATTGACTCTAATATTCTGCAGATGGTTGATTGCTCATACTTGCAGTACCTCTAGGCTGAAACTGCTTGTAATGTTTCACTGTAAACCTGAATCTAACACGAGTGAGATGCTGCTTTAGTTTTATTAAGTAGCAGTTCTCCTAACTGCAAAGGCATTGAAGACAGCCTGGAAGACACAGTCTGTGTGATGCTGTTCTTTATTGTCACAGGTACAGAGTTCTGGTGTGGCAATGCTGCACATTCAGGTCATTGAACATTTACTGATCAGGAAGGACTTTTCAGCCTCTAAAACGGTTACAAATTCTTTCTGTTGGAATGCACTCGTTAAAACCAGTCTGATCTCAATAGAGTCCTACTACTTTATTTTGGGAAATAATAACAAAGTCTTACCAACTTTTGATGGAGATAGCACGGGGTTAATTTATGTTCACATTGGAAAAGCAAAGCAGCACTCACTCCCAACTCTGACAGATCCCGCGAGTCTTTTCAACGGTTGATTGTCAGGTTGCCCCAGTCTATAGCTTAGCGCTGACAACAGCTCACTGTTTATTTGCAGCTCTGAAGCCTGGTCCTATAGTGCTTCTCTTCTGACAGGAGATGAATAAAGGTGTCACTGTGGGAAACTTTTAGCCGGCTGCTATAAAAAGGACCCTCTTTGCCTTCCCTCAAAAGATCCTCTAGTTCACTTTCGGAGCTTGTGGCTTTCCCCTCAGTTGAGTTTAGCTCCATCAGCTCCAATTCATGCTTGGCAGCTGTTTCTAAAACTCTTTGTTTGTTATAATACCTGACAAAGTTATTAATGATCGGATGGATGGGAAGGGCAATTGCTATCACCCCACAAAGAAAACTGATGGCAGCATTCAGCTTTCCTAGTGTTGTTTTAGGGTATATATCTCCATATCCAACTGTGGTCATGGTAATGATTGCCCACCAAAATGACTGAGGGATGCTTTTAAACAAAGTTTCAGGGTGACTTTGCTCCATGGTATAACCCAGGGCAGAAAAGACAAAGATTCCAACAGCTAAGTACATGAGGAGCAGCCCGAGCTCCTTAAAGCTACGTTTCAGGGCATACGTTAGAGTCTGAAGCCCTGAGGAGTGTCGTGCAAGCTTGAAAATCCTTGCGATCCTCATGATGCGCAGCGCCTGGACAGCCTGCTGGACATTGCTCAGCTCCATGAGCTTGGCTCCCAAGTGGGTCAAGGTCAGGCTGACATAGAAAGGAAGTATTGCTAGCACATCAACAATGTTCATGAAAGACAGGACAAAGTGGAGTTTGTTGGGAGAGGAGATCAGCCTCAGCACATACTCCATGGTAAACCAGCCTATGCAGGCTGTCTCTATGCTATCGAGGGTTGGGTGCTCTACACGGTTCCCCTCTGCATCTACGATCTGGAGGTCTGGGATGGTCCCCACACACATCACGATGGAGGAGATCAAAATAAAGAGAAAAGACAGAACAGCGATCACTCGAGCTGGGTAAGATGATTCTGGCTTCTCCAGAAATTTCCAGATGTATTTTTGGCACCTTTTCCAGTGACTTTCAGAGGCATCCACTCCCAAGTCATCCAGAATCAGTTGCACCCTTCGGGCTATTTCTTCCAGTTCCTCCTTTTTTTCACTTAGATGAGCTTTGCAGCAGTCATCCAAAAATTTCAGATCCACTTTCCAAAATTCCATTTCGTTCTTGAAACATATGGGGCATATCCCTTTCTTCATGTGAATTTCCCCAAAGTAGTACACGTCAATAATGCATTTGAAAGCATCTGGATCTCTATCAAAGTAAAACTCTCTCTTTCCAGGATCATAGTCATCACAGAGAGAGAATATGCTATCGTATCCTCCCGATAAACAGTTGATCAGCTCTGCCAGCCGTGTTTCTGGGTATTGATTCAGGTTATCTCCGTAGAACACCTGCCTTACCCCACCGACATTAACCACAATCTCAGTTTCTTCATTTCTTTCTGATCCGTCACTGTCCATATCTGGAAAGCTAGAGTCACCTGCCATTTTAATTCTATCAGGTTTTATTTGATTTTCAGCTTCTTGTTTAGTTTCAAAGCTTTGTGGGTTTAATTTCTCATGAAAGCAGATCGGCAGCGAGTCAGCTCTGCCACCAATGTTACTAAACTGACACAGAGTTGTGGTGGGAAAGGTTACAAAAATAAGCCTGCAGTCAGGAAAGCCCCGTGAGGTATGCAACAAGGTGCAGGGAAAAGACAAGTCATCGGGCTGCTGTGCCTGCAAGCAGGATGTTAGAAAGCTCCAGCAGATTTGAAAGAGAAGAAACCATTTAACAAAACTCACCCCTCTGTTCAGTGCTTGAAAGTCTTTTCAGGTCCCATTCTCTCTCTAAAAGTGATATTTATGCAGAGGCTGGAAGTCACGGCAGAGAAATAAATCCTGTGCTCTGATTAATGCAACGTGCAGTGAGTGACAGTTCTCAGAGAGACAATCAGCAGGGTGAGCCCACAGAAACGTGTTGCAGTTTCTCTCTTCGATTCCACAGAATTCCCTAGAAAGCTGCTTTGGAATTTTGTTTCTCTGTCCGTTTTCTTTTTACTTTAAGGTCTTCCCGAGTTTTTCTGCTGACTCTTGCACGTAGTGTGTAGCGGAGAAACTTGTGCTTGTTTTCCCTTTGCTGTTTCCCAGCACAATAGGAAGCCCAGGCTGCGAGGAGTCCCTTCCAAACTCTACCCTCTCCTGGTGAAACACAGCAAAGCACCAGCTATGCAGAAAACAGCTCAACTATTTATACGCCTGCCTAGCTGTAAAATAACGTGTTTCTATACCACCGTGCACTTTTAACATTTTTTTTAAATTCAAATACAAAACATAATCGTGTATAAAGTCATTCAGAGCTTCAGAAAGACACCGAAATATGCTCTTCTGTTGGCAGAAGACAGAAGAAGAAATACTGTGTTTTGAAATAAATGCACAACATAAATCTTGCTCTCAGAGAGACTAGAGCAAGTCTAGAGTAATTCCCTGTCCGGACACTGAGTTACTGTAGATTTGTACTGCTGTCATTGAGAACCAAGCAGAGAATATAAAGTTTTGGAGACAGCTGTGGAGCAAACCTTTCCCTGCACTCTCTGCGCATCTCCCACAGCGCTGTGTCCTCAGTTTTAGCCATGCTTTCTTGATCTGTGGCCAACTGACTCTAAGGAGGGCTTGAGTAATTTACATCTATGATGATTTCTTGGTGAATGTTACTAACTGGCAATAGTGCTTTGTACTACATCCAGCTCTTAACACGTAGAAGTAAAATAACAAGCATTTCCTTTTAACTTTGTTTTCTCCATATTCGAGGAGTTGGTGAACATTTGTTCCCCAGACCCTTACGTGCAGGTGATATAGTTCATTTTAGTGGGTGCTGAGGGCTCTTATCCAGCAAAACTCATAGTTGGCAAGTTAACTGTTTCTGGGCGCAGCAGAATGATCTATACCCTCAGGTTTTGATCTTTTTCTACTTACCGGCTTCTGAAAAGTTTCTAAGTGGAGGGGAATAGGGAAGGGCAAATCCAACTGATAGTTTGCTTCTCTAGCTTGTGTCCATCCTGGGAGAAAGGTGAGAGCACTGATGTGCCTGCTGTTCTGGTGCTCTTGCCCCCCAGAGACGGGGACCCTGGTGAGTACACTGTACTCCATTTCCACTGCCTTGCCAGAAACTTATGGGGGATTAGTAAGAGGTTGCACACCAGACATCGCTGTGACATGGGGTATGCACATAGCTGCACACATATTATGAATATCCCTTGGAGGTAGTTCATTATGTGTGGGGGTACCAAAGCCATGAGTTGCAATCTCTGATCCAGCCCCTTCCCAGACCTTCCAATGACCTTCTTTATCCCTGAGCTCTTGCATGATTGAGGAGAGTGAAAGTATGAGAAGGATGAGTTGAATTCATAATAGAGGAAGACTTACAAGAAACCTATAAAAGAAAGGAACACTATCCTTTCTCTTTGTCTGTCACACACATCCATACACAAATTTATAACGCAAAAACTGAAGCAAGGGAAGTGGGTTCTTGCTGCCCTGTTATAGTCACCCAGTAAATGCAACACCCAGTCACCCAGTCTCACAGGGAGGAATAAGCCATGCATGAACCAGAGCTCCATAATCTTCAAATGCCTGGGCTATGCTGCTTGCATCCTTGTTGCAGAGCAGTACGGAGGGCAAGGAACAATAACTGCTGAGACTGATCACTTTATTCCTGTGGCAGTCCCAGGGAAAGAGTAATATCCGTTAGTCTACACTTGTGTCACACTGTTAATCTCTGGAGGCCAGTGTCACCTTCAGGTGTTCCTGAGGCTACTGCATAGTGTTGGTGTAATGCAAGATGTCCCTTGAATTCTTTTCCAGGCACATATAAGTTTACTGAGACTTGCAAGCTTATTGAGAAAAGGGAAATTCATTGGAGATCTGGAAAAAACTGAGGTTTTGTGGGTTCAGCAATATTTAGCCACCTGGGACTTCCTTGGCCACTAACAGGAATGGTTTGATTTGATTTTAGCACAGTAAATTTTAAGATGCCAATAGGAATCTCATACTTGCAAGGGGAAATGCATGTGGGATTACTGACTGCCAGTTCTTGCAAAACAAAACTGAGACCTGGGAAAGTTAGGTTTAACATGTTGTTAGGTTGCATCAGCACAGGGAAACAGGTTCTTTAGGTTTAAATCCTCAGATTTAACCACCTCAGATACCTACTCATTTTGATCAATGATTCATTCCAGTAACCTTTTGGCTTTTCTGCAGGTAATGATAAGAAATCAATATACGGTTTGAGCATGATGGACACAGAAAGCACCAACATAGTTTCCAAATAGGCTTGTCTCCCTACCCTGTAATTTTACAGAACAAACACCTACAAAATAGGCACACCAGATTACATTGTTCAATTTGAAAGGTGAAATCAACTCCTCTCAAATGATAAATCTCAGCACATTCTCAAAAAGTTGGGAAGAAACTATTTTTGAAATGCCAGCTCAGTCCTTATGAAGACTTTACTTAGTGCAGCTGCTAAAATCCTTGTGCTTTATTCTTTCTTGTCTTGCACCTTTCCAGAGCTCTTTACACCGTTCAGTGTGCCTGTCAGATGTCAGAGATCTGGTAGTATTTTAAATCCACTTTGATAAATGTAAATGATCCAAAGAAGGGTGAGGGAAAATCTTAATAAATGGGTTTTTTATCAGACGTATCGCTGAGCAGCAAACAACAAGAGCAGAATGAATAATTTGCAGCAAACAATTTATTTCACTAATTGAATTCATTTCTCATCCATGAAAAGAGAGCGTCTCTAATCAAAAAATTTCAGTAGATAATTGTTGCCCTGTAACTCATTTATGAGTATTTCGCTGCAATTATTCTAAATTCAAATTCTGTTGATTTATCTGGACTGGGCAAACAGGCCAAGCTGTGCTCTGTGTCTGCCTGAAGCATTGCGTGCTGGCAATTTAACTCCTACAGACCGAATGAGACAGGGAGTTTTCTTTTTGTGCCGTTACTTTGGCTCAGAGAACAACACACAGATTTGAACTGGCAGATGTGTTAAGTTTTGGCTGTAGTTCAAACTGGCTCCTTCAAGGAAGAGAAGGAGGAGTCTCAAACAGATCTCAAGCTCCGCAGCCCAGGGGATGGACTCCCAGGTTGCTGGATGCCCAAGTACCAAGGGCAGCCCCAGCAGGGATGCCCAAGATCTCCCCAGAGAGCTTGGACCCCCACAGGGTTTGGTTCACAAGCCATAGCTGGAGCCCTAATACGGCTCCTCAGTGGCCTCAGGTCCAACATGAGGGTAGCACAGAGCATCCCACATCCCAGCACCTGGGGACCTGCAGCGGCAGCAGTGTTGGAAGGATGCTGGAGCTGCAGGTTTGGCTGCCTTGTTTGACACTTTCTGAGAGAGAACCTTCACCGGTGGGTGGCTTTGTGTTAGTCTGTGAAGAGAGATTGCTCCTCTTGAGCTGTAGTCTGGCTCTTTCTGCACTCCTGAAGCTCAGCGAGCATCTCTGCCCTCCTGGCTGATGCATCCAGCTGCTCCCCACTGACCTAGGGGCAGTAGTGATGCATGAAGGGACATGAGTGGGTTAGGAGCCAACTTTCGGGAGGTAAGATTGGACTCCATGTGGAGAGGAGTGTTTAATGCAGAAGCAGGAGTCCAGCAGCCTCTCCGCAAGCGGGCCACAGTGTAGTTAGCCGCCTCCACTGAGTACAGCCTTGCTTTCAGTGCTTGGGACCATGGCAGCACCTTTGGCCTCTTTCTCTTCCTGGACTCTACAGAGTGCTTAGTGCTGTGTCTGCACATGTAAGCTCAAGTTTAAGGACCTAACTATGACCGGCTAAGAAAGAAACAGAGTATGTCTGGCACAGATCCAGCCTGCTGACCAACTAACATGGACATTTCCCAGCCACCATGAGTCCCTCAGAGACCATTCCCAGCTGGAAGTTTGCAGGCAGCCACCTGTCCTGGAGACTGAAAGGACCCTTAATTAGATGGAGACCAGTTGCCAGTTGACCTCAGGGACCAGAAACATCTTTGGGCACATGTAAAAATGGTCAAGAGTGTACTGAGTTGTGCTGAGTCACCTGTCGCCACTGGACACCTGCTTTTTAGGTGCTATGATTTCTATGCTGCACACTGTTTTATAGCCCTCAGAGGCCATAGAACTAACAGCAACCTTGGGGGGATGGTGGTTCCTACTCAGTGTAACCACCTCCCACAATTCTCCTTTTGCTATGACATATCTGGTTTTTAAATGACACCCACAGGACTGCAACTGTGATGGATCCAGCAAGAGACCTCAGCATCTAACACGCAACTTAACCTCAGTTAGATGCAGACTATGGGGAGCCACTCAAGACAAGAGCATATAATGAAAATGTACTATAGAAAAGTCAATAAGAGACCGAAAGGAGAAATGGGAATGGAAATATCTTATTCCTTCTCCTTTCCTAGGGGTATTGTGAGGATAAAGCTTGCAGCCAGCTGCATGGGATCTGCTTTGGCAGCTGATAGTGCAAGGTTCTGTGGTTCTGTGTGGAGGAAACACCATATAATTACTTCACATCAATCACAAGAAATGGGAGGCAGATAATCTCAAAGAAAGCGAAGTAGTTAATGATGTCATTGTGTACTTCAGAAAGAGCAGCTACTCTGATTATTTTACCACAGCCAGCTTTAGTAAGAGAAGCAGGAAAAACTTTGCTTTGAGAATCCTTCAGGGTTCCCAAAACTAAGGTGGTTTCTAGTGGTTAGTGAGACAACCTCACTGTTAGATTGTTATGTCAAAAGCAAGAGGTTATGAAGTGTCTGAACTGAAATGGGTATCTAGACTGTAGCAGATAAGCTCACCTGGTGAAGCTGTTTTATGTCTCTCTGTCTCCAGCATATTTACATATTTCTCCGTGATTTTTATTTCAAATCAAATGAGCCCTCAGTTTATTTCCCCCTATCTTAGTTGCTTTGGTTCTTTTTTCAAGTTCAGAATTTATATATACTAAGTCAATTTATTTATTTTATCAGATCTTTTAATTAATTCCTCATTGAAAGTCTGGTAATAGCTTGCTGTAAGTTTTAATTGGTCTTGCTTTCCATTTGACATTAATGAGTCTGTTTTCTTATACAATTAAACCTGCGTTAAATGACCACCCAGGAGACCAGCCAAATCTCTGATTTAATGTAAATGACTTTAAATAAATAAGATGCAGCCTCCACTGCAAGCAACTAACAGCTGAGTTGAAATTGAGCATATCAGTGAGGCTTGAATGGGATGGGAGCTGGAGATGCTGTAAATGTTTTAAGGACCATGTCTTGTTTATAGTCACTATATTTTGAGGAAGGACTGGAAGTCTGCTTCCTGCTCTTAAACACTGTCACCAAAAGCATTCAATTAATATTTCTCCCTTTGAATATTGTTGCATGTACAAAGAAAAGAGAGAACGTAGCATCATGGTTTTGGCTGGGGTAGAGTTGGTTTTCTTCCTAGTAGCTGGTACAGTGCTCTGTTTTTCGGCTTTAGTATGAGAATAATATTGATAACACATCACCAGATCCCCACAGATGTGATCAACAAGATAGATACAGCAATGTCACCACCACCTAATAAGAAAGAAACACAAGCTTTCTTGGGTGCTGTGGGGTTCTGGAGAATGCACATCCCGAATTACAGTTTGACTGTAAGCCCTCTCTGTCATGTGACCCAGAAGAAGACTGTTTTTAAATGGGGCCCTGAGCAGCAACAAGCCTTTGAGCAAATTAAACGAGAGATCGTACATGCAGTAGCCTTCGGACCAGTCCGGACCGGGCCAGATGTTAAAAATGTACTGTACACCGCAGCAGGAGAGAATGGTCCTACCTGGAGCCTCTGGCAGAGAGCTCCAGGGGAGACTCAAGGTCGACCCCTTGGCTTTTGGAGTTGGGGATACAGAGGATCTGAGGCCAGCTATACCCCAACTGAAAAAGAGATACTGGCAGCCTGTGAAGGGGTTTGAGCTGCTTCGGAAGTCAAAATATATACCAAATCATATAATTACCAACAATTGATTCAATGGAAAGACCAGGAACATGCCAGCAGATAAGGAGGTGGCAACGGGCAGATAGCTAAGTTTTGGCAGCCAAGACATGAAGCCAGTTTCTAAGCCTGCCTGGGGAGAGATTTTTAGTGTGTTTTAATGTTTTCTTTTAAAAGAATCTAACACTGCAGCCTTTACTTTGCTTGGAGTTGGAATAATTATTAATAATCCTCTGTACAAGCTATTGTTCCTAATTCTTTGAAAGGACAGCATGTGTAGCAGTTTAGCACATACCATTTCACAATAGAAGAGATTTTTATATAAATGAATATTTTTATTGTGGGCAAACAAAATAATCAGGAGAGGGATATGATCAAATAATTCACAGTAAACATGGTCAAAACCACTCCTATATGTGTACTCAATGAAAAGGAAAAAATACTAAATATTTTCCAGTGTGGAAAAGCTGTGAAGAAAACCGGCTGGGAAAAAGCCACGGAAAACATTTCGTCAGTGTGCTAAAACAGTAATAAAGAATAAAATACTTTCATTGATCCTAGAAAATATTGCAACACACTAAAATATGGACTTCAGCAGGGCCTGCAATTCTCACATGCTCTTGCAAGTATAGTTACAATTTTTCTTCTTTCAATGACTGGTACAGGACAAAGGAGAGGAAGGTTTGTAGGGAGTAGCAGAGGCAGAGTTTATATCTCCACAAATATGAAATTACCCATGCTGTACCCACAGAGGAGTCCTGTGTATATTTGACTTCATTAAATCCTGCAGTACTGGGAGTTGTGGCATGATGCTCTAGAGCACCTCGCTGACTCTTGCAGACTGCCGGCTCTTCGGGTTTACTCCCTCCATCTCCTGCAGAGCTGTGATGGTCACAGTCCTGCCCGTAGCCAGGAAGATGGTTAGGGATTGGAGGAGGTGGTGTTCCCTGGCCAGCACCCTGCCTGCACAGCTGCATTGAGTAGAAGCATTAAAGCATGAGAATCTGGGTGATGAAAGTAGTTTTTTATCAGCAAACCTTTGCACTATATAATAGGCAAAGAGGAAAAAATAATACCTAGTTTACCTTTCCCATGGTGTCTTAATCACTGCTTTGAGAAGTGATGGGAATCATGTTCTTATTCTTCCTTTGAAAAAGAAGTCCAAACCTTTGTGTGACCTTATCTTGTAAACTTGATTTCATCATAGAATCAGAGAATAGTTAGGGTTGGAGAGGACCTTAAGATCATCTAGTTTCAATCCCCCCTGCCATGGACGGGGACACCTCCCACTAAACCATGCCACCCAAGCCTCTGTCCAAGCTGGCTTTGAGCACCGCCAGCGATGGAGCATTCACAACTTCCCTGGGCAACCATCTCCATTTTACATATTCTTAGCAAAAATTTTTGCTGAATTCAAATGGAATTTACTATGTTAATCGAAACTACACTTTCTGGAGGATAGATGATGTGTCAGAAACAATCTCCTGGCCCTTCTCTGGATCTGTTGTCTGCCATTGGGCAAGTTGTTTACCTTCTTGCTACTTTTCTTGAGCTGTCTGGCAACACATTGCATTTCTTAATAGCTTACAGATGAGTCAAATCAAAAAACATTTTTAATTTGGAAAACAGATTACAAATAAGCTTTTGCATTATCTGAATGGCTCTAAAGCCAGCCCACATGTTTCTAAGTGATTTGTCTAGACAACTGGTGAGTCAAGCCTTTTATCTGTTCTGTTTTACACAATAATAGGTTCTGCTCAGTTAGGATTTCATTTTACTTTACTAAATTGAATGTGTTTCATTAGAATGTGCTTTTTAATTTAACATTGTATTGACATTTTGCTTACTAATTCTCTTTAGTCAGGGTAGAGTCATAAACCCATTCAAACAATGCAATACATGCAGCACAGATTCACTGTAGTGTCCTCAATGACGAGATTACAGAGTCCAAGATTAGCCATTCAGGAAAAAAAAGGCTAAGAAGATGAAAGGAAGTTCAATGATGAATGGGAAGCTCGCTGCTGTGACCTTTCTTTATTACTGTTCTGTGGCATTTTCAATCATTTTGTCCTGATGAGTAATGAGAACTTCATCACTTTTGCTAAACTTCACTGCGTATCACTGCTGCAACGAGCACAGGCTAATCTCAGGATAGCAGGGACTCCTTGGTTCTGGTGATGGTAGGATTACAAACATCCTCTGTAGTTACAATGATATCTCTTGGGTCGCCTTGATAAAGGAGGTCCTGACTATGCCAGCAATGATGTTAAAACTTCCCTTAATGGAAAACATCTCCCACATGCTCTACACCCAGTTTTAACTGCTCATTCCTCTCTAATCTTTTCTTTAGGCTTCTGTGCACAGTTAGTAAGGCGACACAGTAACAGAACCATCAGAAAGAGGAATCACCCCCTGTTGGGATATCCACAGTCACAGTTTGCCACAAATCATTAGAACACATGCCACTTGGCAATGTCTCATCATAAAGGGCTTACTTTTGGGTTATTTGAGAATGAAGCTAGATACAGTAACGTTATTATAAATAATCAATAATCAATACATGGTTAGATTCTTCCCTCATATTGGTCTTAAGATAGTAGTGTGCTGAGGGTAAAATCACTGCATGTTCTATACATTTTGCAACAAATTCCGAATGCATATGCATGAAGAAATCAATGATCACACCATATAGCTGGGGAAATACAGCCCTGCTCCCAGCTGCATTGTCTGCTTGGGATTCATTCCGTAGCTTGTGACAAATCATTTACTAATCAACCATTTACTATTTATTCTTTACTCATCTCTTGAAGTCTACTTTTTCCTTGATAGGACTAGTAGTAATTAATTTTAAGTAGACTTGTACAGAATACAGAATATTTTCTGTGGATTTCTGATAGTTTGACATTCTGTTAAGGTGCAGAAGGAAGAAAAAATTGTCTTTTTTTTCAATTTTCCTTGCAACAGCGTGTCAAACTGATCCAAATATAAGGTATCCAAATCTTTGGTTTAGCAACACTAAAATTTTGCATTGTGCAAATATTTATACACTGCACACTAAACATTTCTTTCTAATATTGTGTTCTAGATACAATTCTGTTAGTGCAATACAAGGCCAAAATAAAAAGAATTGAAATGACAAACTGCAATTAAACAGTTTAGCTACAGAGATAAATATATTTTGATGCTATGAAAACAGTTTCTTTCAACATGAAGCTGTATCTCAATTAAGTGTTTTTATTGCAAATTTTGGCAACTTTTAATTTAACTGAACTGCATTTATCTAACATCAATCTCTGCTGTCAAAAAAATTATTGGTTCTATTTCCAGTGTACAACACCAGCAATTCTAGCACTCATGAGATTCTTCATATTTCTTTTCCTTGCCAGAACCTTTCTTAGAAACTAGAAATGACAGATGGAGTTTGTGAGAGAAGAGGATACTTTCAGCACATACAGCCACAGGGCAAGAGAAGAAGTCAACATCCTCCTCTGGGATTTTCACTGGCTATTGCCTTTGTTTTCTCTGTAGCCTCTCTGATCTTATTTAGCCTCAATCTTCTTCAATTGCTTTCTGTGTGTACATTTTTCAAAAGGAAAGAATGTCCTTAATAAAACCTTTGGGAAACCCAGGAGTGTCATGAAAGTGTTCTTTACACTAATCAAACAGTAACAAAGCCAATCCACCCACCCTGCTCAGACTCAGATCTCAAAAGCAGCCAGAAGTCTGTAAAATGCCAATGAAAATAATTTATTTAGTGTCAGTGTTACAAATGCAATGAAAAGTAGAATTAGAATGTTATTAAAAAATCTCTCACTGGTCCACCCACAACTTGTTTCTTACTGCAGAACTGCAATATCAACATCTAATATTTATAGTATACAAATGGTTTAATTGTAAGCCCAGAACAAGAATTCAGATACTCTGCACATGACATGTCTCTACGGGGTTACAACACCTTGTACATTTTTTGGTTTTTTATGAGAGCATCTGAATTTCACATTCTGGAAACTCATTTCTTCTGCAGAACCATAGCAGAGTGGTCCACCACTCTTGCATATTGCTTTAATAACGTGTATCAGACTTGGAGTGTATTTTAAACCCTCTGCCTTCATTCCTCAGTGTACACTCTGACTACTGCCAATTTGAATACTGTTGTTAATTCCTCGGTTTTTCTCTTTTCCAAATTTGACTGTGAAGAAGTTGACACTTGCTGGTTTTGGGACTAAAATCTAACATTCCATTAAAACGGGTGGTTTTTGACAAACTCATAAAATATGTGATTTTTGTGCACACATAGTAGAAAATTTTGTTCATTAACCGAGCAATTATTTAACTTAACAACAATCCTGCTGCATTCCACAAGAATTCTCTAATGGGTTACTAGCTGATGACAGCAAGTTGGTTTTCAAAAGATGCCAGAGCTTCTAAATCAGCATTTCAAAAAGCAGGTAAACATGTGGCAGACTGTAAGTGCAGAACACAACATAAACACAAATGGGTCTAGGCATCGATTTACCTCAACTTGCTGCAAATTCCAAATAACTAAGTAAGTGATATTCCCTTCTCTGTTTACCATAAACTCATTAAAAAGACTTCTCTCACTTTAAATACTAATTTATATAAATATAAATATATTATAAATAAATATAAATATAAATTTAATACAAATTATAGCCATTTTGCTCTTTTTTCTGCTCACAAATTGCTTGCAAAATGATCCTTGTTTTCTTCAAATATATTTGCTGCCTCTACTTATTATCTTTTAGTACCCACAGTTACCATTGAATCCTTTCTTTAATGTTGTTGGGAAATTATTCCAGCAATAAGCAAGAAGCAACAGAGAATGAATAGCAATCAAGAGCAGAGACAGGACATTCATATGCTAATATCTTTTATACACATGATTACTTGCAATATTTTTCGCATGAATAACAACCATTTCTTCAGCTTGTAAACAGAACCCGTGTGAATGTGTATCTGCAAGTAGAAAAGCAAAGGGGAAATGTATGGATGGTTCCCGTGGCTCTCTGGAGTCAAACAAATATGAATGAATAAATATCCCTAAGCCCAGCTCTGACGCTACACGTTTCAGAGTTGTTGAGCCATTAGAAATTCCAGATCATGAGGATGAATGTGAAAACACCCATCTGAAGTTGCGCCAGTAGTTAGGGGGACAAGAGTTGGGGGCAGAGGATGGAAGAAGATTGAGTAGCTAACAGCTGTCTGCATCTTCACTGTACCATTAGCATACAAAAATCACCCATTAATTTTGTCTTATCTGCCAGCCCCAGCTTTACAGTCTTTGGAAGCCAGAGGAAGGGATCAATAGATGTTTGTTGGCAAATTAGGTTCTGTTTTAATCCACCAACAAATGTCTGTGTTTTGGCAGCAGAGGTTTTTATACTGGTCTGAAATCACAGAGTAAGAGAAGGCCAGCTAGCCCTTTACAGGACTCATGGCTTAAACAGCAAAAATACTGTTTGCTGCAGAGCAGAATTCCAGCTTCCACTGGCAAAGTCTACCCTGGTGACCTAGACACAACTGTCTTGTTCAGGTTAAAAGAAATTGATTCTGCAGGTAGGATTGTAAACAGAGGTAATGACATTTATTAGCACAAATTACATGCCTGAAGAAAACAAATAAGCTTTCAAGGACATAAACTGCCTTCTAAACCTAGTAGCCAATGTATGAATTGTGTGTTTGCAAATACTTCTTGGGGCCTGGATGTTGAAGTTGCTGTATAGAAATACCAGCTAGTTTTAATAAGTTTATGGTTAGGGTATCCAAAAGTATCCAAAAGCCAGTGAATTCACATGAATTCATTTCTATGATGTGTTCTTTTTAGGGGCAGGTAAATAGGAAATTTCCATCAGTACTATATCAGGAGGAAACTGCTAATTACTAAGGGAAAACCTTAGCCTGAGAAAATTGTTGGTCACATGTGTCCAAAGCACTTGGCTATGTTCATGATAGAGATGAGGTTCCAAACAAGAATGAGCGGAAAAAATAAAAACTCTTATGTCCTTTAACCAGCCTCTTAATGAACGTTTCTCATCTCTTCTGTACTCTAAAAACTTTGATCCAAATGGCAAGCAAATATAGTCAACACACGTTCACCGTCAAGCTATGGACAAAAATATCTGATGGAACTTTTTGAGATGCTCACCCAGCCTGCTGGACCTATTTCATTTAGCTGTCTCCCACAGCTGTGTTGCGTGCCGGCATGTTTCTAAGGCATCAGTCACTGTGATACTGTGGGCTGGTTGAAAACCAAAGAAAAAAAGCATTTGAAATAAGTATTTCCATTAAAATTAAAAGTTGTTTTGTTTGTCCTCCCAGCTGGCTCTGAGACTGCCTCAGCTGTAATACCTGTGCTTTACATCCTGGGTTTCGGTTACATTATAGTTTTGTAGGGTTTTTTGATAGACTTTTTGGGTTCCCAGGCACATTGCCATTTTCTGTTACTTACACACAAGCGCCTCTATAAAAACCTTATTCTCCAATCTTAACAGTCCTTCAGGCTGTGTGAGAACTTTCATTCCAATTTTCTATTTTCAGTAAAGGTACTACACAAAAGCTGTTGAATTATTCAGAACTATATGTAACTGGTATAAATTCTCTCGGCTGTCTAGTTTCATTAAAGGTAAATCCCAGCAAACATTGTAATTGCAATGAGAGAATAAACAGAGTTAAACAACCTGTAAATGGAAGACAAGTTAAAAAATACCCACATTCTGCTGGTAGCTGTTCCCCTCCATTTATATCAAAGCATTCACTGCTACCTAAATTCTTGATATTAATTTAGAACAACCTATGCCATCACATGGAGGACTGATCTTTATGACGATAGAGCATTGGACGGTAAATTCACGGCTAAGAGTAAAAAATTCAGCAAGTTATTTTTTATTTGGTTCCTGATCTCCCTGTGGGATAAAAAAGATGGAAGTACCTGCCGTAGGAAATGTTCCCAATTTGGCTATGTTGCAACTGGGAAAGGTAAACCTGTAATAGCAATGACCATGAGAGATCCAAGATATATAGACATCTGAATTCGGGATGCTTTGACTCAGACTGAATCCCACCACCTTTCTCAGTGACAAGAGGGACTGTGGGACTTTCCTGTGAAATTATCCAAGCACTGGGGGTATAGTTACATCCCAAAGCATAGAAGCTAGACAACTGCATGAGACACAGTTGACTGTGAAGAACAGCTATGAGTGTTATAATCTCAAAACTCAACTGGACAAATTGAACTTCTAGCAAGTGCCATAAGCAGATGTTAGAAGCAGGATCTCTTGGAAAATGTAAAGTAAATGTTGCCTGCAGTGTGCTGACTGAAAAGAAGTATCTATTCATGAGCACTTTTTGGCCAAGTCCACCAATATCCAGTTAGGTAGCCACTTAAAGCAACTACTTAAGAACGCTCCTCCTGTACTTTTGATAGCTTTACTTCTCAGTTTCCTGGGATGATTGCATGTGCATGGCTTATCCATTCAGCTCCTGTGCAAACCTAGACCCACAGAAAGCGTTGCCCTCTTTCAGGGTCTACTCTGTACTGGCAGCAGACATGATGCCCAGTTTAGAAAGGTTAGGTAATCCCATAAGAGGACAGAACTACTACTATCTTAACTGATCTTTTAAAAAGCTGCAGTTCCAAGTTATTGATATTAGAGGCATTAAACAGCATTCAGGCTAATTCACTGTTGAAAGCTCAGGAGCTAAAATAAAACTAGATTTGCCCAAAATACATATTAGACTATCTCAAATTCATAAAACAACAGCCTATTTATGAGCGGTTTATAGGCAGAGCGAGGCATTCATTTCCTGATGCCTTGTAAAGAGGAGTACTCAGAAAGGAAAACATAGAAGAATAAAAATACAAATATCTCAGTGGTTTGTGAAGAAAAATAAAAAAAAAAAATCGGGTGATGTATTTTCTTCTTTTAAGGATGTAATTGCCCTACAAGGTATCAGGTTTCACATGGCCTGGTAAGAAAGACTACTGCTAAGACCTAGAGGCTTTTAATGAAGGAGAGAGACAATTCCCCACATGCTGAAATTTTGGGCGTGTGTTTGTGGTAAGTAAGTGATAGTGAATGTGAGCAAAATTTGGAATGCACTGAATAACGGAAATAAATGCAGAATAGATTGTTGCTGCTCATTGACAATTTAGTCATAATTTAAGCAACTTGGCAGACCCCCTCTCAATACAGGGTAAATGTACCCATCATTTTGAAGCAGTATTTGACAATAGAAAATACATTTTTCTCAGGCTTATTTATCCTCATCTGAAGAATGAAGGGAACAATGTTTTCTTCATCTTGGCTGTTACCTAGGGATGTATCTGAGACAGGGTCCTTGGGGCAAAGGCTGAAATTGTTAGGGTTATTTATTAGAGATTGGCTTTAGTGGTTTCCAGTTAGTTAGAGCTAAAAAAGCTATGCTTTTTGAAGCGTGATTTTGGAGAGTTAATGCTTTCTTTTGAAAATCTGTAATTCTTCACTATTAACTATTTTTATCTGAACTAATGCTACAAGTCAGCCTTATTGGCCTGAGCTATGAAAATATGAAATTCTGGCCATTTTTACCCATACAAGTACTAGAAAGTGCATGTGGACTCACATCCATTCCTGCAGTAGTGACCCTTTACTGTATAGTGTTGCGCCACAGTGTTGGACACAAACATGGCATGCAGTGTTTTCAAATACATGTATTTAAAGGTAGCTGTACAAAATCCTAGACAGATAGAACAATGATTCAGTTCTGAGTGGTCTGCCATCAGCAATTCATATTCTAATTAGGAGATCAAACAGCTTTTACCAGATTGCTGAAATACAAGTTTAAATGTTCATTTCACGTACTTGGGTATCAATGCTGTGGCTTCTCTAACTCCATTTCTTTATATGCAAGTAAATAGCTCCACCTCTTTTTTAACTTTATGCAAGTATTAAGAGGTACAAGGAAAATAATGGTGCAAAGCTTATGTCTACAGAGGTAGATAACTAGCATGTCTATCCTCATAAGTTTTTAAAAACATATACACTTCCTCATCCAGTTTTCCTATCTGCATTAATATATTTATATTTAAATGTAAGTATCTGCATTTGTAAATACACATGTTCTCTCACCTGGTACAAGTGCTGGAAAGGGTCCCATACGTTGCAGAGGACTACAGTATGTAGGGGGCAATTTTCTCCAAACATTTTATCAGGCAATTTTCAGACAGCTTGGATTATAGATTTTCTTATCTAGCCAAAGAACAACAACACTAGTGTTGTTAAAGCCATTAAAAGATAATAGCTGATACCTACAGAGCTAGAGAGGGCTAAGGAAGTGGAGAAAAATGGTTCTGGTTTAGGTAACTGGGCCTAATCCTGTAACTCAGCAACCCCAGCTGTTTTTTCAGTAGTGGAAACTGCTCAGCACCTTGCAGCCCAGACTGGCTGCTGTAAATAAGCATAAATTTCAGTAATTGGTACCTGATCACTAAGACACAGCTGGCTGCAAAAAGTTTTGGGAATGGCCTTGGGTTAGTTGTCTCAGAAACCCAGGCTTTATCTATCCTTGCCCCTGCAACTCAGCTGGTTGCATGGCTTGGGTCCTTGCTGTGTTAATCTAAGCACTGAGCAGCTTTTGCATGAGCTGCTACAAATGCATGGCACAACACAGCATGGACTTACCCTTTCAGTTTATGGTTCCCTGCGACATTCTTCTGCCACACTGATCTACTGCCAGTAACTGAAATATAGATAAAAATGATTCACCTGTGATCATGTAGTCATGGTCATATGAGAGAATAATGAAAAAAACTAGATCCTGCTCCCCAAGACATATGACTTGAGCAAGAGCTGCCCTTATTTCTAACATGATCTTGTTGCTATTCATTATATAGATATAGAAGATACCTAGTTATCAAATGTATTAGTAAAGACTGAAGAAATCACAAATTTGACAGTAATTTGCCAGCTGGTTTGAGTGAAACTACCATTGTTGATGTTTGATGTTAAGAGAATTATCAAACAGACAAAACCAGCTTCCTGTGTTGGATTATTAAAGTAAGAACACCACAGGTTTGAGGAAATGGGGGCATGGAGTGGCTTAATTGACTGTGAATACAACTTGATCAAGAAGGAAAAGAAAGACCCCAGCTTTATTTTTCTGCTAATAAAGCCATTATACGCTTCAACCTAGAAATAGCTTGTACATAGCTACTTAAATTCTGCGGTTAAAACTCGGAGCCTAGTGCAGTTTCTTGCATAAAGGCATCCGGTGTTCTTTGAGATGATCTTTGATATTCTTTGAGTATTGCTCATGGTTCAGTCCAGAAGGATCTTGATCTTGTGTCTCTGTCACACCTACAGCCCATACATGGATCTCAGACATCCTCAGGCACCTCAAAGGGCGCTAGATGCCAATGTCTGGTAACTGAGGGTAGTACTAAGAATGGACCTGTCAGATTCTTGTTCCATCTCCAATACAATTTTCCTCCAGGACTTGTGTTAAGCTTTTAAGATAATACCTATAAAGACACTCATTTTCCATTAACTTCCGTGGGAACATTGGTTCTTGAAGAAGAGGTGCTTATGATGGGATTCAGCTAGCCTAATTTAGATACCTTATCTGTGCCTGCATTTTAGATGCCTAGCGAATAAGTTCTCCAGAAATCCAGGCAGACAGGATCTTCCTTTGAAGATATCTCACCACTGACTGTATAGGAAATATCAGATCTTTTTTTAGAATATCTGGGTTGCTTTGGTATTTAAAATGTAACATATTAGATGCCTGCAGTTGGATATACTGGATTTCTTTGACTAGGTATACGGATGTGAACTGCATAATTTAAGTTTTAAAAAAACAAGATGCGCAGACTTTGTGGTTATCTGGTACATGCATTTTTGAGCAGGCTGTATATAACTTTGGAAGCCCTACATCCAAATGTCCATTTGAGCAAATGCAGTCTTTTGGTGGTGCAGATGCAGGAAAAAGGGCAGTGAGAAGAATTTTTGGCAGACCTTTGAAGCTGTTGGCATTAAGTTACACAATCTGTTTAACTGATATAATACTATTCACATGATCTAATTGCAAGATAAACCAGTGTTTGGGAAATACACAGATTTTAAGATGAAAAGTGATCTATTAACTACAAACTATTATTGTAATTTGAAAGCACCATCTATGTTCATCAAACCAATTTTTCTTCTTCTATCATCCTAATTCAGAAAAATGGAAACATCATGAAATTTTCAGTGTGAAAAATTATCAGTTCAAGAGCAAACAGCAGACTAAGAGAGTACAGCAGAAATGATTCAGTGAATTAGACCAACAAACACATCTGAGAGAACCATGATCTGGCACATACAGAAACAAGATAGGATTCACAAAGAAATTTCCCAGTGTGAACTGATCTAGTGGTACTTGGAAGTTCAAAAAAGAATAAAGTCTAAGCAATGCTGCCTCACCAAAAATTCCTCCAACACTGCAGTAAACACAGATGAAAGATTTGGATGTTTTACTTTGCATTCTGCTATTAAAAGTTGTAGTTCAGTCTATGGAAACATACTAGTCTTCAAAACTTGTGGCTGGGATTCATCTCACCTAGCTTTAGACATTTGCAATCTCGACAGCTACATCTGAGCCCATCGCCTTTGGCTCACTTTGTACTCAAAGGCGAGCAATAGGTAATCTAGGGTGCAATTCAGCTGTCCTATTTAGGATGACTAATTTTAGGTTAAGATGAATCACATTCCAGAAGTGTCTACATCTCTCCATCAACTAGAAAGGGAGCTCAGATGTGAAATTTCTGCATCTTATTTTTTCTCAGTGAACACCGCTTTAGAAACTCTGAAACTTCACGCTCGCAGCCTTGATTTTATGCTGTGTAAAAAGGGAAAAACATAAAGTAAAAAAAAAAATAAATCCTGAGGAGGCTGGAACAACTTCAGAAACTGAAGGCAACTTTGAATCTGGCTGGATCAAAGATAAGCTGGTGATTAGTGTCACATTGATGGAAAAGGGAATTCCACCTGAAGAGCCCTTGCAGGAGATTAGTTTATGCGAAGGTTTATCAGTAATCAGGGAAGCTCCCCACATTGCCACACCATTGCTTTCTGAGCTACCAGGACTGTTGAGAGAAATTTTGGCTTCTTTCTGCATCATCATTCATGGCATTTGTGTTTCTAATGAGCCATTAGCTGAACAGGAAAAAGAAAGTTTAGAAACAATCAATGTCCTTCAAGATATCACTTTAGAGTTTTCCATAAATCTGTTTACATTCTTCAGATTAGTGTTCATCAGACCAATTTTTGCCCTGAAGTTGCTCCTACCTTAAACACATACAAATAAGAGGAGAAATGGTCCTGTTCTGCTTAAGTTTTTTTATAGATGTATTTTCCATTGTACACTGTAAAAAGACCTACTTTTTTCCCTTCTTCAGGTACCCACTAAGAGGAAAATTCGCAGTAGAAGAAAAAGACTTGCAATGCTTCAGCAGCTGTTCCCACCTCTGTGCATACAAGTGGGAATAACAGCTGATGCTCCATAGCTGGGACTGAGGGAGAAATAAACACAGCAGAAGTACTGGGCATACAGTCTCCTGTGGCCAAAAACTGTTGAAAAGGAAGTGTAACAGATCCTAATAAAATAATTTTATGGATGGGAATGAGGCTCATGAATAGATTACTGTCCATGAGAAAAAACAAAAACAAAAACAAAACAAAACAAACAAAAAAAAAAAAAACACCAAAACCACAGAAATGTTATAATTAAGAGTATTCTAAAGTGGTACAAGTAAGGAACACTAGTGTCCTGTTCTGGGTGATTTGTTTCTAAGAGTCAGCCCTGCTCCTGTCTTTACCAGACTTTTTCCTTTTTATAAGAAATGGGCAAGTATGATTGAGTTTTCCAAACAAAGGCATGAATTTGGATTAGCTGTCAGTGCTGTAGTTCAAGCTTTTCTGCCTGTAGCTTCTGAATGCATGGCATGGTGTGAAAAATGGGTACTGCAACCCCATCAAAGTCAGGGTAACTGAGTCCTTTGCAGAAATAAGGCCAGCTCAAGGAACAGCAAAGAAACACTTGACCATCTCAGCAAGAAAAAAGTCGTCCATGTGCTTTTCATTCTTCAGCCGAAACATACAAAGCTAAGTTTTTCTGATACATAAAGTACAGCTATCAGTGATGAATGCTGTTCCACCTATCTTCTTCCCATCTTATCTTCTAAATGATCCATTCTATCTTACGACACCAATTACAACTTTGTTATTCTTTGAATTGCTGTAAAACTGAACAGCCTCCATATGTTCAGAGCATCTTGAAATTAGCATATCCTGAACTTGAAAACTGTGGTCTATTAAAAATCTGGACATCTTAAAATGTGCCATCTGGAAATCTGCATATGTTTGTCTCACACAGGGGACTTCAGATGCTAGGGTCAAATGGAGACTTCTAGCTATCCCAGAAAAGATCTTTTATTTGTCACCGCTCAGCTGGAGAACTTCAGAGAATTCTTATACTTTCTTGGAAAATATTATATTACTTCACACTTAACTCTTACGCTGTTTTCAGTTTAAAGAAAATGAAAAAAAAAAAATAAAGTCTAAGGTTTGCTATGCTATAGACACTCAGTTGGATGTCTCAATTAGGCTTATAGCCGCAGCACCAATAAAACTCTGAAGGTAGGAATATGAAAGTTTTAATTGAAATTCAATTGTGTTTTGCTATGCCAAGAGTCTCATTTTGTGACATTTCCATTAAGCCAAAGGCCTGCCGGAGAGTCATTTCTGCTTAAATGCATTTTTGTCCTATCCCACTGAAGGTGTAAGGAGTAATGCTTTCACAGGAATATAGAGTAGAGATGGAGATTGGGCTTGTATCTCTTCCAAAAATCAAAAGTCCTGAAATAGACCACAGTTTTCCTCTCTACATATCTGTCAAGGCAAAGACAGGTCTCTATTTTATCCAAGTCTCTATTTGAACAAATATGCTGCACAAGCTGAGGGCTGGTTTCCATTTTAATAGCAAATATTCTATCAATAACAACCTTGTACATGAAACAGGAGCTTTTCTATTAATGTTACAGAAATCAAAGTGATTGAAGCACAAAAATTACTCCTGACAAGTAGACACAGGACAATAGATTCTAGCAGATTTGAAGGGCTCTTTAGAAGTGGCACTGCTGAAGTAAATAGAATTTAAATTATTCATATTGCTGCGTACAAGACTCAAAAGCATTATTAACTAGCACAACAAATTTGGCTCAGTGCCTTCACTTGGCTACCTGAGGGATAAATTTGGTGCAAAAGTTGGGATTCTACTCTAGGTGTAGACACCTTTACTGTAAGAGCAGCTGCTCATAGGTGAGGCATGTGGCTAAACACTGTAGTCAGTAGAGATTTAGCATAGGTGCATCATGCTCATGGCCCAAACAGGTACAAAAAATGAGCTAGGAAAGATCGTCTTTCTTCCTATAGCTGCTGAGGCCAGGAGGGCATCTTAATCAGATTTCAAAACCTATGTTTAGGCAAACAAATATAGTTTCTTTATTAAAGAAGTCAGTGATGCTTGACTGAGCGGAAGCTCAGTATCCACTTTAGGATGGGATGAGTCACCTTCCAGATCCCTTTTCAGGCTTTGAGTAGATCCCCATTGATATAATGGGATCTTAAACACCTAGCATATAGGAAGATATATATATGAAAGATGCCTACATGTATGCATCTGAAGTCAAATTAGTCCAGAGGTGCATTTTTCATATACAGAGAAAGTTTACCTCATTATCTTAAACTGGGTATGTGCTACAGGAACAGCCAATATGGGGAGTTGAACCCCCACTGTCAGCTTGCCATATACTTTCCAGTTTAATCCAGCTATCCTTTATATCAGACATACTTCATGTAAAAATAAGAAATAACAATTTATTATGCTGAATGAAGAAATAAAAATTATAATGCTATTCTCTAGTGAAAATACAATGGAAATACTGCTTCCAGCAGGTACTAGGGCTTGGATTAAAAATCCAGAAACTGATTAACCCTCATGTCTGTGCTGGTACCAGGAGTCTGAATTTTTGGTTTAGAAATGAAACAGGAAAAAATTGTCCTAAAGCCATTAATATATTCGTTAGTAGTAAGTTCATTTTCCAGATGCTATTCTATAATATGTCATGATTCCATTGTGCTAGAGAAAACATAGATGTGTAATCAAACTTTCTTTTGATCATAATGTAGCTATTACCAGACTTTTTGTTATTATGAAATACCTCCAGAATAGTAGTCTGCTTCATGCAATTTTCACCACTGAAGATACTCAGGAAAACCTGGAAGATCTGTTATTTGACATCTTGGCTTAAATTATTCCCCATGCACTGTTTTCACTCTCTCATTGACCTGACTAACAAAGACTGTTTTTTCTGGATACTAAAAACTTGATGGAGTGCTGATAGAAGACTGTTTACTCAAAGGGTTTGGCAGCTGCAATTAGTTGGACCTTAATGACTCTACAATCTGCTGTTTACAAACAAGCAGCCTGAGTGGCAGCAAGTATTCTCCATACAACACCCATCTTGGTAAAATCATTCCAGTTTTATTCACAATCTTCAGCAATACCTCTCTGATGCTTTAGCTGTGCTCTTTCCAGTCATAAATATTTTGACAACATCCTTTAGTATCTCAATCTCAAATCTCAGTCAGATTCATCTGTCATTTAAAAACACATCTGGCTCATTTGCTTATAATGGGTAGGTGGTGTGCTTTCAGTAACCAGTGTCATTAGAAAATACCAATATGACCAGAAAGTAGATAAAAGACAAAGAAGGGATGTGAAAAACAGGAGAAAAGTAAATAATATAAAGCAACCTATGGAAATCTCATCACCCTTTCTCAGGAAAATTAAGTCAGGAGAAAAGGGATGGAAGCAAGAGGCAGACAATTTAAAACTGCTTTTTTTCTGCAGTGTTTAATTGCCAAAAGATGCTCTTCACATCATTTTCCATGTTATCTCTGGTATGTGTCTGGTCCTCAAAGCAGAGGTGGCTTCCTATGCTTTAGGAAAGTTAATTGCATCTTGAAGGCACCCATTGCAAAGGATTATGAAAAAAATGGGTTAATTTGTCTTAGATATCCGTACGTCTAGAAAAATATTACATGTGGTTCAGGAAAAGAATCGGAATAAGAATGAAGAAGATGCTACATCAGCAAACGGGATAAAAAGCAGTAGGGACATCTTTACAAGTGTCTTGTACTGCCTGATATGAGAGATAGTTTATACTGCTGCATAAATAATACCTATGGTTTTGCTTCTTATTCCTGTTCACTGGCAGAACAGCCAGTGACATGCCAAAGAAAAGAAAGAAAAGAACACTTAGAACTGATTCTCTGGAATCTGCAACCATCCACTTCACTAAGGAAAACCTCATCTTAGGGTACAAAACATTCCTGGTCCTTGCAGCATTACTGCAGATACTAACGGAGTTACAAGTCTGTGCTGTCTATCAATTTTCCAGTATGGGGTTGTTGGTTTCTCTGGGCAGTGACTATATATTTTGAAATTTAAAAAAAGGAAAAATCTTTCTTGACTTCTTGCTGAAAACATAATAGAAAGCTAGATTTTGTACTCACTTCTATAGAGGAGCAAATAAACAAGGAGTACTTCTTCCCTGTATTTTCTGCACCATTGATCAAGTTCCTGGGCAGTGAAACACAAAAATCTGCAAGGTTTCTTATTGCGTATCCATTCTTAGAATGGGAAAGAGGGAGCAAAACAGAACAGGCTGAGTACTGGATCCATGATTTGACTCCTCTCTCTAATCCATGCACCAGCAAAAGCAAGATTTATTTGCTGTGCTCTATATTTATTCCCCCTGCATCCTGTAACAAGGAGGATCTATGATTTCATGCATCAAAGGGAATGACAATAGCGCCAGGGTCATAGATCTGATGTTTTGCCCCTACTCCATGCTATATCTGAAGTCTGAATCCATCTCATTGTGATAGATTTGCCATTGCCAGATATGCTGAACGTTAGTGGCTCCATCTTCTGCCCACTTTTAGGAGCCATATTTAAGAAATAACAATATAAATATTAATTTATTAATATTAATAAAATTTAAATAAATAATCATTAAAAGTATTATACATATGAATCAGTGATGTTGGGTGTCACGTGCTATCAGGAACTTTTTAGCTCAATTGGAAAATGATTGATTGCACTATCCCACTTATGAAATTGAATTAATATCTCCAAGGAAAATGAACAAGAAAAAACCCAGACAGATATATTCAGGAAAATGTAACCGTGAGACTTCTGAAACTGGCATAAATGAAACTAAATGAATTTATTTTTGAGAGAGGAACAAGCCTATGAATTGATCTGAGCTACCTACATTTTGTGTGTTTATATATTTCATAAAAATATGTTTACATTCACATGGTGATACAGATGTAAAGCAAATTACCTGTGAGAACAAAATGATTTCCTATCTCCAGTATGATGATGGGACAGATAACGATAGATTCATGCCTATGAGGTGGGAAGGCAAAAAGTGTTGATGAAACTGAGCACGCAGGGCAGCCTTGATTGCAGTGGTCATGAGATGGTCGAATTTGAGATCCTCAGGACAGTGAGGAGAGTGTTCATCAAGCTCACTGCCCTGGACTTCAAGAGAGCAGACTTTGGCCTCTTCAGGAACCTGCTCAGTAAGGTTCCATGGGATTTATCCCTAGAGGTCAGGGGGGCCCAAGACTGTTGGTTGATACTCAAGGATCACCTGCTGCAAGCTCAGGAGCGATACATACCTACTAGAAGGAAGTGCTGCAGGAGAGCCAGGAGACCTCCTTGGGTGGATAAGGAGTTGCTGAGGAAAATTCGAAGGGAAAAAGAGGCTTATAAACAATGGAAGCAAGGACAGGCAGCCTGGGAAGAATACAGGGATGTTGTCTGGGAAGCTAGTGACCAGGTTAGGAAAGCTAAGGCCCACTTAGAATTAAACTTGGCTAGGGATATTAAGGATAACAGGAAGGGATTCTATAGGTACATTGCGAATAAAAGACAGACTAGGGACAACATGGGCCCTCTCCAGAAGCTATTGGCTACCCTGGATTTGGAGAAGGCTGAGGTTCTTAATGACTTCTTTGCCTCAGTCTTCACCGGAAAATGCTCTGACCATACCACCCAAGTCTTGGAAGGCAGATGCAGGGACAGTGAGAATGAAGACCCTGGGCCCACTCTAGGAGAGGATCTGGTTCAAGACCACCTTAGGAACCTGAACGTATACAAATCCGTGGGACCTGATAAAATCCATCCGCGGGTCCTGAAGGAGCTGGCAAATGAAGTTGCTAAGCCACTGTCCATCATATTTGAAAAAACATGGCGGTCAGGTGAAGTTCCTGATGACGGGAAAAAGGAAAATATAACCCCCATTTTCAAGAAGGGGAAAATGGATGAGCCGGGGAAATACAGACCAGTCAGCTTCACCTCTGTGCCTGGAAAAATTTTGGAGCAGATTCTCCTGGAAGGCATGCTAAGGCACATGAAAAACAGCAAGGTGCTTGGTGACAGCCAGCATGGCTTCACTAAGGGGAAATCCTGCCTGACCAATCTGGTCGCCTTCTATGGTGGGGCTACGGAACTGATGGACAGGGGTAGAGCAGTTGATGTCATCTACCTGGACTTGTGCAAAGCGTTTGACACTGTCCCACATGACATCCTTGTCCCTAAATTGGAGAGACACCAATTTGATAGGTGGACCACTCGGTGGATAAAGAACTGGCTGGATGGCCGCACGTGAAGAGTTGTGGTCAATGGCTCAATGTCCAGCTGGAGACCAGTAACGAGTGATGTCCCTCAGGGATCAGTGTTGGGACCAGTCTTGTTCAACATCTTTGTCGGTGACATGGACAATGGGATTGAGTGTGCCCTCAGCAAGTTTGCCAATGACACCAAGCTGTGTGGTTTGGTTGATACGCTGGAGGGAAGGAATGCCATCCAGAGGGACCTTGACACACTTGTGAGGTGGGCTGATGCCAACCTGATGAAGTTTAACCATGACAAGTGCAAGGTCCTCCACCTGGGTCAGAGCAATCCCAGGCGCAGCTACAGGTTGGGCAGAGAAGAGATTCAGAGCAGCCCTGAGCAGAAGGACTTGGGGATGTTGATAGATGAAAAAATGAACATGAGCTGGCAGTGTGCACTCGCAGCCCAGAAAGCCAACTGTATCCTGGGCTGCATCAAAAGGAGCGTGACCAGCAGGTCGAGGAAGGTGATCCTGCCCCTCTACTCGGCTCTCATGAGACCTCACTTGGAGTATTGTGTGCAGTTCTGGTGCCCTCAACAACAAAAGGACATGGAACTGTTGGAACAAGTCCAAAGGAGGGCCATGAGGATGATCAGGGGACTGGAGCACCTCCCGTATGAAGATAGGCTGAGAAAGGTGGGGTTGTTCATCCTGGAGAAGAGAAGGCTGTGTGCAGACCTCAGAGCAGCCTTCCAGTATCTGAAGGGGGCCTATATGGATGCTGGGGAGGGACTCTTCATTAGGGACTGTAGTGAGAGGACAAGGGGTAACAGGTTCAAACTTACACAGGGAAAGTTTAGATTGGATATGAGGAAGAAGTTCTTTACTGTAAGGGTGGTGAGGCACTGGAATGGGTTGCCCAGGGAAGTTGTGAATGCTCCATCGCTGGTGGTGTTCAAGGCCAGGTTGGACAGAGCCTTGGGTGGCATGGTTTAGTGGGAGGTGTCCCTGCCTGTGGCAGGGGGTTGGAACTAGATGATCTTCAGGTCCTTTCCAACCCTAACTATTCTATGATTCTATGAATATACAATGCTGAAATATTACGTCATATTTTATATGATATTTGAATGAAAACAATGCTGATTGCTAGCAAAAACCCCCTCAATCGTAGCTTAACTGAAAGTCATGAACATCATGTCTTAAGAAATTAAGCACTAAATGAAAACCAAGAAGGTTAAAAAAATGCCTTGACTTCTTTTTGTTTCGTTATTCTGTATTATCAAACCAATCACAAATAAGTATTAACCCACTGCTACCACAGATCAGAGCCAATAACTGCCATATATTGGATGCATCATACATATGTGCTATACACAGTAACAACTGAAGGCACACTGTAACACAACCTAGAAAAAAGCTATAGCAGTGATGCTAGGAAAGGCATCTGCATGCAAACTAAGACTACCAAAATGATCTACCTCATCACAGTCAATATTCCTATATTTAGATCTCTGAACCAATCTAATTTGTGCACACATTCAGCAAATCAATGTAGAGAAGGATATATTTTGAATCATAGCAAAAAGTTCGGCACTGAGAGCAGTAACCTAATCTTTCAGATGTGAAAATAGCTCTGTTCATCTGAAAATCTGAATGAAATATTTGGAACTGTTGTCCTGTGAACCTGAACTCTTCCCTTTTCAAACGAGTCAAACAGCAGCAGTGCAGCTTCCCACAGTTGCCAAACTATTACTATTATGATTTGTTTTGGCTGAAAATTTGTTTCAGCTGCACAAGCCACAGCAAAGCTTGCAACGTCTAACAAAAAGACACAAAGACATGGGGGAGAGAGGATTTCCTGGAATTAACAAATGAGGAAAACAGCTTGGCTTTTATTAAATCACTTACTGGGATGAAAAAATAATTCACTGATCAAACCCCTCCTGATCTTAGCCTGTGGGACCACCAGACCATGGGTCTCCATAGTAATCTTCTCTACTGTCATGCCAGTATCAGTCTGGTGGAAAAAGGAGGGAGCTGGTGAGGAAGCTTCAGTGAAAGAACTTTACAGAGGTAGGGCTAAAATTTACTGACCACCCCTCCCAGCCCAGAGGGAAACTCTCATGTCCCTCATGTTTCTTCTCCATGTTTCTAAGTTCCTACCATCCACAGCTCTCCGACAGTGGTAAAGCTGAGCAGATGCAGCACTGCACTATCTTGCCCTCTGCTCCTCAGTGCACTCCTGGCTCATCCATGCACCCGGGGAAGGAGAATTTCCCACAATACAGTTTTGCTCAGAGCAATCCTGATGAGAACAATCCCTCCAAAGGCATGAAGGAAACATGGACTATAGGCATTGTGAAATGTAGCCTGGGAATACAGTAGAATGTACCACAAACTACTGATACTGGTTTAAGGATTATGGACTTTTAAATGTGTTTTCCAATATTTTGGCTATCAAGATTCATATTTTTAGCACATCTCTAAAATCAGTTGGCCTAATTTTTTTTTCCCTTGTCTCTTTATTTCATATAAAAGCAAACATCTCCCACAATCCCCTAGCTCCTGAAACCAGAACTGAAAGTGGTACTTCTGAGGCTCATGCAGAAAAGCAGTAGCCATGTCAAAGCAGCTCTAGAGAGCTATTGATCCATCCTAAAATAAATCTCCCAGGTAGGTTGATGAGATTTTCTTCAAAAGGAACTTCCTCTATATCTACAGAGAATTCAGTAGCTACCTGGGCGAGACCCCTGCTTAGAGAGGGTAAAGTTGAGTTGGAGGAACCCCGCCTCCAGATCAAGTAAATGCTACAACTTCGTGCAATATTAACATGTGATTTTTTACTTTTGCTTAAAAACAATAATATTGCTTAAACTTTTGCACCCACCCACTGCATGCAGAGAAATGCTCAGTCTCTGGAGTGCCATTACCACCACTATCGTTTTTAATGGCAGTGTGTGCCAAGTCAGGAGAATCACAGCACGGAAGAGTGGTTATTCAGCTTTCTCTTTTTCTAAACATGTGCAAACTAAGACATTTATTCCACAAGCCTATGCTGTGCCCTAATAAGTACTATGTGATTTGAAATTTTAGCACTTGGGCATGTGAAAGTTAGTTGAAAGAGATAGTCACATGTGGGGCTTGATTATAGTGTTTTATCACTCAACCAAATATCCGATATTTAGCGCAGTAGCTGGAGTGCTTCTTTTCATGTCATAACAAAGGTTGCCCTCAGATAGTAATTACAGCCTTCCTAATAAAAGGAAAGGCATTTTAGAACTGCCTGAAAAGTTCAGAAGCTAGAGACAAAGTTTAAAGAAAGAGTTTGCCATCACTTTGAATGTGGCAGTTTGCTGCTTGAGTTGCTGTGCAGCAAAATGACAAGTCTGCCTTGAAAACATTTCCTCAAAGCTGGAGGCATAAAATAAATAAATAAATAAAAGCTAAAAGCAAAAAGCAAGCAGCTGGGGAAAAAGAAAATCTCCAGGATTTCAAAAATCAATGTGAAGTTAATGTCTCTGTAAAAAGGTACAAAACCAGTTTGAAGAATCATTGTATGATCTTTTAAAAGCAAAGGAAGGCATAATGAAATGGAGATGCAGAGCAAAGCATATTCTGCAGAGAATGTTCAGAGCCAAGCTGCCCCTACTGAGTTCAGTGGTTAAGCATTCATAGCTTTTCCCAGGAGCAACGTGTGCCAATAATAGCTATATTTTCTAGTAATATTTCCAAATGCACCTTATTGGGGATCTCATGAACTGTTAATGGTGTACATCTGTGCTTTTTGTACTTCATAGAACCACAGAATCTTAGAACGGTTTAGGTTGGAAGGGACCTTAAAGCTCAAACTGTTCCAACCCCCTGTTGTGGGCAGGAACACCTTCCAGTAGACCAGGCTGCTCAAAGCCCCATCCAACCTGGCCTTGAACACTGCCAGGGATGGGACATCTACAACTTCTCTGGGCAACCTGTTTCAGTGTCTTACTACAGTGAGAATTTATTCCTAATATGTAATCTAAATAGATAGACATATAGATAATGCAAGTATTGAGATATCTGACATGACTAGAAATAGGTACCTACAACAATCCTTGATCAAAAAAATATATGTGGTTTTATGCAGTTTAGCGCACTAAGTTACAGACCTGCATCTCTCTCCTGTCTTTGAAAATTCCAGGAGAATTTCATTTCTGATCTTTTGGTTTTCTATTCTTCTGTTCTGACTTTGAAAACTATTTAACAGTGGCCAGCAATCTCATTAAGAAACGTCTTACAAATTGCAATGTGGGTAACGGGTTCAAACTTAAACAGGTGAAGTTTAGACTGGATATGAGGAAGAAATTCTTTACTGTAAGGGTGGTGAGGCACTGGAATGGGTTGCCCAGGGAAGTTGTGAATGCTCCATCGCTGCCGGTGTTCAAGGCTGGATTGGACATAGCCTTGGGTGGCATGGTTTAGTGTGAGGTGTCCCTGCCTGTGGCAGGGGGGCTGGAACTAGATGATCTTAAGGTCCTTTCCAACCCAAACTATTCTATGATTCTATGATTCTATGATTCTAGTTTTACCTTTCTAGCTTCCCAGGGATTCTCTTTTATTTTTAAACTAACAGTACAATTAACAGTTCTAAGGCCTCAGACGTTATCATCTGCTTCACAGTTGGAGAGGACTGTCCATGTACAAATTTTATTTTCAATACATTGGTAAGCACAATTGCTCCGATTTCCCTTAACTGGTTAATAACTTACTCTACCTTTTTGCCACCTGTCTCCTTTGCCTATAGACATTAAGTGACTAAATATGCTTTCCCAGACTCTATGCACTGTGCAGACTCCTTTCTATTTTTCATGGTTTTGTATCTGCCTTTTTCTGAATTGCAGCTGCATCTTCAAATTAGGCTGTCAGATTTTGATGTATTTCTGTGCGAATAAACAGGATTTTCATTTTCTGTGGTGTCTAGGCAGTGACACTGTGCCATGGCAGACACTCCTTGATCATAAAATTGGAGCATCCTACCCTTTTTGAAAACATGCCTTCCCTCATGCACAGCCCCCATGTGTCTTGCTAAATAAAGCTGTGTAGTTCTGCACTAAAATGATTAGCCCTTACAAACTGGCACTGCATTTCATGCTTAAATAACTATTACTTTGTTGATCTATGTGGTTACAGAGATATATTGACACCCTTAGGAAATCTGAGGGTTGTTTGCTTTTTGATGTGGAGGCTGAAATATTGACCTTTAGGAGGCAGATGAAAGGTACTTTCAGATGTTTTGAACTAGTCAAGAATGTACCATAGGGAACATCCACAGGGGAGGAATGAAGGAAGGAAAATGGGCTGCACTGTCAGAAACAGCATAGCAGACAAAGCCTGCTGGGGAGCAACACACAATATTTTTCTTGTAAATCCTTGAGCCAGCAACAGCTCTTGTGTGTCGCCTCATCCATGCTGATGGCATGTGTTCCCAGCTGCAAGACTGGGAGGGAGGGAGAGAACAGCCAATACATTGAATTTGAGCCATCTAGGAGAATAGGGATAAACAGGAAAAGCAGTGCCTTTCTCCCAGCTTTGTGGCACCGTTTCCAGGTGTTACTGGTATTATCCTTTGGGAAGATCTGGCCTTCAGAAATGCACGCATGTATATGTGTACGTGTGTGCTGGAACTAGATGATCTTAAGGTCCTTTCCAACTCTAATTCTTCTATGATTCTATGGTTCTATGTGTAAAGTCTTGGAGATAGTTCAGCTGCAGGTTGCTGGGCAGTTTGGGGCTACTGCAAAAGTCCATTCTCTCCGCCACCACTGTGTTCATGCGATCTCCAGATGTGGTGTGGTGAGTTTATGGGGAAGAAAATAAGAGCACTGTGCAGCAGGCTGTTGCTTGCAACCTGTAACATTACAGATGTATGGTCTAGCAGAGGCTTTGTTTTTGCTGCGCTGCAGTGAACCCTGTTCATGCACAGCTACTTGCTTTAGGTGCTTCCACAGATAAGCTCACTGCAGTGAGCACCTCTGTGCCTTACTCACTGTCTGAAACTGGTGGTTACCCCTGCCAGCATCTCACTGGCTGAAAAGCAGCTGTCTGCTTGGTAGAGGTGGCCAATACCTGCTCAGGTGATACACAGGCTGACACAGTACAGCCACAGTTGTCTGTGCGCGCTCTATCTGATGGCAAGTATTGTCCATTGTTTGCTCTGCAGCACTTTGCATTCTTGCCAAAATTTATTTTATATTATTCCATGTGCTTCCCAGTAATTGATCAAGTTTCTTGACAATTTGGAAATACATTTATATGCATGCATGCACATACGTTTGCTTGTACATACCAGGCATTGGGACGTTGCTGGGGAGGCTTTCTTCACAGATACTTCTATACTACCTGTGCAGATCTTTTGCCCCACAGCTGTTGTACATGATGAAGGCACATGGGTGTATGACAGGGTATTTGCATTCCTGCTGCTGGAATGTTTTTCCTTGCCTGTTCCTGTGAATCCATTCCCAAAAAGGCCCCCAGGTCCTCAGGGAGTACAGTGATGGCACAGTGCACCTCAGGTGATAACAGTGTTGCTCATGATGAACGTGGCAGTTAGCACACACATATCTGGAGTAACTATCTCATGCCAAGGTGGAGTATACTCATTTTATGTGGAGATGGGTTGACATGATGCAGTCTGTGGTAGTCGGTGATGTGATTTGATGACCTGAGAAAATCCCTCCATTGGTGTATTCCCATCTTAATGTGGAATCGAACTAATCCATAATCATCTTCTGGCTTAGGAAGTCCTCTCCCGGGCCATCATGCAAAGGACTGAACATCAGAAACCTAGCTGGCTTAGGTGTATCTTTGCAGCAATTAAATCATAGAATCATAGAATCACCTCTGACAATTTCTAAGCAATATATTTGCTTTTTGGACAGAATAGATTGATAAGAGAAGCGGACCCAACTATTTTCCTGCTGTCCTTGTGCCTGATGAAATATTTCATGTGCAAGAGGTTATTCTCCAGTGCTGTATATTTAGTCCTACCTGGAATGAACATCATCTGATCAAGATTGTAAATAAGCCCTCTGTTTTTATAGCAAGGTCATATTGGTGAGACTTTGCCATCTCCAACAAACTCAGCAGCAGACAGAAGGGCTTTTCTGGGAAGGCCTTCAACCTGCTCCATGCAGTGGGTGGCAAACTCCACTCTGCTGAAAAGAGGGGCATGAGAGATTCAGGATTTGCTGTGGTTTTGTCCCACAGGTTTCAGTCAGTCTCATGCTTCTCAGATGTTCAGGCTCACATTCGTCCTCCCTGGCCATAGGTGCTAAGCCCAGGTACCTCAGTGAGGAGCACAGTCACCTCTGGTGTCCCTGTAGTCAGTGGAAGCAGGTGGGTCCCCTTGGGAGAGCACAGATCTCAGTGACTTGAGCCACCTTCTGCTGCTGCAGCCCTACTCTCTGCATTGCGAGGAAGCCCCTCAGGGAAAAGCTAGTTCAGCAAGGGGAAATGAACATGGGATGAGGAGCAGTCAGTGCTGGTAATCCTACTTGTCCATTCACACCAGAGATCATCCCAACACCATACTTAAACAGCTTCTGAAATAAATCTGAGTTCATAATTAATAACAGTGTTATGATAAACAGTGTTAAAGAAGTGCTTTCCTACAAGCCCAGTATCTGGGTTTTACACTCCTTAGGAACTACAGAGTTCAAGTACAGAGTGACATTTGTGCCTGTGGCAAGTGGTTGTTAATACAAATCCTAATTTGTCCACTGTGTTGGCCAGCCTGACCCTCCCTGGCTCTGAGCTGCTGGGGATGTGGCATTAGCGCCCTTCATCAACAGAGGCGCACTGAGAGTGGCTGGGAGCACCGGGCCCCTGCCCATGGGTCTAAAGCCAGTTTTCTCAGCGCTTGTTTCCTTGCCATCTCTTCTGTTACATTTATTTTATAGCAGCACAGAAAACATCTCTTCTAATGCTTGGAAAGGTATGTGTTTCTTCTAAAGCCTGAAGGCTTCAGGGCATCCTATTGCTATCAACATTTCCTACCATCTTTGACCAAAGACATTTCCAAAGCATGTAGCACAGCAGATGTTGCTTGCACATGTGACAGAGATACGTGTGGAATATTTGACAGAGATCAGGTGAGACAGGTTTGAAAGAGGGGGCTGAACTCATGCTGTGCCATCAGTCTTGTCAAATCACTTCTGGACACCATCCAAGCCTGAGCGGAAGCTCTTGGGAAGGATAGAAATTTGGCAAGTGCCAGATGAGAAACATTTTAAGCTCTCAGCTGCAGCACAATGTCACTGTGTGAGCACGACCACTGCTGGAATTTGGGGCTGGGGAGCAGCGCAACTGCCACATCCCATCCAAGTGGAGATTTATGAAGTGGAAATGCAGAAAGTGTTGAAAGCCACAAACCAGGCTGTTGCCATCATGACCCAAAACACCATAGTAAAAATTCGGGACCTTTTCCATTTGGGAAGAGGGTCTAGATTTTTGTGAATGTGCTAAGTTCTGGGTACTGGTTACTGGCTGCAGAAGAGAAATATCTCCAAGGAATAACCATGGGGAGCAGTTCTTCAGGAAAAGAGAACCTGACAGCCACTACCAAAATTGTTTTCTACAAACAGGTCCACCATTTGAGACAAGCAGTTGGTCAAAAATTTGTGGCTGTTAGGAGGAGAAACAGCTGAAGATGTCTAGTATGCCTTTGCCTCCTGCTTGCATTTAGGGAATGTTTGAGCTCCTCTTTCCTCAGCACAGTAGGGACCATAAAGCATCTGTCTGCTTCTTCTTTTAAGCACCTTTCAGCCAGTGCTCAGTGTGAAAAGCACACCAAGACTTCTCTCAAGGGCTTTCTTCCTGGCAGCCCACGCTCAGGTCTGGCGCAGCTTTGCTGGCTCTTCTGGTCCATTCTCTTCCATCCAGCACATGTGCATCACAAACCCAGCCCCTGCCTGCCCGGGGCTTTGTGCCTGCAGTGCCAGCCCGGAGGGTTCTGGCAGGAGCTACCAAGGTTAGCTGCTCCTTGAGACCTTCAAACATAAAGGAGCATGGGAACACAGCTTACAGTCATTTATAAACAGCATACATCACGTCAGGAGACAACCAAGAGGATGCTGTACACATAAACTGCAAAGCTTTGATAAGTGGAAGAAAGAGATCCCTTAGAGACTTCATTTATCCTCTCTCCTCCAGGCTGTGCAGTACATGTACAATCTCTGCCACTGACAAGCCTTACATTTTGTATTCAGGTGTGAGCTACCAACAATGCACTTTGCAATTAAAATAGACCCACCATGTGAGTCTATTACAAAACAGGAAAAGGGTTATATAAACCTTGGTTTGCTCTGGCAATAAAATCTTTGTTTCTACGAACTTGTCTCACCTTGAGCTTTTCTCTTATTCCTGTGGAATTGGTATTGACAAGCACACAAACCACAATGTCATCCTATGCTTCCCACTTCTTACACAGCTGTCGTTTTAGATACCTAAGCCAGTGATCTCAGCAAATTTCAGTGTTCCTTTAAAAACATTGAATCTACAGATAAGAAGTGAATGTTCTCAGGGATTAGACAAGTGTGCTGTAATTAGAACTGGATTTTTTTCTTTAACAAGTAACTTGGAAGAAGTGTTTCCAGCCAGTATGAGGATCATTCACTTTCATCAACTTGACATTTCTGCAGGAAAGAGTGGAGGGCTGGGAAATCCACCATATTCGGGCACTGTAAAGAGCATAACCTGTTACAGATACTGCTGAGAAACAGTCCTGGAAGGTGGGTGCCCCAAAGCCAGAGAGAAGCTTTTCCCAAGGGCTTTTCCTGTCTCTTGACATTACAGAAATATAGGTGCCATTACCCATTCAGGGATGCGTGATTAAAAATAGTAAACATGAAAGTGAACCTTTTCGAAGGTGAATTAAAATCCTGAGATAAAATACTTTGTTATTGTTTGCTTGGGCTTCATCTCGTTCCAACGCACTTGCTGGTGTCCAAAGGCAGCTTTCCTAAGTTTATTGATTAATAACTGTCATTCTTTATACCTTCTATCAGACTGATGCATAACCATGATTCCTGCTGACAGCATAGAGGATTTGACTTTAAATTCTAAACATTTTCCACTACATTTTGTACTGATACTATAATAGCTTGGAAAGAAAGAATGCAAATTTACTGGAACAAAAAGCCAGCAGTGGCTTGAAAGTGTGTTTGCGCTGTTTGGATGAGTTTCAAATAAAGCTAATTTCACCTTTGTTGACCTTTGCATAGATTCTGTCTCCCCTGTCCTGGTATCCTTGCTCTCATCAGTAGGATCTTCCAGTAATCCCCAACCTCCTCTCTGCTGCAGGCCACATGCTGAGGACACAAAATCTTGGAGTATCTTGGATATCTGATGACTGTACTGACTGCATCATCTTAGTACCTCGCTACAAAACAGCTGGAAGAGTGCTTGGGAGCATCAAGTCCAAGTCTCTGTCTGTAGGAGGAGCAGGTACCCCCACATCCCTCCTGACAAACACTAGTCCAACAGGTTTTCTAAGCTCCTGTGAGGGGACATCACAGTCTCCCCTAGACATACTGTTACCTCACTTCTTATCCCTGAGAAGTTTTTCCTAGTGTTTAGTTTATATCTCCCTTGCTGCAGTTTAAGCTCATTAAGAAGAATTTATATGCAAATAGAAAGCATCTCATATTTTACCCTCTAAAGGCAATAGCAATAAATTATTAGAAGCACCTTTAGGGCTTCTCTGTTACATACACATGATCCCAGCCTCAGCTTAATACTCAAAACCCACTCCTGGCTCTTGAAATTCTGTAATGCCGCTGCCTGCTGCACTGCTGAGGCAGCTCTGGGAATTTAGATAAGCCGATTGAAGTTCACCAGGGATAAGCAGAGCCCATGGGCTCACTGGGGAGGTGTCTAAAGCCACTTTGCCCAGCACACATGGAGTTCATTTAAAAAAAGAATAAAACAACCCCCAAAAAAACAAAAAAGAAGTATAAAATGGGACAAACAGCCTCATCTGGTCTCCCTGTGGCTTCTCTGTGCCCTTCTGCTCCTTCTCAGCTCAAGGACCAGCTCACAGTGTTCCCATGACACAGGTTGTCTGTAGCCTCATGTTACACTCAGATTTTGTCTCCCTCCTCTGACACAGCCCTCTTTGGTCTTTTCTCCAGTCACCATCTCTCCCTCAGCATTTCAGGAGAAGCTGGAGGTGTTGGGAAAGCCCTCAGCAGGAGCATTTCTGCTGATGTCTGCAAAAGACATCTTCCTGTTATTTCTGTGCTTGGATGCTGTGAATGCCCCTTCTTGCTCCAAAGCCATAACCAGAAGCTGTCACCACTGCTGTTTTTCAATGGGATCAAGCCATGGCTTTCACTACTACAGTTACCACACTGAGAAACCCAGCAGACGCTTAATCTGATTAAAAACAAACCATCAAGCAAAAATCAGAAACAAATTCCCTCTTGTGACTGAAACCATGAATCAGGTTCATTACTTTGGGATGACTAATTTTGGTGTCATAACACAGATACCTGGCTCTGGAGTGGTGGAAGAAACAGGATACAGGGGTTACCTGAAGAAGGAGCACAGGAGAGTCAAATAAACTGCTGCCAAGCTGACAGTGAAGGAGGGAACCAGGAGATATACGACCCAGGCCTGAGACACACAAATTCCTGCTTGGTCCTACTGATTCAAAGCCACACACTTCAATCAAGTGCTGAGTACTTTCTCAAGGTGTCTCCAAGGTTCTTCCTACAGGCTAAATTGAATCTACTTCTCTTTCTCCAGTGTTTGTCATATCTGGAGTTCATATTATAGCTGAAGCTAGACTTTTAACTACAGTACTGAGATGTGATTCTGGATGCAGCTGCAGTCACAGTTCATCCTCCTGCTTAGGTACTACCCAGTGGGAATTTGGCAGAGTAGCCGGCCCGTTTTCCACAGAGAGCCTGGTGCATGTTCTCAGCCAGGCACAACAGGTGGATGAAGTCTCAAGGTGAACAAGGCATCTTTGAAGTTTCATTGAACCAGACATGCAGGTCATGGCATTTCTAACAGACCACCATCAGCCCAGCATAACTATCCAACATCCATCTGTCTTCATCTTAGAGTAACAGTGCTTCATCAGTTGAAAACTCAGACATCCAGTAAGTGAAAACCACCAGGAAGAGGAAATTAGTTTGGCTGCAGAGCATAATGTAGCAAACACTCCCAGGAGTGTCTCACCCACCTATCCAGTGTGTAAAAAATAGTATTAATTTTAGCTATATCATTATGACACATTTATTGAGGAACCAGGACCTGTGGAACACTTTTTGTTCTGTTTATTCCCATTTTATCATTAAAAATTTAAACCAGGCTGCACACTAGCATTAAGTGTGCTGCTCTGAAAGTCCAAATCCTGTTCTCTTTTCTGGCAATGATAAAATTTCCATTAGCTTTACTAGCACAGCACTGAGCCCAAAGCTAAAAGTAGCTCCATGAGTGACAGAACCATCGCATTAAAAATGAAATGCCACTCCTGATGCAGAGTCGAGTTTCTTTCTTTGCTATCATTCATGAAAAATAACTATGATCTCTGCAGATGCCATCAGCTTAGGTCTGTGCCTTCCCTTCAAACCTTTCTATGACTTGGATTTTTTTGGCCACCACCACAGAAACACTGATAAGGTGACAGTGACACATCCAAGCCCCAGGCATGCAGGGTTACATGGGGAAGGAGGTGGGCACGAGGTCAGCTCAAACTCCGGGTGCTTAGGGAAAACGATATAAAGGACTCATCATCAGTCCTAGGACATGTAGGATCCTTCTTTCAAATTACAAACCAGGAAGATTTACAATGCATATTCTTGTCTTTTCATATTGGATGCTATTTTTCTTATCAGCTTCACCTGCCCAGCTAAATCTTGAGAAAAGGAACATGTTGTTTTCTTTCCAGCTGGACTGTTTGATAAGTTCAAGAAGAAAAAAAAAGACGCTTATGAGTCTGTAATGTACCTTGCAATTTAGCATCTCTAAGATGGACCCAGAGGGTGAAATAGAGACTTGCACTTTTAAAGAAAAGTTGGGGGGAAAAAACCTTAAAATTACAAATTAAGTTTAAGCTCAAAGGTGGAAACCTAGAAGCTAAATAAAACAAATAGCACAGAGTATCTAAAAAACATATCATGCCTTTAAAAATGAAATCTCTTGATTTTGGAGCTGCAGATGTGGTTTTTTGATGTTTGCAAATTATCTTTATGCAAATATAATATGCACTGTATGTGCTTGTCAGTAGCATCAGCTCCTTGTTAAACACTCATATATTCATGTGCTTCCCCTCTGGCAAATATACAGACAGTATCACATATGCTGAAGGTAGTAAACCGAAGGTTTGTGTTACATGCTGCGTTTAGCTGTGTCAGGACAGCTGGCTGGACAGAAAGTCCTGGACAACAAAGCCTGCTCCCTTTGAAGCTGACACTTTAGTGCAGCTATTTTCATCCACTTCCTGCTAAGCTTTTGGGTGGCTGTAGCTCTTGGACCAGATAAGAGGGAGAGCAGTCAAACCCCTGTCCACCACACACCACGATGCTGTACTCCTGTACTCCTCCACAGAGCCCTTGTGCAAAGCTACCCCTGAAGAAAACAAATCTCCTTCTCTTCCCTCACCCGGGCAGTAGCTGGGCTCCAGACTAACCTGTAGGCTAAGGCTAGGCAGTAAAAACCTTCTGCTACCACCTCCTTGTTTTCAGGCTTGTTTATGACTCAACACTGCAAAAAAATGCCTGAAACCTACTGATAAGGTCAAGCTCCAGAGAACACTTTCAAATATCAAATTATCTCATTTAAACCTCCTTCTAAAACACTTTATCCTTAAATTATGAAAAGTTTTAATCACAGCTTTCAGCTTAATCAACTGTTTTATTTACCTGGAATTAAGCAAAACCACAAAAATCTTGATTAATTGCCCAGCAGCGTTGTCTGACACATTGTAGTGTTACAGGGTTTCTGAGAAATTGAATTTTTGCAGTGCAATGTAAGGCTTGCATGAAGCCAATACCTACTTTGTGAAAATACAGAATACCAATCCCATGATGTATTCTTTCTTCTCTGAAAAATTCCACAGAGCAGCAGCTTGGCTAAAGAGTGCAGTGATCCGTTCAGCTAAAAAAGAGCCTTTTACAACTATGTGAAAGCTGCAGCTTGGCAATATTTCACCCAAGGTCAGAATTTAACATAATAAACATTTTTAGTTAACAAACAGCTCTTCTTCTGATGCGGAAATAGCATTAGGTGAGTTTGCATAGTGTTTTAAAAGCATATGAGCACAAGCAACTGCCAGAAACATGACTTCTAAAGCTTTTTGTTATTGCCTGTCATTTTGAGATGTTTAGCACAATTTGGATTCCTTCTCAAATGGCCTGGTTTGCATGCAGAAATCTAAACTTTTTATGTTCAAAAGCCTCACTCCAGTCAACACACATTTGGGGTGCTTGAGAAATAGAAAATGAGCAAATAGTGTACTGCCTGTTATCGTTTAATCAAAATGACCAATCCTTTTAAGAACAGGGGTGACTTTCAAGAACACCCAGCACAGTACTAATGTTGAGATTTTAAGGCATTTCTTTAACAAGAAAATGAAGATAAATGTAGCAGGATGTCAAAATGCATGAATTGTGAATTACCATTTAATATTCCAGTGAAGTGACATATGAATAAAGACAAGGGCACCTTGCTACTAAATATAACCCTTTGTTTTTAATGTCGATCTGCAGCTGCAATGAGAGTGTTCAGCATTTCTCAAGTCTATCAATTTTTAAATCAAGCAGTTTATCTCAACCTGAATGAAGAAAAACTCACTCTGACTTTTAGACGAAATGCATTTTTTATAATTTACCCCTGATTTTGGAAACAAAGTATATCCTCCAAACCAAAGGCAAACCAAAGCCAAGCTATCACCTTGGTGTTATGCAAAGCATATAATCACATCACAGCAAAGAGAGCCCCTGGGAGATAAAAAACTACTTGGTGTCAGGACCACTTCAAACAGCACAGGATCATCATCCTGCTGTGATGTACAAACGGGCTTTCACATATAAATCTTCTACAATTCAATTAATATTCTTGAGGTTAACTGTGATCCTTTCTCCATTGCTATTAAAGGACTAATTCCACTGAAGCCAAAGGAATTGCATGCAAGTGACTGAACCCAAAATTAGGCATGGTTTGGACAGTTTTTATGTTTTGGGGCTCTTTTGAACCTGCCCAACAAGTCCTCCCTTCTTCCATGGAAGCCCCTGACAACATTCCAAGGGAATTCAAAGTGAATTTGCCAATGGGAAAATATGCATTCACGCTTGGATTCCATGAGAGAAAGAGCTCTGTACTCAGGATCAAAGAATATTGTGAATGTCATGTTTCTAACAGGACATTGTCATTCCCTCAGTTTTAGCACAGGTTTGCATAGCGTCCAAATACCTTCGTCACTGATGAATATTCTTTCTCAGAAGGTCTTCAAAAAAGAAAGATGCTAGGCAATGAGAAGAGAAAGAGGAATACAACTCAGAATAAGGGAAAAGTGAAAAGAAGTAAACTGTGATATTCTGTTTCAATAAAAAGTAAACCGTGATATTCTGTTTCAGTAACAAGTAAACCTTCTATGTCTTCATTGCAAGAGAAAAAAAAGGTCTGTGACTGAGAGACATTTCAAAGGACCTGTCACAGCACAAAATCCTAGCGGAGACAAGGCGCAGGTCTCTGGTATAACTAGTCAAGGCAGGCTTTGTGTCTTTATTTCACAAGTTACAGTGCAATAAAAACCACAGTGCCTTGTTTCTGCAGAGGCTGCATGTTAACATAGCAATCCTAATGTCAAAGAACATCTTTGTTTTCTATGAGAATACCTATGAGACCGAGCACTTTAAGCACACTTTTAAGTATTCAAGCAGAATATCAAGCTATATTTTATAGGCTTATGATTTACTGAGCAGATACTTAAACTTGGCCCTCAGGGTAGGGATGAAGTGAGGGGTTTGTGGCAAGTTCACATTTGTACAGGTCTTGTCCTATCCTGTTCAGCATGCAGCAACTTTCACAGATCTAAAAAAGATACAAGAAATTCACTGTCTTGTTATTTATACCTCTTATTTATTCTTTCTATTCTTTCTTTATGCACCCATGCTGTACCTCTGTAAATAAACAACATAACAAAATGGCTTTTATACCCAGGCCTAGAGAAATTCGGTTAACAGATTGATAGAATTACATATAATTTTACATAATATTGACTAGATTTAATTCCAGACCATAGCTATCTTAGAAAAATAACTCCTTTTGTTATGCTCATGACCAGTTCAAGATGAGCACAGTATCACGGAATCATTGCATAGTTTAGGTTGGAAGGAACATCCAAAGGCCATCTGGTCCAACTCCCCTGCTCAGTCAGGACCACCCAGAGACAATCACCCAGAACTGTGTCCAGATGGTTTCTGATTAACTCGGGGATGGAGACTCCAAACTTTTCCTGGGCAACATGTGCCAGCGCTGCATTACCCTCCCAGTATTTTGGAGATAGCTCATCGTGGAGAAACGTATACTGGCCCTATGCTCAAAGGTCCACTTCTGCTTCCAAAAGACTATTCAGACCCAATGGATGGATCCACAATGACAGCTGTGATGGAGTTTTTATGATGAGTAGGACTTATTCCTAGTGTCTACTGGGAATTATGCAGGGGTCAAATTGGTCAGCAGACACCTATTTCTAGGGAAACAAGCGAAGCTTTTATCCTGTATTGTATGTCCATAGCTATTGTTGTGCAGGACTCCTAGCTCTACTATGGAGTTTCAAATTCCTATAGGTTTAGACAACTGAACCCACTCTAGATCGACTTTTATTTACTACCTATAAAGGCTGTGTAGGCACTCCAGACTCCTGCAGCTACCAATCTGCAGACGCATAAATGTAGTTAGAACAGTCTTGATTTGAATCTCATCCCATCTCTGTTCACTTCAAAGTGAATGATTATTATTGACTACACTACACATAACTTACATTGATGTGTGGCTGCAAGGGGCAAGCTAGGGCTAAGCACAGGATCTACCTGACACACAAGGGCTGAGGAGATGCACTCAGTGGGCTGACACTTCACCCCTCATCTCTCCCTCAAAAATGTCATCTACTTTTACACTTTTAAGCAAAGTTTTGCTTTACTATAAAAAAAGGATGTCTTCAGTGTTTACTTCTTGCCACTGCCGAATGTTTATAATACCATCTTCCTGGTTTAAGTGAGCTAAGGAGCTTATTTAGCCCTAATCAAATAACTGCAGATTTTCCAGACACAGTGAAGCTAAAATTCAGTGATTTCAGGCCATCTACAGAAACACCAATAAAATCTGAATTTCTTTATTACTGAAATGATTGATTTTATCTGAATGTCATTCCCTTGCATGTTAATTTTAATCTGGTTGTGAAAGTGAGCAGTTATTGAGGCTATTAAGCAAACATTCCCTGAATCAAAACAATAGGCCAATTACTTCTAGAGGCATATGGCTTTTATTATGCATTAATTAGTTACTAATTCACCCATCCTGCATTTTAATATTCAGCAAGCAAGCTCAGATTTGTTTTACAGAAACTTTTGTGGTTTTCTAAATTGAGACTTTTGCTACCTGCTGAAGAGGTCTAAACGTCAAATAAATATTTCATGAGATCTTGGGAAAAGCACCCTATTTTACACTCTTTTAAAGAAAATGGTTTCTTGAACAGCAGAATAAAATTGGGAACTGAACCACGTTCTTATCAAACCCATTCTGGAGCCTAGCGGAAAAAAAGATGTTGCTTTAATACACAATGTAATTTGCTGGTGCCAGAAATGGAAGGACTGTGAAAGCCTCAAGGCAGCTAGTTCCAATTGCTTCCCTCCACGAAGGGCATGCAGTCATCAGTGACTCACAGGGTGCATGCAAAAGAAATGAACTGCATCTGTAACCGGGAGGAAGAGTAGGAGGAAAGGGGCAGCAGGTTAAGGGAAACCCTGTGTCTCTCATCTATGGAAGCAAACCAGAGCTATGGGCTGCATAATTCAAAGGGAGAAACTGGCTCTGGTGAAGCAGAGGAGTAGATGGCTAAGACTGACAATCCCCACCTGCTTTCATATAAAGATACTACGTTCATTGTTAGAGAAAAGCAGAAGTGAAATTTCTTGTTGTTTTCAGATAAAAGCATGACAATAGGGGTGAGGAGCAAGTGATTAATAAACCCTGACTTTCTGTAGTGAGTAAAGCTCCCCAAAACCTCCTGCTGTAGCTTCTGCATTGGAAAAGGTTCATTCCAGAAATAGTTCAGCAGCAATAGGAGCAAACGAAATTCATGTCTCCGGATACCTCTGGTAGATTTCACCAAGAATAAAAGGCAGAAGATGATGACACCCAGGGCCAGAGGACAGCTGGGTGATAAAAGCCCCTCTCAGCACCCCACATGGGGCAGTAGCCACCAGTGTGGGGCTGACAGCAGGGCTTGTGTAGGGCGTCCTGTTCTTCTCTATCATGGGAACATGGGCCTGTTCTCACATGGGTCAGTAGCCACCAGTGTAGGGCTGACAGCAGGGCTTGTGTAGGGCTGACAACAGGGCTTGTGTAGGGCATCCTGTTCTTCTCTATCATGGGAACATGGGCCTGTTCTCACATGGGGCAGTAGCCACCAGTGTGGGGCTGACAGCAGGGCTTGTGTAGGGCATCCTGTTCTTCTCTATCATGGGAACATGGGCCTGTTCTCACTCCAAAGCAGCCATGTAGAGGTCACCTGCTCCATCTGCAATGCCGACCACCAGAATATGGAACACCCCTCCCCTCCTCCATAAGGCTGCTGTCTCTCCAGAGCTTCATTTGCTGCAATCATGGGGCACTGGGGAACTGCTTGGACATATATTATAAGGGAAGAAGAATGAGATCTAATGAACCAAGATACAGAATTCAGGATACAGCCAGGAAACAATCTGAGAAATCTGAAAAATATTTTTTTCCCGTTATGGGGCCTTGAAGATCATTTATTTCTTTGTTTTTAACATGTATACTTTGTACTATGTGTTCTTCTCTCAGAGCTGATTTAAATCTTAGCAGGTGTTTCCCATTATTAAAGTGAGGTTGAAATCTCCTCAAGCCATTTTCCGAAGTTTCTGGTTACAGATTTTTGGGGCTGATGAACATTCTGTTCCTGTGGCATCTCCTCAGAACAGGATGTTTGATAAATCACAACTGCAACTTTTCATCTTTCTGGTTTTTACTGCAGCCTAATGGGAACTTGCAGGAGTCCCCAGAAGATCACAGGCAGCAGGGAGAAGTGAAGCGCTCTGTTGGCAGAGCATGCAGAGGCAACTCGAGCATTCCCACTGCATCTCAGTCTAAGGTAGGTCCCACAGGGTACAACATTCCCAGTGTCATTGCTGTGCCAGGCCATTGCCAGTGTCATTGCTGTGCCAGGCCATTGCCAGCACTGCGAATAGCACTAGCTGTGGTCAATACAGAAGACAGGTGCTACATACCTGCTTAAAGTTGCACAGATGCATAAGGATTTACTGTACCAGGACCTTTTCCTCGAGGGTACAGTGCCACAGGATGAGTCCTTTAGTGAAAGAGCCAGTTTGGGAGAGTCCTGCTCAAACCCCAGCTATGGCATCCTGTCCACTCCCTCTGTAAGAGATTCCTCCTTGGTTACACCAACCCAACATGATCACACTGTAAATCAGCTCTCTGAAGCTACCTAGCTCTTCACAAGAAGCCTTATTACAAGGGCATGGAGTGACAGGACAAGGGGGAATGGATTTAAGCTGATAAGAGGGGAGATTTAGATCAGATATCAGGAAAAAATAATGTGTGAATGCCTCATCTCTGGAAGTTTTCAAGGTTGGACAGGGCTTTGAGCAACCTGGTCTAGTGGAAGGTGTCCCTGCCCATTGCAGGGGGTGGGAACTAGGTGATCTTTAAGGTCCCTTCCAACCTAAACCATTTTATGATCCTATGATTCTGTGGGTTCTATGAAGTGCTTTTAGGGGTGACATCATCTCACAGACATGGACTGTGTAAAAGACAGACATCCTTCAATACAGCTACCCAAGCTCCAGGGATTCTTTTTATGCTGAAAATCTAGGTCCTCCTCTAGTCAATGGTGAGAAACAGCACTTCTGAGGAGAGATCCAGTCCTCTACCTTTGGATGAGTCAGCCTCTGGGGTTGCCTGCTTCTCTCTACCAACATATTCAGAATATGTTGGTGTACTATGAATACCAACAGAATATGCTGGTATTCAGACTGGGTGAGATAATGCCCACACCGGATTTGGAGAGGGAACAGAGGGTGAACCTGCACTAACAGACTGAGCCATTCAGTCTGATGTTGGTAAGACTTCTTCTTCAGGTTTTGCCATGGGGATAACTATGGCCAGCTTTGATGGCACAAATCTCAACTGGAGTTCTATAGCCACAGAAGATTCTGACCACAGCAGAAAGTGGTCTGCAGCCCATAGCTGGGGAAAAGGGTCTCTGGCACTAATGTAGCCTGGTCACATTGTACAGAGTGTATGTCTTACTGTGCTCTGGAGATGGTGTTGGCTCTGGGTCCCTCTCCTTCAGATTGTCATGGTTTAAGCCCAGCCAGCAACTCAGAACCACGCAGCCGCTCACTCACTCCCCTCCTTCCTCTCCCCGCTCCCGGAGGGATGGGGAGGAGAATTGAAAGAATGTAACCCCCATGGGTTGAGATAAGAACAGTCCAGTAACTAAGGTATAACACAAACCACTGCTGCTACCACCAATCATAATAATGATACGGAAAATAACAAGGGAAGAGAATACAACCGCTCACCACCCACCGACCAATACCCAGCCCAACCTGAGGAGTGATCTAGCCCTTCCGGGTAACTGCCCCCAGTTTTTACATCCTGGCCATGACGTGCTGTGGTATGGAACACTTCTTTGGTCAGTTTGGGTCAGGTGTCCTGTCTCTGCTTCCTCCCGGCTTCCCCTCCTGCCTGGCAGAGTGTGAGACTCAGAAAGTCCTTGGTCAGACCAAACATTACTGAGCAACAATTAAAAACATTGGTGTTATCAGCACTGTTCCCAGGCCAAAAGTCAAAAACACAGCACTGCACCAGCTACTAAGAAGGAGAAAAATGGCTGCTACTGCTGAACCCAGGACACAGATGAAGGTACCCAAGTATAGGAGTATGCTTTCAGCATAAGATGCCAAATAATTACAAATTGTTCCACATTAGAACAAAGGACAACATTTTGAAATTTCCCATGAAAATAAGAGCAAAATATTATATTTGGGAGCAAGGGAAAAATATATTATAAATATATCTCTTAAAAAATTATATTGCAGGAAAAGTTATACACACTTAATTGGAAATATATGTATGCTATTAAAATGAACATTAGTCTAGATTGAAGTGTAGTACCCTAACGCATTGATGAAGTTGACATGAAGTGGTTTGGATTCTCCTCACATAAAATAGGAGAGAAATTAATTTATTCTCATAAACATTGCTTCAGTTGAACAGCAAGTTTCATTGCAAGCTGGTTCTTCAAGAATTTTCAGGCAGCTCTAACTATGACAAGAAGAATGTATGGATTACAGATTCTGTTGCTGGTCTGAATTTGCCCCTTTTATAAACCTACTCCCTGCACCATACTGCATTTGCAGAGAAATCTTTTTTCTCAATATAAAATAAGGAAGAAAAAGATTCAGATTAAGGGAGATTATTTTAATGTTAGAACTGTTAGAAAATAGATTGATGTGTTGTCAGAGTGAAAAAGAGACCTAAACAGTGAAAGCTAGGGCTGAAAATGTCAGACTTAAAATAAATCTAGCCAGGCAAGTTGAATTCAAATTGTTCTATAATGCTACAGTGACACTCTGAGCAGTAATTAAATTCTCTATTGTTTGCATTCAGTGAAGAATCTTTTAATATCCTGCAATTTATCATTCTAAAATTGAATAGCAATATAATGCTCTCCATTATAAATAGAGCTGTAATTGTTAAAGAAATGGTAAAATGAATCAGTAATTCACTCTGAACTGATGGCATCATTGTTCTTGGACATGGTTTGGTAATTTGTTGATAAACTATTGAGGTTACTTCATTTAGAATCAAAATCTGAAAGTTTACTCAACAGTGAGCAGAACAGAGATGCTCAGACCTCCTGATGAGGAGGGTTGGGGTCTCTTTGCCACATCTCCTTCAGACACAGCATATTTCATGGTCAAGGTCTGCTCTTGGCTACATCGGCAGATGACTGTGTTTGCTTTAGTGGGGTTATCCCAAGCATGTGCTGGTGCAGATAACAGGAGAACCGGGCCTTTGCAGCAGCTTGTTGACTGATTGCACTTTGCTCACAGCTTGTTTTGTGCTGTTTGGAGCTTGCTACCCAGACTGCAGGTGAGATCGGAGACCCTCCATTGTGCTGCAGCAGCTGGTGGGATGGAGTCGCCCTCAGCCAACTTTAGAGACATAAAGTTTTAAGTTTTGAATTTTAAGGTTGCCCCAAAGCTCACAGCTTTCATATGACTCCAATGTAAAGCTACAGCACTTCTTCAGAGAAGCAGGAACTTGAGTTAAATAGCTGCTGACAATTCCTAATTCAGTTGTTTTGTGACCAAGAGAGAAGGTCATCATCTCATCTTCAACTACTAAAATTCAGTGTCTCTTCATGCATAGGAATGAGGCATGCCATTTTAAGCTCCTCAAAGGAGCAAGTCTCCTTTGTCCCTCCTCTCACTGAGCTTCATCAGTTTCTGCTGCAGAGACCTCCTGGCAGATTTTGTCACTGATCACCACGCAGTGTCCATTGTATAAGGAAACACCTTTTAAGCTGTTATTCTAGGATGCAGGTGGTCTAGATATGAAAACCTTTAAGCTGAGAATAAAATGTATTGTCTGCAGGATGGGCTGGTGAATGACCACATGATGACAGGTATCAAAAAATGTGAACATGTCAAAATCAGGAGAAGCTGCTGCCTCCTGGATGTAAAAGATGCAGGCAACCCCCTGATGCACAAGGCAAGGATTCCTCTCAAGTTCCCAGAGTGTTATTTCTTCCTCAGAAAGTGGCTGCATGCAGGCACCCCATTTCACACCTGAGGAGCTGTGCCAGAGGCTCTTCAACCACAGCCAAAAGCTGTATTATCCCTGTCTTCAGGGGAATCCCTGTTAGAGAAGGCTGCAGTCTAAACAGAAAGCACACAGGAGAAAGGGAAGCCACAATGCTATCAAAACACATCATGTATGCATTGGTCTTCTGCTGGCAGGAAATGGTCTGTAGGCAAATTTCCAATGAACATCTCTAGAGACATGGCCTTCAGAAAGGACTCATGTGTGAAGAAGTGGTGAAAGAGAGAAATCATGGAACAATAAGGGGTAAGCAACCAAAACAGGCAGCTGCCAAACCCTTAGATATGTGGAAACTTTGATAATGAAGACTTGGGTAAGATAAACCATGAAGTTGTTCAGCACAGGGTTCAGTATCTGCTTTCCTCACTCGGGAAGGAGACCATAAGAGAAACAAACTTCCTACAACAAAGCAACAAAAGAATTACTTTGCTTTATTACCTCTCACCTTCCTCTTTCCCTCAGCCTTCATGGGTTATCACTCATCCTGGTGTCAGTGTCACAGATCTGCTACTGGAAACCACATTCTGCTGTTGGGGCAAACCCAGGTCAGTCATCCTCAATGGACCAAGTTCTCCTCTGAGCCAGGCAGTAAGAGCAGGGAAAAAGCAAAGAACTCCAAGCATCCCTGGCTCTCCTCCTTGGCCCTGGTCTGGCAGAGAAACCAGGGGGAGCAGCTATCCAGGGTGGCTGCAATGCCAGGATGCAGGAAAAACAAGAAAAGGCAGTTAGCACTAAAGAAACTGTATGAGGATGCAGTTACTTTTTCTTCTGAGCTTGGTATACAGGTTCTTTGGGCACTACGCTTCCAAAATCCAGCTCCTGTTTTAAACCATTTTAATAATTACTATGGCTTCTTTGTTTATCAGGAGGGAATCTAGTATTATAGGAAAAAAAAAAACCAAAAACAAGAAATGCTCTTCAATTTCGGGTTCTTTCTCTTTAACTCCACAGAAGTTATCAGAGACACTAACTAATGAGACCAAGGACTACTCTAATCCCTTTTATTCTTCTTTCTTGTTATTGTGTCTTAAAATATGAAATGTTCCCATATTTACCATGAATCTTCAGCTGCTCCTAACTAACATACAGTTTAAGGATACAAATAGCACAGGTGATTCAGAAGCAATTTTCCCCCGGTACATTTGCAATACCACAGGTTTCTGAATCTCAGCGGTATCAGAAAGCTAACTATTCTACCAGTTTCAAAAGCTGATTTATTACTGTCTCTTTAGAAAGAGTTGCAGCATAGTTAAAAATGCACAGTAATTTGCTGTTCTTACGATCAATCAATCACAGCCAGCACTGGCTGTTATATTGACAGAATAAAAAAACAAGCCTGCCCACTGCAACAACTTCAGGATTGCTGGTTGAGGGCTCGTCAGCCTGGAGACAAGCATGAACATTGCCAGCCAGTGTCCCTGTAGAGTTCGCAAAGATCCAGCTAAGCATGTCGGGTAACTCAGAGGCAAGCAGAGAAGTGTTTAATACTTTCTTAATATCCTTCAGAGATGCTCAAAGGGAATGGAAGTTGAAACCCTGCAAAAAAGGGCAGCTGGGAGATGTTAAGATGAGATTGACTCCAGAGGGACCAAGGGTACTGTCTGGGTTGTGAGTTACTTACGGAAGGATCTGGGGATAGAAGGCAGATTTTCTGCTTTATCCCAGGGAATGTGGATTGAATCAGTGCTGTGCAGCATTGTCCAGCCACCACCACCATGAATCTCTGGTCCCCAGGGTCACAGAGACTGTATTTCCCAGTGCCCCTTCATTCCAAGGGGACATCTGAAAAAAGGGACTACCCTCATGATGGCTTTCTGCACATGAAGATAGCAGCAACAGTCACTTGGCATCAAACATAGATCACAAATGTTGATAACCCTTAAGCCCGAACCATAGTGTCAGATCATCTAAGTGAGATGCCCTCAGATGATATGCTGAAACCATGACGATACTTTTAACCAAGACAGACTGCCAACTGTGGTATACTACTTAGTACTGTTTCATGGCTGTTTTCTCTCAACCTGACTTCCCAACAAAGACATTGTCAAGTCCCTTTCAAACAGTCTGTTTCTTTGACTTCATCTATATTGATGAATTAAATAATGCTAGAGCCCCTCTTCTACCCCCAAGAGGTAGGGCTGGTTGGTATCCTTACTATTAAGAAAATGTGCTCTGACCACATCCTTGTTGCCTGCTGGGAGAAGTCATGCTGTTTTTCAGACCATGCCCAGGAATCCTTTGGGAGAGTTCTAGTTGTTGTCGGACTAAATCACACTACACTTTCCAGTGTAAACCCTGAGGTTTAAAGTTATTGAAACTTTAATGGTTTTTGCCTACTTAGTAATCTTGAGGTAGCTTTCTGTAATTCAAATAGTCAATATCAAGTGTGCAACTCTGAAATCTTCATGCCTAATGGTAGTTTTGGTACAAAAGTACTAAGAACCACTCTGGTAAGGAATCATTTGTGTTTTAGAAAGCTGCAGAAAGTTTACTGTGAAGTGATGGTCTAGGAGATCTCTTTCAGTATTTTGAGAACCCATGGAATACACAGGGACACAGAACTCTTCGCAAACGGTCTAAATCAGCTAATGAATCATCTCAATGCTGTCTCGAGACCATAGTCTTCTATGGCAGTGTTCCCCAAAAGTGGGGAAAAAGGGAAAAAAGAAAAGGAAGCTTTAAATATTATTGTGCATTCTCAAGCAAATTTTTTAAAATGGAAAATTGAAGGGAGGCATACTGTTGTTTTTTCTTGGCTTAATCTTTCACTGGATTTATAGTAGTTATAGGTTAATGTGTAATATTCGCTTCACAGGTACCAAAACACCATGGGGCTGAGATAAGGATGATGAATTTGAGGCCGTGGCAGACTGAAAGGTCCTGTTAATCTGCATGAAAATGATATCCTTGCTAAAATAAGTATTGTAACCATGACATCCTTGCTACAGGGATAACATTTTCCATCCTTCCATAAACCTGTAGGATAGATAAAAACCTTCATGGGAGACATACTTCTCTGTCAGATCCAGCTTTTAGAATATTTGTACATAATAACGGAATGGTTACAGGTGAACTCTCAACAAAATATGTAATCAGTGTCACAGCTGCATTTGTATTATATCAGAACAATTTCTCAGGCATCCTCATTTACAATAGCAGACATCCTCATTTACAATAGGAGACATTTCTCTAACCTGCAGCAAGTTGAAAGCACCATCTCATTCATCTCTGTATTAGTGATTAATTGAGTCTAAACTACTGGTCATGGGGTGGGAGAGAGTCTGCCTCATGTAATTATCCTTATTTAAAAAGTGTAGAAGCTGGGACTAAGCAGCAGGAAAAGGCTCTTATTCAGACTACGCAGTAAAGGGCAATCACATTTGTGATTTAAGTTTCTTGTCTCTAACTTCATGAGTCAGCTTTGCCATTACTGTTACCAGACAGACCAGTGGAAATACTTTGAGTAGCTCATTTCTTCACGTTATGCTAAATTGGGCACTTCCTCTTCCCCAAAAGATGCATGTTTAATTTGACTGGATAATAAATGAGGTTTCAGGTTTTGCCCATGCAGGTGGTATTAGAGCCAGCTGATTTTAGCAGAGTTTATAAGGCGCTTGACCCTTAACTCTGCTACATTAGTACCAGTTAACGATGGTGCAGTTTTGTTGGGAGAATTTAGACTTGCCACAAGATCATTGCTTCAGATCCAGCCAGGCTTGATTTATAGGCTGTCTTTAGGAAACCTATGCTCATTGTGCTGGGCAAGAGGTCTGAATGCTCAAAACCACTTCCCGGGGGTGTGAGTGAGGGGCTATTCAGCAGGTATGAAAATGGAAGCCTGGGATCCAGTGTCAGTAAGACTTTTGAATCAAAATGTTCTCTCAAGCCTCTGATTTCCAGGAGTGCTTTCGCACACAGCTACAAATGGAAAATATTCTGCAAAGCAGTACAGGGATAGTGAAAAAAAAATCCTGCTACAGCATTCATGCTACTTTTATAAAGTAGAAGTGTTGCCCTGCAAGGACTGGATTCTGCTCCTTCTGAAATGCTATGACTTCTGTGATGCTCTTCACCTCTGTGATGATCTCCACAACTTCTGTTCTAACCTCAGATTTAATAGCGATGTTTCCACTAACTTCAATGAAGCCATTACAGAGAGCAATGTAATAAGCAAAACTGAGACTTCAGAGTCTGTATTTAATTTAGTGTTTTAATAACTTTGCTTTGCTGTGGAAACTGAAGGCAAAGATCACAGTCTATTGAATAAAATCTTCCCTTTGCATTCCTATATTAAATCAAAACCGAACAGTTGAGCTTAATTAATGAAAAGTAGACTGATGGGAGTGGTTAAAATAAATAACTTATAGATATTCACCTCCTACAACTCAGAGAAATAGGAAAGTATATGGTGTCAAGCATGTGGTGAATGCTTTGGCAGATATTCTGGAACAAATAGCAAAGCTGGGAAGGAGACAGCAAAGCATGACACAAAACAAAGAAGATACCGCATATAAAGGTTTGGTGCTGCATTTTATTTAGACCAGACCAGTTCTTAAAACACAGTTTCTTGACATCAATTTTATACTTTCTTTTTTTTTCTTAGCACTTCCTATAACAGGTCTTCTTTTAAATGCAATGAAAAAGTATACTGCGCAAATCCCTAGGAGAGCTGAAAAATAGCAATGTCTGGACTGAGTCATTAATACCATCTTATTGACTGTGCCTTACAATGTCTTTCTGCTGGCCTGAAACCCCAGGTATCCCAGCATCTCAATCAAAGCAGCTTTAAGGAACTTCTTTAAATTGCTGCTGTCCAGTGAGAAGTTACCAGCAAAGAAATTTGCTCCTGAGGCACTACAAGAGCTCACTGCACATAGGCTTAACTAAGGGTGCTAAAATCTTCTAGGATGTAAAACAAAATACTTGCAGGCTAGAATAAATTGAACTGTCTATGTTGATAACCAGCAGATTGCACAATGTGTGTGATCCCTGCAGCAGATTGCTGTTAAAAACAGCACACCAAGTGCTGGCAGTTGTATGAAGCACTGCACAATGGGAATTAAGTTGGGAAAACACAGGTGGGCTGGTTTGTACCTTCTTCCATGCTCTTTGAAGCTGCAGAAGCTGTCCCTTTGTGTCACCACAGCCAGAACGTGATGTTGTTTCACAAGATAGGAAAGTAATTTTTCTACATTCCTTGGGAAAGAGATGTTTGATCCAAGTGAGTAGAGGTACATGTGTTCCTAGGGCACTTGGGACACAACTGATGTCTTTACATGCATTTCGGAGACATTCCACTCATGGGACAATCTGATAAAACTCTGCAACATGCTGTAAAACCTTTCACAGAAACCAAAACTGCCAGCTCTCAAAGGAGTGTTTGCTATCAGTTTGCAAGGAGCTTGGTGTAACCAAAAGTGTGGTCAGGAGAAGGCCAGGCAGCCTACGAGTACTGCCAGAGGGATTTCAGGAAGTTTTCATGCAAGGGTGGAGAGGAAACATTTCCATCATTTCTCCACTTGCACAGCTGGGCAGGGATGGGTACATCTGGCCTCATGTCTTGGGGCAAACTTCTTGCCCTCATACATGCCTTCACTGGAAAATATTTGCTCAAATACAAAGAAAAATAAATGGTCTTCTGTTTCTACGTATCTGCGAATAACAGAGGAAACCTATATACTATATGGTTTGCCTGCTTCATATGTCATCCTACCACATGGCTGGCTCAAAGACTTGGTCAGAAATAGAAGTGGAAAAAACCAGACAGGTATAAGACATCTCTAAATAAGTCACTCTGAGACAGGGAACAGCAACCCAGCCATTGGCTAGAAAGATACTATTTTCAGCTGCCAGCTATGATTAAACAACTTGTTTTCCTAAGGCAGAAGATCACAAGCTTCCTCTACAGAAAAAGGTTTCGGTTTTTAATTAAGTTGCCAAGGAGCTGCTGTCACAGCCAAGCCTGTGAGATCTTGAGCTTGTGGAGTGGTCTGAAGCAGTTGCATACGTCCATGTTTCATGAGAAAAGCTATATACTTTAACGAAGATTTAAATGGGCAGCCTTTTAGACATTTAACCTCTTTTCTAGCTGTACATCTCTGGACAAATAAGTTGCATAGCTATTCGAGCAGAGATATTTTGGATTATCATGGTCTGCTATGTGAATCACACTCTCACAGAGGTCATTTTTCCAGGAGTGCCGAATTTACCAGGAGAGCAGGCAAGCGGCAGGACCCCAAGGTGGCCAGAGGGGTCTGGGAGGAAAGAGATGGGCCTGCAGTCAGGGAGGAGCATAAGTGGAGGTCCATTCATGGGAAGTGCCTACGCACATCGCTTGTCCTGCTGGGACCTGCCCTCCTGCCACCTGTGGCACTGCACTGCATGTCCCTGCCACCTCCTACCTCCAAGGATCAGGAACCCATCAACACCCTGGGCAAGCTATAACATGAAGCAGGGCCATACCCCACACTGCTGCATTTGAGCAGGATACCACAGATGAATAGAGAGGGCAAAGGAAGAGACAGAGAAAAGCACCTCTACAAAAACCCAGTATCATGGATGTCTCCTGATGTAATGTTATTTTCTCTCTCCCCCACTTCTACCCTTCATTATTTACCCTGATTTTATTGTTCAGATCTCTAATTGCATTATTCTCTACAGCTTTTGTCCAACAGTGAGCTAAACAAAGCTGTGTTATGCAGCCTAGCGCTGCTGCCTTGAGCAAGCAGGGCTCTCTCATGCCCCAGCAATTCTTCCTTTTCCAGCAATGTTTAAAGTATACAATTACGTGCCAGATAATGAGTTACCTTATTCGACATTTGAGAAATGTCAGCATTATGCTTCCTTGTGTGCTCCCACAAGAAAGGCAGCATTTCTGTGAAAGCAATATGCTGGAATGCAACTCGGCACTGCTTCAGCTCAGCGGTGCTGCTGGGAACACTTCCTAATGCTCCTCAAAGCCCTTGTGTATGTCACAGAGGGCTGAGGGAAGATTAGAAGCATGTTTCAGAGTTGTTCTGTCAGCTCTGGTTGGCTGAGGTCAGAAAGGAAAGGCCTACCCACCTAGAGACTAGGTTTGTACGAGATGTAGAGAATATAACTAAAGAAAATGGGGACATTTCTGTCTGGAACTACCAAAAATTCTTTTTTTTCCCTAAGATCAGAAACATAGTGCAGACCCAGTAAGGACAGAAATGTCTCTCCTAATTATTTCTAAGAACCCCCTTATTTATCCAAGGAAGAAAACATTCCCTAAAAATATGCTGCCTTCCAAACTCCAAACAAACCTTTACCCTTTTCTCATAATTCCTCTGCTTCACTTGATATCCTTTTCCCTCCTAACTCCTGCTATGTCCCTTCCACTATAGCTCCAATAGCAATGGCAACTAAGGTTGCCAGAAGTGATGACAGCAGTTAATGCATCCAACAATCTCTAGATGTAATAGGGAGAAAGGAGGGCTTTTTGTGTACTCCTTACCTCAGGCACCCTAAGTCCTTCACTGGGTCTGCCTATGGGATCTTGTGACTGGGAAACTTCAAAGTTTGGACCTTGCAGGTAAGACATGAGGCTTTGTGTGAGTTTGCTTTTATTAGCAAGTTGAAGCTCCAGGGAGAACATTTGTATCTCTTCGTTTGTCTTGTTTTATATCTTATCCCCATATATAGGTGTTTCTTTCTATGGCAGCAACATTAATTGCCAGGAAAAATAATGCTGTAGAATGAAAAGGCATTTATTTTCCTATAACCCTTTTATGCACAACTCTCTCCCCCTTGGCACCCTGTCATGGGTTCAGCAGCAGCAGTCATTTTTTCTCCTTCTTGGTAGCTGGTGTAGCGCTGTGTTTTTGATTTTGGGCCTGGGAACAGCGCTGATAACACCAATGTTTCGGTTACTGCTTAGTGATGTTTTGGTCTGACCAAGGACTTTCTGGGTTTCATGCTCTGCCAGGGAGGAGGGGAGCCGGGAGGAAGCAGAGACAGGACACCTGACCCAAACTGACCAAAGAGGTTATTCCATACCACAGCACGTCATGGCCTAGGATGGAGAGCAGAGACACGGAAGGGTGGGGGTGCACTGCGTGGTCGAGCTTGGTTTTAGGTGGTGAGAAATTGTATTCTTTCATTGTATTTTCTCTTGTCATTATTATTACTGGTGGTAGCAGTAGTGATTTGTGTTATACTTTAGTTACTAAACTGTTCTTATCTCAACCTGTGGGAGTTGCGTTCTTTTCGTTCTCCTTCCCATCCCTCCGGGAGCGGGGGGAAGAAAGAGGGGGAAGTGAGGGAGAGAGAGACTGCGTGGCTGACGGGACTTAAACCACGACACACCCTATCAGAAGTGGGACAGCTTGAGTTATCTAATAACTCCTGTGTAGTCAGTGCCTTCCTTTGGGTTTGTATATTTCTAATATTTTCTATCTCTAAATAAAACACCAAACTCAGCATATAAAATGCATCCAGTCACCACCTGATTTTTAATGCTCCATTTCTGAAGACTCTTTTCTGCCCCACAGATTTTTAAATGTATGTTGGTATTGTGTGTCTGGAGAAAGAGGTTGCTCAGTGACATCTAAAACCACTTAAGCAGACGTTTGCCTCCAGAAGAGGAAAGCTTGTGCAAAGCTTGTAAAATATTGTTCTGTGCCTACCAGCTGTAAAAAGCCAGGGAATTTAGTGGGATTCCCCAACCTAAAACATATTCAGAAAAGAAGAAAGCCAACCACATTTATAGCCTTAACAATGAGAGGATTATCTGGGTCAGATTTCCCTGTCATCCAGCAACTTGTCTCCAGAGAGATGATGGGTGGACAGGACTGAGGTGTGTATACATTTGCTGTCAGGCAGATGTTTATGGACTTACTTAGGCAGAGGCTACATTCCAGACAACTACGTTTCATAGTTCCTGATGGAGCTGCCTCCACTTAGATATATAATCCCCTTCTGAACCCATTTCCACTTGCTCTGTCCATGATGTCTTGCAGCAAGGAGTTCCACGACACTGACTATGCTCTGCGACAGCCATCTGACAGTCCCAAGAGTGACCATTTATTTTTGTAGCATACCTGCCACCTCCCTTCACTTATATCTTTCTGTTCTCAACTTCTGCTATACCTTGTGAGATTAAAGGAACATTTGACTCCATTGGATGACAGTGGGTGCAGACAGTGTTTGAGATGTGAGGAGATCACTGATTCCTACAGCACCTACATGATTATTTGTGGTTTGTTCTCGGGTTTGGGTTTTTTTTCTTAACAATTCCTAATGTTCCCTTCATCTCTGAAGTTGAATAGTAGCTCTTTCCTGAGTGCTAGTAGCTAAGACAGGGTCCATGGCTCTGTGTGTTTAGGTAGGGCCATTTCCTCCCCTGCGCTACTTGCAGTCACTGATACAGAACTTCACCTGCCGTTTTCTTACCGGGTCAATCAGTATCATGAGATCCTCACTGCAATAAGAGCTCTAGACATGGAATCAAAAATTAAAGTTGAAAACAAACCAAATTTGTCAGCTGGTGTGGGGAAAATGAGAGAAATGGCAGGAGGATTTCACACTACCTTACAGCACCTCATCTCTGAAATGTTGCTGTTCAGCTGCCTGCTTGGTAATGCAAGTTTCAAAACCCTTTTTCTTACCAGTGATAAAATTTTCCACCCCCCAAAAGTTTAATCTTAGAATCCTAGAATGGTTTGGGTTGGAAGGGACCTTAAAGCTCATCCAGTTCCAACCCCCCTGCCATGAGCAGGGCACCTCCCACTAGACCAGGCTGCTCAAAATCTTGTCCAACGTGGCCTTGAACACTGAGAGGGATGGGGCAGCCATGGCGTCTCTGGGGAACCTGTTCCAGTGTCTCAACAGCCTCACAGTAAAGAATTTCTTCCTAATGTCTCATCTAAATCTGCCCTGTGCCAATTTAAAGCCATTCCCACTTGTCTTATACCTACATGTCTTTGTAAGAAGTCCCTCTCCAGATTTTTTGTCAGACTCTTTAGGTACTGGAAGCTGCTCTAAGGTCTGCCTGGAGCCTTCTCTTCTTCAGTATGAACAAGCCTAGCTCGGTCTATCTGTCTTCATAGGAGAGGTGCTCCACCCCCCCACCCCCCCTCCCGATCATTTTTGTGGCCTCCTCTGGACTCTCTCCAACAGGTCCTCAGGTTCTTAACACATGCGTTAAGAGGGGCTTAAGTAGTGCTTAAATTTTACCCCGATCTCAAGTGAGGGAGTATTCACTAAGTCTATATCTGCTCAATAAGCTAAGACTTCTGATAGAAACCCTCTTGTATCCAAGACAGAGGACACCACCTCCACAGAGATTCTGGCTGACACCACAAACTGGTGCCTGGTTGCTCCAATGGTTCATGGAGGTGACATCCTGCCAAGGATATCACTTAGCAGCCTTAGGATTGGAGAATACCCCTGTGCTTTCAAATAACTGAAATAAATACAGAAGCAGTCGTATTTTTGAGCCACCATGGAAAGAATAATAGCAGATTAATTTTGGTTTTCATGTTAGTTAAAGTATATGAAAAATGACACTGGAAGATAAAATGCTAATCATAGTAGAACCAGAAAGAAAAAAGGTGTTTCTGTAAGCAAGTATAAATCCCAGGAACTACAGACTCTGGCAGCTGTAAAGGCACAAAATTTTTAAGATGGCTTTAGAAGGTAGAGGCCCTACGTGTGGGAGTCCGGTTCCATTTATTTATTAAGGTCTTTATGGAGTAATAAGAAAATAGAGGGATCAATCAGACATTTAACAGTGCATAGGCACTGGGACATAAAACATACCCAACAAAATAAATTTGGTGCTCTGTGTATGTGCACACTTATATGTATGCTTACATGCTTTAACAAGCCTATAAACTGTGTACATTCACAGTCTATAAACAAAGCATTTCACTTTATAGCTTGTGCTGGCAATGTACTTTCGTATTATTAGTGTTCAGCACTTCTGGGTAAGGAAATTGATAGCGAACAGATCACAGCCCATACCCAGGTACATAAATAAGCTTTATACTCTCCATAGATAAGAAAACATTTGTTACAGAAAAATGTACTTAGTGTGAGCCACAGGAATTTTAATTTAACTCCATTTGTATCTTGATGACCACTGTTTTTTCTATACAGCATGTAAGAATATTAATTACATCTCAGAATAATATTAAGTCATTGATCTATGTCACAGCTTTAGAAGGCAATTTTGTGCACGTAATTAAATATAAAAAGGCTAAAACTAAATTTACTTAATATATAGGATTCCATTGGCAGAAACATTTATTTGTACTGCGGGAGTTTTCATTTTACTTTTTGAGGCTGACAATGAAGGAGTAGGTTTCATTTTGGTCAGAGGAGGAGTGCCGCATTGCACTTCCTTCTGCATTTCTAAAGTACTGATCTATTCTTCTGAACTTATGCACTCTAAAATTTTAAATATCATTTTATGATTAATTATGTTATTGCAATTGTAAATAACATTATATGAATATTTGTATGAAAAATTTCAGAATGAGAATAAGCAAAAAGTGGGTTGTTCAGAAATTAAGATTCTTTCCAGCAAAATAAATTGAAATTTTAAATTTCCCTTTAACTTTTCCTTTTTGTTATTACTCATTTCAAATTTTTAATCAAAAAACTCTGGTTTTGTCACATTCTAGGTATTTTTATTAGATATTTTAATGTCCATCTCATTTGACTAGATCTAAACAACTTGCTGAACTAACTAAGGAACAGAGATTTAAGGAAATTGTTCCCCTAATTTAATTAGACCGACAGACTTCCTCTGGAGTTCTTTGGGGACATCCTTCTCTCCACTAAGTACTTTCTGGACTGATTTAACTCAACCAAAACCAACTGGAATGGCTTTGCAGTGTTCCCAGAGTTAAACTGGATCAGGAGTCATGCTAACAATTTAACTGCACAGATAACTGGGTTGCAGTGCTGGGACCTGTACCACAGTATTTTTTTATTTACTAGTAGGAATATGGTCTGCACATAACCAGGTACTGATATTCCTCAACAGGCACTGGTTCATGGGAATTTTGCCACTCCAAATCTCATTTTCCTCTTGATTTGGGAACTGTATCTGGTGCTTGCTATAGTCATTCCTTCCTAGATTAGAGTGAATTTCTGCAGAAATTCAAGCTCTAGGTGTTGACATCCTGTTGCTTGGCCTTTGGAAAAAAAGCAAACCGACAAACTACAACCCCCTCCACACAGCAGGGTCTGTCATTTTCTTGCTAATCAAAGCAAGCACTGTCAAAGGACCTGCTGAAAGGAGACTTAAGTTTATATGTCACGTTTGCACCAATTAAAAAATTGCTCATTGCCTAATTCATTAAACCGCAGGAAGTAAAAATGAAGCTTTAAATTTAGCAGAGATGCTATTGTTAATTATTAACCACAGTCTCTCATTAAGCAGTTGCCTGTCATTCTAATGAACAGTATGAACAAAAGAGGATAAAATATAATCTACTAATCAAATTGTAATCTAATGCTCTCAAATCGAACAAGTATGTGGCCATTTTCTCAAAAGATCAACCGGTGGCTTCATCTTGATATTGCTAATTAAGTGGGGCTTCACTGCTTGAAAATACCATGGACATCACATTCCTTACTGTCACAAATAAGAACAGAACAGTACGCAGCACTTGAACAAAAAACACTGCTGCAGGATGTAATTTCATTTGCTATCTTTGTACTCCTTCATGTGATAAGGAACAATTATCATCACAGGACAGATTCTCCCCACGTGACCAAGGCTTGACTCTTCTCATGGCCGAAGCAGTTGCTCTGAGATGTTAAATGATTTACTGTTCCGTGTGCTGGGTTCAAAAGCAAATCTGAGCAACTCTTATCCACCACACTCATCAAATACAAAAGGCAGATCAATATCCAGTTGCTCTTTCAAGGTAGGAAGTTAGTAGTTTTAAAATCACCTGTTTAAGTTGCATTGAGGCCAGTGGGAGCATCACTGAAATACACCAATATTTGAATCTGGGTTTCACAATATTTGGGGGTTTGAACAGTTTTTAAAACTCCTGTCCTGCACTACTTTGCTTTGCAGTTCCAAGCACACCACAATTCAACAGTTCCTTGAGTCAATTAAGGGTTACAATTTTTTTTGCTAGAAAAATTAATTCTAAGATGGATCCAAAAATCCAAAAGAGCACTTGAAGATGGTCTTTTCTGAAACAGATTGGTAATTAATCTTCCCCTTTTCTGTGATTGCCAAAACCTGCATTACCCTTTTTGCTAATTCCTCCTCTTTTAACCTGTCATTTAAGCCTGTGTCCTTGGCCTTCAGAACTAAACCTTCACAGAATCATAGAATCATAGAACAGTTTGAGTTGGAAGGGATCTTACAATCACCTAGTTTCAACCCCCCTGCCACTGGCAGGGACACCTCCTGCTAGACCAGGTTGCTCTAAGCCCCATCCAACCTGGCCTCGAACACTGCCAGGGATGGGGTATCCATAGCTTCGTCTTTCTTTGGCTTACAGATAGGTCAAAGGGCTAGTCCTTTAGTCCTTTACATCCTCCTCCCAGACCTGGTTAAAAGGAATATTTTGAGAGCTTTTGTGAACATCATTTTCCCTGGTTCCTGTCCCTCTCCTTTACTATCAGTGAACATCAAAGGTTTATTATTAGTGCAAAACCAGCTGGAGACCAGTAACGAGTGATGTCCCTCAGGGATCGGTGCTGGGACCAGTCTTGTTCAACATCTTTGCCGGTGACATGGACAGTGGGATTGAGTGCGCCCTCAGCAAGTTTGCCGATGACACCAGGCTGTGTGGTGCGGTTGATACGCTGGAGGGAAGGAATGCCATCCAGAGGGACGTTCACACGCTTGTGAGGTGGGCAGATGCCAACCTGATGAAGTTTAACCATGCCAAGTGCAAGGTCCTACACCTGGGTCAGAGCAATCCCAGGCACAGCTACAGGTTGGGCAGAGAAGAGATTGAGAGCAGCCCTGAGCAGAAGGACTTGGGGGTGTTGGTCGATGAGAAAATGAACATGAGCCAGCTGCAGTGTGTGCTTGCAGCCCAGAAAGCCAGCCGTATCCTGGGCTGCATCAAAAGGAGCATGACCAGCAGGTCCAAGGAGGTGATCATACCCCTCTGCTCTTGTGAGACCTCACTTGGAGTATTGTGTGCAGTTCTGGTGTCCTCAACATCAAAAGGACATGGAACTGTTGGAACAAGTCCAAAGGAGGGCCATGAGGATGATCAGGGGACTGGAGCACCTCCCGTATGAAGACAGGCTGAGAAAGTTGGGGCTGTTGAGCCTGGAGAAGAGAAGGCTATGTGGAGACCTCAGAGCAGCCTTCCAATATCTGAAGGGGGCCTATAGGGATGCTGGGGAGGAACCCTTCATGAGGGTCTGTAGTGATAGGACAAGGGGTAACGGGTTCAAACTTAAACAGGGGAAGAAGTTTAGATTGGATATGAGGAAGAAATTCTTTACTGTAAGGGTGGTGAGGCACTGGAATGGGTTGCCCAGGGAAGTTGTGAATGCTCCATCCCTGGCAGTGTTCAAGGCCAGGTTGGACAGAGCCTTGGGTGGCATGGTTTAGTGGGAGGTGTCCCTGTCCCTGGCAGAGGGGTTGGAACTTGATGATCTTCAGGTCCTTTCCAACCCTAAGTATCCTATGATTCTATGATTTGTATTCTAATTTGTGACTAATTAGCATTAGCACTTTAGTACAAAACTATCCAAAAGGTGATATTCATCTTGCCAGGACAGTTAAGGTACTAAGAATGAAAGACTTTGTCTTCAATTACTTATTACAGAAAGATTAGCTGCGGATGCTGCATTCCCAAATTAAGATATTCTTACTCATTTCCTCTAATGAGTTAGCAGTACAAAAGGCTGTTTCTCATCTTTCCAGGCTGTTTTAATAATGTTTTAATATTTTCCTGGAACACACTGCAAACAACACAACCCAGAACCTACTAGAACCTTTTCTGCAGCTTTCACCCTCCATGTTCCTCTGCCAGGCACTCAGATTTGCTCCCCTTTCTGTCTGCTGTCCTCACCTGGCACAGTTTAAGATGCAGCCAGTCTCATCACTCCTGACCTTGTCACAGCCTGATCACAGTAGCTCACAATCACATTAGCTCACATCTGACTTTTCCATGCTGTCCAGAGCCTTGGGAAGTAGCTTATAGGCTCCAAAGCCCAATACATAATGGGATATTTGATTGTTTTCCACTTCACCTGAAAAGGCTACAACAGTTTTTCAGCTCTAATAACTTTGGAATAACATCCTACTCAGTTCTAGTCTGACCAAATTCGCTAATAGCAGTGTCCACATGCATTAGGTCTAAAAGAACTTTCATAAAAGATGTCATTGGTAAGAAGACTGGACAGCTGGATTACATAAACAAATCTATGTATTTAAAGTTACCCTTTAAATACCTACGTATCCTTTTGAAATGAGCAGGAGTGTTGTTACGGTTGTCAGTTCCTTTCTCTGCAGTAGGGACAAAATTCCAGCTCCACTTATACCCACATTGTGGTCCTGTCTTTACCCTTGGCCTCAGTGGCCCTACTTACAGTTTAACACTACAGACACTGGGTATCTGTTCATCAAGGGATGAATCTGTCTGGACTTATGCAGGTGGTTCTTCATCTGAATCAGTTGCCTGTGCTGCCATCAACGGAGAGGCACATAGAAATTTTAGGCTCTGATTTATCTGATTTATTTAGATGTTGACTTTAAGGTGACATGAATCACATCTTAAAACTGCTTGTTTCTCACCACAGAGCTGAGAGTGACAGTGACTTAAATGTATATTGGAGGCATCTATACCTGATCAAACAAGCTCCAATAGAGGTAACATCTATACTGATGTTGTGAGCAGTGTCATGGCCAGGTGGCAGGAGCAGCTGAGATAAATACTCTCTCAGCCTCCAAGAAAGGCTGGCGATGTGCAACCTTCTCACTGGAACAAGTCCCTAGCCTGGGATCACTCATCAGTTCTTCTCAAGAGTACTTCGGGGGAGTGCTAGTTAAATGAGACCAAAACCATGTCAAGGACTTCTCCAGCAAGTAATCAGTGTGGACAATCGAGTTCCCAGTCCTTGGGCTGCTTATTGGCACCCTTAATGCATAGACCCAGTGTGCCATAGTCACTCTTTAACAGAATGCTAATATCGTGCTTCTCCTCAGCTTTAAGTACTAAAACAGACTTCTGATGAGATAACATTGGTAAATGTATGACTTCTCTCTTTCCTCAGGACATCTAAGAATTTCCAGAATCAACACCTTCTTAAAGACAAATCAGAGTTTAGCATCACATGCCATCACCTGGTTAACTTAAAGGACTGCACACATCTCCATCTGTTATTAAATGTTTATTTATACCTGGAGAGAATGAGGTGCCCAACACATACACAGGCAAAAGGTATTATTCTGTGATGCTCTTTCCATACAAGACCAAATCATTTTCAGAGCTTACATCTACAGCAGACACTACCTGTTCTCCAGGACTGGACAAGAGCTTCCCTGCCTGCACTAATCTGCTGCCTACTGACCCTACTTGCTTATCAGTGAATCCTTCCAGCCTATTGTACAAAAAGGAACAGCTTTAATGTAATGGGTTCAACACCCTTATCTTTCTCATCCAAAACCACATAACTCAGTTTCCCTACATTAGATGTGGGTTTGAAAAGAAGATAACAGAATAAGTAATCTCCCCATATCCCGCCTAATTACTTTGGTTGGACTGAGTTCTGTAGGACATCTATCAAATCTGCAGAATTACTGGGTCTTGGCAGGTCATAGGAATGAGATAAACCATTCTGCACAGCACTGTAGAAATCAAGGTTATTCTGGCATGCACAGAAGAAGTCCCAGCACTTGGTGAGAATATTGCGGAGAACTGAGCTGCCTGTGGAGGTCAAGCGTCTCTGGTATCTTGGCCATCTATCATGTAGCTACCCCATAACAACTTGTGAAATCCAGCTTTCCTTCTGCTTTAACCTTAGACAGTCACTCATACTGCCAACTGCCGTATACAGCCATTTTTCATGTGACATCCCGTAGTTTAACACACCCTCCTCAGGCAGCTTCACCTCAGGCCAATGTCCAGTCTATGGCCTGCAGTCCTAACAAAGCACATTACTCATATAAAGGTAAGTTTATCTTGGGCCAGGAGCAGCTAAGAATCATTCATTGCATTATTTGGTGTTTATTGCTGTTCCTATGAAAGCCCAAAGCTATCTGTTGCAGGAAATAGTTATATGCTTCTCCAAATTATGTGAAGTACTTTGTTAAATTAATAAATGCACTTCATCTCTGAAAGAATAAACAGCATCATGGCTCAGGATAAAGGACTTGGTAGCAATGTCATAGCAGATGTTTCATTTAAATTTGTAATTAAAGCAGAGCTAAAATCCCTTCAGTTCATATTTTTATCATTAAATTTTGCTTTCATAACTCCTGCGGTAACTCTTTGGGGGACTATTAAATTGTGTGTATCATATTTTTAGAAAAATATTCCCCCAACTACTGCTAGGGAACAATTTAGATTCTCCATCCTGGATTTTAGTCTCAGATTTAAAGATATCTTTTCATCATCTGCAGCCCAGACTATATGCATTTTTAGACCACTTCTTTTAAAAGAGATCAGCTTAAAACTCACCCACAAGAATGTGACTTCTGTATGCTCCCCTGATGTGAATTCTGGAGAAATTTTTCTCTGCCAGCAAAAGCTCAGAATGGAGAATCATTCGCTTTCTGACAGAGCAGAGCAGCAAGTTTGTGGCCTGTGTTATTTTGAGACCTCTCTACCCACAAGAAGTTGCTGCCTTCCTGCTTGGCCTCTGGGGATTTAGGACTGAAGAGTTAGGATTTATCCTCTGCCTCACTAGAAACTTGTTCTCCCACTTCTGTGGCTTATTCCAGATGCAGCCTCAGGCTGTACTAGCATACAAGACTTGCACTGACCTGTCTGAGGAGGTATGGAAATGGAATGGAAATAGAGGCTAAGGCAGGGGGATGGAGACAGTGGTTGCAGCTAAGCCACCTTGCTGAGTCCCATGCCTAGCTCCTTTTGCCCACCTGTCCCAGCTGGAGAGCTCTCTTCCTTGGCTGCTTGCAGCATGAACAGGATGAAGTGTTTTTGAATGACAGCTCTTTATTTCCTTGTCTTTAGAGTCTGCATTAATGAGATATGCATATTAGAAAACCAAAGTTAATTTTTTTTTTTACACAGCTATGTGAGATGAATCCCTGATGATTAAAGCAAGTTTAAGGTCTTTTTCTGCACAGCTTATGTAAAGGGGAAAGCAGCAGCCTCACACAGCTTTGGTGGTGCCTATAATAAGATTTTTCCACAAGCATGTGTTGCAGCCACCAAAATCATTTGAGTTTTCTGCAACAGAAGGTTTCCAAAACAACTGAGGAGTTTGCTATATGTGGGCAAAATACCTGGATAAGCTAATATTGTCCATAACGGGCAGGAATCCACTTGCTGAGGTTTCATCTACCTGAAGGTTAAATACTGCATTCACCCAGCCTCTTGGTTCAGTCCCTGGGCAGAATTAATGCAACTCACCTGACCTATCTAGATAATTGTTTCAGTATGAAATCAGTAGTTATCTCTCACTCTTAGCTACAAAGACAGCTTAAGATCCCTTCATCATCTATGTAACTATTTGACATGGAAGTATAGCAGACAACTCCCATACTAGATGCTTCATTTTCTACATTTGTTCCCTGGGCTTTTCTAATCAGAAAGAAACTCATTTTAACAAATGGCCTTAAAATACGATTACGTGTTTTGAGTAAAAAAGTTACTGGGATTTGTGTAAGGAAGAGTCTCATGGAAATTTTGCTTTGCGTCTTTTCTCCTGGCTCTAGAAGTCATGCAGGAACTATGTCTACCATGAAAAACCAAGCTATGCTGAAATCTATAGGATTATATTTGTACTAATAAACTAAGCTTGAGGTGTAGGCCTGGACCCTTGATTTTCTAGAGTGGCTACATCATCAGAATACAATTTTGTCCCAGGCCAACTAGCACTTTCCTACAAAATCCCCAGGTACAGTTTTGGAGTTAATGCAAGCCAGGCATCAACCCAGATGTACACAAAATTTTTCAGCAACTAAAAAGCTCCATAGCATGCTAATGGCCAGACCAGGCCAATTGGCCTCAAGGCCAAAAAAGGATCCAGGTTTTGCTTAGTTTACCAGTAGCAGTATAACTACAGTATACCAACAGCCAAAGCAATGAAGCCAAAAGAGTTGTATATCCCGATCAGTTTGGCAGTAAAAGTGGAAAAATTGCCTTTTATGTTTATGGCTAAATATAACATAAAACTAAGCATAAGTTTTTCCTCTTTATGAAATCTAGACTCTGGATTTTGTGTTCACTATTGGTGTTCGCTGTTTTCATATGCAACAGTGCAAGAAAGCACCAGGGGGTTTTGAGGGGTTTAACAAAAATATGCTGGACAGGTTACTGAGAAAGCAAAGAGCCAGGGTGTAACAGAGTTGCACAGGCTCAGACATTCAAACACAGGCTCAAAAATAGCGGTACTTGCCCAAATTATACCTTGCCCCCTAATAACACATACTTGGATATTGACCTTTCACTAATCACACTGATGTGTTTGGCCAGCTAGTGTGATCATACTGTTCACGTCCCATGAGACCCCTGCAAAGGCTAATTAGGAGAAGGGGTAATGACCTTAAACTGATGCAGGGTAGATTTAGATTAGGAAGAAATTCTTCACTGTGAGGGTGGTGAGGCACTGGCACAGGCTGCCCAGAGAAGTTGTGGCTGCCCCATCCACGGCAGTATCCAAGGCCAGGTTGGACAGGGCTTTGAGCAATCTGGTCTAGTGGAAGGTGTCCCTGCCCAAACAAGGATGATCTTTAAGGTTCCTTCTAACCCAAACCCGGACCATTCTACGATTTTATGAACTTTAAGCAATGTTGCAAGGGCATGTTCTTGCATTCCCCCCCATTATCGTCCTCCTAAATTAACCTCCTAATTATTTAAATTAGCCTTCTAAATTTTTTCCCTGTCATAGATTGAGCTTTCATGAGAACTTGTGGGTTTTGATTTGAAATATTGTCCTGTTCTCTGAAATTAGGTCTGTTTCTGTAAGTTGGGTCACAAGGAAAATGTCTTACGCTGGTATGTCCATTTCCCTTATACCTGGTGACTCTGCACTAACATTTGCCTGATTTAAATCATGTCCCTGTACGACTCCAATGATGTGAAGACTTGTAACAGAAATATTAGGATGGGTTCAAGTTGAGAAACAAAGGAAATGTCTGGATGTGGATGCATCAGAACACATGCAAGAAGTAGATGTGCAATAATAGCATAAGTTGATGGCACCTAGATTAACACGTCATCAAGATCATAGCATATCTACCAACAGCTTCAACATGCTTCACATTCAGGTTGAGTTAAAAAAATGAGAGCCTAAGAACAAAGGACAGCCCACATCAATACTAAAACAAAGACTCAAGATATTACAAGATGATGGTGAAAAGATGAGGAACATGTAACTCCATTTAAATATAAGAAAAAAAATGTTTAAACTTTAACATTTAAGGGGAGATCAATAATGGTAGTTGTGGAGCTTCCACTCCTGGAAATAACCAAACCCCAACTCGATAAGTTCTTTAGTAACCTGACTCAGTTAAACCTGGTTTGAGCAAGGGTATTGGACTAGACAAGCTTCAGTGGTCCTTTCTAACCTCAACCACTCTGGAATTCTAACAGAGCTGGATCCTTAAAATCCCCTTATAAAGAGACAAAGGACCATAAGTAGATTCTAATGAGTGAGATCAATGGGATGTTAAGGCAAAAGATCCAAGTCATCATCAGCTTCTATGGGTGCAAAAAAGCTTATCCAAAACTATCAAATGGTCATCAACCCAAGGAGAACCCAGGAGATATGATGGGTACTCAGTAATCAGAGGCCTCTGTAGAATTCTTCACCACAAGAAATATAGCCCAGAACGCCTTGTCCACCTGATCCACTAGATCACCTTCTAGATGCCCAAACGCTGGGCAGCCTATTTGGACGCATATATCTTGGTGCTTGAGATCAGGAAGGTATGATGATGGGAGAAACTGGCTTTTTTGTAAATAAAATAACCTTCCCTCCATATAAGATCTGGCTTTGAGCTTTAGAATATTGTTTCTACAACAGTGCAGCTTTATTTCCTACAATGATGTGATGTAATATGAGGCAATGTGAGCTTTTTCTTATATAGAAGTACTGTAATATTCAGTGCAAAAATTGTAATGTATCATTTCCTCAGGTCAGCCTAGACTGGCAGAATGAACCTTTTTTACCCTAAAGTTTATGGCTACATCAACTTATGAGTTAAAAATATGATACCGTATGTCTAATTTTGCACGTGAGTTTCAATTTTAACGTTAGTAAACAACACAAGTTGTCATGTTAGCTCCAACTAATCTTACTTACGTTATCCTCGATCAAAATCTCAAGCACTCTAAGACTGTAAGACTCACTCCTGTTCATTCCTTTTTACTCTCTCCTCCTCCCTTGATCTCCATTCTCAACATACAACACCTGTATGAACAAACTGTTCTGACAGTATCAAGAGCACAGTGGTAAAATAAGCTGTGTATCAAAGGTAAGCAGCACCATCTGCCAGCTCTTTCAGAGCATTGCAAGGAACAGCAGGTTCAGATTGAACTTGGCCAATCCTGCAGGAGCAGTAGTTGAGAAAAGGTCATATTCCCCACACACTCCCCACTTCCCTGTAATGTCCTATAGTAAAGATGCCTATTCATGCGCCATTGATTCAGCTTATGATTCAAACTAATCAAGAATTTTTGAAACGCATCAAATTAAAATATATTTTTCAGAACATTTTGAGTTGCTGCAAAAGGAAAGTGTTCAAAGTAATGTTAGTTAAATTCAAAGATTTCAAGTTTCTCTTCTAAGGTCCAAGATGGGTACCTGGTAAAAGAGACCACGCCTCCACCTGACCACAGGCATTCATAATCAATATTCTCTTGGCCCAAATAATCCTCTGTCTCAGAGAATACTGAAAATAGAGCACAGGGAGGGGTTTTGAGTCCATCCATTTGAATAGACAGCTGCCACAGCTCTGATCTCCCAGAAAATACCTTTTCCTCAGCCTGCTGCTCTGTATAGTAGTGATAATTAGTTTTCTCATGGATGACATGTTTTAATTAGTAACAATAACAGACTGAGTGAGAAAAAAAGATCATTTAGTCTGCAGACTTGTAAACTCCGGCAGGGAAAACATGTGGCACTGCAAAACCTAGAATCCAGCAGGATCCAAACATAATGAGGAAAATGCATGCCTTTTCAGATGCTTAATACAGATTTCTCATACTTCTAAAGGCCATCAGTTGAGTGCCAGCTGGTGTCTGGAGATAAGGTGCTTTGATTTCTTGCTTGTCACTCATTTGTCACTCAAATGAAAAACTGCAGAAAGAAAACTGAACCAATATTTGAAAAATAAAGGGCATCACTCCAGAGAAAGACTGGATTCCATCTGTTAAGAGGAGGAGCACTGAGTTAAGACCCCAGCTAGTTCTATCATATAGTATACATCAAGTTATTAGAATACTAAATACAACACAGCAGTAAAAAATACACATATGAATCTGGGATGAACAGCTTCTGGCCATCACAGGACTAGGATGGTCAGCTGCAAGACAAAGGGACCCGACTAGCTTTCATGGTGGTTTTGAGTTCTACTGCAACTTCTCTTATGCTCAGCCTCTCTTTCCATGAGTCTTTTGCAAATTGTAATGTTATTAACACCCAATTGTATATATAGAAATTGTTTTGTACTGGAAGGAAACAAGTGAAACTGGCTGCTGTTTCATTTTAGCATCTTCCATGAGAAATTCTGTATCTGCCACATCTTGTCTTTGTCACATATCAAACATACATGGAGTTTCCATACAGACATGTGTGTGTGCACTGTAGCCCTCACAAAGATGTGCATGGGTCCAGCAAGGCCCAAAGCAAAATGGAACACACAGGAGAATGACACAAAATCCTTTACAAGATAAAAGCCTTTTTTTCTGTTTTCTAATGTCGAATATTTACATTTCTCATCTAAGTATTACCTTAATGAGTAACCTGTACTGTTTGGGTTTGGTTTTGGAGGGGTTTTTTTGGGCGGGGGGGGTGGGGTTGCAAGTTTGCTAAGTTTTGCAAATTCTCTGGAACTCAACAAACGTGCACACCCGCACAAGTCTGTTACAAAGTCTTCTTGTCAGAGATCCAACAGATAACATGTATTACAGGTGCTGATTTCATCCCTATATCTAAGTGGGTTTTGGCCAAGGGCTCTCTCTAGTGTGGATGCTGAGAGACAGAGACAGAGACAGTCTGGAGCTGCAACTGGGGTGGAGATGGAAAGAAGCTGCCAAAGAAAGCTCAGAGCTGCAGAAAGATATCCCCATGGGGACTGTTTAGCTAGAGGAAAGGTTTGGGTACCTTGTCTAAGGTCCAGCCAAGGCTTATGGTTCAGTTCAGAGCCAAGAGATAATAAAGTTACAACTATTAAGAGCTGGAAAGTGCCTTTCTAAGTAAACGAAGGGCTGATGCCAGATGTCACTTTGGAAGACTGCTGTCAGCTCTGCTCCTGCAGCTCTGGGCTTCTCTTCCTCTCAATTTAACACTGAAGTAAAACACTGGCTTTACTAGAGTTCTTATCTGAGGAATAATTAGTCCCTGGATTGAGCAGGGCCTGTGCTCAATGTATCTATGGCTCATCTTACTGCTAGGGTCAGGACTAGGTCTGAGAGCAAAACCACAGCTGGAGCAGGGCTGGAAGAAGACAGAAAGGGCTGCAGAAAGTATCTTTCCTTGGACATGATGTAACTGGGAGAAGGTTTGGGCTGCCCTGACCCAGGAACACCCTAGGATTAGGTTTACGATCAGGTTGAGAGAAAAAGTCAGCACAGAACTACATCTGTAGGGGAACAGAAAACAATATTCCAAAGCAAATTAAGGGCTAATGCCCTAAATCTTCTCTAAGGAATATTTAGCCCCTAAGCTCTTAGCTTTGGAATAGTAGGGTTTCCCTCCCTCTCCCTCCTTCCCGAACTTTCTAAACCTCACTAGAATCTTCTGGTTTAATAGTAATTAAAAAGGTTGCATATAACAGCACCAGTAACATCACAGGGAAGCAATATGTTACAACAGAGGTAACATGAAGCAATGTTAAATAGGTGACAATTTGTTGGAATGTGGAAGAAAGTGCCATCTATAGGGTGGGTTTTTTTAATAATGCTTAGGTACATAACAGCTTTCGTGCATTTGTGCCCCTTCTTGGTAGCCTGACTGAGGATTTTACTGACTGTCCCCAAGCTCACAGACAGGCATGTGGCAACTCAAGCTGAGCACAAACAAGAGTTTATAGAAAATATTACACACTTCTTATAAATTAACAACCGCTGCTGCTTTCGACTGTATAACAACTAGTCTCGTTAGCATTACCTCAGTAATGAATAACCTATCCTGTTTTTTCTGTGACAGTGTTGTCGTAAGTCTCTGTTGGGTTATAAGTACACAAACCCACTCACACGCATCTTCAAATGGTCTGCTGGGATCACCATCAGCTAACAGCATCAGAGCTGCCACTGAAAGGAACATAATTCTGCTCCAGTCTGCAAAGGCCACCTAATCTTACATAGACTGATAAATGGCACAGTTGCATCTAGTGGATATTCACTGCATTAGCTGATACCTGGCAAGAAGTCCTAATTCATTAGGGTCATAGCCTGCACCAGTGCTGAGACAGAGAAGTATAATGACAGCTGAAGGGCAGGTGAAATTGAGATTTCTGCCCTTCTGCCTCCCTCTTTACCACAGTGAAAACCTTTGGCATACATATGACCACTCTCAGTTACTCTTCCAACATACAGCTTTCATGAACTGGTCCTTAATTTCTTCCCACCTCTCCTTCTGCTTCAACACACTCCAGCAAAATACTTCCTTGATCACCTGGCTATTTGTACTATACAGATATGTTGTCTATTTTCACCTACTTATGCAGCATTTACTTGTTACTTAGGAAATTGGTCATTCCAGCTCATCTTTGTAAACTTCTGTCACCTTGATGCCTTCTCTAAAACAATTTCAGTCTATTGGTTAGGGGCGGGGGTTAGCAAAACAGTTCTGTTGTTGTTGTTGTTGTTGTTGTAGTCATGGCACAAATAAATGCAGCTAATGAGGGAATTTCTGTTGCCCAGTAGCAACTTAGGCTAAGAAATTGCAGAAGTGCAAATAAGATTGGTGGTAGCTGCCCTACACAAGCTTTTTCCAACCCCTTCCCCAAAATAATCAACTTCTTAGTGAACAATGATTTGACAACATAAAACAGCGATATGAAAGCAGGCCAAAAAGTCATCCAGCACCGTACCTTGGAAGAAGCTAATAACAGCAAAAAATAGATACATTTTCCCAGCACAGCCTCAGCCACCACCATTCTGTGGTTAGGGGACTTTCCAAGACAGAGTTCATGGCTAACTAGCCATGGGCAGCTTTTCTTTCCAGACTGTCCTGCCACTTTTCTAATCCATTAGATTTTTTACCATTCAAAAATCCTGCAGCAAGTACTTCAACAGTTTAACTGCCCAGAGGAAAAAGCAGGAACCCATAGGAACCCATCTGTAATCTATCCACTATATCCATGCCACTCATAAATTTATTCCTTCATTTTTACTGTAAGTTAAAATAAAACTTCACAAGGTTACACAGAACATCTTCTTACCACCACATTAATCTGTAATGTATCAATGCATTGCTAGTGAGGCAGTAAATTACAATTTTTAATCACTATTCTTCATCTGAGTCATGTCTCCTGCTCCTGGAGTCATGTGGGAGCAGAAACCAGCTCAGCTTTTCCAATCCATATAGTGCCTTTATCTTTGCTTTATGTTTGCTGCTTACCAAAACTAATTGAGCAAAAAACCTTCCTCTGCTGAAGCCAGAGGAAAGTTGCCATGGCTTGTAGTGAGGTCAGGTATTTCTAGGTTTTGATGGCTCAGAGTGCCAGAGGTTTTAGCCAGTCTGCCAGGCAGGCTGGTTGCAGCTCCCCAGGCTCAATCTCACTGATCATTCCCATAGGCCTTTGATTTACTTCTTTGTATTTAGCAGCTTCTTCAAGAATAATACTGCCCATGGATCTCACCTACACACTTTCTTCCAGATCCTGGTTCTAGCAGAATACATATTTCTGGTTTATTGTGACCTTGTCTGTACTGTTGCCAGCCTGATGACCAATATTCAGACTATGTATTTAAAATGATCACTCACATCATTTAGTCCTGATGATATTTTTTTCAGCCTAAGTTTCCTTTACTTTCATAATTTTTTATCGTGTCCTGTATGTGTGGGTTCCTTCCAGTGCAGTAGATGAGCCATGTGGAAAAGCCCATGCCTTCAGGACAAGGCAAAGCAGGGCAGTCAATCACAATAAACATGCAGCCTTGCTGGCCAGCCAGAAATAGAGCCTGGCATTGTGCAGAAATACTCTGCTGGAGTGCTCTGCCAGGCTGAACTGATCACATTGAAAAGAGAGGAGCACGACAGTGCCACAGCACCCTGCCCTGTCAGCCAGCACCCCCAGGGATACAAGGACTGCTGGAGCTGGTTTGGTGTGCAGGCTCCCCCTTCCAGCCAAACTGGGCTTCTGCCCCCCAACACAAACAAGCTAGTAGAGATCTACTTCTATAAAACATCTGAAATACTCCCCTCCACTGCCACATTTGGTATTTTTCCCTTTTTACAGTTTCCCTTGGTGTACATACACTGTGGCATTTTTCAACTCTCTCAATACCTGCTTTCTCTTGGTCTTGTTCCACCCTTTACTCTTCCTAACTAACCTTTAAAATCAGCATTTCCAAAAGCTCCAATATACCACAAGCAAAGCCAGGCTGGCCTTATGAGATGTGCTTATCAGGGTTTTAAGGTGAACTCCCTTGCCCAGGGGCAAAAGAGAACCAATATAGCCCAGAGAAGCTAAAGGTAACAGGTTTCTATATTCAGTGACTTACCAAGCAAGGCACAAAGATGGGGAGCTGAAGCAGAGTCATGAGCATCTCATAAATGAGATGCCTAAGAACACAGATTTCTGCAGAAATACATATTTGTAACAAGATTTACATACGTGCAGCCCTTCAGGGACAGCTAGATACCACTTGATTTTCTTTTAACTTACTTAACGTTCCCTCTAAAACAATCTGACAGGAATGTTAACTCAGGTCTGTGGTGATGGCTCTTAGCTTTTCAGTGGGCTGATGTTTTTGACTTTATTGAGCACAGGATGCTGTGCATACATATGCAGTGCATGTCTAGCAGAGCTATGGTGATTAGATGTATAGAACTATGCAGAACTATAAAGGAAAAACCCTTGTGTGGTAAAAGCTTACCTCATCAGAAAACCTTGCACAGAAATACTCTTTGTCATGAAAAAAAAAAAAGCTTTAACTACTCTAGCAATGCTGTGTGCACTGGACAGGGCAGATGCAGGGACAGGCCTTCTGAGAGCTAGTTAGGACCACTGGAGGTGGTCCTCAGAGACCACCAAGTTTGGTTGCTCAGGGACATATTCAGCTGTGTTTCAATAGTTCCAGGGATGGAGGTTCCAAAATTTCTGTGCTCCAATGCTCAGTCACTCTCAAAATGATTTTTTTTCCTAATATCTAACCAGAATTTCCCTTGTTGCAATTTTCCTTGTTTGCAACATTTCCCTTGGTTCTTTCTCAGGATAGGCATAGTGGGAATTCAAGCTGCAGGGCTGAGGTTCACTGAGAACAAGCTGTGCTCATAGAAATTCACAGTGAGCTCTAAGGCCTTTCTATACATTGTCGCTCAGACCAGACTGCCTAGACAACTCAGTTTTCAGGCATATTCACTGTGCTGTGCCTCTACAGTGGATAATAATATGTAAAAGCCATAATATTGCCAGCTAAGGCAATCCTGGAAATCTCTGCAGGGAGAAGTGACTCTGGTGTCTCTTTTCTTGGGAGGGAAAGTGAAGACAGTCTAGTTTTGTTACTGCTGTTCAGGAGGAGAAGGCCCACAGTCTACTGCTCCTCCAGCCTGCATGTTCTGCTGCTCCTCCGGCCTGCATATTGTGGGTATGAGCCCATGACCCAGGGGTCTTGGGCTCCCAGGTCTGTCAGTTCATTAGCACTTTCTTTACCCTAACCTGGAAGACTATCTGGAGCATTTGCAGAAAGCAAAAGAGCCAGGAATCTTTTAGTTGCCTACTTCAAGTAATACATTCTTTAAAATACATTTCCTTTTTGGAGAAATAGCTGGTGATCATGTTATGTAAATACCACGATAATGGTAGTCCACGAGGAAATGGAATAGACTTTTCCCACCACTTTCTGGTTCCAGGTCATATGGAAGATCCTGACCAGCTTCATCTTGTTTTATGTAGCCCTTCCTTCAAGGACGCTCAGGAAGCATGGAGTGATTTGCCCTGTGTGAAATGTAGCCTGACTAAATACTACTGTGAATAAAGTTGCGGGCGATGTTTTCCCATCATTATGAATTTTTCAGTCTGTGCTTTTGCTCCCCTTGGTGAGAACTCAGAATACTGTAGAAGCATAATTAATTTCAAGTAGATGCCTGCTGGACACTTCTGCACAGTCTTTGTGATTTTAGGAAGTGTTAAGTAACTTTTTTAGCTCATTTTGAAAACATTTGGAAGAGAAGAACTGATGATACCACATAAGTAAATTCTGAAATGAGGATTTTCTTTCATTGGCTACTTACAAACTGCACAACCTAGAGAGCAGACTTTGGCCTCTTCAGGAACCTGCTCAGTAAGGTTCCATGGGATATAGCCCTAGAGGGCTGGGGGGCCCAAGACTGTTGGTTGATATTCAAGGATCACCTATTGGAAGAACTGGCTACCCTGGATTTGGAGAAGGCTGAGGTTCTTAATGACTTCTTTTCCTCAGTCTTCACCGGCAACTGCTCTGACAACACCACCCAAGTCTTGGAAGGCAGACACAGGGACTGTGAGAATGAAGATTCAGAGCAGCCCTGCGGAGAAGGACTTGGGGGTGTTGGTTGATGAGAAAATGAACATGAGCTGGCAGTGTGCACTTGCAGCCCAGAAAGCCAACCGTATCCTGGGCTGCATCAAATGGAGCATGACCAGCAGGTCGAGGGAGGCTATCCTGCCCCTTTGCTCTTGTGAGACCTCACTTGGAGTATTGTGTGCAGTTCTGGTGTCCTCAACATAAAAAGGATATGGAACTGTTAGAATAAGTCCAAAGGAGGGCCACGAGGATGATCAGGGACTGGAGCATCTCCCGTATGAAGATAGGCTGAGAAAGGTGGGGCTGTTCAGCCTGGAGAAGAGAAGGCTGTGTGGAGACCTCATAGCAGCCTTCCAGTATCTGAAGGGGGCCTATAGGGATGCTGGGGAGGGACTTTCCGTGAGGAACTGTAGTGATAGGACGAGGGATAACGGGTTCAAACTTAAACAGGGAAAGTTTAGATTGGATATGAGGAAGAAGTTCTTTACTGTGAGGGTGGTGAGGCACTGGAATGGGTTGCCCAGGGAAGTTGTGAATGCTCCATTGCTGGTGGTGTTCAAGGCCAGGTTGGACAGAGCCTTGGGTGACATGGTTTAGTGAGAGGTGCCCCTGCCCCTGGCAGGGGGGGTTGGAACTAGATGATCTTAAGGTCCTTTCCAATCCTAACTATTCTATGATTCTATTCTATACAACAGGTCAACCTATATGTGATACACTTAAATCAGACCTTTCTTCTTAAAGAAAGACAGTTATGCTTACTTTATTACAACAGGTTTTTCTACTTGTCACACTGGTCAAATAAAATAAGCCAGCCATTAAACTGAAAAATGACAAGAAGCTTACTGGGCGTCCATAACATTTGGTATGTATTATACTTGTCTTTTACTGATAATCCCAAGGTGACTTGCAAAGTGACAGGCAGTCTGGCCTTCTATACAACCATATACAACTTAGTCATCCCAGAGATTCATGAAGGCTGAACTTCTAAGTTTAGCACAAAAGAGAAGCAAACTGCAGTAATGTTAATCACCTGGATCCTGTGGCCTGAGCTATGGTCTCCTCCCCACCAGGCATTACGTTGTTTCCTGAAAAACTTCCTGGTTTAGTTTAAGTGGTTTTGTGTATTTTGTTCTTTTAATTCAGAATGTTCTAGTGCATCTGTCACAGACACTAAATATTTTATTAGCTGCTGAAAATGCTGGTTTTGTGCTGTCAAGCCTTGTTAGATACTTCATGTTAGAAGGTTTAAGACTTACTGCATTTGCAAGTAGGCTGGTCAAGCTGAAGAAAACAGAGAAATGGACCCAGGGGCACCTCCAAGCCAGCTGATCCTTGTTCCCACCACTTTTCACTAGTTCTAAGGCTTCTGCTGCAGTAAAAGCTGTCTGCAGTAAAAACTTCTGTCTGCTGCCTTCTGGTAATTACAGGCCACTAAGATTAAATACCTGTTATTAACACAAATGGAAAATGCTCCTTCAGGTGAAGCTTGCTTTACTGTAAACTGCATTCCAAGAACACTCAACCACGCCTGAGTTTTGGAGTCAGAAAGTCCTTGTAAAGCCAGAATCTGTGTGTGTTATACACCTCCTACCCATCTGCCAGGGCAGGAACCAGGCAAGATCCCTGGAATGTGGAATACAAGAATATTCCTCACTTTTACATTCATAACATTAATCCTCTCACAGTCTGTTCTATACAAGCGTTCTTCAAACACTGCATTTCCTTTCTCTGCTAACCAATTGTGGGTTTTGTATCAGTCAGCTTCCCTGCAGGCATCCATGAGGTCTCATGGACTCATGTATGGAACGATCCCTGTTGTTATCAGTGTGCTGACCTTGGAAATCTGAAAGACCCTTCTAATCCTCTCCCTGCAATTACCTGCACATTTTTAAATATAGACTCAATAACTTCTGTCATTAACCCCTGCAGATAAAGAATCTTCCCCTTATTCCCCTTTTTATGTAGCCATGAGTCATGAGAGGGTTTTTTTATGAGTAACACCACAGAAGTTCATGCTGCAATGGAGAAATAGCACCTAAATCTTCAGGGACTCCATTCAAGTACTGTCTTCACTGAGATAGTAAAGCCCTACGTGAACTTACTAAAACTCTTAATACATTTTGTCTGAAGGCATTTATCAAATACCCTGTATTGTTCTGTTTTCATCATTATTTATCACTCTACTAACATTTATCTTGGTGCAGGTTTTATCAGTACTATCTTATGTGTTTTTCCAGAACACACATAAAAATGTTGAATTGCTTCTGGTCTACGATCATTTCCTGTAGAAACTCACTAGGAATTTACTGAGTCAGTAAAGATCTGTGTTAAAAGCTTCTTACTTGGCAATACGTGCTTTAACGCATCCTTCTTGGTGCTATAGAAATATTAAGCACAGCCATTCAACTTACTGTTGCATGACACTGACAAAAAATAAAACACACTACCTCTAAGCTGTTCCTTCTATTAGCCACACATCCCCACTTATTAATTTTCTCCTCCAATTTACACGTCATAAAACTATCCTTCTATTATTTCTGGCATTGAGGATTTTACCTGGAGTTAATGTCATGATAAGTGCTCAACAGTGTCCCAAGGTGTCATGTTTGCTTTTTTCATCATACTGGTGGATCTTAAGAGCAATTTAAGAGAAATACTCATTCCCTCGGGAAGTCTGATCATCAAAGCAGCTCCCCTCTGCTTTAGGAGTATCTAGGAACAGACTTGAACCTGCTTGCTCAGCAGTCTGCCTTTTATGGATGGAAATGAGATGTTGGTTATTTTGTAGCCATTCTGATTAAAACTTGTGTTCAGGTATCCCTGTTCCTCCATTTCTGAAACAACTTGGGAGTGAAAATGGCTGCCTGTCCTCACTGCAGTGCTAGCAATTTCATACTCTTAAGAAGCAGGACTTAATCGTACTGAAAAGTGCTACTTCTAAGCATGAAGCAATGGGTGTGGATCCAACTGCTGGAAAACTATTTCAGTGGTACATTAAGCTCAGCTACTACCTACACTAAAAAATTCACAGCTCACTTAAACATTGAATCCTAGCTCTTCAAAGGTTTTGGATGGATCTATGGCCACCAACAACACAGCCCAAGCTCTAGCACCCTCCTGCAACATGCCATCATTGAAAAGAACAGAAATACCCAGCTTTTTGATCAGCTGTTTCTAAAGCTTTTTAACTGGGATGCTGATTTTTCATACTAAATAGCCATATATTTGTATCGTGCTGCTAAACCCAAGCTTCCCAAGTCTCTGTCGGGCACAAGCTGGTTATCCAGGCTTTAACAGCGCTTGTATCAGCATTCACTAGCCCTCCCCTCCCCTTATAATTATTTCCTTGGCCTACAGCAGATGCAACCAGGCCGATATCCACTTCCACATGCACGGCTGTGACTTGCAAACAGTTTCTTTCCTAAATCTCGATGCGTGCCTTGGTTTTCACAGGAGCACTATTTAGGCTGTCAAGCCCTGGAGGCTGATGTTTGCGCTTAGAGGCAGTAGAGAAGAAGCTCGGCCACCAAACAGGACCTTCTGCCCCAAGACCTGCGCGGGCTCCAGCCCAGGCACCCCCAGCGCCGGGAGGCGGGCAGCGGCTCAGGACGCCGGGAAGCTGCTAGGAGGAGGCGGATGGCGCTTTCCCCGGGGCTGCGCTCACCGCGCACACCGCAGCCACCCTCACCAGCTCCCGGCCGTCCCCGCACCCATCTCCGCCCCTCCAACCTGGCTCCCACAGCCCGCCCCCCGCGCCGGCTAACGCGGACCCCTCTCATTGGCTACCTCAGTGCGCGAGCGCCGGAACCGCCAATGGGCGGTAGCCACGGCGGGGAGACGCGCTGCCCGTGGGCGGTGGGACGGGACCGGACGGGTCGGGCGTTGGTAGCGGCGGCCTGCGGAGCGGGAGGCAGCCATGGGCGCGCGTGCCGCGGGCTGTCTGTGGTGGGGTAGGAGCCGCGCGCGGCGGGGACGGCATGGGACGGGACGGGACGGGACGGGCCGGGCGGTGGGACGCGGCCTCCGTGTCGCGGCCGCCTTGGGCCCTGTGGGGGTGCGGGCCCGTCGTGGCCGGAGGGGGCTAGGCGGCCATTGGGCGCCGGTGCGGAGCCGCCTTGCGTCCGTTTCCCGCTCGTGGAGGAGCGGGGGCTCTGGGCCGTGCCGGTCGCTCCTCGCGGTGGCCGGCAGCGGGGCGGGTGACAGCCATTGCCGGTTCCGGCTTCTGTGCCCCCGGGGGGGTGGGTTATTAGTGCCTCGGTGGGCAGCTGAAGCGCAGGTAGGTGGTTTAAAGGTCTCGGCAGCAAAAAAGAAACCAAACAAAACGTGCTTGCCTCTCGCCCTGATAGAAACAGGCAAGCTTTAGTTTCCATTGAGCAGTGGTGTTTACTTGGCTGGCTGCCCTGACGTGTGAGCTAGTGCCGTAAGGGCAGCAAGAAAACAATGAGTGAAGACAAAAGGAGGAGTACGTGGGGAATTGTGCGTCTTCTTCCCCTCCCTCTGCTGCCGGGTCTTCTGTGCCAAATAAATCGATAGACCTGTGAAGCAGTCCCACTCGGGCTCCTCTGCTGAGGAAGGAGCGGGTATTTTAAGGAGGAAGTTCACAGAATTATCATCAACGTCCCACAGCAAAATCTTTTTTCTCGCTCCCCCCCCCCCCCCCCCCCCCCCCCCCCCCGATCTTCAGTTACATCTTGGCTTGTTGATGAGAACTAATGATACCAGCATGGAGCTGCCTTAGTTGGTTTAATAACTCTCCTGTCTATGTAATTCGTTTACATTAGGGAACAACTTTTGAAATTGGATTATCTGTTTTGGGGTTTCTTTTGTTCGTTTGTTGCTTCAGTATCAGGGACAGCTTTTCACTTTCCTGGCTTAGATGCTTGTAGGGAAATTATCCTTTTATTTCCTAAAGATAAATTAAACCTTGAATATTGCACTGTAGAAACGAAAATTATGCCACCAGTTCATGAGTGGCAAAATAAAAAGCAGTGATGTGTGGCTAGGTGAATTTCACTGTGTGCTTTCTTTTGTGAGTTCTCTTCAGCAGGTATTTTTAGGTAAACTAGGACCTATCTATTTGAAGTGGCAGAAATGGCTGAGGGAACTCTGTTCAGCTTCTGAATGGATTCTGCTAGAGGTCTCCTTAGGTGATGCTAAAATATGCTGATTTAAATGTAGTGGTCTCATTCCACATAAAGAAGGGTTTCTTGCTTGAGAGTGACTGTAACATTCAAGTAGCTTTTTCCATCCTTCCTTTCTTACTCTACCCCAGTGGCAGCTGCTACTGTAGGTCAGTGTAACATGCTGTGACAGCCACAGATTGCCTTAGAAGTCAGTTGATCAGTTCTGTTGAAGTGCTTTTTGTGCGTAGGCATGCTGAATGGAGACAGCCAATCTAATATATAAATCTGATAATGTAAACCAACTAGGATCACACCAGAAGAAAAAGACTGGGTCCTAGGGCTAAAAGAAGCAGTTAGAAGAGGGAGTAGTGCAATGGATAGGGTGATGGGCTTACAGCATGGCAATTCAGTCCAGATCTGTAGTGGACTAACCTGGAAGATGTCAGCTTCTCTCACCTACGGGATAGAAACTGGCTTTTCTTGAGCAGGATTGATAAAGCGTAGGTGATGCTGTGCAGTCTGCGTACCATGTGCTGTGAAGTTTCTGCATCACTGAATTGTATCTTCCTCTCACATTCAGTCTTGAAAGAGAATGTGCAGCTTCCTATACAATTTACTAACCACTCGCAGCAAAGGTAACTACTTTCTTGTGTAAGTCTAATTTAGATGTCTGAACTCTTACTCCCCCCAGTCTTTGGTGGGTTCAGGAAAGTCTACTGCTGTGTGAATTTTGTTACAGAGATGGTTGTCATCTTTCAATCTCTCCGACTTGGTAGAAGGAAGGATTATGAGTTTGTACGTGCCAAGTCTGAAGATATAAGATCTGGAAGTATGAAGTCTTTCTTCAGAGAAAGAAATCTTCTTATACCTTTCAAGTTTTCTAGGATTCTAAGAGTGCTTGAGTTGTTAATCAGAGATTTATCTGTTGTTCTCCAGTCTGTTGCTAGAGATAACTCAATGGTAGACTAAGATCCCGATGAGCAAGAATGAAATATCTCCTTACACTAACAGTGCATCAACTCAGTCTGAAAATCAGTGTGACTGTACTAAAACTAGTTTGGACAGTCCTGAGTTATGTGGTCCTATGGAAGATGTGTTTGCCTGCTGTGCAAGAGGTGTGAGCTTAAGAGGCTCTATGAAAAAGAACTGAAAGAAATTGAAGCTAATTGTGGGGATCCCTGTGGAAGTTCTGCTGGTCCAGTAGGGTTAGAGTAGCAGCTTTGACAAACTGTTCTTTGGAGAGCTATAGTGGGAGTGGCATAACCCTAGCTAGCCTTAAGCACAGTGAATATATTGCATGATCCTGTGGAATCCTGATTTAAGTGAGGAGGAGAGGTATATATCTTGCCTTAAATTCCTTTTTTTTTCTGGCCCTTGAATCCATTGAGTCTGTTGTGTCCCTGCCATCCTTTTTTTTTTTTTTTCCCTCCTCTCCCTGCTGATTGGCAGGGAGTGGGGAGATGATTTAGCTGTGGCAAAAGGAAAATCATCAATGTTCTGCAGGAATCCTGATTTCTTTGCTTTTTGTTCTAGGCACAGTGAGCTGCACGTTATTCCTTGTGGTTAACAGTTTATACTCGGCCAGTGATGATGTGATAGAGCTGACACCAACTAACTTCAACAAGGAGGTCATTCAGAGCGAGAATCTGTGGCTCGTGGAGTTCTACGCCCCATGGTAAGAATTACAGCTGCGTACTTGCCTGTTCTTCTCATGGAGGAGCAGCCTAGGAATCTGCTGCTGATCAGCGCAGGGTTTCAATCAGTTGTTGGCAGTACAGTTATCAGTTTGATGGCCTCATGCCTAGCAAAATAACTCCAGTTGGAGTTCCTATTTTAAATTCCCTCATGAGTGAAAAAGGCAGGAATTGGTTTCAAGTTGGTAAATACGGTCTATTAACAAAACCTTATATGCCATTTTACTACTTCAATTTTTACTGAAGTCAGTGTTAGAAATGTCTAATCAGTGCAATAGGTGAGAAGGCACCTCACTTCTGTCTTACTTATGCTGATGTGGAAGCACAGAACTTGAATTCACACTTAGAATTTCCAATTTCCATTGAAAAATACTGGATTTGTGCATCTGAATTTAGCACATCTATCTCCTGTCCTGCTCATATCCAAAGCATGAAGTCTCTTCCATGTAAATTCTGATGATGTATATTCCACCTTTGCACAAGTCCTCTGTGCTATTGCTATCCAAAGCTCCACATCCTGGGGAAAGGGGCCTTTCATTGCGACAGCCTGACTGAACCTGGACTGAGAGGCTTGGGCGAAGCTTGTTGTGCCACCTCTAGTGTTGTTGCAGCTTTACAGGCAAAAGCAAGCTTTACTGAACAGTAGTAATCAAGTGTGGAACAGGTATAAGTAAAATGGTATCTCCTCTTTTGCTACAGACTTGTGATACTGTGACTGTACTCTAGTTGCCAGTCAGCTGTTGCTCTTGTCTGCCAGACACCTCCAGGAAATGTGCCACAAATTCTTGCTAGTGAAGAAGTTACCTCTAGAATATTTTTTTCAAGTCCCATCACATCCATTTTAGCTTGCAACAAGCAGACTAGTATGCAAATCTGGATTTTGGTGCTCATGTTTGCCTCTGTGCTAGGAAAGCCAGCTAGCTTTTGAGATGTGTGCACATATGTGTGCTTGCATGCACTTGCATAATACATGTGAAGGTTTTTCTTCAGAAGTCTGATGATGCGATGTTGTTGCGTAGCCTTTTCCCCTCTTCATGAGTATGCGATGTTGTAGCGTAGCCTTTTCCCCTCTTCATGAGTAGATCTTAACTTTCCTAAGTTTGCTGTGAGTGATTGTTTGGTAATTGCAAACCCAACAAAACCACTCTGTCCTTTCTGAAATATTTATCAGGTCTGAATGACAATTACTGTGTTTTGTTTCCTAAAAGGTGTGGTCATTGTCAGAGACTAACCCCGGAGTGGAAGAAAGCAGCAACAGCATTAAAAGTAAGTTGGTTAGCCTTTCAGATGTGCTTGTGGCAGTGGATTGAGGAGTTTGGCTGTCGGTCATCTGGCTTGGAACAGCTGGCTTGGGGCTTGGTCCCCAAAACTGTTTCACTTTAGTCACACTTGTCCAGCCAGGGAAGTGGCCAGTCAGAAGCACTTAAACAGACAGTATTTCTTGTGGGTGTTTTTCCTTTTTTAAAAGAAGCCATTGAATTATAGAGGAAGCAAGTAAATTCTGTCCCTGTGAATTCCATTCACTGTTTTCCAGGGCTGCTTTTAACAGCACCAGAAGGCATTAGAATCTGGTCATCCCCCCAGATAGCGCGTTCCTCGTTTCTTCCTCACTGTTCAGTTGCCTGTCTCTAAAGTACAGGAAAAGCATGTAAAAACAGTGTTGTAAGCTGTTGGAGATGAATATTTCTTTAATTACAGAAAACTTGGTCATGTAGTGATTTGCTGAACTCTTGCCTATGTTAAATATATTCCCCTTCTTCAATGACAAACTGAAAAAATGCCAAACAATTTAAAATCTGGTTTATCAGGATGAAGAAAGAATGGACATATGGTATTCTGTAGGTTAATGCTTCTGGGGGGGATTACACCTCTCTTCTGGTGACTGTTTTTGTACCCTCCTAATAACACACTCTCTGCCCTCCACAGCATACACATAGTATAAAATGTGTTTAACTTTGTAGAGGTCTTGTCTTAGTATTTATTTTTACTTCCACAGGGTGTAGTGAAAGTAGGTGCAGTAGATGCAGACAAACATCAGTCCTTGGGTGGACAGTATGGAGTCAGAGGGTTTCCAACTATCAAGATATTTGGAGCGAACAAAAACAAAGCAGAGGATTATCAGGGTAAATGTGATGCCTACTCGTGTGTTGCAGGCCTGAAAACTTTCCGGGATACAGTAATTATGGTAGCTGCCAGTGCTGTCTTGTGTGGTGTTTCCTTCCTGTCTAGTGCTTGTAGCAACTGATACACAGGTGGGTGGGACTGACTTGACCAAATTGTGCATGTCTTACTGTGGGCTAACAGTCCCACCTGCAGTTGGTGGAGGTTGTTAAGCAGTTCTAAAGAATTTTACTTTCTAGCTGTTTACTGGGAGCTTGCCACAGTCACCCTACATAAGATAAGGGTGGTAGTTAAAAATTGGAGTGGTCTATCATACTGTTTGTGTTTGTCAGTGATGTCCCATCACTAGTACCATATCACTCGTAGCCCAGTCCTGCTTTTTGTGAAAAATCCATAGGGTGAGAGAGTATTAAGTTTGTTAATGAAGGTGGGGGCCTACCTTAACTTGGCGTTTGATGCCTCAATCGCTTGTTTTGCTGCGTTGCAGGTGGCAGGACAAGTGATGCTATTGTTGATGCTGCTTTAAGTGCTCTTCGGTCCCTGGTGAAAGACCGTCTTAGTGGCAGAAGTGGAGGATATAGTTCTGGAAAACAGGTATTTGAGGAAATGTATGTGTTCAACTGAAGACTGTACAGGAGAGCCTGTGCTCATTTCACAAAATAGTTGAAACTGGAAGGAACCTCTGGAGGCTCTCCAGTCCAGACCCCTGCCCAGTGCAGGGCCAGCTTGAGCAGATTGCTCAGGGCTGTGTCCCACCAAGTTATTAGTATCTCCAAAGACTGAGGCTCCACGTGGATTGCACTTTTGGGGCAACCTATTCCAGTGTTTGACCACCCTCGGAGTAGAAAAGTTTTCTCTTGTATTTAAACTAGATTCTTGTGTTTCAACTTATGCCCTTTTTGTCCTGTTACTGGGTATTGCAGAGAAGAGCCTGCTTTTCTTTTCTTTACTCCCCTTCACTCAGGTATTTATAGACATGGATAGGATCCATGTTAAGTTTTCTCTCTTTCCAGCTGAGCAATCCCATCTTTCTCAGCTTCTCATCATATGTCAGATGCTCAAAGCTCTTAACCAGCTTTGACCCTTGGCTGGCCTTGCTCCAGTGTGTGTATACTTCTTATACTGGGGAGCCCAGAACTAGACCCAGCACTCTGGGGTGTCTCACACAGTGCTGAGCAGAGGAAACGATCTTCTCCCCAGTTCTGCTGGCAACCCCAAGTGTAGCTTGGTGGGCTATTGGCTGCCTTTGCCACAGGGATGCAGTGCTGGCTCATACTCAGCTCATCCACCAAGACCCCCAGGTCCCTCTGAAAAGCTGCTTTACAGTTAGTCAGTCTCAAACATGAGGTGATTCTTCTCCAGGTGTGTCTCGCTTTGAACTCTGAGGTCCCTGTTAGCCCTGTTCTTCAGCTGGTTAAGATATCATTTGCCTAGTTCTAATCTAAGCTGAATGGATGAGGCTTTTCTGAATTTGGTTGTGTTCTGAAGTTGGCTTGCTGGATTTCTCCCTGAAGGCAAATTGAAAAGCTTCTGGCTCCTACTACTGTTTCTAAATCATGGAGGAAATACACTCCAATGCCCTCAGGCTGGCCGGGTAGAAGACCTGGGTGATCTGTGGCCTGTAGTGTGTATTGCTCTCACACGTGTTTGTTTTGCCTGGAAACCAGAGCACAATGGTGTGGGGGGATTGGAGAGCACTTTGTTCTTGGCCAGCTCAGAGCATGAAGAACTGCGGAAGTGTTCCCTCGTCTTGGTAGTCAGTTTGACCTGATTTAAGAGAAGGATCGCTTACTGTTTCTTGAAAGTGCTGTGGGAGTAGGCTGTGTGTATTGTCAGTTCTAAAAATGGAGAAGTTGTGTAACCTATACTGCCTGTTTTGTGTCTCATTCAAATAAAGACCATTTGGTATGACATGACGCACAGGAGACGGCTTGTGTGGGAAACCAATTTTGGTTACTTCTTATGTGAGGGTCTGTTTGTTTCTTACAGAGCCGGGAGAGCGGAGGTGGTGATAAGAGGGATGTGATTGAGCTGACTGATGACAGCTTCGATAAGAACGTCATAAATAGTGATGATGTGTGGATGGTGGAGTTTTATGCCCCATGGTGTGGGCACTGCAAAAAGTAAATGAGCTTTTTCTTCGACAGTTGAGTTCACATTAATGCTTTGTTTTGTGTGATACCCATAATCCCCTAAAGGAGAACTTCCATCTCTGTTATGTCAGAAGTGAGGGTTTCTGTAAGGTGTTTTAACAAACACGTGTGGGCTTTGACTGCTCAGGGCACCTTGAGCTGCTCTGGCTGCATCCTGACTTAGCAGTAAAATGCCCAGTGGAAATAAGATCCAGAAGTTATGTGGGACTTGACTCTTATTTGGAGTAACCCTCCTAGCTGTTACTGTCTGCAGAGGCTTTATTTTTTTCTGTGTGGTGTATGCTACATGAAACGTGGTGTACTTTCGCTAGCTTTCTTAAAGCTTAGAGGACTCATACCCTTCGTTTTTCAGCCTGGAGCCAGAATGGGCAGCTGCTGCCACTGAGGTGAAGGAACAAACAAAGGGAAAAGTAAAGCTGGCTGCAGTAGATGCAACTGTTAATCAGATGCTGACAAGCAGATACGGGGTAAGTGTGCTCCACAGTGGTTACAATTTCTTTTACATCTCTAGTAAGTCAGATTTCCCTGTAATGCATACTGAACCATTCCTTAATCTGGTACCATTTAAATGTTTGTGCTAAAAATAATGTCGTGTCACATACCATTTTCCCACAGTATTCTTTCCTGAATGTCAGTAACAATATAAATGAATGGGATGAGATGAAATGAATAAATCTGGATGTTGCAGATGAAAATGGCTCTTTGTGTCCGTGAAATCTTGTATAGCTTCATCTCTGAAATGAAAGGTCTCTCAGACTATATGCTGGCTGGGCATCTCTAGAACTCACACATCTACCTGTACACCTTGGAGCTCATTATTGGAGATCACTGACAGTGTTAGCTGCCCCGATCAGCTATGCTGCGAGTCCAAGAGGAACTGATATTTCTTAATTTTTAATACAGCACAGGATGTTCACATATGCTGCTTAGTTTTCCTGTGCACGAGGCTGGCAGTCACTGGGAGCACTGAACAAATTTTAGTGGGAGTGTAGCAGGGGGAGCTTAAGGTCTGCTTGTCGCCATATAGGCACAGTGCGGTCCCCTTCCTGAGAAAAACTGGGGAAACTACTGTCTAAAAAAAATTAAGAGTTAAAATAGTCCTCATGCTACTTAAACCTGCAGTGCTTGGTACATCTGAATTGATACGTCTGATGAATCAGTAATGGTTTCATGAGACTTGAAACATTGTATCAGTGTATGTTAACCTTGTTTTGAATTATTGCACAAGTAGGAAACAATTGTTCAAGTTCTGTTGTAACGGGCTGGGACACTTAATTCACATAGGCATTGAATCTCTTCCCTTTTTCTTCATCTAAAACATGTCGGAGTATCACATAACTTCCAGCATAAATTTTCAGATTTATGTGATCTGATGGTTTCAACTTTTCTTGCAGATTCGTGGATTTCCTACCATTAAAATTTTCCAGAAAGGAGAAGACCCTGTTGATTATGATGGTGGGAGAACCAGATCTGACATCGTTTCTCGTGCTTTGGATCTGTTTTCTGATAACGCACCTCCACCTGAGCTCCTGGAGGTACCTCGACATTGTTTTCTCAAATTGCTTTTCCATCGTATCTTTTGCTGCAGTTTTTGCAGGACTGTTATTGTAAATAAAACAGCCTAAATGTGCTGCCTGTGCACTCTGTTGCAGCAGAAAGTCAAGGATGACAAGTCTGATCTTTCAGCTGTTAATTATTTTTGACTGAATTTGTGAACTGAAAGATTATCGGAACTGATACAGCGAAGATGCTAATGGGATGGTACCAGGGTGTCTGAATCCTCTTGAGGGATGAGTGAAAAGGTTGGGTTCTGTGCCCCATCTTTTTTCTTACAACAAGAGGGCATGGTTTTGTCCTTGGCAAACCATCCATTAGGAGATGTATAAGAACTGAGCTTGCTTGTTGTCCAAAAAACTCCACTAGTTTCAGCTTGATGTTGGTGGATTTAAAATGGTGATCAGTTATCCCCATAGTGGGGTGTATCCAAGACAATCTATTGGGGTGCAGAAAGGAAAAAAAAAAAAGATTTTTACTATTAATAAATATCTTTAACAATGATGTTTGTTTCATCTTTGCCCTTTTAAAATATCTATTTTCTGCATGGTTTATAATGTACATACTGTTAGTACAATAGTACATACATGTAATTGATAGACATGTATTGGGGCTGTATACTTAGAAGTTGTTTTACTGGCAAAGGTGCACAATCAAAGTTTGGAGGTGTAGATAAATGGGTTGATTCCTTTTTAAGGTACATCATGAAAAACTGGTATTGCTGTTGTTAATGTTGATTAAATGTCCTCATCCTCAGCAGATGCTGCACCCTGCTGGCTGTCCTTATACTAGCAGTATTATGAATGAAATCTACAGGCATACGTGTAGGTCTGGGTGTGCTGCTTCCAAGGACAGTAATTTTTAGCATCTGTGATTTTACTGTTCTCTCTAAGCCTTATTTGGTACTGCTTATTTTTATGATATGAAGTCTTGGCAGAGAACTTTGTGAACTCTTTGTAATTAGTCTTGCACTGGGGACCAGCGAAGTAGAATAGTCTTGTAAGCATTTCTGTCAAGTTGTTCCAATGCTTATTACCTTGTAGGATGGAGTTGATAGGCTATTGGAGGGAAGCGCAGTCAGAGCTGGGTAATCATGTCTTAATCTCCTTGACTTTCTGCTGCTTTCTTCTAGATAATCAGTGAAGATGTTCTGAAGAATACCTGTGATGCTCATCAGCTCTGCATCATTTCTGTCCTGCCTCATATTCTTGACACAGGTAGACACACAAGCAAACAGATTTCTGTGTGAATTTGTCACTTAGAGCATGTAGTTGTGTTTAACTTATTCAATCCTGTCTAACAGGAGCTTCAGGGAGAAATTCTTACCTGGATGTCATGTTAAAAATGGCTGAAAAATACAAAAAGAAAATGTGGGGGTAAGTGTCATTGTAGACAAGTTGTCTTTGAAAAGATGTGGGCATTTTTTAGAGGTAATATGATCTAATTTGTATGATAGCAATCTAGCTGCAGATAAGAATTGTTCCTTGTTCAGGATAGTGTGTCTTGGTATTTCACAAACTGCTGTGGGTGAGGATGAATAAACTGGCTTATTCATACTCCTGGTTGGGTTTTTTTTTCATCCTTTCAAATCTACAAGTAATATCTAAGCAATAATGAGATCAGATTAAGCATTTTTCCTTTTGTCCTGAATGCTACAGTATTTTAGGACAGCATTTATCCAGTTTCTTTTAGAGTCTTTTGCTGGTGGGTGAGTCTACCAGTATTACTGAATCCTCAAAAAATAAAAGTAAATTGCAGTTTATTAACAAGTTTCATGCTCTCAAAGAAGCAGGCCAGCAGGCTTTGCCTTTTCTCTTCCTCCTCCTTTCAAGCAGAGGTTAGGACCTCTAGGGCTTCTCTAGAAGGTGAGAGTTCTGACACAGGCTGTTGTGAAAAGAGGGCAAAATGGCATGAAAGCCTGGGGCAAATGCTGAGGCTGCATGATTCCAGAGGTTCCTCAGGGAGCTTGTTCTAAGCATTAGAGGAACTGAAACCTGACCAGCAAGGAAGTGATATAGAGTGAAATACTGGTACTGCTGATCTTGGCATGAAATCCTCTGCAGTGGGATTTGGGCTGTAAATTTGTCATGTTTAGATCTGTGAACCATTTTAAACCTTACTTATTATATACTAAAGCATAGCAATTTGTTCAGATTGGTAACATAGTTCTTTCCCTTGACTGTGTTTTGCTGCTGTTACAATCCACTTTCTAGTGGCTGTGAGCACGAGGCTGACCTAGAAGTGCTGTCAGGGAGGGGCTTTCTTCTGTTACATGGTTCAAGATTGGGATCCTGCTGACTTCAGTAACAGCTGATACTGTCAAGGGCAGTTCAGAGCCTGGCTTGAACTCTACAAGGTTGTGGGATATGTATAACTTACATGATTGTAGTGCTCATTCTAATTATTAATTTGCTATTTTATCATTTCCTGAAGGTGGCTGTGGACAGAAGCGGGTGCTCAGTCAGATCTTGAGAGCTCTTTGGGGATTGGAGGGTTTGGGTATCCAGCAATGGCAGCTATTAATGCTCGGAAGATGAAATTTGCCCTTCTGAAAGGATCATTCAGTGAGCAAGGGATTAATGAGTTTCTCAGGTATGACATCTTTAAGTGACTTAAATCTTCCTCTTTTGTGATTCTTTAAAACAAAATCAGGCTCTCCTGGATCAGGTGAGACTTGCATGGTTAAGAGAATTAAGACAATGCGCATTCACTGGAGTCAGGGAATTATTTCAGTGGGGATTTCAGCTAATAAAGCAGTCACTGTGTTTTTATGGTGGACAGAATTAAGAAGTTGGCCATTTAGACTTAAATAGTTTAGCACAAATTTTGAAAACAGTTTGAAAATAGAAGTAAGCTTTGATCTTGAAAAATTCTGGTTCTGTAGCAATCGAGAAAATTGGCGGTAATTGGTAATCAGTAATGTCTGATTCAAATGGTGGATTCTGATTTAGTAATTGGGAAGTTCTGAGTTTGGGTATCTAAATAGGTGCTGTTCAGGTTCTGTATGTTGCTGTTTAGCTTTCTGGTTTGGTCTAGTCCTGTCTTCTCCCTCCCACCTTCCCCATTCCCCTGGCATCTGATAAACTAATTGAGGGACTGAAGCAATCCATCCAAAAAGTCAGCTCAAGTTCACTGAAACTGCCTCTTGTGTAGCTGGGCAAGAGCCAGTGCTGAAAAGAACTGAATGGGGAGAGGAAATGGAAATGAGGACGGAAGGTGGCAGCAGCAATTAAACAGAACAGCTAAGATTAAACTGTTACTTAAGCATGATCAAAATGAAGCGGGAATTCTGCTTCTGGGTAAAACACCAGCTGCCATAAGGTATGTATGTACATATATAATGTAAGCCTTTGAGAGCTTACATTAGCAGTGTCCTTGCTCGGGGAATGGCAGAGGACAGTCAGAATTACAAAAGCAAATACAAGTCTCTCCTCACCTTGCCATAAGAAGCACATTAATTGAACCCTTTTCCTGCTGGCTTAATAGATATGTTGCTATATTCTCTTACTCCTGTAAATGATCAGACTGTCTTTTTAATGCCAAGAAGGGACCATTCTTGGAACATCAAGTAAAAATTAGGATTCAGGTGCAAGGAAAGTAATACCAAGCAGTTTGTGCTAATGCATGTGAGAAACATCTGCCTTTCTCAGTCATGGCAAATGTCTCTTAGTGTGTAAAATCCATCTTAGTGAAGCCTCTCCTGGTGAAAGTGGATGGTGATTTCAGGACACACAACAGCCAGCTTAACAGCTTGCATTTCATTAGGTAATTGTATTGCAGTAGGTAATTGGTTTGGTACTGTCTTACTGCAGAGCAGTTCTTGCTAGAATAATCTCTCACTTGACACTTCAGCTCAGCTGTGCTGCCTAGAGAAAGCAGTACAATCACATTGGGGGTAGCTGGCTGTTAACTCAGCTTCCTGCGTGAAGCTTTTATAATCTAATAGGCAGTCTCAGCAGTGTTGACCAAAAGTAAAGAAGCTGGCACTGAGAAGAACATAAAAAATTGTAGGTCCCGCCTAGGGAGGAATGCTTATTCAGTCTTATTTGCCTCTGAAAGAGTGCAAAGGGATTAGCTCTTTTGGATTTTAACGTTTAGGATTTTTGAGGAAGCCTAACTAGTTGGAGTATCTCGAAGCTGGTTACCTCCTACCCACTGTAACCTGTGGATGCTTAGTTTCTGCTTAAGAACATCACTAAAAAGATTATTATAAAAAATTTCAAGTAACAGTTGCAGGTGACTTCCAATACTAGAATTAAAGGCTCTTGGAGTTGCCTTAAGTGATGAACAACACACTGTTAAAGGGGCTGTGTGTGTTCATGGTTGTTAGACTGCTGAAATGTGAAATAGTATCATTCACATTGTTTGTCTCTTTGAATACAATTGTAAATTGCAGTGCTGATTTAAAGGCTCTATAATTTTATGCTTCTCAGATGGAAAAGTTTTTGCTTCCAGACAGTTTAGATTTGTTTCCAGAGATCAGATCTCAAAGTTGACTTCCTTTTATCTGAAGCAGGCACCGTTCCAGGTGGATGGAACTGAAGAAACTTCTTTAACTTGTTTGGGTTTTTTTTCTCAGGGAACTGTCTGTTGGTCGTGGCTCTACAGCACCAGTGGCTGGTGGAGCTTTCCCTAAAATTCATTCAGTTGAACCTTGGGATGGCAAAGATGGTGAGGTAAGGGGTGCTTCATTTCTAAAAGTGCTGATGATTTACTAGGCTCAGAAGTGATCAGGTAAAATAACTAAGAACTGGCAATGTGAAAGTTCTTGTTCTTCAAAGATTGTGGTAAGTTGTATTGATGGTTTCCCATTATCTAAATCCTGCCACTAGATCAAACAGCACATTCATTGCCTGACACTGTGGACAGATACTCCTGCCTAGCTTGTTGGGAGTGGTCCGAGAGTTGAATCCCTTGAGCCTGAAACGTGTTACTGCTTGTGCTGAGTAAGGGAGGTGGTAGTGTATGCATTCAAGGTAATAAGTGTTTCAGAGCCTTTGGTTCTGCGTTATGCTAACCTTATTGTCAGTCTTAATGTCAGACAGTTTGTAAGGGAAAGCCCATGTAATAAATAGAATTGGGATTAAGTAGGTTCTTAAAGTTCAACATTGCTGTAAAAACGTAAGTTACTACAATGCTTTGATCTACTTCAGATGGAATTCAAGTGCAGAATATAGTATTATTAGTACATCTGTATTTGCCTTTATCTAGGGTATTTTTATTAGTAGAAAACAACCTCCTAGTCTATACTCCGATCACTTGTCCTGTGCTTAATACACTTTGAGTTTTTATGAATGACAGATGACAGGAGGGAGCTTTACTCTCGGTATGAAGTAAGCATCTTTCAGAATCAGTGATGTTCTGTGTTAAGTGCTTCTAAACCCATGCTCCAAACCTTCCCTTTTCCACAGCTTCCAGTTGAAGATGATATTGATCTCAGTGATGTGGATCTGGATGAGTGGGATAAAGATGAGCTGTGAGATCTTCAGGAAACTTCTTTTCTTGGGTGAGCTTGTGCAGCAGTTTGCAACCTGGTTCACAATCAGATGGATATTCCAGTGGCCTTTTTATGGAGAACTAGCACATGCCACACTGTGCTATGTGATGCACTGCAGCAGTGAACTGTACGCATCTCAAGAAAACATTGCAGAAATTCTATGAATTGTCATAACCAGTAAACTTGATTGTATTCTGTGTAACAAATATTTTGAGGACAACATGGATATTTCTTTGGAACATCTTGGGTTCTGTTTTGTTGGTAGTGTGCTGTTTGAGTGTTGCTAGAGGCTGTTAGTGTAACCAATTTTAAACGTGATATTTTTTTTCATGGAGGTGGAACCTGGTCAGCTTCTGTTTCAATTAAAGAATAAAACAAAGTATTTTTGACACACAGTGTTAGTCTTGTATAGAGTAACAGAGGTGCACATGACAAAAGGTATCCTGTTGGATGACTCTTGAAAAATGAGCTGTAGACTATAAAAGCTGGGGCAGAGGGGAGTCCTTAAACCACTCCTTGCTGTGAATGATCTTGACAGTTTGGCCTACGGCCTGATTTAGATGGACAATCCTAGTTTAAATGCTCTTTAGTCTTCCTCTTCTTTCTCAGGGGCTTTCTCTTTGAGCCAGACCTGGTGAGATTTTTTTAACACAATGGAAGCAGGGTGGCTGCTACATTGAGAGACACAGGGAGCTGTTGGTCTTTCCCCAGGATTGGGGGTGAAGCTAATCTCCATTTTAGGGCATAAGCTAACATTTTAGGGCAAGGTGCTACCAAAAACACCATAGTGCTCTGTCCAGCAAATTGGGTAGTGGTAGTACTCTTCACTTCCCATCTGACATTGCTTTGATTTGAAATCACTATTTCCTTGGAAGGGGAATCGGGACTGGGCATGGCAATGGTTGCTGCTGCTTTTTAAATAAAAATACTATTATATTTTGTTGCTCTTCATGTCTTGTGTCTAGTGAAGCGATCCTCATATGATCAGTTTAGAATTATGGAATTGTTTCTAAGTAAGGAATGAAAGAACTGAAAGTTTACCCTCCTTTCAAGGAAATAATTTAATGTGGATATTTATTGTGTAGTGTCTGTAAGAGATGGCCCTGTAATGAGAGCTCCCTCCTGATGAAAGGTAGTATAAGACCCACTGGTGGCCGACAGTAATTTTCTGAATTCGGTGCAGCAAATGTGCTCAACTCTAAGCCATCCCAGCACATGAGTTCTAACTAAAAGGTCCTGGCAAAAACTAAACTAAGGAGTACTTGGGACTAGAAGTCATTCTACAGTAAGTTCCACAGCAATTCTGAGGATCTTTCTTCTTAAGGTTTTATTTTAAAAAAAATAAACTTTGAGTTTTGTTTTGATGCTTTTTAGTTTTTCTGGTTATTTTTAAGTTTGCTTTCTTAGAAAATCAGGACTGTATATGCCTGGTAGATCCATTAGCCACCACACTTTTTAAATTGCTTTATTTCAAGTCCAGTAGATATTCCATCTTTGTAACTTACCCAAAATAATAAATACTACTATAGTACCTCCTGCTTCTGAAACATGGTTTTGTAAAACTATGAGATATTCATATTGAAGTCACTGTAAAAATTACTGCAAAAAGTGGGAAGATCTTATGCAATTATCCTGCTACAGCATCTGCATTGGAATTTCAGTAGCTAAAGATTGTTTTACTGCAACATTAGGGTCAAAAATTAGTAGATGAAGCTTGAGCCATTTTTCTTTAGCTGCTATCAAGAAGACTGAGGTCCACCTTAAAGTAGACATAAGGATAGTATTCTTGGTTACCCAGTTGTAAACCAGGGATGTCCATGCCAGGCTGCAAAAAGAAGCAATGTGATTTAGCAGCAGAAACAAGCTTGCACAGTTCCAAGCTACAATGCACTGCTTTTATGCCCCTTTCCACAGGTGGAATGGAGTTTTGTATTTGCTGTGCTAAAAGTAGGAATTTGCCACTGAAAATCTGGGGTTGCTTGGTGGTTTTGGGCTGCCTAATGAAGGTTAGAATTGAGAATTCAGGCTTGGTTGCAGCTTTATGAGCATGTGTAGCAGCACTGTTGTGTGCTTCAGCTCTAGAGGAACTCAGTTTTTTCTCCTCCCTTTATACACTGTGAATCCTGCAGTTGCTGGTTTTAGGCTGTTCTAATGCCTAGTGGTTTATCCTGAATTGTCTGTACAATCGAGATATGGGAAGGGAGAAAGTGAGTGCTGCTGAAGGCTTAAACTGAGGTATTTGGTCAGTGACAGCCTTTTTGAGGGATTAGAGGTGTCAAAGCCCCGGTATTTGGTTGTGGATTAATTTTCTTGCTTGTGTTGATCTGAACATAATTAAGCAGATCTGTTTCAGTCCAGTGGATATAAACATCAGATGCTTCAACAGAAAATGTAAGCAATCTGTGCATTTCTATTGTAATTTCAGCCTGTTACCCTAATCTAATCTGTAACCACCAGGGGTTAGAGCTGCATCTGGCAGCACCGCAGGGTGTGTGGAGATGTGTGCCCTAGCCCCTGGGCAACAGAAGTATTCATCTGACTAAGCTGCTGCAAGCTACAGCGTGTGCACTTGCAGTCCAGATACCTACATCCATTATACTTGCTGCTGCAACTTCATCCAGGTGTTTGAAGACCACATTCAGGACATCTCTCAAACGTTTTACAGACTTCCTGTTTGGCTGCAGCAGCATTGCTTGGAAATTCACAGGGAGGCCATACCTCGGAACACATCAACATACATGATCATCTCTTGGGCAGAGGCACACCTTTCTGCTCCTGCCCTTCTTCCTCGGCCTCCTGGCATGCTAGCTGATGTTGCACTGCTACAGAAACAACCTCAGAGGTGATGTGTTGCCTCCTTACCTGAGAGCATTTCTTTTTTGATGCCAAAACTCAACTAAACAGTGTTTTTTTGGTTTCCACTTCCCTGAAAGTGCCCCCAAAGAACTGTTTTTCATCAACTTTGAATGTCACCTTTTTTTTGTGGTCATCTCTGTTGTAAGGGATGTTCCCTCCCACAAAGAACTACACCAGGAATAGAGCTGTATCTTTTGACTTCTACAGGAATGTCTGCCAGTACTGGCTGTTTACCTACTTACCTCAGGACAGATTCAACAAAAACCCTCAAGGCTTTCACGTGGATCCAGGCTACAAATGCTTCGCTGAAGTTCACTTTCAGCCAGCGCAGCAATGGGCCCTAGGAGAACAGATACAACAGTGTTATGATCCCTTTGCTGTGTGAAGCAACTCCATAGCTAATCCCACTTCAGCCATTGTGGGCTGCTAAGATAATTCTCAGGCAGCTTGTTAGTGGTTTCCAGTTTATTAGAACCTTGGGTGACCTTGGGAAAAACATGTTATCTGTCCTGTGCCTCAGTCATATGGGCTAATTGGAGCTCCCAGGAGTCTGCTGGAACCATAAAGCCATTTCTGAGTGAGGTGCTTAGGCATGGCAGTAGCAAAGGATGTAGTTACGTGGGCCACCAAGTTGATGTGCTACTTACATATTGTTGTTTCTTATCAGAAGCTAATTTCATCAGCTCTTCCTTTTCACATTTCAGTTCCTTCTCATCAAAATAAAATTCTCGAACCATGAACCTATGATCAAATGACATTTGCTCTCACAAGCCATAGTCCAAGCAATATGCACACTCGCCTAGAGAAGCAGGTACAGGGTGTTTCAAAGTTGCTAGCCATTTAATCAGTTAAAGGGTGTGGAGGGTGGGAGTTGAAGTCACCCCCAGAAAGCAAGCTTCCTGCTGTCTTAGCATGAGAGCAGGAAGGACAATTCCAGGATCTGTAGTTTGCAACTTAACGGGGTCAATGATTCTGCTGCCACAGCTCCTTCCCACCCTGTCTTCTCAGCGGCTTTAGGGCCAGAGCAGCACAACCAGTAAAGAAGTCCCAAAACGCAGTGGTGGATTCAGTAAACTGCACACAGACCAAGCTTCCCCCTATCCTCACCACCTGTCTGCTATAGTCTGCCCTGTCTAGGAATCAGTGCTTCTTACCTGTTTTCCCTGGCTTTGGCCTTGAAGTCATCCATCACTTTTCTAAATAGGGTCACAGTGAAGAGTCCTCCCTCTGCATCCTCAGCAATCATTCTGCGGGAGGGAAATCACAGTTGTGGTTTGACACAGCAAACGCCCCACGCCTTCTTTACCTTCCTATTTCACAGTTCTTTTCATTTATGCTGCTGAACACCGCCCTGCTTTTCAATAACTGCCCTGAACAAAATAGGAAACAAAAACTTCATTAGCACTGGCCACACCACTTCCAATGTCAAACTCCCATGAGTTAAGTTCCTGAACCCATCGCAGACCACACACATTCTTCCTGCCTGATTTTTCTGTGTTTCCTGGTAACATTTCCCACTTCCCATGCACTTGCATTTTTGAGACAGGCAGTAACAAACACCTTTCTTCTTTGTGCTTTGCTCTTCTTCCATTTCACGTAACAGCACTGTCACCTCTCATGCCCTGGATTGGACATCATGGTCTGTGTGAGCTGAGCAGTGGAATATTTAATTCCTAGGAATGACTTTTTACTCCAGGTGAAAGGATAAGTTTATGCAAATGACAGTACACTGAATTATCCTGTTCTACAGCAGGAAGCAATTAAAGATGCAAAGATAGTGTTTGATCTTTGTAAAAAGTACTTTCCATAAGGTTGTATGTGACTGCATGTGTCTGAATTATGTCTGGATTACTGTAACAAATTGTTTGGCTGTTATACACAAAAAGAAATGGCCGTGGTTGAAAGTAGAAAGAACGAGATAATGGGAAAAGGGAACAGTAAGCTTATTGTAAAAAAACCATTGTTTTTTTTTTCCTTTCATCTGCACTTCACTTCAACAGAGTAATTTCTGATTCCAATTGAGAATGAGATTGGGTAAATCTCTATGTTCAAATAGAGCCCATGCTGTAGACAAATGATTCCTTCCAGGATCCAGCAATGTGAGGGGCTGAAATATGGCAGATATTTCTGAAACCAGCAGGGACTGTTACTTGGAATGTCACTTACTTGGTGGAGCGAGGTACTACCATATCGGAGAGGGATTCATAGGTCTTCTGCCACTGTACATAGCTTGACCTTTGAGCAACACATAACAAAGCACAGAAAATACATACCATATTACAGGAAGCAAAGGTGTTGATAAATATAGTTAATTAAGCTAATGTCTTAGGGTAGAAATGTTGGAGCTCTTCATGATGGGTTACATGATTAAGATACATTAAGCCTCTCCTATCCTTTCCTCTCCTAGTCATAAGCTAGGGAGATATTTCCTTCTGAGCTGCACCCTCAATTGTCAGTTTGGCTCTTGGCATGAGGAAGGGCCCAAAGCAGGAAGCTGATGATGGGAAGAATGTAGCTTTTGGCACATTGCTTACAGGCTGCCACACAACGTCCTCTGCTCCAGGACCCCTGTACAAGCCTTCTAGCAGGAGGCTGTTTGAGAACCCACTGTGTAACTATTAAAAACCTACATCCCGATTCTGTCCTGCTGTGAGTTTGGAGACATCTTTGCCTCTTTTGTGCTAGCACCACCCTTGGCAGAAACCATTCTTTTCCCTTTGCTAACAGTTCTACCTATGCCCCAGCCAGAGTGCTCATTACCTGCCTCAACCTGATCCAGTATCACCTGGATCTGGTGCTTTGGCCTGAAACTCAACGCCACATTGAGCACATGTGAGTGCACTATTGCCTTACTTTGGTACCACGACGAGCAGTGTGATAAGATACTCGGAGTTCAGAACAAAGTCTTCTTTATGCACAATGTCTGCTAGGGTCCGAGTCAGCAGATTTCCCCTAAGGTGAAGAAGACAAAGGAAAAGTAACACTAGCAGGAGCCCAGCAGCAGCATACTGGAGGCACTGAGCTGTGGGTGTAGTTGCTAATAGCATATATTAGGGTTGAAGAAGGCCAGGAAGAAGGTGACTAAAGGACATGTCTACACTTTGAAAATGGCCACTTAGTTATTTTTACTGCAACTAAAAAGAATAAAAAGGCAACTAATACTAATGGTGACTAGCGTTAATGATGACTATATAATGGTGACTATATATATAATGATGACTACATAATGGTGACTAATGGTGAATATTTGTGACTAGCAATAAGCTAGTTTATGCCCTTTAGGCGAAATGACACCATTCTGCTACTGTTGTTAGCAGTTGCTTGGGAAGTGCACATGTGAAGTTACCAGTCCACTCCCACTCATTGCTGCATCTCACAGGAGCCACCTCCTTTCTCTGTGTGACCACACTTTAGTCAGAGTAAGCAATGGACCTAAGCCATCAAACCCTGGCAAGCCTGCACTGCTGTGGACAAGCATGCAGAGATACTTCTCTCCAGGTGAAGGACAGAGGAAGCAGCAGTCTCATGCAAGGTGGGACCTGGAGGAGGGAGTCTCTTCACAGTCTAAGCCCGCCTGATCCCATGAAGTCCTACCAGTCCTGCACACCTAGGATGTGTCAGTGGCTGGGGCTGGCCAAGCATGGCTGGCAAGCACTCCTTCCCAAGTGCCAGGGAGGGCAGCCATGAGGAGTGAACAAGGACCAGACCCAGTAGGTTTTGGTTTGAGGTTTGCTGTGCCAGTCTAAACATTAATTAGCTAGCCAGTAACATCTTATTAGATGTTCAACCCAAGCTAGCTGTCACTGGGAGACACCAGAGATGTCAGCATTTAAAGGTGGATGGGGTGGTGAGACAAGATAGGCCTGGACCACAAGGTCTCTGTTCATCACCTTACTGGAGGCATGGCACTGCTCATGTTCCCCACACAGGGCTTCTATCTATCTCCAGGAGCTTTAAGCTGATGTGGAAGCTGGAGAGATGCTGCAGAAGTGGACTGGGAATAGGAGTGAGCCAGAAACGAGAAATGGGAGCTAATATCCCCTTGTACCTCCCACTCATGATTATCCACATGTATGCAGCCTGAGACAAACATGTCTAACACTGTCTATACGCAGCTGGAAGCACAGGCCAGTGGTGCTGGCTGGTGGTGGTGAGGCATGGACACAGGAACTCAGCAGAAAGAGGAGAAGATGTAACTGTGATATGGCTCTGCTGACCCTCGTGGGCACTGCAGTCCCATGTTGAGCAGGTCTCCATGAAGGACAGCAGTTCCTGCAGTGCCAGGAAGGTGAGGATCTGTGTCCAAGGAGCCTGAGTAGAAAGCAGTGGCAGATATGAGCATGTGTTGGGCGAGGGTTTGCACAGCATCATCTAAATTGCTTTAAATATACTACTTCCTGGAATTTACTATTCTCCCTAGTGATACCCCCAAAAAAAAGATAATCCAGGTATCAGCACTGACATAGGTAAAGACCATAAGCATTTGAAGACAGGAGAGAAAGGATTTGGGAAGTGCTGATAGGGCATTAGTTCAACCAACAGAATGAAACAAAATAAAATGTAAGTGTGCTGCTGGTGAGGTACAGGAAGAAGCAAGATGAAGAACAGTTCCCACTAGCACGCACATGGCCCATTGTACAGAAGCAGGTGTGAGCATGCACTGTCCTCGGTTCAGACGTGCAAACAAGTGTTCCAGGTGCAAACAGCATGTGCTGTACTTACACAGTTTTTTTCTCCAGGCTCTGCAAATTTCCTTTAATGTTGTTGTATGCAGCTGATCGGGTCTTTAGGTCTGCTTCTATCTGTGTCACTTGCTAAAACAAAGTAAAGAGAGTGAGTCAATTCAATGCTCAAGGCATTGTCCTTGCCCCCTTCCTTCTCCCTCTGCACTTTAACACAAGGACATGGCTGTCAGTGCCCCCATAAACCCGCTTCATTGTGGCCAAAGGGGAGCTGGTATCAGAGGTCCCCTGTGGCAAAGCCCTCTTCAGAAAGCAGGGTTCAGTTAGCTGTTGCCCTGTGTGCTACAGCTGTACCTAGGGAGCAAGTTCACGATTTCATTTCTTACCTATATTGAACAACACATCACTCCTTTATGAACAGACTGACAGTGTAAGTCATTCAACCAGCCTGCAGCACGTCTGATTTAATGCCAGGCCAACAGTCTCACAAAAGAACTCCAAAATGGAGAATAACATGGCAGTAAATAAAAACAATAAAATGTTACAGTGGAGGGGATTAAAGTGCAGAAAGTGCGTCAATGTACTCTAGTAAATCTGATACAATGCCACATGCTTACAGATCAGGTAGGTGTAAATATATGTACCATTATTATTACAGTTTAAATTACAGTAATATCAACTTCTTCAGTGCAGGCTTCTGAGCCTGTTCCTGCCCAAACCAAAGGCAAAGCTCTCACTGACTGCCCTGAGAGGAGGGACCAGAAACTGCCAAAAGACATGCTTGCCCGTGCTGATATCTTCTTAAAAACTGGAGTACAATTTACCTTTGCTAATGCTTCTGATATATTCTTCAGCGGCTGCTTTATGGGGTATTTGGCCATGTCCCACTCAAACCGTGTCAGGTAGCTAATTAGGTCAACTGAAAATGCAAAGAGATGCATGAAAGCAGATCGCTTACCAGATGGCAGATCAAAGTTTGGGCAGCAGTCCCCAGCTACAGCCTTAAGCACAGCTTTGATTAACATTAGAGATGAGAGTGAACCAGAAGCCCACCTCTGAGTCCTCACACAAATTTGATCCAGATCAAATCTGCACAGATCATACATCAAATCCAAACATCCCCGAACTAGAAGTTGAACCAGGAATCTTTTCTGCATCACACCTAACAGTAGAGAACAAGTGTTACTGTAGAATTGGCTGTGTCAGCAGGACACAGCAATGTGCAGCCATTCTTCTTCACAGTAGAAACAGCTTCATGTAACCTCAATCTAGATTATTGCAATATGCCTGAATTTAATTCTGGCAAGGGCTATCAGAAAAATACTTTGTGCCCAAGACCAGCAGTAATACTCCAGGTTGGTGAGAGTTTGATCAAAGATATTAAGAGCGTAGCTGATGCCACCTCTCTGTGATTCAGTCAAGCACTCACTAGAAATCAAATTCAGGTGTGATAAGAAATTCCTCATTAGCTTTGCACACAGAGCTCACCATCTCACACAAAGCTGTACAGTATTTCTCTAAATGGATAAATCCAGTCACAACATCCAACAACAGAAACTCACAGCAAGGCCCTGTGCATGCAGTCCCCCAAAACAAGGCACCCTCAGACCCTGGGAGCCATGGCTTCTTCCCAGAATTGAGGGGAAATGACACATACGACAGCCAGCTCCCAGAAGAGGATCGTGGTGTTTCACTTTGAACACCAAGCTTTCTAAACGTGAGAAAATATTAAGGCTTGGTACATTATGGTACCAAATAAGGGCTTCTCCTCTAGCAGATCATGAAATCAGAGAGCTCTTTACCTGAGTCCTGAGAGTCTTTGGGATGCAAACACACCCCTACATAGTGTTCTTGGTCAGCTTTATGGGATGGGATAATGCCACACATCCTGCCACAACAAGCAGAGGGGCAGGTTACAGACTCCAGAATAAGGCAGTAGGCAAAGAGGCCAGAGGCAACGTCACCTGCAAGGTGGGCTTCCTTCCAGACCAGGAGGGCAAACATGGAGAATGCTCTGGGGAAATGGGGAACAAAACAAGCTTAAGGCACCAAGTAAAAGGAGGGGCATGCTGAGGCTCAGTGCTCTTTGCTGCCTTGTCCAGAGTTAATTTAGTCCCACACCAAGGTTTGAGCAGTTTCTTGTGGGATGGATTTCGAGAGTGTGGGGAAAACTTTATGAACCAAGATGCATGAGGAGTGTGAAAAGTTGTGTAACTGCCATACTGAAAGGCTGAGGGTACTATGCTGTCTCATCTGATACTGAATACCCTTGGCAGGAGAGCACTATCCTTTCCATGGGCTTCTCTCACCCCACAACAGAGTCAGTTTACCCTATTAGATTTCCAAAGCATGGAAAGTCTTAAGCTAGGAGGAAACAGGCTTCTTAGCAAGGGATAAACTGCCTGGGAGGCAGAGAATACTGGTATGATAGTGCTCTCCCCCTCTTTCCAAAACTACAGCTGTGTAAACTTCAGCCACATCAAGGGGTATGGAGGTAACAAGAGTCATAAGGCAAAGATCCAGCCCTTCCTGTTAATGTGTGATTGGGAATAGGCAATTTCTCCTGCACAGGGAGGGTGTGGGAAGGGGCCATGACTGCAGCAGGCAGGAAGAGCTATCACAAAGCTCCTGTGCATGTGATTTTCTGGCAGGGCTTACTCATGGTCTCTGGGCAAAAGGCAGGGAGGTAAAAAAATACTTGAGCCACAAAGTTCACAGAACATTTCCAGCACAGGGTACGAGACACAAGGACTTCATCCTGCTGCCTCTCTTCTGGGCGTTCTTGCTTAGGCTTTGCCGAACTGGATAAGAACGAAAACTGCAAAGAGCATGGTTTTACTGGGCTGAGTGGAGGAACAGTGTATTCACAGGCTCTTTAAAGACAGACACTGACCTATTTATAGCTGAGGAGATATGAAAGTTCCTTGAAGACCTACACATGCCCTTTATATCCTTGCATTCCTTGAATCTCAGCAGAATTTAAATGTTAGGCAGTTAAGCATGAGTTCTCAGCCCCCTTTACAAGTTTACTCCTGAGCAGCGTGCTGGCTCTGGTGCAGTTCAGTTCAGCAGGCTCATCCTGGGGATGGCACAAACCTCTGTGAATACACTGGCAGAGCTGAGCTTAAAATGCCATGCAGTCCAAGAACTCTGATGCTCCTGGAATGACACCAGTCATGTATGGAACCTGTCAAGTCACTTCTAGAAGACTTCACATAGTTACCCATCCAGGGAAGATGCTTCCTACCTGCCCCAGTGCCTCCACAGCTTCCCAGGAGGCCCACAGCTTGAATCTCTGGGAAGTCTAATTTACTCACCCAGCTCTAAGAGGCGATGTTAAACACATTCCCTTCCAAACAACTATTCAAAATTGTTATGCTTCCCATTTTGCTTTGTTTTGAGCTCATGGTAAAGAACGGAGTTATTTCACCACTTACCAAATCTTAAAACTCATTTGGGTTTAACATTACTATAAATGGAAGAGAATTTCATCCAAATCTTTGAAGAAAAGCTTTACCTACATTTCACATTTTTTATCGTCATAAGCAAGAAAGCATTTCCTGTGTGGTGATATACTAAATTTCCCTTTATTACACAGTCATACATAAGAGAGGCATCTCCACATGGCTGCTTCTGACCCTTGCCACTGGAAAGTGGGGTGTGTGTTCACTTTAAGTGCTGTATTTTCTAGTACTTCGTATTTTTCTTCACACAAATCTAACCAAACCATTGTTAGACACACAGCCACCATCTTCATCAGTCCCTGGTCGAAACTGCTGTCAGGATTACAAGCAACTGAACTAAAATCAGAAAACTTGTATAGGGTGACTTAAACCAAAGTTTGAGTTGGGACAGTGTAATAGTCTGAACCAGGATCATGCAGCATGAAGTCGTGTCTTAGAATTCGGCTTCTGATTTCATGACCTAGAGGAAGTCTTCAACTTTAGGGTCCTTTTGCTGACGAGAAAGGGGAGGAGGAAGAATTTGTACAGCAAAGTTGCTGTTGTTTATAAAGAATGACACTGGAGTATTTTAGAGGAGTCCCCATATAATAAAGCTGACTCAATTTTTTAAGATAATAGTAATAATAGATAATCTTGGAAAGGTTAATGGCTCAGTTTAGTATGAGTTGTTTGACTGACCAAATCCAGATAGAATACAGAAACTAGTAACACATACAAATAATTATCACATCCTTCTACTGCAACACATGCAGAGTTAACAGGGAAAGAAACTGATGTAAAAAGAGGAAACAAAGGAAATAAGTGAAACCTGTTGTTTCTCAAGTCATAGGGATATCGTGATCAAGCTACGAGGTTGTTACTTGAGAAATCCGTCGTAACCTGATCACTGTATCTCTACAACCAGACCAAGACTTTTCTCTAGCACTAGTACACACAGATGCATGCTTGTAACAACACAACAATCATCAATCCTCAACATACTTTTGAGACATTTCATTTTATCCTTTAGTCCTGAAACACAGTGAGTGGGATTATCATATATGGTAAACAGTTGCACTCATCAAATGTCAGTCTTATGTCATACAAGGAGGACATTTCTAACAGAACTTCCCATCATACAGATCTGAAGCACAACACTGCAGACAGTCAAAGGGAGATAGAGTGTGTATTCTTAGTTTATGTAAAGCATCGTTCTACAAGCCTGTAATTAGCATCTGTAACAAATCCAATTTTGTTGTACTTTTCCAAATAGCTGGGGAGGAATTTGCTCTGAAACACACTCAGGGTCTAATGAAATGTGGGGAGATCTAGCAACTGTCAGTTTCTCAATGTTAATTTTGTCTGTGACACAGGCTCCCTTTATGGCCTTGAGTACCATACTAGATAACAAGCAGGGAAAATTACTTCATGGAGGTTATAAAAACACTGCATTGACTACTTAGAGATGATGTAGGGGGGCATACTGGAAGTTAATAGGCTCCCACAGCCCTTTGGCATGTCAGAAGCGCCCCTGCTGTCGCTGCCTGCTCTTCTCTGCCACACTACTGCAGGCAGCCAGGGCAGGACTATCCTGGAGGGCATTTCCTCCTAACAGGAGGAGCACCTGTGTGTCCTGTCAGCCCCTAGCACAACCTCGTGAGTGCAGCCCCAACTCCATCTTTTGGAGCTGTTGCCCCACACCCAGCTATGATGTCAGAAATCCACAGTTAACAATGTGACCTATCCCAGCACTATAGGAGGGAAGGCAAATCACTGCCAGACCACTGACAGATGTTGTGCAGCCATACAAAATGAGATTTAGCTGCCTGTAAGAGATCAAGACCATACAGGGCACAGGAAGGTGCTAGGTCATTTTAGAAGTGCAGAAAGACGTCTCCTGCTTTCCTCTTCACTCCTCAGCTCTGGTGTTAGGAATCAGTTCAGTACTAGGTGCTGAACACTGCCCTGGAAGCAAAGTCGGTGCTGGACAGAGCTTCTGCTACCTTTGAGAAAAATAGGAGCTGATGAGATGTGTTCTTTAAATGTTGCTGGTGGTTGCCCTTTCTAATGTGTGTGTGTTTCAATGCCACATGTTCATTTTCTGAAGCAAACGAAAAACCCATATTCACAGAACCTACCTCCATTGGCCAGAAGATTTTCCTGCACTTTATCTTTTGAGTCCTCCATAACTTCTCCTATGTACTGGGCTATTTTCTTTATTACGCTGAGGTATAAAAAGAGAAGATTTGTTAGTGAACAAACAATTATAAAAAAGGTTGCCATAATGATCTGATAAACATGGAGATGTCCAAACAAAACACTCCTGCAAAGCAGGTTAATTTGAAATTCAAATTAAGATGGTATATTGCAGAATCAAATACCTGATTTCTAAATACACTGATCTCTGCAAATACACAGGCAGTATCATCTCCACCATGCTCTAAACTTCCAGAAGATCAAGATTCAGTCTTCTCTACACTCATGATACTCAGCAGAAACCAGAAAGCAAGAAACCCATGTTTAAAGTGCCAAAGGTGATGGAGGAACAAGAGGCAACATACAGGCATCATATAGGCTGAATATCTGTTATATGGGATGCTAAATAAACCCATAGGGCTTGCTGAGTTAAGGTTCTTACAAAGTACTCTGGAAAATTACAGCGTTCTCTTGATGGACAGGGAGAAGTTCCTTCTTATTCCTCTTCTTTAGGGGACTCTTCCTCTCTTTATCATGGTAGACAAGACACTCCTTTAAAGTGTGGGAGAATTAGATTCAAAACCTCCTTCTGCCTGATTCAGAGCAGCGATTTGAACAGAGCCCCTCACTGTGAGCAGTATGCAGGGAGGGTGCAGGGTCCACACTGAGCTTCCCCATCAGCTATGGCCTTGCCAAGCACTTCTGCAATTTTCAGCTTGCAGACACAGCTGATTTTTGGCTCCTTCACAATGCTCAGGAAGCCAAAGGAACTTGGAACAAGACATCACTCCAGCCCAGTTGGTAAGACCGGTATAGCAGGAGGATAAAGACATTACAAAGAAAGTAGCCAAAAGAAAAGGGTACAACCCAGAAGCTTTTCCCAGGGAGCTGAACTGCTTTCATTACTGTGGAATGCAGCTGGTGGCTAACTTGATAGCTGGGAGACAGTTAGCTCTGGTCTTTCTCCACAGGTATAGATGGTGGGACAGGTATATGCTCTCATGCACCTGACAGACATAGCTGCCCAGGCTCAGTCCCTGCAGCAGGGCACAGCCAGAATGTACGTATACACTGAGACAGATAAATATTCTCCAGTCCTGGCTTAATTTCTGTGCTTTGCCTTGCATCCGGTGAAATGCAAGTGGGATTCACTCATCCAATACATTCCCCACACAAAGACAGAACACGCACCCTGTGCACCACTGATGTCTGAGGCAAGTGAGAGGAATCAGACCTCTGTAGAAGCCCCATTGCCTACTGTGACATCCATCAGCAAGCAGCTTTCGTATCCAACCCTTAAACCTCTGCTGTTAAATGAGACCTTCAGCAAATATCATCCTCAGATAATGCATTATAAAGGGAAGAGGGTTTCAGCCAAACTGCTTTGAGAAGTAGTAATAAAAACCTGTAAAGAGAATAACTCCATTTCGCCTATTATTATGGCTTGGAAGACTCTCACATTTTGCTTTTGGAATTACTGCAATGCCATTACCTTAAAAAATGAAAAATAAAAAAGGAAAAAATAAAAAGGTCTGACACTCTAAATGTTAACTGTGGGTTAAAATGTGCCACCACCTAGGCCTTCAAAGTACTGCAGGGAGCAGAAGCCCTGCAATCTGATGCTGCTGCAGAATGTTCCACCAACCAAGCATCCAGGAGAACCCCGGGGTAAGGGTGACTGAGGGGACTGTCAGCTTCAGAGAGCTCTACACCCCCACAGGGTGACATGGAAAAACACTCTGCCTCCCTGCGTAAATAAATAATAAAAGTATGTGGAAACAATAGATCCTGCAAACTCCTGCCCCTTCTCTGCTGTCCTGGCAGGAGGCAGTGCTGACAGGTTTGCACTGCCTGGCTTTATGGGCAGCTGTGTTTATCCAGCAACAGTTTAGCAGGTAGCTCTTTCAGAGGAGCAGGAACATAAATGCTTCAAGTCATTTGAACTGGCTTGTAGCCCTCTGGATGCCATGCTAGTGCTTGGCATTTTAACCCCTTAATCACCGTTTAGGCTCGTAGCCCTGGGCATTTATTTAACACAAAATGCATTTTATGTCCTTGTGGGACATGGCAGATTTGTGTGGGCTATTCTCTGTTATAATTCTACTGCATTTTTCTTATTTTTCTACACATTCTTCTTATTTTTAAAACCTTTTGATTCTTCTTGGTTACCCAGCTTAATAGGCAAACAAGACAAATTGGAAAAGTCCTCAAATCAGCAGGTTAAGTGCAGGGGCCTCACTGTCCCCTCTCCTTGTGCCTATAACATAGTAAGAGTCATTACTGGCATTAAAGGGGCAACTTGTGGAGTAAAGTGGCATTGAGCTGTACCATGCTGTCAAGACATAGGTAACTAGAGGAGCCAGAGAGCCCAGAGAGCTCATGCTGATATTTCACTTAAAACTACCCCTTGTGATCTTACACAGGTCCTACAGTCAGCCTTTCAGAAGTCTTAATTCTTCAGGAAGCTGGGGATTAGTTAAGCCCTTCTGAAAATCAGTTCTGCGTGATTTTTGGCAGTCCTCAAACCCAGATCATACAGTTGCTTGCCCATCTGCTGCCCTGAGTAGAGACATGTTCCATCAGAACAGAAATAGCAGGTACTGGCACTCTGGTACTCTCTCCCCAAATATGCCCCCATTCCTGCTTCATGAAGAATCTCTGCAGTATGAACCAGAGGCCTGAACATGCTTAAAAAGAATGTGTGGCAGGCTTTTTGCAGGATCACAATGGAAAGGGGGTTTGGGGTTGGTATTTTTGATGAATTAAATTGCTCTGTCTTGCTACAAATCCTGAAAAACGGTTTAGTTTTAGGTAGCCCTGTGAGGAGCAGGGAGTTGAACTTGATGATCCTTATGAGACCCTTCTAATTCAAGATATGAATCATGTTCTTAAAAGTTCAATGTTGTATGCAACCCAGAAGGATCAAATGTGATCATCCTAATAAAAGCCCTGCTATAGCACCAGTGAAGTGAAAAATCCTTTGGAGAAATGTATTCTAGCAGACTCACTTTAACCCAAACTGCCTAGCACAGACGCAAACAGTTTATATTAGTGTGTGTTCGCAACTGCCAGAGAAAATCTATTAAAATATCGAGCATATATAGACAAGCAAATCCTTATTGCTCCTGTCTGGGGGAAAAAGGCAAAAAGCCCCAGAGTTAACATGCCTCTGTTATCAAGACCCAGAACCCTCAGCAGCTTATACTTTCATTGCCTCAACAACGAAGTCTACTTTGTGCCATAAAGTATCTTATAACCTGACAATTTCTCAGCTTGCTGTACTATATTATTCTTTGAACATCCAGCTCAGTTTGGCTCAAAAGGCAAATTGGGCAATGAGCAACATGGAGATCACGTGAGTCTTTGCATAAATAGGTTTGATATAATGCAAGTCAACATTCTGGTTTTCAAGGAGTTTAAAAGCCTTAGAGGGAGAGGTCCAGATTTCATTCAGAACAACTTACTCTTTAGAACTCCTGTATTCGGTTGAAAAGGGCAGAAGGCCCAACAGAACTAGTCTTGGAAAATAAGATCAGGGAAGGCTTCATATTCTCTAGATGCTGTTTTATTAATTTAAGTTTATGGATGGGGTGGGAGGATGTTCTTAAAAAAAAAAATAAATAAAAGAACCCTTATAAGCAGTTTCCTTTTGAGAAACAGCTTCCCTCACACTGCCACTCAAACAGATTGCTGTGCAGACAAAACCATCACAGACTAAATTCAGCTAAATTTTAAGGGATTGTCATTCTTTCTGGTGACTCCATGACAACCAACAGAAGGGTTAAACAAAGTCGATCCACTTTAGTCCAGTTGCAGTTCAGGCTGAACTGAGTCAGACTGAGGTGAACACAAGGACATACTGTCCCATAAAAACAATGTCTGTTTCTCATTTGTAGGTAGTAAATAAGATCTATTTTACCTTTCAGCAAAGCTATCAAGTTTTCCCAACTCATCTGACAGACCAACAAGCGCATCCAGTGTCCCCACCTGTGGAAAAGATAAGAAGTAGGTGACAGATGCACAAGTCTGCCTAAGGCTTCTGTTGGCAGTCTTAGGGACACCGACTTGTGTTTGCCCTTGTGAATTCAACAGTTGGGCAGAACCTTATTTACTTGGTGGAAAATAGTAGCAATTCCTTTACTGAGACCTAGGGCATAAAAAGCCTTTTCCAGTAAAGGAAAAAAGTATGCGTAGTCTCAAGAGCATACATCAGTGTCTTCCTTCCTGTTTTCATTTCTGTATCATTGAATTGCATACTCTACTCTTCAACCTGATAAAATAGTGACTAGAAATACACACCATATACATACAAACAAATCAGACATACTAAGATAAATTAGGAAAGGAGCACTTATTCAAAAGGGGGTCTCTGTCTGCATTCTTTGCTACTACCAAAAACTGAGACTCCCATAAAGTTTTTCCTCCAATACCAACATCTGCTTTTTGTATGACTCTGTCACAGTCATAGTCCCATGCCTATGGTATTGCAGTATATTGCTAAACCTTTTTGTTGTAATGTTGCCGGCTCAACACCATGAAGGGTCAAGCTGAAGGATAAGAAACAAATTTTACATAGAACAATTAGCAGAATATTAATGGGCTTTAACATTAACAGACTCACATCAACCTTTGTAAGGCCCACAGGTGGTAAAAATCATATCAATCTCAGGCGCACATGCAAAAAGCAACATTCCCAGACTGAAACATTCATGTGACAATTCAACCAGTTATCACTTGAGAACAGGCTCCCTTTTTACTTACATCCTTATGTAATTGGAATAGCTCAAGTTATAACTGTTAACAATCTTTTTGGATTAAAGCCAGATTTTGGATGCTCTAAGTGTAGCTTTTTTAAGTGATTGGTGATGATAAATCCCCAAGGAACCAAGTTCCTGTGTAGCTCCATTGACTTCAATGCAGCATATTTAGATTTTTCATAGCCAAAAGTGAAATAAAAATAAGGTTCAGATCTTATAAAATAGGATTAAATAATGCAAAGATATTAATAATGGATTAATAATCCTCCTATTTATATGCTGATATGAAGCTGGGTAATGTAGCTGAACACACACACATCCATTTCCCAAGGAGTAATATGCATTATAGCACATTTTCTGTCAGTAGTCTTACTGGCATGGTTCTAGGTACTCAGCTACACCCTTTGCAGTAGCAATCCAAGATAGACAATGCTGTATAACTTACACAACTAGGAGCAAATGGTACCTTGAATACAGAAGATTAGTTATTTGACTCATCTCACTTTCACTCCTCATATGTATATCTTTTCAATGTGAAGGTCACAATGACACTGACTTCTTTTCTTTCTGATCAATTTTCAGTTGACTGACCACAATTCATTCCTCAAATGCAATCTTCTACTCTCTGCATATTATCCCAACTGATAAATCCCACATTTAACCCAAATTACTTTAGCCATGGTTAAAAATGCTGTATTGCCCATACACAAACCGCTTCCTCATTCCTTCACTTACCTTTAAGTCCGGAATATGGAATTTGCTGTTGCTGGACAGGTTGGATTTAGCCGTCACCGTGTTCATCCTCTCCCATGCCTGCAGATTTGTTTTATCTCCCGGGGCAGAAATTAGCCAGAACTCCGACATGATCTAATATTTTCCCTTCACTCCAGGTTACTGTAAAAACACAAAACAGGTTAAGCAGTTAAAAAGAGCCCCACACAAAATAGCCTCTTTCCTGAGAACAGAAGGAGTTAGGATGGATCACTGATTATTTTTCCAGAAACACCAGGAGAGTGAGTCAGTCCTGTGTCTCAGGCTGAGATGGAACATGACCTTCTCCAGAATGTCAAGGAAAGAGTGCGGCTGTTAGTCCTTTCTCAGGGTTGTTACATCCAGTTTCTGTGAAAAACCAAACCTTTCTCCTCCCCTTTTCCCTCCCAGCCTGTTCCGTTCGCCTCGCTCTGTATGTCCGGTCCCCCCTGCGGAGCTCACAGACTTGACTAAACAAACACCCCAAACATAATTGTTTCTGCTTGATAAATATTCTTTCAAATTTTTGGACACTGGTACGCAAAAGTGAAAGCAAGGTGTGAAAAGACCTCTGCCGAACAGGGAGGCTGCAAAAGATGCTGCTAGTAAGGTGAAATATTGCTTGCCCACGTGTTTTAATTCCCAGGCTGGATAAGAAGGAGCGGGGAGGAAGGCAGGTCGCAGAGTATAGAGGCGGTATCAGCACAACAAGGCTGGCAATACAGAGAATCCACGGAGGACAACTACACCGGCGTTAACAGAGGAGATCAGGGCAGGACAGCGAGGCGCAGAGCCACACTGGAACCTCCCTCTGCTCTAGGAAGCTCTCCCGCGACTTGGCACCCCTCTGCTCTCCGGTGCGACGGACAGGAGCGAAGATGCGGCACCTGCCTCCCGCGCACCCTGCTACGCCCGGGACCGGAGCAGCGCCGAGGGGCGCGGTGCGAGGCTGCCCCCCCATCCCCGAGCCCCGGCGGCGGGAGGGATGCTGCCGGCGGGGGGAGCTCTGCCCGCTGCCTCACCTGAGCGCGGCCGATCCCTGCGCGCCGCCCGGCGCCGTCCCGCTGCTGCCAGCCCGGTGGCGGCGGCTCCCGGCGGGGCGGTGCAGACATGCTCGGTGGGGCGGGCCGGGGCGGGGCGGAGAGTGAGGGGGGGAGCCGCAGGATCCACGCGGAGGTGAGGGGGTGCAAGATCCGTCTCAGCGCGGACAGGGCCGGGCACCGGGGGAGACCAGCCCCCAACAGCCGGGAACGGCTCCGAATCGCGCTGCTTCTCATCCCTGGCAGTTTCCCACCTTTTTGCTGTCTTTTAAACTCGCACAAAAAAAAAGGCAGAGTGCAGTGGCTTTGTTAAACGCTGATCCCCTTTAGCAAGTCTGAAGGTTTTGGAGTAAAGGAACTTTTAGGAAACTCTCGGTTTTGTGACTTCCCTGCTTTAACAAACACTCAAGCGGTGCAGGAGTCTGTCTGCAAGGTAGTGATTCTTCCTTCCCGTAGATGCTTATTCCTTGGTAGAATAGCTATGGATTTTAGTCCTTACTAAGTCGTGAGTTTGCCTTCTGTTGCCTTTAAGCTTGGATAAGATACTGGGAGTATTTTACAGGTCATGTGGAGTAAGTAACGTTCTCCAGAATGTGCAGCCAGTTCTCATTTTCCACCTGAGTGATTTAGTCACTATGCTGTCATACAGCAATAGGGCAATCTCTTCACTGCTGCTGCTTTATTTTTGTCCATGTTTCTGCATACCAAGCGGAAATGAAGCCCCACAAGAAATTAAACAGAAGGATGCTCTTGCTTTTCCACAGGATCTGTCCTAAACTGAGAGGGTTTTAGGGTGCTGGTGCCAGGCAGATCTGGTCATGCACAGAAGCAAAGCCCTTGATGCTTCCAAGAACATTAAATTAATACCCCTGATGGGTTTAAGTTTCTCCAGTACAAGGAAGAAGTAGCTGACGGAAGACATCCTGAATCATAGTCTTGGATTTGAACTGTTCCATTTAAATCATGCTTTAGGTAGCTAACGTGCAGGTCACGGTCTTAGACTCTAAATTTATGGACTCTTTAGATTGGCCAAGGATTCATCTTCCTTTGCTTTAACATTTTTAGTGAGATATAAAAAAGCAGTGCATGTGTGGAGGAGGAGAGTCTCTACTGAAAGCTCTCCAGAAAAAGATTTGTAGCTGAAATAACAATTCTATGGGGAGTTTTTTCCTGCCTTGTTTGTTTGTTTGTTCTTTTTCCCTTCTAGGCTAGCATTCGATACTCATAACTGTGATTATTATAGTTCTTTTCAACCATAGTGTCCTCTAGGACACAAAAAGGGACTTTCCAGAAGTTATGCAAAATAACTAACATATAGATGTGTGTGACAGCATTCACGTAAACAGTAAATATTGCCAAATCTTCCTTTTTTCTTGTTCCTTTAGACTATATGTTTTAATAATGAAAACAGAAGTTGCTGATGTTTGGGTATGCACATGATATATTTCCATGCACAGACTAGTGGTCTGAAAGGTATAGTAAACCCCATCACCTAACAGGGCAGTTCTTTCCCATCTCAAGTGCAGTTCTCACTGGATCCTTGCTGCAGTCTCAAGCCATGGAAATGCTTTGCATGATTAATTTTAGAAATCTTATGTTGTCATAAGTGTCTTACATATAGAATTGTGTTAGCTGACGCTAGTGTTAGCACATGAGAAATGTTACTTACTGCAGTGCGCTGGCTGTTGGAGATGCCCCTGTACACATGGATATTATAGTGAACAAGGTAAAGTCCAAGCTGAAGAATTGTTGGATTTCTAGATTCTACAATATACACTATTTCCTTCCTAAACATTTTTATTGCAGCAATGCCTCTTTTCTTATTTTTTCATGTGAACTCATTTGTTTTGATTACTTATATTAAAATGGAAAATATTATGCTACTTAATATTTTAGTAGAAAATTATCAAGGAAGCATGATGTAAATGCTTAAACAATGTCATATTGAATGTTTTCTATTATCACATTTTCTGGTTCTACTGTGACTTTTTAATCTTTCTTTTCCCCATGACACATTTTTTTCAGGCTGGATGAAGCAGCAGTGGAAGTGGAGGAGGAAAGGAGCATGCAGAACCACATGCCATGGGATATGGAGAGTGTGCTGCAGGCTCTGGTGGTAACATAGCTACAGCAGTTCATGCCTCCCCTGCCATTCCTTTTCCTGGTCCTGTGTGCTGTGCCATGTGATCTCAAAGTTGTCTAATTCCCTCGTGATCATCATGTGTTTTTCTGCATCCTTTGATCTATCAAGGAAATGAACCTTTCATGACTTTGCCTCTCTCTTAGTGTGACATCTCTCAGATGCCACACTAAGGAGTAAAACTCTGCCTCCAAACAGCCATTAAGAGTACTGAAATATCCTGCTTGAAGTTATCTCCTCAGGGAAATTTCTCTAACAGATAACCAAAATTAATTACCTAGAAAATGATGACATTGATACTAATGGGAAAGCTTGTTTAAAGCTTGCAAAACAGCAACCACAGAGCTGTAGTTCTCTATAAAACAATTTATACATCTATCACATGCATTACCTGTTTAGTCTTCTAGTAATGTGTGGGGTTTTTTTTTCCCCTCTGCTTAGAATCTTTTAAGTCCTATTTCCCAGTCGTGTGTTTTATTATTATTGTAGCAAGGTATTTAAAATTATAGTCTAAAATATTTTAATGAAGGAACTCTTAAATAACTTGATAATGGATAATAAAATATTATTTAAATGAAAACATTCTATGTAGTTTTAAGATTAGTGTGCAAACTACTTCTTTATCATAATTCCTTAGCTGTGTATCTACTTAGTTATGTTAAAGAATACTGGAATATTGGTTCTTTGCCGTCTCTGTACTGTGAAGTGCAGCAGAGCCTTTCTGATTAATTGCTTTTATATACTGAATATGAAATGCAGTTTCAATGTGAATGTACCCGACAACTAGTATTCATATATATGTATGTACTGAAGGAGCACTGTCTAGCTGTCATTAAAATCAGTAAAGGCAACATTCGATTTGCTTATCACCACATTATTTCAGAACATTGCACTACCACATCTGTCACCAGGTAATGCACACAGCAAATTCTGACACTAGGAAAAGAAAGAATAAGCAAGCAAAATGATCTGCTCCTGGCTGAAAGGGCACTCTGTCACACTTATTGCAGTCAGTATGCCTACCTGCTCCATCTATATTAATTTGAATGGAGAATCTAAATGTACATTGTTACTACATGCAGCAAGGATTCGTGGTTTAGTGTGAGGTGTCCCTGCCCATGGCACAGGGGTTGGAACTAGATGATCTTAAGGTCCTTTCCAACCCTAACTGTTCTATGATTCTATGATTATATACAGGAAGCAATAAGCTTTTTCAAAGCTTCCCCTGCGCAATTCAGGTCCCAGTGGTTGTCTAAGTAATGAGACAGTGGAACTTGGTAATCATCGAGCTCCCTCCGAAGAAGACACCTAGTGGCGACCGCGCTACATTGCTCCTCAGGGTTCCTTCACTGCGTTTACTAGGGATGAGATTGAGCTGCCTGAGCTTCTAGTGCCACTTGAGATGTCCTTGCACACCCTGACTGGCCTTCAGTTCCTGCTGCAGAACGGCATGGGTTGTCCATAGGTCTTGTGTCAGCTCCATCTAGGTGTCCTGATGCGTTATGGCATCTCAAACACCACGAGACAACTTACATTTAGGCAAGTGAAGCTTCAGCTCTCTGAACCAAGTTTAGACATCTACTATCCACACAGGTGTGTGTTGATGTCTCACAAATCTCAGCTACACTGCGCTCCAATACAACCTAGAATAGTCTCCTTTCTATTAATGATATTGGCATCATCATTGTTGCAATATATCATCCAGGGAATACTATAGTTAAGACCTACTTGAAACAGCTTCAGCTTGCATCTTGTACCAGAGTTATCAAAGAATCACAGGATGGTTTGGGTTGGAAGATACCCTAAAGCTCATTCAGTTCCAACCCCCCTGCCATGGGCAGGGGCACCTTCCACTAGACAAGGTTGCTCAAGGCCCCATCCAACCTGGCCTTGAACACTGCCAGGAATGGGGCAACCACAGCTTCTCTGGGCAATCTGTTCCATAATCTCATAGTGAAATTTGTTTTCCTAATATATAATCAAAATCTACCTTCTTTCGGCATAAGACTTTAGTTGTGTTTTGTTTCTTAATTTGATATACATTATTTCAACACTTGCTGTTGCTCTTCTAAGTTAGACTAGGAACAGTCAGAATTTTGCATGCCTGTTCTTCAAACAGTGATGCCACAAACCAATATAGAAAGGTCTTTTATTTTGCTGGCAAGGTTCAGATCAACCAAACCCTGGATTCATTGCTTTCCTTAGGCAACGGGCATGGTTTGCTGTAGGGTGAGAAAATTAACCTTCTTCACCTCTTCCACCAACCCTGCAGAAGCAGCTTCTGCCTTGGTGATTTAACCACCCGGAGCGGCACCACAGCCTGCCTCACGGACAGCCAGCGCTCTTCATCTTCAGAAGTACAGGATGGAGAACACAATGGAGAAGAGCCACAGGCACCTTTGGATCGCTAGAAGTGAACCCTCGGGAAAGTGGCGGCAGCTAAGTCCCCGTGGATCCGCTTCCTTCCCTGCGAGAAGGATGCGCTTCAGGCCCCTGAGAGGACGCGGCCGCAGCCTCCACTCCGACGATTCCCCGCCGGAGGAAGCGGCAGCGGGCCGGAAGCGAGCCGCCTTCCGCTTCCCCTCCGCCTCGGAAGAGGCGGGCGGAGCTGCGGCCATGCAGGTCTCCAGCCTCAACGAGGTGAAGATCTACAGTCTCAGCGCCGGCAGGAGCCTCCCGGAGGTGAGGGGCGGCGGGGCTGGGAGGGCTGCGGGCGGGCCAGGGGACGCGCTGCCAGCCCGGGCCAGGCGCTCCTTCAGCCGTGTGCCGGGTCCCGCAGTGGGAGCGGTTAGAGGCGCGTTGTGCGCTTTGGGCCTGAGCTGCAGCCCGGGCCCGAGCGGCTCCGTGTGCGCTTGTGGTGAGGGTGGAGGGTCGGTGACTGAAACCAGCTACGGGTATTTCTAAGCTACGAATGCAGACTGAATGCGTGCCTCTGTAACTGTAGGGGTGTTACTCTGAAGATCTCTAAACCCCACGAATTCCTGAGTTTTTTTTGATGTGGAATGGTTAAAAATAGAGCTGGAAATTTTAAAATAATCAAGAAAGAAAAAGAAAAGATAATTAATGGCCTGAATGTCTTGTACTTACAAGTTGGATAAACCTTAAGTGATTCTCTGGTTCCTTTATGAGTAGTGAGCTCAAGATTGATTTATGTATTTTCCTGCAGTGGCTCTCAGACAGGAAGAAAAGAGCATTACAGAAGAAAGATGTGGGTGAGTTTTCCCATCATGTAATCCTCTGTAATACTCAGTTACACATATACAGCGTGCAAGTACAGAGGGAGGCGCTTCACTGACAGATCCAGGGAAGTTATGCATAGTTCATATTTTAAAAACTACAAATTTAAAGCTATAACTAATTATTCCAACTTCCTGTATAGCTTTATGTGAACAGAATATTACTAGTATTGTTTCAAATTTCAGACTTTAAGTACTGGGGTTGTAGATTATACAGAAACATGATGGATGAATTACGTGACTACATGACTGTACAGAAACATGATGAATTACATATATAGCATATAAACCATGAACTCCATTTATATATGCTATAAACACCATATATATATATATCTGTACTCCAACTATAAACTCCCCTATTGTATTATGCTAATCTTAGAGTGCAGGAAGATCATAATTTTAACCTAAAATTATTATACAAAATAAAAATGGCTAGGAAGAGATATATAAGAAACTCAACCGACCAAAAAGTGTGGGGAGTTAACAGGAGGATGGAATACATTATACAGCATCTTAGTTGCATAAAATGTGTGATAAATACTTGCTATGACATTATATAGTAACTTATGTAGTTACCGTAGACATTGATTTTTGCATGGAGGTAGCCCCCACATGGGGTTAACAGACTATTAATCTGCATGTAGCACATTAATTACACTTAAAAGATCTTTTTAAGATTCTTTTAATGATATTTAAAAGAATATAATTATAAATAAAGGTATACTTTTAGAGATATTCCTATATCCAATTAATCCAACATTCTTCCATAAGAAACCATTAACAGGTTTTTGTGCTGATACAACTATGCTACCTAAATAACACCTTTTTTTTTTTTTAATAGATATCCGTAGAAGAATTGAGCTTATTCAAGACTTTGAAATGCCCACAGTTAGCACAAAGATTAAGGTATCAAGAGATGGACAGTATATTATGGCAGTTGGTGAGTTAACAAAGTGTCTCTCTGTAGCAGAGGCCCAAAGTGCTAGAAAACCTTGATTGCAGAATGACTTGGTATTTTGGGTATAATTGGTAAGAGTTAATTTTTGAATGTAGCATTGAACTGTTTTGGAAGCTTGCTCTTAAGGTGTGATAGAGTGGCTGTCTTGGTAGTGGTATTGTGAAACTCTTTCGAATACTTTTAGAAACTTTTTAGAATACAGATGTTGTTGGAAGGATAGGATGGTTTGGATTGGAAGGGACCTTTGAAGATCATCTAGTTCTAACCCCCCTGCCACTGGGTGTCTATAATACAATTAAAACCTAAACTGTTTATAATACAGTTAAAAATTAAAATCTTCAGTATTTTTGTTGTCTGTAATTTTGCTTTAAATAATTTCTGAACATCATAGTTGAGTATTGTTTTAAAGGATGGAGGAAAATACTACGTTTTGTAACTTCTTCAAAGCAGGATCCAAACATCAATACTTCAGTAGGTATTGGCCTTTCAGACTTATGGAAGGTGTTATTCAGTTCTGTATGATGTATCTGTTAATCAGATGAACTGACATACAAGAAGGGTGCTTTCAGGCACCAAAGACAAAAATGAGGCTGTAGAGTTGTTTTACTAAGAAACATGTTTTTCCAGTCACAGAGACTTTGGTGAGATTGGAATACTTGAAATGCGGTAATGTAAGACATTGTAGTAAAGAGAGAAAAAAAAAAAAAAGGAAAGAAAAATAAGCTTTAATGTTATATTTTTGTTAATTTTTTTAATTAAAGATCGAATTATTCTTCCAGGAACTTACAAGCCAAGAATCCGCTGTTTTGATGCCTATCAGTTATCCCAGAAATTTGAAAGATGCTTAGATTCTGAAGGTTAGTATAAGCTATAGGTGTACAAGCACAAGATGTCTTTTTTGTTTAATTCAGATAGTACTCAAATAGAAGTTTCCCTCTGTGCTGAGGGGACAAAATGTATATTGAGGGAACGCAAGAATCTAAAGTAAAACATCACCTTGTCTTTACCTCTGTATCTTTCCCTTCTCCTCCTCCTTCAAAGTTCTTTCCTCCCTTGGGGTGGTGTGAAGAATGTAAGATTTACCTTGAGCCAGTAAGCATGGAGTCCAGAGTGTGAGTGCGGCTGAAGTCTGTGCTCTGTTTGTGGTGGGGAATGTGACGTGGGTACAGTGGCTGGCTGGTGGCCAAATCTACCTTCTTTCCACTTTGAAGCAGTAAGGTAGGAGAATGCACTATGGTTGCACCATTGCTCCTGAGATGAGCTCTCATGGCTTGCTTTCTGGAGCCCAAGCTCAGTGAGTTACGGGGTGAAGAGCATTTCCTGGGAGTGGGTTGATTGGTTTGTTTGTTTGTTTGTTTTCTTGGAAGCAAGTTACTTGGGGATAGATGGTGGCATGGCCAAGAATCTTATTACACCTTCTTTGCTACTAATTTCAATGGAGAACAGCTGTGGTGAGGAAAGCCAGGAGCCACCTAGACAATTGGAAAGGGGGAATCTGCTGGCAGTTCGACTAGGGGAGGAGGTCAGAGCTGCTGTGGCTCTTGAGTTTTAGGGTGCACAGATTTGAGGAATGGTGTTTGGCTTTTTTTGTTTTGTTTTGTTTGAGGGCTGGGATATTAGAAGACAGATGGCTGAACACTGGGATGGGGGGTGACCAAAGCAATGAGGGGGGTGAGCATAGAGTGGCAGAAGTCCTAAATCATTATGGAAAAATGAAACTGGTCTGTGATGTGTGTGAAAAATGAAAACTGAGAACCACAGAGTTAGGTAAGAAAAAGGGGAGTGGTTTTTTTTACCCTGTGCCTCAGGGCTACAAAGAGGCACGTAGGGTGAAGGCATGGTGCGGAAACATAGGGGAGGAGTAGTGGTGGGGCAGGGGTTCAGAGAGATTGGGGAGAGGAAGGTATGGCAAGAGTGAGACCCACTTCGAAAGACTAAGAGTCATCATAATAGTAAATGATTGCTGATAATTAGAGCTTAAAGTATATTTTTTTTGAACTGGCATCTTACTAGACTGCGAAAGTATGTTTAATTTGTAAGGTAGCATAGAGTCACCTCAGGTAACTGTAAATGAGCTACCTCATTTAAGTGGAACCAGTTTAGCTGAAGGAGCTACTCCCTAGTGTTCCCAACCCAGCTCATTTAAAACTAGGCAAAGCTCAGTACATCGCAGTGTTCAGCAGTGTAGCTTTCAAGTTTGTGATTTTTTATTATTTTTTTTTTTTATTATTGAAACTCTGTGGAGGTATTGACCCTTTAGAAGGATTGCATGTGCAAGTTTATGCATAGTATGTCCAAGGTTATGTCATTTTTTATCATCTTCGATGGGTTACTATAGGTCCACGGACCACACACTTACTGAAAACCATTTGATTAGACCTTCCCTGAGCCAGTAAATACACAGCTGAGCATTGTGTTGAGGAACGTGTCAAGTATAAAAGAACGATAAAGAGATTACAAGATGCTTCATATGTTTCTAAAGTTTTAGAAAACTACTTGTTATTTTGCAAATAGAGTTATATAATTAAAGATTTTATCATGATGCCTGAATTATGTATTGACACCTGTGGGGAATACTTACATGACTAAAGGTTAGCGTGAGTGTAAATGTTTTGAGGATTTATGCCAATGTTTGCAAGTAAGTTTGCTTACTTAGTTGACTTAAAATTCTCTTGCTCTCTCCTCTAGTGGTTACATTTGAGATTTTATCAGATGATTACTCAAAGGTATGTTGAATGCTTTCAATGTATAAATGAAAAAATGGTTTAATATGTGTATTAAAATGCATTTTCATATATAGTAAAGGCAGTCAATCAACACAACTTTCGGAACAGAAAGGGTTTTTTTTAAAAAGCAAACAAACTTTTTTGTACATTCAAAATGTTGTTTTGTCTCTTTGTGTTGTAATTTGTCTTACCACTCTTAAGATCTTTTGTCTGCAGTAGAGAAAAAGGTCAAATAATGTTTTTTCTTACAAACAAAATAATGAGGAAAAATGGAATTAGTTATTCTTTCTAGGATAACATTTAGTCACAGTCCATTATGACAAGTGATATACCGATGCACCATTTTTAGAGGTAGGATAGCTGTAGGTTAGTTAATAGCCTAATTTGTCAGTGTTGTTGTACCCAACATGATTGTAGGTATATGAATGAGGGAAAAAATGTGGAGAGAAGTAAAGTTGTGGTTTTTTAAGTGTTTATTTTGATTGTTTGTTTGTTTTTTGAGAGGAGACCTTAGCACTTCTGGTACAGGTTTGTTTTAATAAATATTTCTTATTTGATCAGAGATGGTGTCATCTAGCCTTTTAGCTTAAGTCTTTTCAAAATTGTTCCCATATTTCCAAAGATATGCATGAATTCAAGTAGCAGAAGGCGGTGACTGATACAATGCAGTAGCCTCTCGCTTGTTTGTCTGTAGAGGAGTGTGTCTGGTTGTACAAATCAGTTATTTGGGAGACTGAGGTACACACTGTGTTTACAGACATGATTCTGAGTGGTTATGAGCAGTAGCTGTTATGTGTGTTTTCAGCTGAAATTGGTACTATATTTCAGACTGAAGCCCTACTTTCACAACTTAATACAACCGAATTTTCGATTTAATTTTCCTAAAACTAACCAAATCATTAGAAAGAAAACTAATTTCAGGTAGCTGTCATGATGTTCTGAACATGCCTGAAAGAAGGAATATTATTTGAGAAATTACACTTGAAGTACTTAGAATCATGAAAATGCTGATTTGATGGGGACCTTCAGACATCTGAACAGGACTATCAAAACCTGCAAGCATGGCAGTTCCACAATTCACTGAATAAATTGTTACAATACTGCACTACATCTTAGTAAATATTTTTTTCTTCCCGTTCAACCTGCCCAGGAAAATCTGAAATTTTTTGCTACTGCTACTGCAGAGTTTGACTCATGTCATTTTTGTAACTGTGCTTCAGTTCTAGCTGCTGTTAGGCTGCCCTGCAGGGTGCTCTTTGCCTGGCTAAACAAGCTGAGATTCTTCCGACCTTTCTGTATGTTTTGTGTTTTGGCCCTTGTCTGTCTTGGTAGCCCTCTTGATGCTCTCAACATCTATCTTGAGTTAGGGTCCCAACTCTAGACACACTGCCTCATTCTTTAGTAGCCCAGGGAACTTAGCTTCTCTCCAGTCTGCTCCCCCTATCCTCATAAGATTGCCTCTTGAGGCTTATTTTCATTTTCACAGTGCAAGCGTGTTGTTGGCTTTCATTCATGCTGGTATCCATAAGGCCAGTTGAACTTCTGCAAAGAGATTTGCTTGTGGCAAACTTCCAGTTAAAAGCATAAATCATTAGGCAGATAAAAGCATAAAGGCATTAGGCACACAAAGGATTGATTAGGATGTATATGAAAAACGTTATTATGTAACACTCACAGTGCAGCTGCATCTGTAATCTCATGTGAAATTGTAGTTACGCTTTTGAAAAATGATATTCCACTTGGTCTTGGACCAGGATGAGCGAGTCCACAAATACAGGTTGAAACATTAGGGGTTTCAACATTTCTGATATCAGTATTTTGGTAAACGTTTTCTGATATCAATATCAGAAAAAGCAGGGGGACTTGATAAATAAGCATGAAGTTCTAGCCCAGATCAGTACTTTTTCTATGTCTTGTAAGGGAAGAATGTACAAATACATCAATGAAGATGACATTCAAATAAATTTTGTACTTCTCCTTTCCTGAGCTTCTCATCCTTATTTTTAGTCAGTGTTGCTAACAGTATACACCAGCAGTAGGAAACTTAAAATCTTCATTATCTACTACTTTTAGAAGATTCATGGACTATACATATCCTAAACTAAATTGCAGCTTTTTTAAGTCTAAGCTAAATAGGGATGAGGCTCAGAGTCAAGAGTTAGCCTGTAATTGTCCATATAATTTAATTGTTTGCATGTATTGTGGCATGAGTTTGGGCCAGGCCAACTGTTCTGTCATATAGTGCCTGAGCATGGTTTGAGATACAGCATGAGTGTAACAAAGGTTGTGGGTGATGTTTTCTCTGGAGTAGGAAGAGCTCTTTCGCGTGGATGAGTTGTGCCGTATTAACTTGCCATCAGGACTATAGAGGCAAATTCTGGCCTATTTTCTTTACCAGCATAGATCTAGTCTTCTAAAAATGCTTTCCTGTGTGGTGTTCCACGGCTGAGGTGTTTGCCTGTGTTTCAGAAAGAAAATATGTGCTTATTCAGATGGCAGACAAAAAAAATACACAAAGGTCTTTGGTTTCATTCATTGGAACGCTGCTGTGCATCAGGATGTGCATACAGTTTTTGTTCTTAATATCTATGAACATACTTGTGTCTGCATGGCATTATACCTGAAAGAAATTAGTAAATCTGGTGCCTGAAAGAAGTACAGATATTAATTTTAGTGCAGTGCAACACCAAGGTAACTAATGCTGCTGTGGTTCCAGAGCTGCTTTTAGGGTGTCTGTCACATATAATCTCTTGGATATTCATTTAATATTTATTAATAGAGCTCTTTGCTGTAGCTAGTGAGAATGATGAAGGACTAGTTGATTATAATTTTAATAGAAATGGTTTAAAGAAGTTGTGATTAACCTGAGTGAGCTTGAAAAAATCACTGGAGTCTGTGCTGTAAGATGAGGAGGTTGTAATCTGCTTCTGTATGTTTGAGTGCTTTCTATTTTATTTTCAGATTGTCTTCCTGCAGTGTGGCAGATTTGTGGAGTTTCATTCACAGCATGGCCATTACTACAAGACAAGAATACCAAAATTTGGTAGAGATTTCTCTTACCACTATCCATCATGTGACCTGTATTTTGTAGGAGCAAGGTATTGATTAAATGAATTATTTTATTTCACTGCTGTTAGCAATATTTTCTAAGAATAAAATGAGCATTAAAATACCAGAAAAGTTAAAAATTTGAAGTGGCATTTCCTTCCAAATTAATAATGGAGACGGTTTGTGAAGAGTGGTTAATGTGAGAAGACTAAGATTAATTCTGTCTCCTGTACTGTTGTAAGACTTTCTGATTCTTAAACCAGGTACATCATATATTTGCAAATTTGTTTATAGAAACTGCAATTCAATGTACTGTTCTAAAAAGTGATTGGCATCTAAGTAAGGAAAATTAAATATCTTTTCTATCCTGGTTGATGTTTTGTGAATCAAATCACATGAAATAATCAAATCACCTCTGTGAGGTGACAATAATAAAATGAGGTCTGTAGGGTTTCAAGCAACGTAAATAGCAATTCAAGATGTAACATAAATCGTAGGAAAAGATATTAAAGGAATTCATGCATCTTTTCCCTGCAAAAGGAATAATCGGTAAGATATTGCAGTGTAATAAATACATGTGGTAAGCATGCACGTTTTTCTGTGTTTGTAACACTGAAGGATAGATTTGTCTTATGTATTTAGATTGTGAAGTCTGTGAATTATGTATTTGGTAAAATTAGGCTGTTAGAAGTTTTATAACTATTCCTCACTTCCGACAGTATTTTTCAGTATTCATAAGAGAAAGGAGTAATTTTGGATTTTTCCTTTGTAGTTCTGAAGTATACAGGCTAAATCTGGAACAAGGAAGGTTTCTGAACTCCCTGCAAACTGATGCTTCGTAAGTTATCTGAGCTGCATGATGCCTATCTGTCTTGTTTCCACCAGGTGGAAGCAAACTTCTAGCATGCTTGCCATCAGTGCTCTATCTGAATACTGCCCAAATGCGTTGAAGAGTTGGAAAGGAGCATATGCTGAGCCTGAGCCTTGTTTTATGTTCTGTAATTATTTGTTCTAGTCTTTATGTTTTGAGTTTTCTTTTGTGGATATTTTAAAATTGCTTAATATAGGCTTGTAGTAGGTATCATATAACTTGATCTTAAGAGCATTTCGTTAAAACTTTGCCGTTATTGCTCAATGTAGCCATCATATAGAGATCTACCCACAGGGTATGTACTTTCCCAGACATGTCTTTGTCCTTCTGCTCTTGGAGTAGCCCAAAGAGAATTTTTGTGTCTCCAGCATTTGTCTCATTCTTTTGAAAACACTATGAGCAGGAGCCCGGCTTCTTTCATGTTGAGAGAGGCAGATGAGAGCAACAGACTTGATGCGATAAAGTGGCTCATTGGTGGGCAGCAGCTGGTGTTCAGTGGGTGGGATAGCTTAATGGATGAAGCAATATTTGGGAAGGCACATTACAGAAACTGAGCAGCAGAGACAAAAAGGAGAATCCTGCAGCGAGAGAGCTAAGTGTGTAGTGTAAAATCTGAATTGAGAGAGGTGAGGCTTGAAGTTGTGAAAAGGTTGTGAAGTGGGGAAGTTGGATGGGTTATAGAATTGGGAGTGGAGACCTTTGAATGGAAGAAGTTGGAAAGTGCCGTGATGAGTGGTGTAAGAGAAATGTTTGTACTTTGGAAGAGTTGCTGGAAAAATACAGGGCTCTTGGGTGCCCTGTTGAGAAATAGGATGCTTGGGTGAGGGAAAGGAAGACAGGCCGTTCATCAGAATGTGGTGGAGGTGCTTCCAAACATGAGTAATTGGGAAGACCTTTTGACATAGCTGGGTTGTTTAAAAATGTAGTGGAGCAGAGCAATATGGCAAAGCTTGATGGTGCCTATGTGCAGAGAAATGCAGAGTCATTCAGATTGGAGAGAACCCTAGAGCTGAGTCTCCTGCTCAAGGCACTGTCATGCTGAATTCAGATGGATTTTCCCAGGGGATATGAAAACTCCAAGGATGGAAGTTCCACGGCCTCTGTGGGCAACCCGTTCCAGTGCTTAATTATCCATACAGCATAAAAACATTATCCTTACATCCAGTTGAACATTATCTATTTCAAGTACTCAGCAGTGTCTCTGATGGCTCCAAATTCTTGGTAAGCTCCTCCTAGTATAAGAAACTGCTATTAGGTGGCCATTTGTCTGTCGCTGCCTCTCTCTCATCCTCCAGCTTTTACTTTTCCAGGCTGAGCAATTGCGTACCTGATTACAGAAGTCTTTTTGGTTATTCATGTGTTAAATTAGCCTGAAGTCATTAAACTTGCTTCTTTTTCTGTTTCAGAGAGAGTAATGTCTGTGACATAAATCCTGTACATTTCCTGTTTGCTATGGGGACAGCTGAGGTAAATGTTAGCATTCCTTTTAATAAAAGGGCAATAGTGTTTGCTTTTTTTATATTGGTTTGCGTGAGGATAAGAAGTCATGACGGGAACCTAATTAATTGATGTGATCTCATTGCTGTGTTAAGCATAGATCTGTTAAACAAGGTGACTTTTTACAGGGCAGATATAGTTTCTGAGCTGCTTTGGTTGCTGAGATGCTCAAGAATTTTGCCGATGGGAGAGAAAATGTTATCTTGCTTTACAGTGTAGCCATCTGTAGAAACTAGCTAGCATGTGTACCCTATTAATCATCAGAGATTTAGTGTTAATTGTATTGATTCAGATCACATTTTTGAAAATCAAAAGTGAAATGTGTGGAGCTTGTATGCTACTATTAGAACAACTCATGTTAACCTAGGAAATTTGATTAATCATAGATTAAATAATACATATTTTAAACATTTTCAGGATACCAGACATCTGTTGCATAAGCTTGAAATGTATTTTCTAAACTCTTTAGGGTAAAGTAGAGTGCTGGGACCCTAGAACTAGAAATCGAGTTGGGCTGTTGGACTGTGCTTTAAGCAGCGTGACAGCAGATACTGAGTGAGTAAAGGCCACCTTTTCAAAGTGTCATCTTTTGGGTTGGGTTTTTTTTTCCCGGAGTTTTGCTTTTAGAAACAAATCCCACTTTGCATTAAAATGGCATGCCCATGGTCCTCTCTTCTCACTGCTAGTGTGAATAAAGAGTTTTCTTAGTTGTAAAGGAGTCTCTTGGTCGTTGACCTTAGTAATGGCTATTATATACAACCACAAGTTGTAAATGTAAACAATGCAGCTTTTTGTAGTGTTTCTGAGTGATATCTGTAAATTAATTTACATTAAGTGTCTTAGTTGTTTTTAACATTTAAAATTTATTTGCAGCCTTTATTAAAATAATGTCTAACTCTAAGCATTGTGTTTTGCAGGATAGAAGGTTTACCATCCATTTCAGCGCTGAAATTTGATGGAGCTTTGAATATGGCTGTTGGAACATCTACTGGGCAGGTAGACTTAACTTCATCTCCAGCAGTTCTAAGGAGTTCCTGTTTTTGCAGTTGCCAGTCCAGGTCTATCACATGTTGAGTGCATTTATTGTAATGTAAATACCTATGAATAAAAGTATTTGCAAGAGCATAAATTGCATAGAGTAGCAATAGCCATTCTCAAACTGCAGATTAATTTTGCCAAATGATCTTGCCCTTCAGAAATAGGGACCTCTTAATATCGTCACTACCTACATACTACACAACTTCAAATTCTGTAGTTTTCTTATGAAGTATGTGGGGAATTTGCTACTTTTTGAGACTCTTAATCAGTATCATCTCAGTTCAGCAGATCTGCTTTCCCTTACCTTGATGGTGGCTAAAGAGGCAGAAGTGAAGTCTTCCAACTACCGTTTTTACTGTCTCTCTGTAAAGGATCATTTAGATTCATTTATTCATTGTTGCCATGGTATTTTTAAAGTGAAGTATGGGGATTTTTTTCTACTTCAGTCAGTCTTTTCATGGGTTTAGGAAACTAGCTTGTTCAAGGGCAGATACATATGGTGTTTCACTGAGTGAAAGTGATAGTCACTGAATGTGGAAGGGACTAAGAAAATTCAAACCTTGTAAGAACAGTGCACGAATCTGAAAGTGAAATATTAGTAATTAAGGAGTACATAGAGCCTTGAAAATTATTAATTTTTTTCAACAGATATTTAAAAGACTTCAGAAAGATGGTGAGCTCTTAATTTTGCTCTTAATTTTTCTAGGCTGAAGCACATTGAGGTTAAGATATATTGCCAGAATAAACTAGGCACCCTTAATAAGTAAATTCTGTTTTCAGAATTTAAAACTACTTATGTAAATCCTGTCCTTGCTTTTAAGTAAAAAACCTTCAAGTTTAGTTAAATCTTTAGTGGGTGTGACTTTGTCTTGATCTTACAATATTGTAAGTTTAATCTGTCTCATTCTTCAAGGTTTTATTATATGATCTCCGGTCTAGTAATCCGTTAATAGTCAAAGATCACCACTATGGCCTGCCTATTAAGTCAGTTCAGTTTCAGCGTCAGTTGGATTTAATTATCTCTGCAGATTCTCGAATCATAAAAATGTGGAACAAAGATACGGTGAGTGTTTTTATGTTGGTGCATTCAGATTTCTCAATTTTTACTTCTTGGTTGTTTTTTTTCATGCAGCTTAAATAATAAAGCTGAAATTGAGTGTAGGAAGTTGTGTTTTTAACATGTCCTAATTTCCATAGCATTTTGTCCAGTCTGACTAAATAAAGCAACATCTGGGAAGTTATTCAACAGCCTGTCAGGGATAAAGATATAGTCAGGTATTTTTTTAGCTGTTTGTACATGTCTGCCTAAGATGCTTCTTTCAGTAGAAGGATTTAAACAGAAAAAGTAGTATCTTAGCAATCGCCCTGGTTTGCGTATTTCCAAGTCTGCTTGAACACATCCAGTTACGATTTTCGTCAGAGAGAAACATGGTCATTCCAATTCCCTGCGCAATGAAGGGCCGACTTCAAAGGTAGATCAGTTAGTTTATGACCCATTAAAATCAGGTGCTGCTTATTTGCACAGAAGCCTATTTGGATATTGAAGCCTGGATCCAAATAACAACCTGTATTATGCTGTATTGATGTATTATGTTGCAGAAACGTCTCTTTATCCCCGCTTTTTGCACCTTTAAGTGAATTTGAAATTTTTAGCTTTCATAACACTTTATTTCATTGTATTATGCTGTTATTTTCCTTATCTTCCAATGCAGCCTGCACAAAATATCTTACCCCATAGATTCATTGTGATACTACTGTAACTTGGTTTGTTTGGTTTGAGGAGCTATGTTTAGTCATGTATTCCTTCTCAAAAATGTGCTCCATCGTGCTTTTCTGGCTTTACAGTGAAACATATCAAGAGCAGTTGTAGTTTAGGGACACTTTTTTGTGACTATTTCAGGCAGTCATTTCTCTATTGTTGTGCTTCTTCATGAACTTTCAGCAGCCTCTTTTATTTTTTCTGTGATCACAAGCAGTTTTTTGTAAGCTTCTCTGCAGTTATTTTTTTTATTGTTTAAAGGAGCAAATAAATTATTGGTTATTATTTAAAATATCTGCAGTGGCCTCTCCCCATTTTTCCTAGGTATATACATCTCCCTCATTGAGAATGAAACACTGTAAGGTTTGTCAGCTGGCCTCTGCAGTGGGAAAAGGGAGGTTTTCTTACTGCTGGAAGGCAAAGATAGCTTTGGACTCTTTCTTAGAGTATGTTCCAGCTGGCTCCACCTCTCCCAGATGTTGGTTCCTGACTATCTCTGGCTGGGTACCAACTGCAGAGGCAGACTGTGGGGTGGAGAGCATATGGCTTTGATACCAGAATAGCCCCATGCTGAGACGTGCCTTGGGGTGGGGAGCATGAGGCTTTTGTCTGCTAAGACCGGGGTGGAGGAGGACTCTTATTAATCATCCGGGAGAGACCAGAGGTGGGTGGGGTAACAGCCTGTAACTGGGAGGGAAAGGAAGGGCCCAGAAAGGTAGGTGGGATTGCTGCAGGGAAAGAAAAAGGAGGAATAGGATCAAAATTTGCTCTGTTCGTGTCCCTCATTTAGAACCGTGTAGACATGTACTCTCATGCTTCAGATTCTGTGGCCCAGTTCTTAGAGACTCTTCCTTTACTGGCTGTCTTGTGTGTTGGCTTATAAGAGCACCTGTATTATGTCTGGGTTTTTTAGACTCTGTTCCAGTTATTCTTTTTTTTTTTTTTTTTTCCTTTTTTTGGGAATGTTGTTTCCTGCTTGTACCTCTTTCTTAAATAACCTTATAACTTCAATTCTGGTCTAAGGTAAATGTCACTGGGTTCATTTACCGCTTTTAGATTTAGACTGCTTTAATACTGAGTTTATAAAGTGCTGAGCTGTGTTTCATGTAACATGAGCAAGGTAGAAGAACCAAGCTCCAGACTCAAATTCCACTCCCAATCCATCATTTCAAAAAATAAAATGATTTAAACATACCACATTGAGTTGAACATGATGGGAGTTACACTGACAATGTTCCAGGAGCTTATGGACGTCACCCCCCTTCTGCACAAACTAAATCTGGCATACATTTTCAACGCAAAAGTGTAAGCTGAGAAAACAGTGGTGTCACTGTACGTTGCTGTGTCTTCAGCAACTAGTAGGCTAGACTTCCTTGTAAGAGATCAGATCAGAGACAAAATTTAATGTTGAGTTCCTTGTGTTATGTTCAAATACTTTAATAACATCCTAGTGTTCTGCAAAATCTGTTCCATCTTTACTCCATTGTATTTCTTAGCTTCTGTAATGGCCATTCTTAATGTTAAGATTTATTAAATCTAGTCGTGTTGTTTGGAGTGCTTCATAATATATTTTCTTCCTACAATTTCAGGGGAAGATATTTACTTCAATGGAGCCCGAATATGATATCAATGATGTCTGCCTTTATCCAAATTCAGGTACGTTAGCTATATTAATGTCTTTATTAAGTTCAAAAGGGAAAGCCTATGTTAATCCAAGCTGTGGTCTTTTTTTCTGTTTAGGTGATACAAATTAGTTCTGCTTTCCTTGTAGAGCTAGGAACAAATGGTTACTTGCCAGTTGGTGTCATTTCTTCTGCATCTGTATTAGATTGGAGCCTCTTCACAGTTAGAAGCTGCAGTGTTGTCAATGAAGTGATTGACTCTTTTGTTCTTTCAAATATCTGAAGTGTTTCGTTTCATAAGGATAGGAATTTTGGCTTTTTGTCTTGGCCAAGTCCCAGATGAGTTAGAGCTTGCTTTCTAGAGCTAGGAAAAACCTCTTTACAGCAAGTTTGCAATTTTTTGCAAGTATTTACAGCTATTTGGTCTTCCCCTGTTTTAGACACAGCACTTACTGTGCCCTCCCTTAGACTGAATACTTTGGTTTTAAGTGTAGATTCCTAAGTGCACAGATTTGTATGCTTTTCGTGACTGTTTTCAAATTTATGGTGTCTCAACATCATGTTTAGAAGTCAAAACTGAGGGTGACTTTTAACCAGTTTCCAGATCCCACCACATGAGTAAAAATATTTCACGAAATGGTGTTTGTATGTGCACGTGTGCTTTGGTTGTACCTCAGATTGCACCTGACCTTAATTTTCCTTGCTTGATCTGAGTTGCTTAGCTCTTAACTACTATGTGACACCTGCTTCCTTTTTAGAAAGAGTATTGAAAAAAATTAAATAAAAATTAGGGCCACAAGGATGGCATAGGGTAAAAAGCTCTGGATCCAGAAAATGCACATGTTGCAAACTGCTGTTATCTTAACTGTAGAGGTAGCAGCCCTTGTAGAGGTTGCATGCCTTTGTGAGGTTGAGAGCTATGCTGGTGGTGGCATATGCCTCCAGTAGGGTCTCCCAAGGCAGACAGGCCTCAACTGAAGGGTCAGACAAAGTCTGTCCATGGACAGGATGGGCTCACTAGCCTTCAGGCAACCATCCTAGGAGAAGGACAACTCTAATTTCAAACCCGGGCAGACGGAGCTCATTTAGCCCTTTAAGGCCATCCATCTAAGAGAAGGATATTCAGACCTACGACCTGAGGACTTTGCTGTCACCGTCCAAGCTCGCTAGGCCCTGGCAGATAAGCCTTAGGTGTAAAGGGTGGGGTCAGTTCTGTGCACACTGCGCCTCACCTAAAAAATCCACTGCGCAGGCTGAAGGGTTTACTCACGTTTGCAGAGCCCTGTAGCTACAGCCCAGGGATGAAACGGCAGGTGAGAAGGTGCACTGGAAGACACAGATCCAACCCTGCATACCGGTGGTTCAGGACATTGGTCGCTCGAGATTGACCCAGGAGATGACAGTCTTATTCGGCAACATCCTGAATGACCAAGCAGCCTTTTTTAAGGAGAGCACTGCTTGCTCCATATGGAGAGAGGCCTAGAAAAGGTGGCCTAACCAAAGCCCATCTCCCCCTCTACCTGGTTGGCTAGCCGCGGCCAACGGACATCTTCTGTCGTGGTTAACCAAAGACAAAGAGACAAAGGCATATACCTGCCTTCAGAGGTGTGTCCAGACTAACACTTGCATGTTGGAACATCAGAACCATGCACAGTGGATAGTGGGCATCCTGAACGTCATTCTGCACCAATTGCCCACAACCTGTCACGTCTTAACATCGGCATTGCTGCTTTCAATAACGTTTGCCTTCATGAGGAAGGAAGCCTTAAAGAACGTGGTGCCGGCTATGCACCTTATTGGTCAGGCAAATGCAAAACTGAAAGTCATCTCTAAGGAGCTGGCTTCATGATTGAAAATTCCATTGCCTCTAAACTTGAAAGTTTGCCGACAGGTCATTCCGATTGCATTATCTCCTATGCCTCCCACTACACAATAAGCAATATGTTGTTCTCTTCAGCATATATGCCCCAACTTTGCAAGCTGACCCTGAAGAAAAAGACAAATTTTGAGTGAGGCGGCGCAGGTCGCTGTAAAAGGTTCCTGCAGATGATAAAATCATAATCCTTGGTGACTTCAACGCCCGAGTAGCTAAGAACTTTGAAGCTTGGAAAGGAGAACTAGGCAAGCATAGTGTTGGAAGCTGCAATGACAACGGTCACCTCTTGCTAGAGTTTTGTGCAGAGCAGCAGCTTACCATCACCAACACTATTTTCCAGCAGAAAGATAGCCTGAAGACAACCTGAATGCATCCTTGATCTAAACAGTGGCACCTCATTGTCTATGTCTTAGTTCGCCAGAGAAATGTTTGCGATGTCCGTCACACCTGAGTGGTGCCTAGTGCAGAATGTCAAACAGACCATCACCTTTTGCATTGCAAACTTAACCTCTATTTTAAGCCCAAATCTAAGAGGAGTGGCATTCCGAGGAGGAGGCTCAAAGTTAACAATCTCCAAACAGCTGCAGTGAGGGACGGTTTCCAGGCAAACCTTCAAACTAGGCTTGAAGACCATCCCGTATGCACTTCTCCTGAAGTGCTTTGGCAACATATTAAAAATAGCATCCTGCAGTCCTCTGAAGTATCCTTAGGGTTCTTCCCAAAGAAAAACAAAGACTGGTTTGATGAAAACAATCAGGTAGTCCAGGAATTGTTGACAAAGAAAGATCTGCCCGCCAGGCACACCTCATTCAGCCATCCTGTCATTTAAGAAAAGTAGCCTTTTGTCTTGCATGCAGTAAACTCCAACAGAAACTTCGTGACATCCAGAACAAGTGGTGGCTTAACCTAGCATAAAGACTCAACTGTGCACAGATTTGGGCAACCACAAAGGATTCTATGAGGCCCTGAAAGCAGTGTATGGATCCACATACCAGGTTCAAAGTCCTACTCAGTGAAGATGGCCAAACACTTCTCACAGATAAAATCTCCATCCTGAATCAATGGAACACTTTCAAACTCTCTCAGTGCCAACCATGTAGTCCAAGGCTCAGGAAACCAGCGCATCTCACAACAGCTGGTGAAAAACGAATTGGATATAGTCCCCACCATGGGACTATATCTTAAGGCCATTCAGCAGGTGAAAACTTGCAAGGCAGCTGGGGTCGATGGGATCCCACCTGAAATCTGGAAGCATGGAGGTCAAGCACTCCATGCGAAATTTCATGAGCTAATTGTGTGCTGTTGGGAACAAGGCGAACTACCACTAGATCTCCGTGATGCAATCATTATCACCTTGTACAAGAAAAAAGGAGCAAAGTCAGACTTCTCAAACTACCGAGGTATAACTCTGCCCTCCATTGCTGGAAAAATCCTTGCAAGAATGCTATTGAACAGATTAGTACCCTCTACTGCAGAAGAACTTCTACCTGAAAGTCAATGTGGTTTCAAAGCAAATAGGAGTACCACAGACATGGTATTTGTTCTCAGACAATTGCACGAGAAGTGTAGAGAACAGAACAAGGGACTCTAGGTAACTTTCATTGATCTTACCAAAGCTTTTGACACTGTGAGTAGAAAAGGCCTGTGGCAGATCGTGGAACATTGAGGATGTCCCCCCAAGTTTCTCAGAATGATTATTCTGTTACATGAGGATCAGTGAGGCCAAATCAGATATGGTGATGCACTCTCTGAGCCCTTCCCAATAACCAATGGTGTGAAGCAAGGTTGTGTTCTTGCACCAACTTTATTCCCAGTCGTCTTCAGCATGATGCTCCAAAGGTCTATGGCAGACTTTGATGAGCAAAACGGCATCTATATCCGATATCGTACCGATAGGAGCCTATTCAACCTAAGGCGACTGAAGGCCCACACCAAGACCCTAAATCACCTTGTTTGCGAGCTGCTTTGTGCTGACAATGCTGCCCTCATTGCCCACACAGAAGCAGCTCTGCAGCGTATAACATCTTGCTTTGCAGAGGTGGCCAAGCTTTTTGGGCTGGAAGTCAGCTTGAAGAAGACAGTAATTCTTTACTAACCTGCACCACAAGAAGACTACCATCATCCCCACATCACCATTGGCAAGTCAGAACTTAAGTCAGTCCAGCAGTTCAGCTGTCTGGGAAGCATCATTTCCTCAGATGCTATGATTGATGAAGAGATAGATAACAAAATAGCAAAGGCATACAGAGCCTTCCGAAAGCTCCATAAAAGAGTCTGGTGTAATAAACACCTGAAGAAAAGTACAAAGATTAGTGTCTATAGAGCCATGGTACTGTCTGCTCTTCTATATAGGTCATCTATCGCTATCACCTGCGACTCCTCGAATGCTTTCATCAACACTGCCTCTGTACAGTCCTAAACATCCACTGGACTGACTACTATGCTTGAGCAGGCAGAGGTCACCACTATTGAGGCCATGCTGCTGAAAACGCAGCTGCACTGGGCAGGGCACGTCTCCAGGATGGAGGATCACCGTCTCACTAAGATTGTGTTCTACGGTGAACTTGCCACTGGCTACTGCGAGAGAAATGCCCCAAAGAGGAGATATAAGGACTCCCTTTAACAATATCTTAGCCTTGGCCATATTGACTACCGTCAGTGGTCCACCCTGGCCTCCAATCAGGAGATTTGGAGACACATCATACATAATGCTGCTGTCTCTTTTGAGAACACATGCAGAATCGCTCTCGAGGAAAAAAGACAATGCAGAAAGAACCGTGCCTTGCGTATACTGTCTAAGGAGACTTTCCACTGTGCTTTTTGTAACCGGTCTTGTCTATCCTGCATTAGTCTTTTCAGCCATCAGCACCCTTGTAGTAAACGTGGGTAAAGTCCTTCTCATATCTTCATTCGCAAAGCTAAGCCATGATGAGAGGTAGCAGCAAAGGCAATGTGACTTGGACTTTGATTCATGCTAGCAGCTCAAATTCAAGATTGTAGATAAGCAAATTTGAGATTTCTAACAAGTTAAAACCTATCTTGTCTTTTCTGCCAACTTCAGTTAAGAATGCATCCTTTTTTCTCTTTTTCTGTAAGATGAGCACTTATATCTTGATCCCTGCTGAGGTAGTGGGCATTTTTGACTTTATGCAGCCACAAAACCATAATGGTCTGCAGGACCTTGCGCTGAAAATGCAAAGTCACTTCCATGGTGCTCAGGTTTAGCCCCCTCTGATGATGCTCCACTACTTATGAATTGGGCTATTTTTTTCTGAGCCCTCAGAAAGACATTGATACTGCTTTTATTTGTGTTCCATGTATTTGTTTTTCTCAGATCAAAGTGCCAGAAATAATTTAAGCAAAGAATTCAAGCCTGCCAAAACCAGGACTTTATGCCATAGGCTGAGCATGCATCTTGTGTGCTCTGTTTCTGTGTATGAGTTGGTTGGGTATATTTGAGAATAAATGCGTGGTAACAGTGTAGACTGTGCAACATGGATATAGACAAACCTGATCTTCTCTCATCCATAATTGCTACAGAGATAGAGGTCATTGAAGTAAATGATCTTTAGCATTTCATCCAGGTATCACCTTTGATGAGCTTTTTGATCTGATCCAAAAGAGAGCCCAGGAGTGAATTAACATCTATGCAGCATTGATAACAAAGGGCTTATGGCAGGGAGTGAAACCAAAGTAAGTTATTTGACAGTGTTGAATCTTGGTGTAATTTAGTCTGGAAGGGACCTCTTGGGGGTCATATATTTCCTGCTCAAAGCAGGTCTAAAGTTGAAGTTGTATGTAACTTCAAAGTCTGATCAGGTTGCTTGGGTCATAACCAGTCAAGCTTGAATATTTACAAGGATGGATGTTACTCAGCTATGGATGCTCTGTAGCCTCTGTGATACGTAGACATGCCTCAAGTGCTGTTGCAGAAATCATTTTCATGAGATTGTGGAGGAAGAATCTTGTAGCACAAAGAATTTAATGCACTTCCTAAGAATTGAATATCTCCCTAATGTTGCTTATTGGACATTACTTTTTCACATATTGGTGATCTAGATTGTGTATTCCAGTCCTGTGTCTCCTCCTTAAGTCAGTTCTGCTTTTCTTACTTTCGTTCTTTGAGTGTGTCTGTAGGGCAGCAGGTTGACGTCTTTTGGTAAGAACTGTTAGATTGTATTTTATAATCGTACGGAGCTGGAAGGGAAAAACTAGGACATGTTGCAATGGAAATTAAGCGATTTACGGTAATAGGTGGTGCATTGCATGTTTGTCATAAATACTGTTGCTCCAGAATTTAGGATGCTTAGGTCCACGACATGCTTATTCCCAATTTAAAGAATAATAACAATTGAATATGTGAAAATAAGGAAATGCTTCCAGTAATAGGAGCTTGTAGTTATTGCAAACTGGACAGATAATATCTGTGTGCTAGTATAGCTATGATTCAGTACTCTTATTGGTGCCCCAGCATTCTCAGAGCAGTGCTGAATGTTTGTGAAGCCAGCATGGCACAGGAAACCCAAAAGATGTTTGCCTAGCTTGTGTTTTAACACTTGGTGTGAAACTGCTGTTTAGAAAGTCCATACCCTAATCTCACCCTTATGAAATGGTTTTAACACTGCATTGCCACAGTCAAAAAAAAATAACGGAAAGGTGAAGTTACATTGTAACGTAAAATGCTCTGAAGTAGTGACTATGTCAGTGGACAAGGGAAAAACTACAAATGTCATCTGTTTCTCTAAATTGGAGAGGTATGGATTTGAGGGATGGACTGTTTGGTGGATGAGGAATTGGTTGCATGGTTGCATCCAGAGGGCTATGGCAACAGCTCAATGTCCAGATGGAGATGAATGACAAGTGGTGTCCTCTGAGTCATCCATACGGGGACCAGTACAATTTAATATTTTTATCAGTGACATAGTGGGATCGAGTGTACCCTTGGCAAGTTTGCAGATAACACCAAGCTGATGGTGTGGTTGACACACCTGAGGGATAGGAAGCCACCCAGTGGCACTCGGACAGGCTCGAGAGGTAAGCCATGCAAACCTCATGAGGTTTAACAAGGCTGAGTGCAGGGTCTTGCACCTGGATCAGAGCAAAGCCTGGTATCAATACAGGCTGGGGAATGAAGGGATTGATAGTACCCTTGAGAAGGACTTGGGGGTACTGGTGGATGACAAGCTGGGCATGACCCAGCAGTATGTGCTTACAGCCCAGAAATCCAGTATGCTGGGCTGCATCAAATTATTCTTTTTCAGTAGCTTTGTGTATTTTGTTGTAGTTGGGTTTTTCTTAAGTTTAATTATTTTACCAATGAGCTTCAGTATTGCTGTCTTTCATGGGAAGCAGCCCCTTGTGTATCTTTGACCAAACGGCATGATGACAGACTTTAGTGTGGATGTCTTAAACTAGTTGTGGATCTCTTGTCTCTGATCACACATGCACAGAATGGGCCTACGGGAAAAAAAGTTTACACTTAGGAGTAGCATTGACTCAGCTTCAGTTGAGTTGTAGACTATAAATGAAATTCAGCAGCATCTTCAATGTACAGAAATTTGTGCCTCATTTGTTTTAATTACTGGAAAACAATTTCTGAAGTTAAAACTGTGTTTTCTAAAACTGCTTCTCCCCTTTACTGTCACTTCATATTCTTGTTTTGGTTCTTTTAAATTGAAGATACTGTATTGCAGAGAACTTTCCAAAGATGATCTTATTAAGACATCTCCTCTGAAAAAACAGTTCTCATTTATTTCCCTTTTAAAGTGATCAAACTAGGCTGCTGTGCAGTTTGTTAGGGTGTGGTCTATCTTCCCATAAAAATTGCTTAAAACTAACGAGCTGGAACAATGAAAATGTGTGGAGTAGACTTCTCTGTTCACAGAGTTGTTCCTTATTTTTTTTTATCCTTTCATTTTGCCTGTAGTATACATCCATGTACTCTTCCAAAGACTGGTTTTGCCTCCATTAATTATTGGTGGAAGACTCTCAAAGAGGAGGTTTTTCCCTTTACTGTCATCTTTGAAGCACCTGCAGAATTAATTTCTGTCCTTTTATTTCTAGTGATTCATGTTAAATCAGTGGAGAAATGATTTGTCTCCTGAAATAGTTGTGAACATGCTGATATGTTACGGGAGCATGTAACCTATATACTAGGCTATAGTACATTGTGTGTGTGTCTATATATATATGTATATACTATAAATTCTTCCTTTTCCCTTTAATTGCCTGCAGACCTTTCCATGTATGGTTTTTAGCCTCAGTTTGCTGACTAAGCTTTCACAAATGCCCTGCTTTGCCAGGAAAGCAAGCCCCCTTTTTTCTGACATTTTGAGTCCAGCTGCATTGTGTATTTTTAATAAAAGGATTAGGTAGGAAGGATTACTCCACCCATGTTAATTGCGTTCCTCTACTTGGGTGTAAATTATATTTCTACCCTCTGGGTGTGTAGTAATTGACCCAATTATTCATAGACTCAGTGGCATATGTTAGAGTACTTTTAGATCAGAATGTTATCTAACTTGATTGTTCTTCTTCATATTCCATTTGTTGCATTACCTGGTGATCAGCTATGTTTGAAATAAAAAGTTGAGATAAATATCAAAGTATATGCCAGATGTCCTTATTATTCCCTTATGTGAAAGGAAACTGAGGGTATTTCTCATTTTGAGCTCAGAAGAAGTCTTGTGGTACTTGGAGATTTTCCATGGATTTTAACATTTCTCCAGTAGTTTTTTGTATTTAGAGTATTTATTTGTGGTGTTTCTTAGGTATATTTATAGATATTTCAGATTTTACTTTTGCCCCTTTTGGCTAATATCACTGCATTTGAAGCCACAATATCCTTTCTCTCATTTCCTGTGGAGAAGCTCCTCTTGTGTTGGTTTCCCAAGATAAAATATGAACAGAGGTATTATAAACCGTGTTAAGCTTTATGAATTTGTTTAGGCTGTAGGTGTGTGTTTAAAAACAAAACAAAAAACAAACAAACAAACAAACAAAAAAAAACAAAACCAAACCCCCTTGTATTCATAATACAAGTTTATGCCTAAGGTAGGTTTTTGAGTGCAGTACTAACTGGATTTGTTCTAAAAAGTCTTATGGCATGAACTGTTTAAATTTGGTGTGAAAATTTGCAGCCCACAGTTGTCAGGACTTAGTGTTGCTTGAAGTTGTGCTGAGCAGTTAAGATAAAGCACAAAAGGGGATGAATGTGTAGGAAAGGAGGCTTGTTAATTGTGTTGCTTTCAGACCTTTTTTACCTTAGCATTTAATACAACATAGATTGATTATAGATCCTAATTAGCTGTTGCATTGCAGGGCAAGAATGTTCCTTGTATGAGCTACAGGTAATGTGATTTCACCCTACTTCCCTAACCGAGAAAGAGTTCTTTCCTTGCAAATACTCAGGTTACCATTCTAATATTTTTAATATTTTGGTTTTGGTGCCATCAATTTTTCCATTTTTTCCATTTCTTTTCCAGGAAAAATATATTAAGTCCCATGTACAAATCTACAAAAAAAAAAAAAGTGAATTAAATGCCTCAAGCTTTATATACTTATATATATATATTTAAAAAGTAGTGTCATCCTGTTGTGACCAATTTTTTAAAATGTGGAAATCTCTTTTTAGGAATGCTAATGACTGCCAATGAAGCCCCTAAAATGAATATCTATTATATACCAGTAAGTAAGACAAGTTATTGCTGATATTGCTTTTTTACAACTTAGTAGTTTGGTACCATTGAAGTATTCATGTTGGAAAATTACTTATGCAAATTCACATCTACATTCTCTGACTTTTCATGATAAAGTAAATCTAAGCCTACCATATTTCATTAATGTAGCGTATGTAATTACTAAAAAACCAACCTGTAAGTTGCCTTATGCTACCAGTTCCAAAACTGGCTAGTGACAGAAGGAGATTCAAATGGAGCTTTGCCAGAAAAAGTAGGGTTTTGAAAGCTGCTCAGAAAAAATTCCTAAGTTGGGACTATGTAGCTTACTTTCAAGACAATAATTTTGCTTTGGTGTGAAATATTTCATTACTGCCTTTTAATATTCAATGTATAGTGACATAGGCATGGCAGTAGATGCTGTGTTCTGACAAAGAAATGTTACTGTGTGGCTTCAAGTACAGCTCTTGTCTGTAGCTTCTGCTCAATGCCCTGCTTGAATTGCAGCTTTTCTCTTGAGAAACTCTTCACTTGAATGGCTTAACTGTAGGTTAGCTATGTTGTATCTCTGCAGGTTGGTTTCAGGAGACTTAAGAGCAAGCTGCCTGGGGTTAGGGAATGTTACAGAAAATTATGCGTGCATTTCACTCTTGTTTTGTTTTCAGTTCTGCAGTGCATTCACTAGGGTTTTTATTTTTGGCTCTTGTCTGTAGCTTCTGCTCAATGCCCTGCTTGAATTGCAGCTTTTCTCTTGAGAAACTCTTCACTTGAATGGCTTAACTGTAGGTTAGCTATGTTGTATCTCTGCAGGTTGGTTTCAGGAGACTTAAGAGCAAGCTGCCTGGGGTTAGGGAATGTTACAGAAAATTATGCGTGCATTTCACTCTTGTTTTGTTTTCAGTTCTGCAGTGCATTCACTAGGGTTTTTATTTTTGGCCTGGTAGGAGATAAATAATAGGGTGTATATGTGAATATGTATGCAGAGTATCTGACCAGACTTTAAAAATACATACACTTGAGTCATTTTATTTGCATTCTAGATAAACAGTAAAATTTGTTAATTTTGAAATACATATTTTAATTAGTTTTTAAATCAGCTGAGAAGTCTTCCTTCAAATTATAAATTTTAAATTAATCTTAATTAATTTCTTTTATATGTGAGTTATCCCTGTGTGCCTTTGTATGATCTTGATTACATTTTAATATGGAGATTCATTGGTTTATATCTTTCTTTGTGGAGTAGACACTATATACCTGTTGTACGTACGTGTCTAAATGCAACAGTATATCCCTTTAAACAATTCTGTGGTCTGGTTATACTTTCTTGTATTGCTAGATTTTTGCACTTAAAAAATTTATACAGGAGTTCTTTGTGTGTCATTTATGTCAGGTTGCTCTTTGGATGTAAATTATTTATGTCTCTAATTCAGCTCCAACCAACTTAATTTTTGTTAACTGGAGTTATTTGATGCTTTGGATAGCAACGGGTGGGGGGACAACAAATGTTTTTGTATTAAGACAAAGTTTTAGCTGTAGTTAGAAGCCGAACACTTCGTTTCTGTTCACTTTGTCCTTTGTAAGGTTTTGAAGAGTATCTCTACCAGCGTTCTTTTATCTGTCTTTTTAACTAATGGATTGAGGAAGATAAACTCCCATATTTTCAAAGGCTGTTTAGTTTTTTAAACTTGAATGGACTAGTTACTCAATTTAAGTAATTTAGATGGAAAAAGCATTACTTCTGTCACTAAGGGTAAGGTTCAGCTTGTCTCTGAAAATTGTGCACTGTTTTTTTTTATGCAGGTGTGTATGATGTATGAGCTTTACACCTATAGTACATTGCAGGCACATATGCAGTGTTGCTGCTTAGCCAAAAAATTATTTCGTTGTCTTGACTGTCACCAGCAATGAATCCTAGAACTTGTTCTAGCCAGTATTATTCTGAATATTCTTCTTCATACTGTAAATCAAAATGAAGAATGCTTTTTTTCACTCCCTCAAAAATCTTGCTCTCATAAAATCCTATGTGAATACTGAATTCACCTTCCTGAAGTCACATACGTAATTTTACTCAAGAAAAATAAACTATGTTTTGTAAGAAAACTTACAATTTGATTCTAAGGCTACTACCCAGATGAAATTCGCTTTTTGCATAAGCTAAACTTTTCCAGTTCATGTCAATGGCTTTCAGATTGGGGGATGCTGAAGGTAGCTTACGTACAGTAAGTATTCAACAATCTGTAGTTCATTTCAAAACATGGGATGCTTATTTTAGACAGCAGAAAAGTTAAAGGTATTGCGAAGTTACTCTAAAATAGGACAGAAGTCTCAGTCTCATGACTGTCTTTTTTACCCTGTGTTTTCATGGCCAAAATAGAATGAGCTGGGATAGTGTTGTATAATTGAAGGGTTTCTTACTGAACTTCCTAAAAATCAAATATGTAGCTCACTAAATCTGTTTTTGGTTTTTTAATCTCCTTTTTAAATGAAGGCAGTATAAAATGGCAAAGTCGTGTCAGCCTTAAGCTGCTCCAAGGCATTTATTATTAAGGAAGACTTGACGTTATTAACATGTTCATGTTACAGTTCTGTACCTTGATCTTTTGGGCTAGTTATTTGAGCTCAGAGATGCACACCTGTCCTTTTGGTTTCTGTAGATTACTAAGACATGGGGCTTTTCCATCCTTGGAACACTGAGTAAATGCAGGGACTATGAGAATGAAGACCCTGGGCCCACTGTAGGAGAGGATCAGGTTTGAGACCATCTTAAGAACCTGAACGTACACAAGTCCATGGGACCTGATGAAATCCATCCGTGGGTCCTGAAGGAGCTGGAGAATGAAGTTGCTAAGCCACTGTCCATCATATTTGAAAAATCATGGCGGTCAGGTGATGTTCCTGATGACTGGAAAAAGGGAAATATAACCCCCATTTTCAAGAAGGGGAAAATGGATGGGCCGGGGAACTAGAGACCAGTCAGCCTCACCTCTGTGCCTGCCAAAATCTTGGAGCAGATTCTCCTGGAAGGCATGCTGCGGCACATGAAAAACAACAAGGTGGTTGGTGACAGCCAGCATGGCTTCACTAAGGGGAAGTCTTGCCTGACCAATCTGGTGGCCTTCTATGATGGGGCTACGGAAATGATGGACAGGGGTAGAGCAGTTGATGTCATCTACCTGGACTTGTGCAGAGTATTTGACACTGTCTCACATGACATCCTTGTCTCTAAATTTGAGAGACATCAATTTGATAGGTGGACCACTCGGTGGATAAAGAACTGTCTGGATGGCCGTGTCAAAGAGTTGTGGTCAATGGCTCAATGTCTCGCTGGAGACCAGTAACGAGTGGTGTTCCTCAGGAATTGGTGTTGGGACCAGTCTTGTTCAACATCTTTTGTTGATGACATGGACAGTGGTATTGAGTGCACCCTCAGCAATGACACCAAGCTGTGTGGTTCGGTTGATACGCTGGAGGGAAGGGATGCCATCCAGAGGGCCCTTGACACGCTTGTGAGGTGGGCTGATGCCAACCTGATAAAGTTTATTAACCATGCCAAGTGCAGGGTCCTCCACCTGGGTCAGAGCAATCCCAGGCGCGGCTACAGGTTGGGCAGAGAAGAGATTCAGAGCACCTTGCGGAGAAGGACTTGGGGGTGTTGGTCAATGAGAAACTGAACATGAGCCAGCTGCAGTGTGTGCTCGCAGCCCAGAAAGCCAACTGTATCCTGGGCTGCATCAAAAGGAGCGTGACCAGCAGGTCGAGGGAGGTGATCCTGCCCCTCTACTCTGCTCTTGTGAGACCTCTCTTTGAGTATTGTATGCAGTTCTGGTGTCCTCAACATAAAAAGGACATGGAACTGTTGGAACAAGTCCAGAGGAGGGCCACGAGGGTGATCAGGGGACTGGAGCACCTCCCATATGAAGACAGGCTGAGAAAGTTGGGGCTGTTCATCCTGGAGAAGAGAAGGCTGTGTGCAGACCTCATAGCAGCCTTCCAGTGTCTGAAGGGGGCCTATAGGGATGCTGGGGAGGGACTCTTCATTAGGAACTGTAGTGATAGGACAAGGGGTAACAGGTTCAAACTTAAAGAGGGGAAGTGTAGATTGGATATGAGGAAGAAGTTCTTTACTGTAAGGGTGGTGAGGCAGTGGAATGGGTTGCCCAGGGAAGTTGTGAATGCTCCATTGCTGGCGGTGTTTAAGGCTAGGTTGGACGAAGCTAACTGTGGGTGACATGGTAGTGTGAGGTGTCCCTGCCCATGGGAGAGGGGTTGGAACTAGATGATCTTAAGGTCCTTTCCAACCCTAACTATTCTATGATTTTATGCAATTTCCTTGCATGGGCAAAGATGAGTTTAGCTGCATGTGTATTTGGAGAAAAACTTTAAAGAACTTGTGGGTTTTTTTATTATCTGATCTCTTTTCGTAATTTCATTTTCTGGCTTTTTGTAACAACTAGGACTCATTGTTTTTCCAATGAATAGCTTAATTTTCTATTTGTTTGTTTACTTTGAGATAGATGTGAATACTAATTATAATGTATTCTCCATTTTTGAGATGTTCACACGAGCTTAGTTATAGTTCTTGAATTCCACAACAGAATAAATGCCTTGGGGAAATGGTACTACTAGAAAGGACAGTTGTGTTTCAGAACTCTTGGAAGTACTTTTGTGTAAATAGAACCCATTTGATTAGCCTAGCCCCTTATTGCCCTATAGTGCTAGTAATTACTCTCTTTTTGTAAGTCTTCACTGGAACAGCTACAAGGAATTATCATGGTTATGGTCAAGGAAGATGCTTAAAACCTTAAATGTATGGTGATGTGCTCTAGCCCTCTAATTTTCAACATAAAAAATAAAATTTTCAGAAGAAGATATGCACAGAAGTCGGAGTCCTACAGAGCAGGCATGCATATGTACACGATGGGTGCAGACATACCCATTATCCTCTGTCCTTGATTGAAGTTGGCCAGACAGTGTAGGTCCGTGCCCAGTCTAATATACCCTGCTTCTCAGCAGGTTTTATTAGTGTGTGCACAGTGCTGTGCTAACACAGCTACATGGCTTGTGAACGAGAGCTGGCTCGTGTCTGGCCAGCTTGGAGTGCAATCTGACTGAGCTCATGTCTGACTGAATTATCTGTGTACATGTGCCCATTCTCTCCATTGTTAATGCCAAAGCTAAATTTCCATTGCAAAACTGAAAAATGACTGTGTCTTGAACTTCAGGATTATAAAAGAGTTGACAGCAGGTATCATAATATTGTCTGTAAATGAAATGGCATGCATCAGCTTTTCCTGCAGAATTTTCAATAAGATAGGTATGACATTGGAGACTAGGAATGTCTGAGAGAATTATGTGTTTCTCAAAAAAAAATAAAATTAGTAATAAAACCCCCAATCAGTCATTTCTTTTGCAAAGCTGTTAGTAGAGGGAAAAGAATGTGATTTTTGGTTTGCTACAAGGGACAGGCTGGTTTGCTTTTAAATGGCAAGATGCCTTATGCAGGTACACAGTTCAGGGAGTGAGTATAGCCAAATTGAATCTGACCATTAAAATGAGATGTTTGTTTTACATAGGTAACATCTTGAGTGGCTTAGCTTAGAGACTTTGTTTTTGTTTTATTTTGTTGGGCTTTAATGAGGGCAAGTGCCTCTGACTGGAATTGGGCTGTTTGCCAATAGCTTAATCGTTAACTTGCAGTTTATGCAAACATTTGGAGCCTATTTCTTGCCAGCTGGCTTCCTGGTATATAGCTTTGATGTGTGCCTCAGGAAGGTTGAAATGAAAGTTGTGTGTGCCTTGGGATACTTTTCAGACTACTGACTCAGAAACATAAGTTGAGTCAATAGTGCAACCAGGTCCTGGCCAAAGAAGTGAAGAAAGGTAGAAGATCCACTGACAGTCACATGCTGGTCCCCTGGCCTGGGATCTAAGATGAGCCAGGTTCTCTTTAAGTTTAATTGAGGCTGTCAGCTTCCCTGACACATAATGTTCTCTTTTCAGGTTGTACAGAAAACAACCTACATGTTAGCTCAGGGTGGAAAGCAAGGGTTATTTATTCTGAGTGTTTACTACTGCTTACACGAACATGTCTGATCTTAGCACAGACATTTCAAATCAGTCCCGTCTCCTTTATTGGGCTTGAAACTTTGGGCTACATATACAAACTGAAACTTGTTCTATTCATTACACTGTTAAAAGAAGAGAGCAATTAAGTGTGTAATTAATTGAGTGTAATATTCGGTGTCCTGGATTTTTTTTTACTTTCCTGCAGTCTTGGCAGAAAATTCCCTGTTAAGGCTGGAAGCAGTGTACTTTTGGTGTAGAGAAGATATTAAGCTCTTTAAGAAAAAATAAATCCTGGAGCATCTCTGGCTTCTTTTCAGGTGGTTTTGGAAAATCGTTTGATATGCTAGCACGCTCCTAGTTCAGAATTGTTGGAGTTATAAACTGGAAATGTTTCAAGGACAAGTATTTCTTGCCTCCTCAATGATTCAGTTTCTCCAAGAATATCTTTGAAATGGGTCTGGTTTCTAATACAATACACGCTTTGGATGTGTGGATCTCTTTATTGCAAGAAATATTTATGAATTTTGCCCTCTTCAAATTGGGTGACTTTTCAACTAAACCTGATATTCCTGGTATTATTTTCTTTTCATACATGACATCTTAAATTATTTAATTTCTCCATTTTTTAGGTCCTCTGCTCGCCTGGTCTAATTATTCTTTATCACCATCTTCTTGCTATGAATATGCTTCAAAAATGCTCATTATTTTAAAAAATAAAAAATTTCCTGAGATTTAGGGAAAAAAAGGCTATAGAAAAATTTTGAAGCTAGTTTTTCCTTTGTAGCTAATGCTGAAGTAGCGTGATCACAGATTGAGACACCAAATTCTACTAGCTTGTGTGTCTTCATTTAATGCACTGGATATTTGCTAAAACAAATCCACAGAGGGAACTTGCACTGAAAGAAATGGCAGTGAAGGCAGTTTTTATAACCTTAGTTCATCTCCTTGTTTGTTTGTTGTTTTTTTTTCTTGATACTAGTTTTGAACAGTCCTGGTCTGTAAATGGAGGATGAACATGCTTTGGTTCTATTGTAGGCTTCTGGGTTAGCTGCCTCTAAACCTACTTGTGTCTAAATTGACCGAAGAGTTGTGTTCAGTTCACTCACAGAGAGATAAAACGTTTATCTGAAATGAGCTGGTAATTTCTGTCAGTCTGGTGACAGCATTCTCACAAGGGTTTATGATCGTCAGACATCTATCCTTGCAGACTATCATTTTTCACTTTCAAAGATGTGGGATGTTCCTCACATGTAGCACACTCCCCACTTACCTCTATGGTCATAGATAGTCTTTCAGAATAATTTAAATGGTCTAAGACTTACCTTCTCATACTCCAATTACTTTGGGATCTACTAATTGTCTTCTCTCTTGGGTCTTTATATGGAGGGGATGCAACTAGAGAAAAACACCTACTCGCACCTTGTACTTCATGCCCTGAAGACTAATGTTCTGTACAGTCAGGTGTCTTTCAAATAGTTTATGGGTGCTGTTAGAGCGAGATCTTCTGAACTGATTTTTGGCTTCTGCATGGTAAAAGCTGTGAAGCAAATGATGCAATTTTTTTAAGATTTGTGTCTGGGATTTTGGCATTAATAGAACAGAGTAGGCTAGAGTGTGAAAATTTTGATTTATTTTAGGATATTTTCATGTTTTCTGATTGGCAGAATTAGGTCATTCTGAGTTAATGCTGTCTCAGTTGTTGTCTTGGAGATCCTATGGTGAGGCTGTATTTATTTAGAGTTCATCTCCTTCAGCGCAGCCATGGAACTGAATTAATTGAATTGTGCTAAGAGATTCTTTGATTTTTATGGCTTTTTTTCCCTTTCTGAAGCAACATGTAAAAAATGTTTCATCCCTGGGAAAAAATGTGTAAAATAAAAATACAGTAGCTATGAGGTAGAATAGGAAGTGTTGGTCCTAACGGTCATTTGCTCATTTAGAGAACTGTGAAATGAGTGGAAAGCAGGATTGTTATGAAGTAGCATATTACAGTTGTGCTTTGGGGCTGCCAAGTATTAAGAGAAAAAAGCTTTCCATTAATAAAAGGACATTTGAGTGCATCTTTGGCCTTTAAACTAATTCTGAATTTTGTTATATCAGTCTTCTAGAACTGTGTTTTCCATCCAGAACAGTCTAATCCTTTGCGCAGAATATTGTGCAAACAATATAAAAAGAATGTCTGTTGAATGATACATTACCTATCTCACAGTATTTACAAGTATAGGAAAAAAGTTGTTTATCTTCACAAACAGAAATGTGAGCTTCCTACTTTTGACCTAAACACTTTCAAACTGAAAAATAACATGCTGGGCTTACTCCCAACAAAGGATATCCTCCATTTCCCATGCACTGACTGCAGGACACTGTACCATTTATCACAGATATGTAGAAGGAAAATACCAACATTCGATACTCAGGAAACAATTTCTGAGCTTCCTGTAAAACTTGTTTTAGATGTTTTTTGTTGCTGATGATGTAGTAGTTCAGTATAATGTTTAGATTATGAAGGTGTATGATCCCTGCTTACTGCTGTAGATCATAGTATGATAGGCAGCACATAATTAATCTATTTTTTTTAATAGATACAGCAATATGCTGACTGTTAAGTCAATACTTCCTTATAGTTTACATCATATTCTTCATAAGGCAAAGGAGAAAACTCTTAAAAGCTGAAATTTTATTGAATTATAACAGGTCATTGCTCAGCTATGCTAGTTGATAGACTCAGATGTCTTTTAGTGCTGTGACTTTCTTAAGCAATTGATAGTATGGGACCCTCTGCTCATGAGTTTGTATTTTGAGGGAGGATTGTTTTCCCCTTTTTAAGTGGAAGAAAATGTAATCATTGAGTATCTGAAAGATATTTTTTTTTTTAATTACCTAAATTGCATTTGTTCCTTCCTTTGGGCCATCTATTCTTCACTTGGTTTCTGAAAATTTAGATGCAGTTGCTCAGCGTCTGTCAGTGAAGAGAAGCAGTCACAGATCATGAAAGATATAATTGCTGAAAAGAGGTTTTTTGCTATACTATGGTCTATTAGCATGTAATGACAATTGGTGTCTCTTTTAGCTTTTGTATCAGAAAAGATATAAAGTACATGAGAATTTTCTCTGTGATAATTTCAGGTAAGTATTTCATTATATTTGAAAGCAGAGGCAAGTGACTTGGGGCCTAACTGTATTGTCATCTTCTGAACTGCAGTCAGTCGCAAACCAAATCCGTTGTGAGTTATAACTGTTTCATACAAAACCAGTAACAAACTTGTGAGGATTTAAGATTTCTATCACACAAATCTGAGAGGTAAATGAAACCATCAAATATATAAGGTTTCAAATACGTATTTGAAAGATGTTATTTCATAAGTTCAGTAAAATTTCTTCTCTCTAGCATTATGCTCTGGGAAGAGCAGGTTGGTTTATACTGAGGTTATCTTCATTATCTGACTGGAGGAGCTGCAGGTTCCCAACAGGTGGTTGCCTTTCCTTCTCTTTGTGTTGTCTGGCAATAGTTGTATAAACTCACAAAGCTGTCTTCCTCTCAGATTCGCAAAGAGAAATAAAGCTGCCATGGTAGAGAGTTGTTACAAAGCTCACACTTTCCTAGATTTCCAGTACAGTTGGATTTGCTGTTGCCTTTATATCTGTCGCAACCCCCATATTTCCCTAAAATGTAGGACATGCTCTGAACTCCGCAACAGTAAGTTTTGTTTTCATGATGGTAAAGGTATTTATGCTGTAATGTTCCTCGGCATCTGGCTTGTACTGTGAGAATTGTTCCTTATTTGTCCCAGACGCTTAAAAGCACAAGAGGGAAGTCCCTGCACAGTGAGACAGTTGGAATCCTCCTGTCCCATCAGAGAAATGGAGGAGGGAACGTGCCAGAATTTTGCATTTCTGTCTTATTCTTGGTGGTTCATACTTGTTAATTTAGACTGCAGTTAGAGGCTGTTACTGTAATCCAGGCTACCCTGGATTTGGAGAAGGCTGAGGTTCTTAATGACTTCTTTGCCTCAGTCTTCAGTGGCAAATGCTCCCACCACACAACCCAAGTCTTGGAAGGCAGACACAGGGATTGTGAGAATGAAGATCTTGGACTATGTCTAGGAGAGGATCTGGTTTGAGACCATCTTAAGAACCTGAACATACACAAGTCCATGGGACCTGATCAAACCCATCCACGGGTCCTGAAGGAGCTGGAGAATGAAAATGCTAAGCCACTGTCCATCATATTTGAAAAAACATGGCAGTCAGGTGAAGTTCCTGATGACGGAAAAAAGGGAAATATAACCCCCATTTTCAAGAAGGGGAAAATGGATGAGCCGGGGAACTACAGACCAGTCAGTCTCACCTCTGTTCCTGCAAAATCTTGGAGCAGATTCTCCTGGAAGGCATGCTGAGGCACATAAAAAACAACAAGGTGGTTGGTGACAGCCAGCATGGCTTCACTAAGGAGAAGTCTTGCCTGACTCATCTGGTGGCCTTCTATGATGGGGCTATGGAACTGATGGACAGGGGTAGAGCAGTTGATGTCATCTACCTGGACTTGTGCAAAGCGTTTGACACTGTCCCACATGACATCCTTGTCTCTAAGTTGGAGAGACATCAATTTGATAGGTGGACCACTCGGTGGATAAAGAACTGTCTGGATGGCCGCACGCGAAGAGTTGTGCTCAATGTGTAGCTGGAGACCACTAATATGAGTGGTGTCCCTCAGGGATGGGTGTTGGGACCGGTCTTGTTCAACATCTTTGTCGGTGACATGGACAGTGGTATTGAGTGCACCCTCAGTGCGTTTGCCGATGACACCAAGCTGTGTGGTTCGGTTGATACGCTGGAGGGAAGGGATGCCATCCAGAGGGCCCTTGACACGCTTGTAAGGTGGGCTGATGCCAACCTGATGAAGTTTAACCATGCCAAGTGCAGGGTCCTCCACCTGGGTCAGAGCAATCCCAGGCACAGCTACAGATTGGTCAGAGAAGAGATTCAGAGCAGTCCTGTGGAGAAGGACTTGGGGGTGTTGGTCAATGAGAAACTGAACATGAGCCAGCTGCAGTGTGTGCTCGCAGCCCAGAAAGCCAACTGTGTCCTGGGCTGCCTCAAAAGGAGCGTGACCAGCAGGTTGAGGGAGGTGATCCTGCCCCTTTACTCTGCTCTCATGAGACCTCACTTGGAGTATTGTGTGCAGTTCTGGTGTCCTCAACATCAAAAGGACATGGAACTGTTAGAACAAGTCCAGAGGAGGGCCACGAGGATGATCAGGGGACTGGAGCATCTCCTGTATGAAGACAGGCTGAGAAAGTTGGGGCTGTTCAGCCTGGAGAAGAGAAGGCTGTGTGGAGACCTCATAGCATCCTTCCAGTATCTGAAGGGGGCCTATAGGAATGCTGGGGATGGACTCTTCATGAGGGACTGTAGTGATAGGACAAGGGGTAACAGGTTCAAACTTAAAGAGGGGAAGTTGAGATTGGATATGAGGAAGAAGTTCTTTACTGTAAGGGTGGTGAGGCACTGGAATGGGTTGCCCAGGGAAGTTGTGAATGCTCCATTGCTGGCGGTGTTTAAGGCTAGGTTGGACAAAGCTAGCTATGGGTGGCATGGTTTAGTGGGAGGTGTTCCTGCCTGTGGCAGGGGGGTTGGAACTGGATGATCTTCAGGTCCTTTCCAACCCTATTCTGTGATTCTATGTACACACTAAAATCAGTGTACATGTTACATCTATATTAGTAGTAGAATTTTTGTCCATTGGTGGCTTATGCTCTTAGTATTGCAAGAAATGCTGTTGTATTTTAAGAAACAGATTTCTGATCGTGTTGGAACAAGTAGAAGCTGTGTAGAAGTTCTCTACTTCTACAAAGTAGAAAAAGGCCAAGGCATGTTTGAAGTCTCCTACTTTCTATTGCCTCATCTGTCTCCCTTGCAGTCATAGTTGTTAAGGGCAGGGAGAGAACTTCGTGAGCGATATATTATTCAGAAAGTATTGTGATAGGGAAGGTTAGGGGTTTTTTTTGTTAAACCTCATATAAAATGTGGAGGTGTTGTTTTTGTCAGGGGGTTGTGCTGATTCAGTGACATTGAGTCACTGAACAGTAAATTGGCTTTGTTAAAGGTCTAATGGATACCAGGACCTATGCAAGCAAATTTGTAAGAACATGTAGTCAGATGTGATATGGGATGGGACGGATGTATGGCCAAAATAAAGTGTGGTTGCTGCTTTTTATTATTAGCAAGGTGTCCTGGGTTCAGCAGTAGCCGTCATTTTTCTCCTTGGTAGCTGCTGCAGCGCTGTTTTTTTGACTTTCAGCCTGGGAACAGCGCTGATAACACCAATGTTTTCAGTTACTGCTTAGTAATGTTTAGTCTGGCCAAGGAATTTCTGAGTCTCATGCTCTGCCAGGGAGGAGGGGAAGCTGGGAGGAAGCAGAGACAGGACACCTGACCCAAACTGACCAAAGAGCTATTCCATACCACAGCACGTCATGCCCAGTACATAAAAAACTAAGGGCAGGGACCCAGAAGAGGGGGGTTCACTGCTGCGTCATGCTTCATATCAGGTGGTGAGCAGTTGTGTTCTCTTTCCTTGTATTTGCCTTGTCATTATTATTATTGGTGGTAGCAGTAGTGGTTTGTGTTATACCTTAGTTACTGGACTGTTCTTATCTCAGCCCATGGGGTTACATTCTTTCGATTCTCCTCCCCATCCCTCCAGGAGCTGGGGGGAAGAAAGAGGGGGGAGTGAGTGAGCAAACTGCGTGAGAGGCTTAAACCACGGTACAAGGCATTAGATCAGCAGATCGTACCTGATCTGCACCTTTTATTTTCAGGGATAAAAAAATATCTATCAGCAGATGTTCACAGGTAAATACATCATGTGAAGTGAGTCTCAGCTGAATTTATTGCACAGTATTCAAGTAACTTACCTACATGCCTCTGTTATTACAGCAGCTATGCTATAGAAGCTCTTATGTGAGAACAGGCTTTCAGGAACTTCTAATTCATGTCCAGCTTATGTTTACAGGAAAGTGCTTGAAGCAGGTTATGACTGAAACATGCTTTGAGAAGCCACTCTCTTCTTACCTCTTGAGCTTCATTTTGATGATTTGACTTAATGTGAAAATAGTGGCTCCTACTTCCAGTTTCTATTTGTCTGACCTCAAATTGTCTCAGCTTCAGTTATCTAAAGATCTAAAATGTGTAGGGAGTCTGATAAATTAAAAGATCCATAGCAATAGTGACAAGTGTTTATCTTTTATGTATGTTAACATGTCAGAACATGATAGGGGCAATAGTGTAAGCATCAGACTCCTTACTCTTAATGCCACGACTGGTAAGTTACAGATGACATGAAAAGTGTTCCATTTTCTTCCTGTCTTTGTGAGGAAGAGAACTATTCTGCTAACCTTATTTACAATTCTAAGGAATAACTTTCATTGCTAGAAAGTTATTTGCTGTTCCTGTCTTAGAGGGCATTTTTCCTCAACATGAGCAGTAGCAACAGCACCATTGCCTCCTTTGAAAGATGATGATTTTATCAAGACGGAGCAGTGAGAGCAGACCTGTGACTAGTTAACTGACTGTAATACCTGTCAGACCAGAGAATATGAAATTAAAAAAACCCCAGAGCACACTATAAAGCCAAACTGTTTAGGATTAGAAAAAGAAGTACTATCTGATAACTACTGTGGCTGGAAGTACTTACTATCTGATAACTACTAGGGCTGAAAGATTTAGTATCTCATTCCTAGATGTGTGCAAGTTCTTGCAGCAGTTTTTGTTTAACACTGGGAAGATCTTAAAAGCAACATTTCCTTCAACGTGCTTTCTGAAGAGTAAAACCTCTGCATTGTTGATTTGGCAGCTACCATAGCATAGTGAAAGGTACGAAAACCAGCCTCTCTGATTAATGAATCTGCCAAAAATGTCTGGATGTGCTGGAGTTAGGTAGGATAAGAGAGCCAATTCATTGTATAGTTCAGTAAAATTTTTGAGTGTGTGGGCTTAAAACCAAATGCAATGCTGTTGTCAGTAGTATGCTGAAAAGGAAAAATGTGCAATTCAGTCTCTCCTGGCCATAGCTGTACTTGATAGCCATAAAAACATGAAATTCTACACCATATCAAGTGAATGAAAGCATGAAATTATAAAAAATAAAAAATGTGCTTGGAGTTTATTCCCAAAACCCATTTTATTTAGGGTATTAAAGAATTGTATTCAGTATGTTAAATGGAGTTCTCATGAGATTAACCAGGGTGCAATTGGAGTTGATTGTCGAGTGTTCATGGGAAGAAAGTAGATTAAAAAAGAATGGCAGAATAAAATTAAAAATCACAAATTGTTGGGAGTATGTTGGTTGCTAAGGGAAGCGCTGTATATGGAAACATGGTGGGTAAAAACATGCCAAGATACTGTGATCCCAAGGCTCCTTTCTGACGCTAATCTCCTGGGCTCTGAAGCTCTTGGGCTGGGTATGACTGAAGCCCAAAAGCATAGAAACGGCAATGGAGACCCGCAGCTTTTCATGTCTACAAGTTAGAAGTAATCCATCTGATTTTTTGAGAGTTAACAATTGCAGTTGAATTAGTCTTGGCTGTTAACAAGATGCTCTTCTCTTGCTTTTTCAATGCGTATAGATGGAAACTTTACAAAGTTACTGCATATTGAGATCTAATTCTTAAAATTGGAGAACAAAACATTGAAAACAGTACTCTTAAAATGAATAGTAATCAATTACTCATGTAATTGCATTAATTAAACTTGCCTATGCAATTAGACAGCTAATTACCTTTAAAACGCAATTGCACATTTCAATCACTGCCCACACCCCAGGGATCACCTGGGTTTTTTCTCCTCCCTCATTAGACCTACTGTAATCTCCTTTCTCCCGTGCTGATTGAAGCTGAGAACATGCATGTGTAGATGTACATTTGCTTTTTCCAGCAAATGTGTCCCGTTAAAACTTTAAAATGCTTTTTTGTTGTACTGTTTGATTAAAAAACAAATAAGCAAAAACCCACAAACAAAATATACACGCTACAGTCTGCATGTATGTTATTGCATGGAGTTGTATGAGATGTCTCCATTGAGTCATTATTCCTATTCTATATTAATACAGTGGCCTTCTATGACTGTTTTATTGTCTTGAGTATAGTATAATTATATATACTGTATACAGTTAGTATCTTTTTCTTCTTTTTTACAGCTAATAGCTGTTGGCTATACATTTCATCCAATTTCCAGAATCTTTGTTTTCAAGGTAGCTTTTTTCCCTGAGAGATTTTGACCCTTCTTGTGTGACAGTTTGTCATCAGCAGATTTTGTAGTTGTTTTCCTACTGTATATGGCAGTCCTTACTGTAAATATTTAATAGGATAGTCCTTGGAGCTTCACTTGTAACCTGCTTTCTGTGCAGCAGCACAGCTTTTGGCATAGAATCTTTCTCATTAGCTGGTTTCTATCTTGCCTTACAGTTGTTAAAGTTCTTATCTTAGTAATTTTACACAACATACTGTATCCAGAACTCTGTTGAAGGCCTTGAAATATGCTGGTTTTGTTGTAATCAACGTTACCCAAATAGTGTAGCAGGGAATGATTTAGCTAGTACATTTCTGCTCACTGGTAAAGGTCTTACAGTCTAAATCCTTAGAAGGTACCACAACAAACAATTTGATTTTTTTTTTTTTGAAAGAAGGTTTAACTTCTAAAATGCATTTTGAAAGAGCAGTGATGCAATCTGTATTTTCATACTTGTTATTAGCTGTGTTACTGTGCTATGGCATGATGTGGCATCACAGTACTAATTTTTGTGAAACTGAAGTTTCTGTGAAACTGCTTGTTACTCTCTTGTACAGCCATGGCAGTTAATACTTCTGCTTTCCAAACCCTCTGGAAATGTTCTGTTGAATGATGTCCATGGACATTAAGTTAAGTCTTCTAGAGGCAATTCAGGCAGTGTAAACAGCAAATTCTAGTTAATTGTTTTCAAATCTGATATATGCTGTCTGTGAGCATTTTGTATATTTTTGATTGCTAAAATGCATCAGTGAAGGTTGGGAGGAGTTTCTGCTGGTTGAGTCTTAATATGTTTTGGCACCTTATTTACAGCTGAAAAGTTAAAGTTATTTAAGCTGAAGAGCTGATCACTGCCTCATATGAAATCTTCCAGGGACTTACTGTTTAACATCCTGGAAAATAGATTTTGGAACCTGTTTTTCTGAGAAGAAAAGATCAGCTATTCAGTTCACTCATGTAGGACTGGCTGCAGAAACCTTCAAAAAGATACTTACTAATACTCATCTGTAGGTGTATTCAAAGTCGCTTAATTTAAATCTCATGATGTCTGACTCTGGAAGTCTCTACACATCTTGGGCATAGAATCATAGAATAGTTAGGGTTGGAAAGGACCTTAAGATCTTCTAGTTCCAACTCCCCTCCCATGGGCAGGGACACCTCCAACTAAACCATGCCACCCAAGGCTCTGTCCAACCTGCATCTTTCAAGTTGTTGAATATGTTTAATACTCATTGGAATTGGACCAGTTTTTCTGTGGCTCTAAGGGCTCTGTGGAGCTGGCTGTCATGTTGAGTGTATTTAAAAGCATACAGTTGCTCTCTGCTGTTCCAGATCGAAGATAAGGAACATCTGTTGTGGGCTGGGAATAATATGTACTCTTTCCTAGTGTTGATTAATTTCAGGGGAATTACAGACTGATGACAGCATGGTATTTTCTACAGAAGTGCTCAGGAATTAGGCAGAGGTGTACCATGTAAGAATTGTGGTTCTACAAGACTATTAAGTTAAACATCTTGTAAAATAGAATACAAAGGCCTGTGTTTTTTGAACTTATTTTATAATATTAAAAAAATATTTTTCTGTCAATATTTTTATCTTCCTTTTCTTGAACAGTTTGGCCTTGCATTTTTCTCTGCTCGGTTCCATGCTAGATGCTCATCATATTTTGTTTGCTGTGTCTGAACTTAAAAGAAAACATTCTAATACGTACTAAAAAAACCCTGGCATTAGATGGCACAACAGTAATAATTATGAAGTCCACATCTTCTTTTGGTTGGTATAAGACACAAAAGGCAATGGCGAGGTACATGTGTGGAGGAGAGGGCTGTGCTCCCTGGCTGCTCCTCATCTGCGGCCTGGCATGACCCAGCCATTGCTGATTCTTGCAGGGTGGTGGTGGAATAACTGCATTTCAGTCACCTTGTGGATGCTATTTGCAGTGGGTTAAGGAGGAGAGTGCTTGGAGGGGAGCAGCGGCAGGCCACCCTGCTCACTGCCAGCAGGGTTCAGCCCGCAGGTGAGGCTCCTCTCTGGATAGGCAAAAATATTTTCAGATGATCATCTTAGCTTTTACCAGCAGTTGGCAGAAATTATCTCCATGAGCTGATTTTCCTACTGAAAATAGAAAAGTAAAGAAAATAGCAAAAAAAGTGGTTCAGTCATTGGTGGCAATGTCTGCTTTTCCTATCCTAAGAAATATTTGAGTAAAAACCAAGTGTAGTTGTGCACTCATTTCCTAATGATTCCCATTAGCTGTGTGCAACTTTTCTAAAGCTTGCAGAGAAACTTATTTGGTACATCATAAATATTGTGAAAATGAGGTCTATCAGTTTAGTTGCATGTGATTACCTACCTTGGTAACATTTCCTTATCCTTGCTATGAATTACAGTGCTTTTTTGTCCGCTAGATGTGGTGGGAGTTGTACATTCCCAGTCTAAATTGACAACTATGTTAATTAGCCTACGCAAGCTCCACAGGTTTGGTGGCTTTTTTGGTGGGAGCTGTATACCAGGCTGAGGTGGTGGCAGGATCTCTGGGGAGTCCCAGTCATGCTGTATGGAAACCCATATGGACTGCAGGGGGACAGGCTGGCATCACCTAATTGCTTTGTCATTGGTGACACAATGCAGAGCAGCCCTCTGAACTGTTCCACATGTATCTGGGTACAGGAGTGGCAGAGCCTGACATTTCAGAGTGGTGCATCCTGAGATGTCTGTTGGTCGACAGGGGATAAGAGAGGAACATTAGACTTTGCAGTTAAAATGCAGTAGCAGTTAAATTCTGTGAAGAATTACTATCGATGATCTTAAAGGTCTTTCCAACTTAAATGATTCTATGGTTGCAACAGAAGGATGTTTCTTGTTTGTATTTTTTGTCATGGTTGGTATTATTTACCTTTTCTATTCTTAAATTTCTTCCTAAACTTTGGTAAAAATGTTCCATTTTAATATTTGAAGCAAAACTCCTCAGGTGTCCTAGAATACGTAGGCAGGTGGTTTCAGTAGGGTGGGAGAGAGGGAAATAAGAATATAAAGCATACACAGATATCTCAGTGGGGTTTTCCTTTTTGTCAGCTTGCATGTGAAATTTGAATAATGGTTGGACTTTCAATGTTTTCCTGATATCCTGCCACTGCTTTTTTCCATTAATTATCTCATTTCCCTCTCCTTGTTTTCTATGGTCTGATCATCCTACTCACTCGGCAGATTATAATGAATAATTGGGTCTTTTGGCTTTGTGCCATGAAAGGTTTTACTCTTGATAACAGTTTTGAGTTACAGTGAGTGGAGCTACAGCTGAAGAGCAGATAAACTGTTTTCTTTCTTTTGTGAAACTTCTGCTTTAGTTAGTTGTTCAAAGATTTATACCAGTCAAGATCCCATTGGAGGATTACCCTAACTGGTTGGAGAGGCCCGAGTTCAAATGAATAATGTGAGCTTTGTAAGATTTGGGCAGATCGTGTTGTAGACATGGAGGTGATGAAAAAGGTTCATTGAAGTGATAGAGATCTTTACATGATGTGTCAGCAAGGTGGAATGAAGGGGAACTTTGTATTTAATGGGAATGGATGTGAGTCAAGGATTCTTTAATCTCATTTCTAATGATCTTCAGCAGAGAAGTTGTACTTAAATTTGATTGCCAGAGAAGTTGTTTTGGGTTGTTTCTTTTTTTTTTTTTTTCCTAGTTAATAAGCAACTTGTTTCATTGAAAACAAAACTATAGGTAAATTTTAGAGAAGGTTTTTCCACCCCAGTCATGCTTTGATGATCTGGTAATGAAGCCCAGGTAACGGGTTTCTTGAATGGCATGAAACCCAGTGGTACATATAATATATCTAAATTACTTTCTTATATTAATATAAAAATATGGCATTCAGATTTGAAGAAGTTGGTTTTGAGGAATAACTGAAAAAATTAAAATCTGGGTGGAGACAAAAGCTTCTGCAATGTTGGCAAGAAATCAATGTAGTGTTTAAGCTGAGTATTACTGGAGCAGACATGGGGATTTGGATAATCATTGAGTAGGCAAAAGCTTTCCTCTTCGTGACATCTCAAGTCTTTCCTTGGAAGCTCTTCCTAATTGGAATAAAATATGCAGCACTGTTTAAAAAAGTATTTTATTTTTTTTTTTTTTCATTTGGCATATTACAGTTCTCAGCTAGAGCTGAAACCTTAAAGATAAATCATACTTGATACAGAGACTGTAGTGGTCTGGAATACAGTCTTATCATGTGGAGTTTTACTGTCTAGAATATTAGTAGAATATTGTGGTTTAGAAATTTATAACTTTTTGTTTATAGTTGCCTTACAAATAAGACTTTTTTTTTTATTAATGAACATCATTATCTCATACTGTTACCACACGATCAGGTCAAAACAAACTATATGTATTTTAGATACATAAAATTACTTCTACTTTTTTCCATAATCGAGTAGGACCTTCAAATGGTTTTGCTGAATCACAACAATTCTTATGGTTGTGTTGACTGCAGAGTTTTTAATGTGAATATTTAGCAAGCAAATCAGAAGCCTCATTAAAAGTATAGCTCTAGGAGTTTGCCACTTTATGTTCTGAAATGTCAGCTGATTTGCTATAGAGATGAAAAAAAAGTAGTGTTGGATTTTTCCATTCAGCTAACCCACCTACTAAAATAATTGTACTGAAACAGTTGAGTGTGGATGCATGCAGCAGGATAGAGAGGAATTTCAATCAGAACAGCAGGAGGGAAAAGTGAAGGGAGCTAATTTGTTAACTTGGGAAGTTGGAGGAAACTTGTATGGAAAAGTACATTGATAGTGCAATATAATATTGTTCAAATAAATCCTTTGCCTCATGGTGGAAATATGCAAGTTTTAATATATTTCCTGTTATCTTTTCATACAGTCTGGGTTTATCCTTGAATAAAAATACGTTAAATATATCTGTAGTGTTTTAATTTAAATTAGTACGGCAGAGTAGCTTTTAACGTGTTTGCATAGTGAACCTAATGAGTTCAAGATCCAACAGTGCTGAATAGATAGTTGCTATCTAGTGCCATTAGCTCATAATGTCTGTCTCTGAGCTTTTAACAAATTAATCAATTAGACTGGGACCACTTGAAACAATTAAACTTGAAACCTCTAGATAGTTGGTCTGAAATAAATGACCTAAATGAAAGTAACAGTTACATAATCTACAGTACTCTTTACTGGTACTGCAAGGAATGGGTTTAATTGTGTTCTCTAACTGCTGTTGCTCTTAAGGTCTGCTTGATTTCAGAGGGGTACCTTTGTTACTCCATTATAGCACAGTAGTTGGGACCCTAAATGTAGGGGGTTTTGGTAAGAATATACAGCTCTAACTTTCCATAATATCCACAGGTTTTAGGACCTGCCCCAAAATGGTGTTCCTTCTTGGACAGCTTGACTGAAGAACTGGAAGAGAATCCAGAGAGCACAGTTTATGATGATTACAAATTCGTCACCAGAAAAGACCTTGAAAACTTAGGTAAAGCAGTTGAACGTCCTCTTTAGGTGGCTTCTTTGTTCAGTTTTTAATTACTTTCACATGCAAGTTTTGTAGTTCTGATGTGATATATGAGGACTGTTAGAAATTCACTGGCAGAAGTTTCCTCTAGTCTTCTTGGTTAGTTATATCCCAGACTGATGGATTCGTGTTCTTTGGTTCCGAGCCAGTACATCATTAGCATTTGTACCGCAAATATCTAGATGATAATTGGCTGATTTAATATATTTTGGAATCTGTTGTGTGTGCTTTCAGACACTAAATGGAAGGCATAGGAAGAGAAGTTGGTTTAGTTTTCAATGTATTTTCAAGGTGCTCAAATAAGATGTTGGAACTCACAGCAAAATCTGCCAAAGGCTACCCTATTTGAATGTACTAATTTCCAGAAAATACAAATCGTTCTGGGGCTAATAGAAACACAAGTTCATGGAATTGGAATGCTGAGAATTACATAGCAGAGAAAGCAAGCATGCTTCTCCCAAGCCAGTTAGACCTTTATCTGTCCATTACATATTTTAATTGCAGTGTTTTGATACAGTTTAATTAATTTGCCTTTGGATGTGGGAGTTGGGTTTGGCCTTGCAGGAGGCATAAAAGGAGGAGGTCATCTAAAGGACCTGGATCTTCAGTGTTACAATCCTAGAGTAGGTGGTCTGAATGTAGCCCTCAGACCCCTCTCCAAATTGTAACAGAATAAGGCAATGTAGTATTATCTACAGAGACTTGACTTGGAATACTTATTCTGCTTTAAATTCACTATAACTTAGTCAAATTTATTTTGCCATAAATTTAAGCTTTCAAATGAAGAACCAGCCTGAGGGATATTTTGTATTTCATATGTCAGGGTTTCTTTGTATTACTGGCCCTGGAGTATTCATATTTTGGAATATGGAGGAAGATTGTTTCCTGGAAACAATTAAAATTGTAGCAAAAACTTTGCTTTCTGAGGCATACAGTGGTTTCTTTCAATTTTTTTGCTATTTAGTTCTAGAAGAAGTTTGTTAATCTTAGTTTTTGAAAATTTGGGGGTTGTGAAGGATATTTTGCTATTAAAACCTTTTCCTTTTCTGAGTCTTGGAATTTGGTGATGATACCGGGAAAGAAAATGAGAGAACTCTTTAAGTATTCATTCTTACGTAGGTTAGGGCTTAGGGTGACACTTTTATGGCATGTTTTTTTCAACATGTTGTTTCTTCAAGGAAACTTACACAAGGCAAAACGCTTTAATTAAAAACATGTCTATACCACACTAGAAAAGTGATTATCAAACATCTGTGGGCTTTCAAAAAAAAAATCCTCTTGAATTTTCCTTTCTAAACTGTTACAGAATAGAGAGCATGTGGGCATTTTAAAAAGTGCACAGTAATATATGTTATGGCAAGAAAAATGGATTTTTGTGGCTCCGAAGCAGCTCAGATTTCTTGCTGGCCAAACTGTGGGGTGCTAATTTTTTTCTGTTTTGGTTTGTCTTTTTGCGGTTTTACTTAGCTTTGATGTAATGGATGTGACTGTTAGATTGATGTGTTGGCACTTCTCGTTTGTCTTAAGTCAGGTAAGTGAAGTGCCTGGCTTGGAACAGGAGTTCTCTAAATATGAAAGCTCTTTGAAATCCTCTGTAACTTGTTTCCCTAGGCCTTGCTCATCTCATTGGATCATCGTTGCTCAGAGCATATATGCATGGCTTTTTCATGGATATAAGACTTTATCATAAGGTAAAGAAGGCTGATCCTTGTCAGTTTTTAATCTTAACAATAAAATCTGTGTGCTGGGGTTTTGTTTGTTTTGGTTTTTTGTTTGGGGTTTTTTGTGGGTTTTGTGGTTGTTGGTTGGTTGGTTGTTTTTTTTCTCCAAATAATGGACTCTGTCCTGTATTAAAGGTATTTTCTTTTTGCTTTCTCCTGCTTGTTCAAAGGCAAAAATGATGGCCAATCCTTTTGCCTATGAAGAATACAGAAGAGAGAAAATAAGGCAGAAGATAGAAGAAACACGTGCACAGAGAGTTCAGCTAAAGGTAAATACTGTAAACAGTGACTGTAGTTCTGGGAAAACTACTCATAAAAAGTAATATACTCTTAAGAATATCTCAGAGATGTAATGATTTAGGATTTGATTCTGTATATCATAAGAGACACAAAATAATTGATAGAACCTTTTGAACGGAGCTGTGTAATTCCCATGTGTGTGATACCTACAAATGAAAAATACAGATACCAAGTGTAAAATAGTAGCTCTCATCACATTTGCCATTTAAGCAGATAACCCACTGGTGAAATTTGCAGTTTCTAATTCTGTCATTAAACTAAATGACTTAAGTCATTAAAACATAATACTCTGGAAAGAGGTATATAAAAATAGTATTGTTTTTACAACTAATAGCTTTCTAAATTGAATTTGCTTAACATACAAGAGGAAATAATTTCTTTTAAAGTACTAAAGTTGGTGCATTACAGGGAAAGAATTATAAAGAAGTTCTGCTTAAATTTTCCCCAGTTACTATTGCTTTAATATTACCTAGAAATATCTGGAACCAGTCATGGAGCTTTCCTGAAAGAGTTATAAGAATTAGTAAGAATTCTCTCCTCACCACACTTAGGAATGTAAAGCATGTGTAAAAGAGTAATTTACTGATTAATTGCTTTTAGAAACTTCCGAAAGTCAATAAAGAGCTTGCACTCAAACTCATTGAAGAAGAAGGAGAAGAGCAACAGGTTGCTAGAAAAAGGAAACAGAAGGTGAGCATTTATTTTGGGGACTTCTGTAACTGGAGGCACAGAATGTGCCTCCAGTTACAGAAGTAGTAGTAATGCTTACAGGATTGAGATTTTTTTGTTGTTGGGTTTGGGGGGGGGGGGGGGGGGGGCTTCCACTGTTATCTGGCCAAACATTCAAAATTCCATTGTCTCTGTTTCTTGTATGTAACTTATTCTAGTGGGTGGCTTCAAGGTGGATTTTGCAGTAGCTGCAGCACCAAAAGGCCATGTAGTAACTTAAAAGCTTAAAATGATGAAATACTACTGTGAAGGTAAGGGCCTTGTAGGACTCTGCTAAATGCAAAGTCAATACCAAACTTGATTGAAAAAGACCTGTTTGCATTTGGTGGTATTTTGGTGCTGACTGTGACAAAACATGTTACTGGAAGACAAAATTGCCTTTGTGTTACTGGTTAACAAATATAGCCAAAATTATTTGCTCTTGTGCACCAGGAATTCTTCCTGATGTTGAAAATAATCCATTTTTATCCTACCTGAAGTCTAAAGTCAAAAAATGAGTTAATGTTTAATATCTAGTGTGGGGGAGCTTTCTATAGGTAGCACTTCATAGGTGTTCATTCCCACAGGAATATAGCATACATGTAAGGCAGGCATTAGCTTCATGTGGCATCTGACGAAATTTTGTGTGTTATAGCTGGTAGGAAGCATTAGCTACTGAAGTAGGTGGTGCTAAAACCTTAAATGCAGACTGTCATAGAATCATAGAATAGTTAGGGTTGGAAAGGACCTTAAGATCATCTAGTTCCAACCCCCCTGCCAGGGGCAGGGACACCTCATACTAAACCATGCCACCCAAGGCTATGTCCAGCCTGGCCTTGAACACTGCCAGTGATGGAGCATTCACAACTTCCCTGAGCAACCCATTCCAGTGCCTCACCACCCTTACAGTAAAGAATTTCTTCCTCATGTCCAGTCTAAACTTCCCCTGTTTAAGTTTGAACCCGTTACCCCTTGTCCTCTCACTACAGTCCCTAATGAAGAGTCCCTCCCCAGCATCCCTATAGGCCCCCTTCAGATACTGTCTAAGCCAGTTTTACAATGGAAATAGGAGTTCAGTAACTGGGGGCTGATGTGTCTAGGAGTGCATACAGATTGTGTTACGAAGCAGACTAACCAAGTATGCTTAAAGATGCACGTTCTGGTTATTTTTCTGAAATGGCATTCGAGTCTTATGATGAAAATTTTATTTTTGTCTGTACCTTCTCTCCCCACGGCCCCCCCTTAGGTAACACTGAAAGTTTAATGCTGGGGTGGATTGAATGTGCTGGTATAAGTTTGGCAGTGTTGAAAGATCAGCTTTTTATAGTAAAAAGCTATGTATTCAATGATTTAAAAATGACGACAAGAGGTATTTACATAAGCTGAAAGTGTAGCTTGAACTGCTCCTGATTCAACAGTAGCATAATTTATGCTGAGTTCATTTTACTTTGACGTGAATGAAACTGCCTTTTCCATTCTGTTTGCAAGGGCAGTGAAGAAAAAATGTTGTAAGATGTATAGAAACATTCTTATTTTCAGTAAAACAGTAGTAGCATTGCATAAAGACATGTTTACCCTGATAAGTTGTTGCACATGTTGTAGAATCATCCCTGTCAGACAGGGTATTTGCCTTGGAGGTACTTCTGATTAGTCAAGAGATATAAACATGTCTCCAGACTAGCTGGCTGAATGTATGAGAAACATTAATTAAAAAATATTAGTAATTGTGTACTTTAGGTGTCTGTAGTGTGCATTTAAAAAGACTTACTTACAGGTAGCTTTGAATGATATTTATGTAATAAAATATAATAAGCATAAATCTTGATTTTTTTATATGACCTGGAAGCATAAAGAAACTGGCATTTCAAATAGTGGTTTTGAGTTATGTTTAATTAAAAAGGTGTTACTTATTTTACCAATGTGTGTTTCAGAATTTTATAACTCATTCATGCTTCACTGCTTTTCTAGAATCTGCCTAGTCTTTTGAAAGATGATCGTTTTAAGGTC